>VSWD01000011.1:24263570-24948340 GCA_033119305.1 Pinctada imbricata | reverse complement strand
TTCGTTTTCGGCGATTTTTCTTGTTTTTCTCATTTTCTTTAAGTTTTATGTTTTGTTTCGTTTCGTTTCGATCTGTTCCGTTTCGTTTCGATCTGTTTCGTTTCGTTTCGATCTGTTTCGTTTCGTTTCGTTTCGATTTGTTTCGTTTCGTTTCGTTTCGATTTGTTTCGTTTCGTTTCGTTTCGTTTCGTTTTTGTTTCGTTTCGCACTTTACAGGTACCCAAAGATGGTTGTGTGATGCCATACTGAAGACTGTTAATAATCAAACGAAAAGAGGGGATCTCCAACAACACTCGGTTGCAGCACCCACAGCAAAACCACAAAACACCCAAATGCAAGAACACAGAGCAGAGATCCACCAAAAGAGACGCAAAGGGGACAAGGAACTCCAACTCATACCATAGAAACATGAAGCACAAAAAACACACATAAACCAACGAGATCAATGGGCAACTGATGTCGACTTCGGACGACCATCTACTATGCAATTTGCAGACGGTGTGGTTATCCGGATTACGTGCGGCGCACAGACATCCCACATTTCCGATTACCCGGAGGTATCGAAGAACGCACAATTGTAGTGTAAAATAACCTCCTCACCGTAAGATGAACATACAAACAGACAGTATGACGCAGGGGCCCAAAACATAAAGATGGATATGTAAATGGATATAAAAACAGAAGGTATACGAAATACAGTCCGTACACTGTCGGCTGAAGCGAGCTAATGCAAGTGAAAGAAAGGAGGGGATCTCTAACAACACTCGGTTGCAGCAACCACAGCGAAACTCCAAGACACCAAAACACAGAACATGCACCCACAGAAAGAGACGCAAAAGGGACAAGGATCACCAACTAACACCATAGAAACATGAAACACAAAAGACCACAAATAAACCAACGAGACAAACTCACACCATTGACACATGAAACACAAAAGACCACACATAAACGAACGAGACCAATGGACAACCGGTGCCGACTTAGGACGGCCATCTGCCACGCAAGTAGCAGACGGCGTGGTTATCTGGATTACGTACGTGAGATTCAGAGAGGACAGGTGCGTCTTCTCTAAAGAGGTTTGGACAAGGCCCGACATAATTCCTAAGAATCCGCTGGTACAAGGTTGTAGATTGGTTCAGTACCAAGCCAAAATGTCCGTCAGGTGACAGAGGGATCAAATCCATGGTATAAAAGGCGTTTGATGATTCTAACACAATTTCGATGGTAATTCTGTGTACCTTTAATCCATCTTACATTGTTAATCATTTCAACATAAAATTGTGAAATACCCAAAGTAATATACTCTGTTGATTGGATCCGAATTTCAAAAGAATGACAAATATGGATAATGACCATATCCCTGTATACAGCACAAAATCGATAATTCAGAAAATCAGAAACCGAAGGCATACAAAATCAGGATAAAACAGGAACCAAAGCAAACAAACAAAAACTCCACCATATGAAAAGAAGCGAACTCCCGGTATGGGAGTGAGACCAGGTGCTCAGGAAGAGTAAGCATCTACTGCTTGCATGCAACACCCGCCGCTTCAATTCGGTAGAACTGTCACATCTGGTTACTTCAATTTCGGAAGACATAAAGTGCAATCTTTGGTTGGATGGTTCAAATGGTCTATGACGGAATATCATCCACCATTCTGGAGTGTGGACATCATAGTGTATGACAAGTTCCCAATATCGACCGTAGAACTTCCTTAGTGACGATGTTAGTCGGTCACAAACATATCATTGACTGAGAAGCTTATCTGAAAGACGCCTAGCTCTCAGAACAAAATCCGTATATTTGGTGCTTGCTCTGGCATAGCGTATCAACTGAAATATGAACACGCCATAAGTTGACAAAATATGTTGTGGAATTTCCAGGAAGTCTTTACTAGTTTGTGAAAGCGAAAACCTTGACCTAAAAGTTTCTTCGTAATTTGTAAATTTCTACCATGAAAATCAAAAACATCAGAACAAGCTCTAGCATACCGGATGGGCTGCGAAATGTAGATCTCAGTACCGTATGACGGTAATCTAGGAACATCACCGTCAAGCCAGGGAAAATTTACTACGTTGAATAAAAAATCATCTCTTCTGTCATACATATATGAATCTCTCCATTAACAATTTTGATATTAAGGTCCAAAATGGTGTCTCTGTGTTTGTAAAGTTTGCCTTGTTTAGAGTTAATTCTTGTGGATAAATATCATTTTTATATTTTTCAAAAACAGGATTGTCGATAGTAAGAATATAATCAAGGTACCTAGAGGTACCAATGAAACATTTCAAATCATCATGTTTTCTTTGCTTTTGAAGATTTTAGATAAATTCTTTTTGATACGTGTTTAAAAATAAATCTGCAAAAAGAGGCGCACTATTATTACCGCGGGGTCTTTGAACATAAAGAAGCGGGGTCTTCATGTTTTGCGTGATGAAGTTTTGAATGAGTAGCCCAAAGAGTAGATATATACACAATAATTTAAATTAAAATAATTAAAGAGCAGATACTTACATTGTCAGTTCATAAATCATTATCCACTACACTTATAATAAATACTTCCTGATGTATTTTGTTTCATTCGGGAGGCTAAGCTCCATTTGTCTGACCCCCGTGATACGTACATGACCGTAATAACCCATTTGTCTGACCCCCTGATACATACATGACCGTAATAACCCATTTGTCTGACCCCCCTGATACATGCATGACTGTAATAACCCATTTGTCTGACCCCCTGATACATACATGAGGGTAATAACCCATTGGTCTGACCCCCCTGATACATACATGACTGTAATAACCCATTTGTCTGACCCCCCTGATACATGCATGACTGTAATAACCCATTTGTCTGACCCCCATGATACATACATGACCATAATGACCCATTTGTCTGACCCCCCTGATGCATACATGACCGTAATAACCCATTTGTCTGACCCCCCTGATACATACATGACCGTAATAACCCATTTGTCCGACCCCCCTGATACATACATGACCGTAATAACCCATTTGTCTGACCCCCCTGATACATACATGACCGTAATGACCCATTTGTCTGACCCCCTGATACCTACATGACCGTAATAACCCATTTGTCTGACCCCCCTGATACATACATGACCGTAATAACCCATTTGTCCGACCCCCTGATATATACATCACTGTAATAACCCATTTGTCTGAACGCCTGATACATACATGACCGTAATAACCCATTTGTCTGACCCCCCTGATACATACATGACCGTAATAACCCATTTGTATGATCCCCCTGATACATACATGTCCGCACTAACCCATTTGTCTGACCCCCTGATACATACATGACCGTAATAACTATTTGTCTGACCCCCCTGATACATAGATGACCGTAATAACCCATTTGTCTGACCCCCTGATACCTACATGACCGTAATAACCCATTTATCTGACCCCCTGATACATAAATGACCGTTATAACCCATTTGTCTGACCTCCTGATACATACATGACCGTATTAACCCATTTGTCTGACCCCCCCCCCTGATACATACATGACCGTTATAACCAATTTGTCTGACATCCCTGTTACATACATGACCGTAATAACCCATTTGTCCGACCCCCCTGATACATACATGACCGTAATAACCCATTTGTCTGACCCCCCTGATACATACATGACCGTAATAATCCATTTATCTGACCCCCCTGATACATACATGACCGTAATAACCCATTTGTCCGACGCCCCTGATACCTACATGACCGTATTAACCCATTTGTCTGACCCCCCCCCCCCCCGATACATACATGACCGTAAAACCCATTTGTCTGACCCCCCTGATACATACATGACCGTAATAACCCATTTGTCTGACCCCCCCCCCCCCCCCCCCCCTGATACATACATGACCGTAATAACCAATTTGTCTGACATCCCTGTTACATACATGACCGTAATAACCCATTTGTCTGACCCCCTGATACCTACATGACCGTAATAACCCATTTGTCTGACCCCCCTGATACATACATGACCATAATAACCCATTTGTCTGACCCCCCTGATACATACATGACCGTAATAACCCATTTGTATGACCCCCTGATACCTACATGACCGTAATATCCCATTTGTCTGACCCCCCTGATACATACATGACCGTAATAACCCATTTGTCTGACCCCCCCCCCTGATACATACATGACCGTTATAACCAATTTGTCTGACATCCCTGTTACATACATGACCGTAATAACCCATTTGTCTGACCCCCTTATACCTACATGACCGTAATAACCCATTTGTCTGACCCCCCTGATACATACGTGACCGTAATAACCCATTTGTCCGACGTCCTGATACATACATGACCGTAATAACCCATTTGTCTGACCCCCCCCTGATACATACATGGCTGTAATAACCCATTTGTCCGAACCCCTGATACATACATGACCTTAATAACCCATTTGTCCGACCCATTGAAACATACATGGTCGTAATAACCCATTAGTCCGATCCCTCTGATACATACATAAACCAACGAGACCAATGGGCAATCGGTCCGGACTTAGGACGACCATCTGCAACGTTAGTAGCAGATGGTGTGGTTATCCCGGATTACCTGCGCACAACCCCCCCCCCCCTGTTCAGATTACCCTGAGGTCTCGAAGAACGTACAATTGTGGTGTAAAACAACCTCCTCACTATTTGATGATCACACACAAACAGGAGGGGGCCCAAGCAACACAGATGGATATGTAAATTGATATAAAAAGGCGCATGTAATACAATCCGTGCTCTGCCAGCTGTAACGAGCTCATGTATGTTATCACCCGAGGAGTCTGATTGACATTCAGAGAGGACAGGTGGTCGGGGCCTGTGTCTTCTCTAAAGAGGTTCGGACATGGCCCGTTATGGAGTCCCGTCGTCACAGTCAGTTAGAGTGCAAGTCTTAAGAATGTGCTGGTACAAGACTGTAGATTAGTCAAGTACCAAGCCTAGTGTCCGTCTGGTGACATTAGGATCATATCTACGGTATAAAAGGCGTTTGATTTTCGATAGTTATGTTGTCTATCTTTGATCTTCTTATCTTGTTAATTATGTCACCATAAAATGCAGGTTGTAAAATAGCCCAAAGTAATATACTCTGTTGCCTGTATTGGTCCTAATTTCAAAAGAAGTTGACAATAATTTTTGTAAAATTTCCAGAAAGTCTTGACTAGTTTGTGAAAGCGAAAACCTTGTCCTAAAAGTAGAAGTTACACTGTGATTTTAGAAGTATAACCGCGGTGGCTCGATTTGAACTATGGCGTCATAGTAAGTTGGCTTGATTTGAAGTATGACAGTACGTACAGACAGACTGTCAATCCCTGCGCATTGACGGTTGGAAGCAACGCCGAGTCAGGGGCGGATAACTCTTGACACATAAAGTAGAAGAATATGAATAAGTTGGGCTTAAACGATCTTACTTGTTTATCTCAAATTTTAAATATTATTATACAACAAATAATACTCAGATATGATACACTACAAATACCTGAAATTCCTCTGAAAGGGATTTTTTAAAATACTTTTCCGCGCTGCTAAAGATCCATCGAAAATTGTGCATTCACCGTTGATTTTTAAGCTGACACAAATGCTCCCCTTTGCACTTCTGGGAAAAAACTAATGATAATCTTCTCAACAGAATCCCAATCATGATACCTGTGTAGAATTTTAGTCAATAAGTACTCTATAATTACCAATAACACCGCTATTTCACTGTCAGCGCAGCTCACTTCAGAAATCGAAAACGTTGTCGGAATATTTTCCGATTAAAATTTACATAGGAGGTAGATCTCGAACTCTCATAACTAACGGTGTATGATATATGCCTGTACGACCAATAATATGTTCATAGTGAAAGAAAATAGTTTTAGATGGGGAGATTTTTATTGTAATTCTAGCGTGACGTACGTCGTCGACGTTCTCCATAGTCCCTATGTTAAACATCGGCGACGTCGCGCTAAAATACATCATTACGGACTCCGAATACACCAAATTCAAGTGGCAATGGATTTTGAATATTTGTTTGATGGCTTGACAACTTGTGGATGATTTTGTGTATGTTTCATTCTGGCAAATCTAATTGCTTTGCAGCACCGACTTGGGTACATCAAGTGTGTACCCGTGTACTCTCTGTTTACAAACGAGCCTTACATACGTTGACATGGAAGATGGACTTCCGAACAGCATATCGAAGTTTGAAAGATGACACAGACACCTTAGGGCAAACTATTTTTTTTTGGTATTTGTGTCTTCATTGATAGATAAAGTTTACATTAAAATCATTCCCAGTCGGGATTTTAAGAGAAAATAAGCAATAAATTGCAGGTAAACAGATTGTTGTGCCCTTAATAGTGCCTAATTTAAAATGCCACAGAAATTACCTGACTGAGAGTTATGACTTGAAAAAAGTATCTTTATTGCCATCAAAATCACTTGTGCCATTCTTGTTTTCTGCTATACTCATGCACCACAGTCAGTATGACGCGTTTTTTGATAACATGGTACAATGTCGTCATATTCAAAACATTTGTCTCTTAAATTTCAAAGGGAAGTGCCGACTGGCGTTCCGGTTGGTAGTAACAGAGCCTTAGCAACGGGGTTTTAAACGTATCTTAACGTCATTTTAAGCGTGAAAAATGGAATGTAACTATATATAATAACTGTCTTTTGGAATGTGATTATACTGTGATAACCTACTATGGATCCAGGAATTATGTTTCTCATTATACAAATAATTACCTTGTGAGAGGTAGATATAGCAGTATAGCAACCCGAAGGATAAGTTTTCACCGAGGTCGCAGGCCGAAGTGAATAACATATGCTGAGGGTTGCTGTACTGCTATATCTACTGAACACAAAGTTATTATTGTTTTATTGTATGATCATGAAATACATCGATTGGCTTGATAGCATCCATTGCTGTAAGGATTTTTTTGGTATTCCCTGATCACGCAAAATATATGCAAATGGCGATATTATTATAACGTCATAACTACATCGCCAATCTTAGAAAGATACTGGGAAAAATATGAGAGTTGTTCTCAATTTAGCTCTTTGGAAGTGGTAATAGCGTTATATTCAGAAGCTCCAGATATGTTATCAGCCAATCAGTGATGGGCATATTTTCAATAATGTCGAAGGGTTCCAACTCTTTACCTTCTTGAAGAAAATTCCAAAACAATTCGATTATTTCTATCTAATTTTTATGTAACCATCTGTGATATATATATATATATATATATATAAATATGATATCATCTGTGATATATGTATGATGCCATCTGTGACATGTTTTTTGATACAAGCTGTGATATATCTTATGTAGTGATACCATCTGTGATATTGTTGCAGTAATTTGTTAGTTACCATCTGGGATAGTCTGTGATATAAGTTTGTGATACCATCTGTGAAATACATTGTGATGATACTTTATGTGATACGTTTATAATGTTATACTGTTTCAAATTAATTTTTTTTTTTGGTTGTCTTGAATTTATCGTATATTTGTACATGATTATTGCCTGAATAAATATAAATAAATAAATAAATAAATAAATAAATAAATTTACATACACCAGACACGTGTTTCGAATATTAGATTCTCATCAGTGATGTTTTCAGCGGCGCCACCATAAATAGTTTCAGTAGCGCCCTCTTTAATTTTTTGAAGTTAGATTTTTACATTTACATTAGAGATAGCGCGCGGCTCCAAATTTCCTATAGGGTCGATTCAGTAGCATATCCAAATATAATCTATGTTCAAAATAGCATTGGAGGGATGGTGCTAAGATGTTAAACTCCTTTAATTTCGATGATATTTATCGGTGAAATGGCTAGTATCCGAAATAGCAAGTCATACAATAAAAAGCGTTAAGGTGGGTCCCTACTCAAAGAATTAACAGATGGAATTTGTATTTTAGGGTTTTTTCCTAAACACTATGGTCCAAATATACTAAATCTTACTTTTTGCAGAAAAAAACTGATGATTTTTTTTCGTTTTGCAATATTTCATACAATCATGTATGTAGATGAAGAAAATAACACATACAGGTACACAGTTTTATAAATGATCAAGATATGGCTCCAAACATAAGAGTACCCCTTTATAATTTCATCGCAATTTCAACTAAGAATATATAGTATATCCCACTTTTTGCATAAAATACCTGATGGAAGTTCTTCATTTTGCATAATTTCATATAATAATGTATATAGATTGTGAAAAAAATCACATACAGGTATACAGCTTTATAAATGATCAAGATATCGCTCCAAAGTTAAGGGTACCCCATTACAATTTCATCGCTTTTTCAACTAAGAATATACCGGTATACTTTATCCATCTTTTTGCATAAAATACCCGATGGAAGTTGTTCATATTGCATAATTTCATAAGATAATGTCCATAGATGAAGAAAAATCACATACAGGTATACATTTTTATAAATGATCAAGATATCGCTCCAAACATACTGCATAGAAGGAAAAACCTATAACGGTTCGAGTAGGGACCCACCTTAACGCGCGTTTTCAAAGTTTCAGCTGTAACCGCGCCTCTTTATATTTATAAGTAGGAGATTTCCGGGGAACCAAGTGATTTGATACATGTACCGATCTAAATTCGTTTTTAAATTCATTTATTGCAATAACTTTGAGGAAATTTGGTTAACAATTTTTGTATCAATTGACGGAAAGTTTATGATTTCTACCATCCAGGAAAAATAGAGATTTGCCCTATTTCTTTTTTATTTATCAAGCATATTTTCGTCTGAACCTGCTTCTTTCAGCGTTGATACAGTTGTATTTCTTATGGAATATATTAAGTGAATTTTATACTGTACGAACATACTAGTATTTTGCCAATTTTGTTATCCTAATTTCTGATCCACCAGCCATAGTACGACGTCCCTTCAATTTATACAGCGAGTGCTGCCTACGACAAATTCCATTCTTACTCTGGACTCTATGGCTATTTTCATAAGACTAATAGAATTTATCCCCAGATGTGATAAAAAACAAGGAAATCCAACCAGAGTGTCCAGGATTTGCTTTGTACCACGACGAGGCTTGCCTGGACACGAAGGTTGGATTTCCGTGTCCCTGATCACATCTGGGGATTGATTATTTTTCTCCCACTGTCTAAAATGGCTAAAAAAGATTTTACGTATTCTTTTTATATTTTGATAATGTATGACGTCACAATTCATGTTGTTCATGAGACATAAAAATTTACACTCGTGATATAAATGTTTTATCTTTTCCCTCGTTCCGCTGCCACCCGTGAAAAGATAAAATTTCCGTCACTCGTGTAAATTTTTATGTCTCACCCAGTAGATCGTGATAGAACCTATTAATCTTTTCCCATCATTTCCATGGATATCCCAGTCCACAGTGGGAGAATAGTATAATCTTACACCACCGTGAGGGAGGGATGGCGATTTGTCAACCCGAGTGTACAAATTTTGCAAGTCCATGACGAGGCTTGCCGAGTCATGGACAAGCAAAATGTTTACACGAGGGTTGAGAATTAGCCATCCCTCCCTTATGGTGGCGTTTGATTGTTTTTCTCCCATGTTATCGACTATCTAGAGTGTCTATTTTAATCACTAGTTTGCCTTACTTCCATAACTTCGCTTTGGTGGCGATGACGTCAGAGGGTGGGATCGTTGACGTCAGAGGGTGAGATCGATTTATCTCACCCCAGGGAAATTTGAGAGTTCTCAGTCGCAAGTGGGAGAAAATGTTATCCATCGTTTTCTATGGTGCTGTATTATTGTCTCCGTCTGTTTGTCCGTTTTTTCTCCTCTCGTTTCATTGTTTCACTGAGGAGAATCTCTTCCCTATCTTTCTTTCACCCACATGTAAACAGTGCCGACTTTGGAAGGTCACCCTCCATATAGCAAAATGAGTGCATATCTGGCTTACGTGTGCATAGCTCTCCCGCTTTTCTGGATACACATATGCCTCCGGTTGTTTAGTTGTTTGACGAAAAGTGTTCTAAGTGTGAGTGTTTGTTATCAGAAACTAGACAAATAATACGACAAAACATAACAATTATAGTAATTTGGCGAGGCGTCGCACAAATTCAAAGCGTCGTATAACGGTACCTCCCGATCAATCAAGATTGATTTTAATTATGTACTTGGTCTAAATTGTGACTAATATAATTGGTTCTGGTGGAAAGGCCTACTTTGATGAAATGTGTGAGACCTAATAGAATCACATACGGAGATACCCAACATGACGTCACTGTGACTACAATGGAACATACTCTCATTAGACAAGAATAAGGAAATGTACAGAGACAATACCATTATATATGTAAAATGGGAAGGAAAACTCTATACATTTAACCCTCATGGAGCCTCAATGTGAAAACGAAATGGAAAGTGGATGAAATAAATACAAATAAACAATAATTTACCTTCATATACTGTATTTATCCTATTGGAAGTGGGAGAGTAAGATTTCAAAATATATATCTAGGTAGAATTAATCTAGAGGTTGTATTTTTTGTAACCGGATGATGTATTCTGTCGACGGAATACAACGGTGTTTGTAGAAAAAAAAACCAAAACTTTTGTATGTTAATGTTTACATGTTTAATATGATGTCCCTTTTCTCTTTTGTGTTTCTTGTCGTGCATTTCCACTCCGTGTTCTTGCTTGGGGTGTTATGATGTGGATGCTGTGACAGAAAGTTGTGTGAGATCCCTTACTTTGTTTTACATAGCTTGCCAAAATCTGAAATAGAGGAATTGTAGTGAACACTGAAGATTTGTGCTTATCAATCCATAAACATATCAACAACCGATGAGCACACAACTGCAACACTAACGGAGACGATGACAAAACTCCCATGTAATACACTAAAACAATGTAATAAAAAGACGAAACATGAAATACAGCACATGAAAGGAGAAATTATCAATAAGACATAGTGCCGACATAGTGTGGCTAATTCGGATTACTTGCGCACAACCCTTTCACTCATTTGGATAAAAAAGAAGGGAAGGAATCTCCAACCAGACCCGGTTGCAGTACCAAAAGCAAAACACCCGATACGAAAACACAGAGAAGACGAGATCAGCAAAAGACGAAAAATAGACATACGACACAGAAACATCAACAACAAAAGACTACACATAAACCAACGAGACCAATGGATAACCGGTGCCGACTGAGGATGGCCATCATCTACGCAAGAACCAAATGGTGTGTTTATCCGGATTACGTGGGCACAACCTTCCCACTTTTCCGGTTGCCCAGAGGTCTCCGAGAACGCAATATTGTAGTGTAAAATAAGCTCCTCACTGTTAGATGACCACACAAACAAGACAGCCAAATGTAGGGGCCCAAGCAAAACAGATGAATATGTAAATGGATATAAGGGGGGAGGGCGTACGTAATACAGTCGACTGTAGCGAGCTCATACATGTACATGTTACCACCTAAGGAGACACTGAAATTCAGAGAGGACAGGTGGTCGGGACTCTGTCTTATCTAAGGTTTTGACAGGGCCCGGCATGGAGTTCCGTCGTCACAGTCAGTCAAAGTGCAAGTATTAAGAATGCGCTTGTATAAGACTGTAGATTTGTCAAGTACCAAGCCTAGTGTCCGTCTGGTGACAATAGGATCATATCCACGGTATAAAACGCGTTTAAACTTTAATGATTCTGACGCATTTATTTTCGATGGTTACTTTTAGTTTAAACAATATTTAGTTTTAGTTTAAACAATATTTTATTCAAAAGATTTGAAAAGGATTGGACAACAGGCAAAGCCTATTTAAGTCCTTAGGTAGTTACTTGTATGCTGTCTCCCTTTGATCCTTCTAATCGTGTTTATCATGTCACCAGGTTGAGTAATACCTAAAGAAATTTACTCTGTTGCTTGTATTTAACCGAATTTTAAAAGAAACTGACTGAATTTTTTGGTAAAATTTTCAGAGAGTCTATGAAAGCTGAATTCTTGACCTATTAATTTCTACTCTGAAAATTATCAAAATATTAGTACCTGCTCTTGCGTATCGGATGAGCTGTGATATGTAAATGCCGTATGACGTTAGTCAGGGAACATCACCGTCATACGGCAAACCAGGGAAATTTTACTATGTGGAATCCCAAATCATCTCTTTTGTCATACTAGTATACACATGTATGAATCTTTCCGTTTATAGTTTTGATATTTAGGTCCAAAAATGGTGTTTCTGTGTTTGAAACATTTGCCTTGTTAAATGTTAATTCTTGTGGATAATTTTCATTTTCTTGTTTAATTTAAAAGCAGAATTGTCAATGGTCAGAATATCATCCAGGTACCTATTGAAACACTTCACGACTACTGTATACCTACTCTTGTATAAAGCAGGTTTCCCAATATATAAAGTAGTGGCAAAGACAATCTTTTCCTTGGCACTAATATTGAAAAACATATGTAATTGTGAAGAAGTACGTTAATTTGTTTGTTTTATTTCCAAATGCAAAGGAAAAAATGCAGATCATAAGAAAAATGAAGTGTTTTAACACTTACACCGGAAACAGACTTCTGTATAAAGAATTGTCGATATAGTACAGTAAATACGCCAAATTCGTAGAACAAAACCACATAGCTTATGTTCCGCATACAAATCGCAGATTCATAAAAGACAAATCTGCATATAGTAAATTTCAAATTTAATCAAATGTGTTTTCTCTTTTCTCATATCTTTTTTTAAAAAAGTTCCTTACACTTTGATGCATTTTTCCTCTGTATACACTTCTTCATGGTCTAAATTTTCAATTAAAGTCCCTGATATAATTTGGTGACATATTGCACGTTTTAATCTTCTATTTCAATCATTTTACTTGGGGAAATATGTGTAACCTTAGATGGTCAGTATCAGAAAAACAATGTCCGTGTTTTGTCCATCTGTGCCGGACAATACGATTGGTGCGTGATCGAACCCTTTACGTGGTCAGCAAGCAAGATTCTTCCTGGATATTAGGTATAAAATGCACCATGATACACCATGACAAAATATAGTCTTGATCCATCACGAGTTTTAACTTCACTGCACTAAGAAGGTAAGGATTATGTACTATACAGTTTAAGTAGAAAACTTCTTATTTGTGATCGACTACTAATTATAAAAGGTTTTCTTCTATTTTGAAGTTTAAAATTGATTATTTGAGAGGGTTTTTTTCCGTTGATAAAGAGCTTTATTGATAGTATGAATATATTTTCGTTACATTTTTTCGTGAATGATGTTTTCAAACAAACTTGTTAAAAACATTTTCTCATCTCGTTTGAATAAAAAGCGATTCATATTTCGAAAATTTATTTCACATGATACGTCCATGGTAAAACTGAAAATTAATTTTGAAATAAACGGTATAAAATAAAAAATTCCTAATTTTGTAAACATACTGATTATAACTGGGGCAATAATTTGTGGATAAAGATACGAACAAAATCTTTTTAATTATAATCTTTTATTATTCATATTTTATCATATTTTGAATTGCAATATATACAATCACATAAGTTAATTGCATTAACTCGCATAACATGCACCGTACTTGTTAAATAAATACCAACAAAACACAAGTAAAACCTATTCTCTATACATGAAATCGGTCTCCAAGACCATCTTACAGTATCAATAGCGTAACGAACAAGAACAAAATTATTACAAATTTTGACTGAGAATACATAAAAAGAAAACCAAAGGCAAACCAAACAGGACAACATAGACACATAATGAACAATGAGCAAACCAAACAGGACAACATAGAAACATAATGAACAATGAGCAAACCAAACAGGATAACATAGACACATAATGAACAATGAGCAAACCAAACAGGATAACATAGAAACATAATGAACAATGAGCAAACAAAACAGGACAACATAGAAACATAATGAACAATGAGCAAACCAAACAGGATAACATAGAAACATAATGAACAATGAGCAAACCAAACAGAAAAACATGGAAACATAATGAACAATGAGCAAACCAAACAGAACAACATAGAATCATAATGAACAATAAGCAAACCAAACAGAACAACATGGAAACATAATGAACAATGAGCAAACCAAACAGGATAACATAGAAACATAATGAACAATGAGCAAACCAAACAGAAAAACATGGAAACATAATGAACAATGAGCAAACCAAACAGAACAACATGGAAGCATAATGAACAATATGCAAACCAAACAGAACAACATGGAAACATAATGAACAATGAGCAAACCAAACAGAACAACATAGAATCATAATGAACAATGAGCAAACCAAACAGAACAACATGGAAACATCATGAACAATGGGCAAACCAAACAGAACAACATAGAATCATAATGAACAATGAGCAAACCAAACAGAACAACATAGAAACATAATGAACAATGAGCAAACCAAACAGAACAACATGGAAACATAATGAACAATGAGCAAACCAAACAGGACATAAACAAAGAGCAGACCAAACAGGACAACAAAGAAACATAATGAACAATGATCATCCAGAACATACTTTGGGCCGTTATCTAATACTGTTGCTTCTTATATCTATCCTGTTTACATCGAGCTTCAAATTGATTCTTTTTACTGAATTTAATCTACATCTGTATTAAATTATTTCATATCCAGAAAAAGGAAAAATGAAAGGATACGCAATCCTCCTGTTTCTTGTTATTTGCTTGGTGTGCATAAGTGATAGTGACGCATGGAGACGCCGTCGCTGGAGACGCATCATAAGTAGGGTAAAGAAAATTTATACGGCCATAAAGATTGTTAAAGGAGCCGCAGCAGTGGTTGGAAAAAGGGACACTGAGGTATGTTCTTTTCGATTGGATTAAGGAAGCTTTTCAATGATCATTTATGTAATGAATGATAATGTATCAAATGGAACAATTAATGTTGGCTATGTTTACTGTTCGGATACGATTGATAAATTATATGTTATTCGATTTCCTTTCAACAGTTTGAACACATCTTGTCTTGGATATTTTTTATGAATCGAACCTATGTGCATGTCGTTCAAAATGAGTTGTACATCTTTTTTTTTTTGGGGGGGGGGGGGGGGGGGTTACATTCCTGATGAGGAAGACATTCAATAAAACATACACTCAGGTCATTTGTTATTTTCTAGGGCTGGGCGGTGCACCGAAAATTTCGGTGCTTCGAAATTGGCAATGTCGGTTCGATGCACCGACGTAGAATTGCAGATTTCGATTCGGTTCAGACGTAAATAATCAGAGTAAACTGAAGCCAAATAGTGACCAGAAAATGTTTTAAATAGCTTAGAAATTACCTTTAAGAAGGCCAGAAAGTAGGAAAAGAGCTTACATTTATCGCGCCGATTTACGTGTAGGTCACCCCCCTCCCCTCGCATGAAACGGAAAGTGAAAGTAAATCTACTTTCACTTTCAGTGAACTGGTCAGAGGAAGCTCTAGTGCAAGCAGCAACAAGAATAAACGGGGATTGTAGTCTCCAAATATGTAAGGGAAACTATGTCCACTAGAATATTTACTGTGAAAGTCTCATGAGACTTGTCAGTACTTCGTTGTTGAAAAATGAGGTGTTGAAATTGGAATTTATATTTAATTTCTCAAAGTATACATATTGTTGAAGCACATGCATCCACAATAGTTTGGGATATAAAACTGATAATTTTTTAAATGATGGTATATGCCCTCTCATTCTTCAGATAAATGTAAATCAATGCTCCATAATGTTAGACTGAAGTGATTAAATCAATTTTAATTTTTTTTTATTTTTATCAATTTTGTCCATTTAACCAATTATTTTGTATTTTTTCTCATTCAAATGAATCGAATCGAAATTAACCGAACCGAGGCCTTGTGATTCGAAACCTAACTGAACCGAAGGATACCTGAATCGTCCCAGCCCTATTATTTTCATAACTTTATTTACATGAAACCTTTACCCATTCCTTTGTTTCTTTATATGAAACCTTTACACGTTCATTTGTTTTTTACCTGTTTAGATCGATAATGTACCAGCGAACGACAAGTGTCAGCTTGCATTCTGTGACAAAAATAATGATCAGAAACTATCTGAAGAGGAAATCGAGTCAATTCTACAGGATCCGGAAGTGTTTGGAAAATTCGACGTTGACGGTAAGATGACATTTATTTCATATAATGCTAGCATAATTCAGTGTGTCAAATAAAATAATTATATTGCAAAAACCGTGTAATCTCTAGTAGCCCCTTCACATATGGACGAATCTATTAAACGAAGTCTTGCGAATTAGGAAAATTTCTCAATTCTTGCGAATTGTGAACGAAAATATCCCTTAAAATTTGAAGTGTAACGAACAGTGAACGTAGAGAAACCATTTATTGCGAATTGATTACGAATTATTCTGAAAGGTTATATTTCTGCGCTATCGCTCGTTTGACTGGACAAACAAAACTTATTTACTAAAGAGCGAATAGGTGCCAACAAAATTCTGACATTAACGCAGCTTTGCGTATCATAGCGAATACTTACCATCAAAGCTAGACAGAAGCTTAGCGAAAATATATGCCAAAATCCTAGCAAAAGTTCAAAGAAAATATTGAAGGCAAATATCACAAATAAATATTTTAAGTATGACTTATTCTCTCCATTTAATTGTGTTGTTGTTGAAACGTGATAAATAAAATGATAGAAGAAAAGATAGACTAATTTTGAATCGAAACTGTTTAAAAAAGATCGAGCACCTTCTGGTCCCACCTCTGGCTTGCTGGGGTCCGTCGATGCTCAGTTTGGTACTCTATTGTGAGTGCTGTAGAGATAGTCATCAGGATCTTCTTTAACTCTTCTATATACCGAGCTTAATTGCATACTACCACATGTGGTGATGGGATTCTAGGACGGATTCTGACCAAATCTCAAAATCGAGTGCGGTACGTTTATATGTGGACTTTTTTAGTTTCCGACCTTCAAAATCCTCTGTAATTTCGTTGTCTACGTTTCGCGGCAGCGTTAAGGTGCTTCACGCTGACGTCGCGCTGAAAATATTCCATTTTTACGGTGCCTGGCATTCAACCCTCAATTACAGCTTAAACGTTCTTTCTTTAGTTCAAAGCTGTATTTTTTTAATATCTGGTAGATGTCTGGTAGCTAAGAAAAAATAATTCACCAGGGGATTCCCCTGTGTCACGTGACAGCCCTAAATATAACTCTACAGTCTCGGTTTTAAATTGAATTTTGCAAGTGGTAAATAAGGAAAAAATAATAGAAATGTTATATCGTTTTCTTCAGTAAATCCTGTAGATTTAGAAATGTGCTGGGCATTGTGACACTTAAAACGATTAAGAGGAGAAAATATACCGAGAAGGAAAACAAGTGGTAATTTAACACTGCAAAACTCGACTTTACATCCACATTTTACACAACTATTAAAATTTCTATTAAATGCGCAGCAAAATCTTGGTAAATTGAAATGTCCTCTATAGATTCTGTATAAAAATATCGAAATCGTACATGGGTAGTCACCTGCAAATTACATTTTTTTACAACTACCCTATATCAGTCTATTTTCAAATGGGACCTAAACGCACAGGTGATCTGGATTACGTCATAGACATTTAGCGGGAAATTAACCGGAAAGCATTATTAAACATGCAATAATACGTGTGTACAACATAATAACACGGGTTTTTAATATCTGATACAATGTAAAGTGGGTTTTTTAGTATTATCTTAACAACGATGAGAATGCAATATACATATATTAAGAAGGCAGGGGGGTGGGGGTGGGGGGTGGGGCTGACCCGGGAAAACATTTGTAAACATGCAACATATACGTGTGTACAACATAATAACACGGGTTTTTAATATCTGATACAATGAAAAGTGTTTTTTTTTTTATTTTAGTATTATTTTTACAACGATGAGAATGTAATATACATATATTAAGAAGGCAGGGGCAGGGGGGGGGGGGGGGGGGGGGGGGGGGGGGTGACCCGGGAAGGTAAGCCTCGTCCGGGCATCCGCTTTTAGTACATTAAATATTTTCTTTGTGGGAAAGTTTATGGTAGGGAATAACTCTGGTGATAAAGGTTGCCGCTAGACAATAAAACTTCTGCAAATATTGAAATCTATGTATCAATGCAATAGTTCCTCGTACTGAATCCAACCCGGCGGACTATTGAGACCGCAATACTGACCGTCTTCTAGTTTTGTATTTAACAAAATTGATTGTAAACTTGTTACAGGGCTTTCGTGAGCAGAGCTCTATCGGTGACAAAATAATCATAATAAAAAAATGTATATAACTTGAATAAATGAGAGAGAGAGAGAGAGAGAGAGAGAGAGAGAGAGAGAGAGAGAGAGAGAGAGAGAGAGAGAGTTCTTTCCCGGCAAGGCTAATCACGTTTCAGTCTAATTTTAACCCGCCCGATCTCTTGCTGATTACAATTTGTTTTAGTACTATTTTTATTTCTTCTCAGATTTAGTCTAGTACAAGTTGACCGTATCTGAAGTCTCGATATTGTTCTGTTGTACCGGCTATGAATACAGTGCCCGCCGTAAAGCCATTTCAGTATTGACACATGTATTTTAGCACCGTATTCGTAATGATATATATTATATATATTTTTAAAAATAATGCTTGAGAACACCCTGTATTAATGTGCATGAGCTGGCACCCTCATCCCCCCCCAAACCCCGGCAGCAACAACAACTAAATGAATATAAAAATGAATAAGAAATAATTATTTTAAAGCCGGTAAATCAGTAAAACTCCATTAAATTGCTAAATATGGACAATATCTAACAAATAATCGAAATAAAAATTGTGCTTCTTTATGAGAATACCATTATCAATTCCTTATATTGATTTACTAATTGAAAATCAGCGATTCCTCTGTGAATTAAAAGCGGTTTCTCATCCAAAGCTTCCCTTTAACCCTGAACTCAGACTGCGCATGCTTGACCTACAATGACCCGATGTGCAAAACTGTGGAAAAACACGCATTCTTTCATTACTTCTCGTAAATAAGATACTGGGAACATTTACAGTTGATGTAGGGAATAGGATGAAAGCTCAATAATATTGAAAATCGATCCAGTACAATTTATCCCTTGAAATATCCCTAACAAACGATAACTGATGCGACGTCATTTATAACGTCACACAATGTTTTCGCGGAATTTTCTCTAACGTCATTGCGTGGAGCACCTTAACGTAGCTGCGTTGTTTGTCCACGTGATGAATTTGTTCTCGTTGTCTACGTATGTTTGTTCACGTGTTGACTTTGTTCTCGTTGTCTACGTTTGTATGACCTTGAAGTTGGTCTCATTCTCTCCATTTAATTGTGTTATTGTTGAAACGTGATAAATAAAATGATAGAAGCATAGACAGACTAATTTTGAATCGAAACTGTTAAAAAAAGATCAAGCACCTTCTATATACCGAGCTTAATTGCATACTACCACATGTGGCGATGGGATTCTAGGACGGATTCTGACCAAATCTCATAATCGAGTGCGGTACGTTTATATGTGGGCTTTTGTAGTTTTCAGCCTTCAAACGCCTCCGTAATTTCGTTGTCTATGTTTGTTTGTGCACGTGATGACTTTGTTCACGTTGTCTACGTTTGCTTGTCCCCGTGATGAATGTAAACGTCTTCAAATTGAATAGCATCATTTAAGAACAGATAAATTGGCAACATGGACCAGACATGCACGTTTCGGGTACTTAACCCTCGTCAGTGATCCTCAAATGTAAACAATGTAATATGTCCAAAAAAAGTATGAAAGTCACTATGTCCAAAACGCGTACCGAAAGACGTAGCAGGATGGGTGGGATATGATGCTACAGGACCCACGGTTTTTAGAAATGTCAAGAAATTTTGATAACAGAAATTTTAGAATGCGTTGAAGAAACGATAAACCGAAATTGATCGAACTTGGCTACATGTGCCTTCGGGGACTCCTGGTCCACCAGCAGTGACACTCACCAAGTGGTATAAATGTAAACGTCTTCAAATTGAATTTGTTTTCGTTGTCTACGTTTGTTTGTGCACGTGATGACTTTGTTCTCGTTGTCTACGTTTGTTTGTCCAATGTGATGACTTTGTTCTCGTTGTCTACGTTAGTTTATGCACATGTTGACATTGTTCTCGTTGTCTAGGTTTGTTTGTGCACGTGTTCACTTTGTTCTTATTGTCTAGGTTTGTTTGTCCACGTGATTGTCTAGGTTTGTTTGTCCACGTGATGACTTTGTTCTCGTTGTCTACGTTTGTCTGTCCACGTGATGACTTTGGGTGCTGCCCGCTTTTTTTTCTCATCCCATGCGCGTTTCCTGCTGCGTCGTCGATCCCATTCTCAACATTGAATTGATGTTTTACATCGATAAAATACATATTCACTTACACAAGTTACAGCCAAAAAGCATATTTTGCAGTAAAACAAACAACAATAAATGTTTTACCCAAAACGAAGAGAGTAATTCATTGTATTAAAATGGTTATAGATAATTCATTTTCATTTAACATTCAGATGACTGGACATGTAGACGAAGACGAGTTTTCAATCAACGTTGGCATGCTTATTGCTTCCTGTCAAAACTGGTGAGACAAATCATATGTCTTCAAGCTGAGTCCAAAAATATGACTTGGAATATGTGTTTTATTACGTCATCAGTACTTTCTCTGACTGACGAATATTGCAATAAGTCTGATAACATGTTAATTTTATAGAATTTCATTACATTATATCAATATTGTAAAGAAAAATGAAAATGTCCTTTTTACAATGTATTTAATCCATATATATGAGGTGTCTATTTACATTGTTTTTCTATTTCAGACCGTAAAATCGACTGCATATGATGTTGTATCCAGCCACTTCATTTGAATTTGAATTTAATGAAAATGAAATCTTTCAATAAATAAAATATACTAGCGCAATTTCATGGTTTCTTCTTCTATGTGAAAACGGGAGTAATCCCAAGAAGACAAATTGAAAAACAACTGTATGTAGAATGAACATACAGAAATGGAAAGAGCACAAGCGATAATGTAAGATATGCTACGTCTTTCGGTACATTTTCGGACATAATAACTTTCACACTCTTCGGCCAAATGACATAGTTTAGGTTACAGTAAACAGTTTTTTTTCATGACGTCATCCCTTGACGCGCACCCTTAACCCAGCGTCATATAATACTATCATAAAATACATACCTATCAAAGTATATATATGGTTAAAAAGAATAAATCTTACACTTTATTAGCTTACACAAGATTATACTTATAACTTATAATAAGATGTAGAAATGTGCTCGACAAAGGGGAAAATAGTAAAAATTTGCCGGTACCGCGGGGCAACTTCTATAGCGGAAACGACATTGTTCCGTAAATATTTGGGGAATGAAATTCATAACAAAGAAAGAGTGTATCTATATCAATAAAATATAAAAGTGAATTAGGGATTGACCGTGTAGTTAAGGAGAAATCAATATGACCATCAAAAACACTGAAAATCATGATGTCCCTTTTGGCGCCCCTTACTGTGGTAGACTCCTTTAATGAGCCCCAGCTCATTGCCTATGAACACGTGTTTCAGAAAATGAAAATTTCCCATAATCTTGCAAATATCTTACAGATTTTAATGATACCTCATAATATGCCATTATTTTAATTTTCATGCATACAGTATGAAGATCAAGGCTCAGCTCTAATTATTAAAAATATTGACCAAATCAGGTTAGAGATTATACGAAACTGTTTATTGAAACCTTAGACTGAGGATCATTGACGAGGGTTAAGAGCCCGAAACGTACACGTCTGGTCCATACTGTACTACTTGGTGGACCAGGAGTCGCCGAGGGCACTTGTAGCCAATGAGTTAAAGAAGATCCTGACGTTAATCTCAACAACACTCACAATAGAGCACAAAATTGAGCATCGACGTATCCCTAGTAAGCTAGAGGTGGGACCAAGTTCGATCAACTTCGGTTGATAGTTTCTTCAACGCATTCGAAAATTTATGTCATTAAATGTCTCGACATTTCTAAAATGTGGGTCCTGTAGCATCATATCCCACCCGTCCTGCTACGTCTTTTGGTACATTTTTAGACATAATAACTTTCACACTCTTTGGCCATATTACATTGTTTAGATTGAGGATCACTGACGAGAGTCAAGTACCCGAAACGTGTAAGTATGGTTTATGCTGCAAAATCTGCTCTTAAATGATGCTGTTGAATTTTGAGACGTTTAACATTAACATTCAAAATGTAAAGGAATATGACATCTGATAAATATCAAAAGAAATCACCGAATAAGGAAGTAAGATCTCCAATTAGACGAAGCTTCACTAATCACAGCGGAACACAACCTAACGATACTACAAACAATGAACGACACACAAAACTCATTTTTATAAGAAACCGAGCGCATAGAAACACATGAGAATACCTACGCAAAATGGACCAAATGAGACATCAATCATGAATGATAAAAGGAGGCCTATGAATGCACCCAACGCCATGTACCGTTTCCATAGGAAATGTGGTTACCTGAAGTATATCTAAATAATATAAAAAAAAAATAAAAATAAACAAAACCCCTCACCTCAATTTTCCTGATACAACGATGGTTTCAAAGACATATAGCTTTTATTTGATAATTAAACTCGTACATCTTGCCGTCGAAAAGAAAATATTCGCTATGAATTTCATTTTTTTTTATTATCTAGACTCTTTAGCCGACCTACGTTAAAAAGCTTGAACAGATTCTGAATAACCCTGAATCAGAAAGTATGAATATTTTTTTTATCAAAATGACTTTGTCTATCATTAGAAGCAGGTTTTGCACCAGTGGTCATGTACATTACATGTATACCAATTGCCGCCAGTAAGAGGCAATCATTTTTTTTTTCGTTATCTGTTCATGAAAAACCATCTCACAGGGAAAGTCATTTCTCTAAATATTCCCTTGTCCGTGAAAGCCACACACATTGCTGATGAGGAGACACACAGAAGCTTCCATGCCATCACCACAAAGATTCCAAACACAAGGAAAATAGCCATCACAATATTGTCACAAAATGTTATCTGAAATAGAAACGCAAATATACATCGGAATGACTTTTCATGTGTCCTTCATAAATAAGACATCGTTACTATGAAGTATGGGAACAAATTTACTCCGATTACACAATATTCATTACTATTAACATACTTGAAAGATAAAATCTTACTTTTGGGTGCACCCTGATCCAGTTTTCGCCGTATGCTCCGCGCATGCATTTGTGCGAGTACACCCTCCACGCCTGGTGGAAAGAAGGAAATATATGCATTGTCAATATTGAAATATATGTTCTACTAGTATAGTACCAATTTTGTTGTACTAGACACGTGTTTCGGATACTTTAATCCTCGTCAGTAGTATCAGTAGTACTTCATGACAAGCAGTTTAAATAAAGCCAAAGTGAATTTTCCAAGCGCCATCTACAATACAGAGCTTTAATTTACTCTTGCCAAAATGAGGGGCTCCAAATTCTGTGTAGAGTTTATTCAGAAGCGTATTTAAGTAAAAAAATAATGGCCAAAAATCGTTGGAGGGTAGGCGCAAGGAGCCAAATTCTAAACATGACGGAAAAAATTATGCCCAAACCCAGCTAAGGACAGAGCTATGCAATGAGAGAGCATGTTCATCCCTCTTAAAAACATATAACTTTACTTGCCATAATTATGCTGTATCGTTAATATCCTCGAATTGCACAATGTGTATTTACAATTATTGACAAGATTTTGTATGGTATAAAATACACATTTTTCCGCTAGATCGACAAAGGAAGTTATATCCATGAGCGAAAATGTTTTTTTTTCCAATGCATAGAAAATGAAACAAATTAAGAGAAGTAAACCAACACATGAAATTAAAACACGAGGAGCATTTTAGTCCGATATTGGAACAATCAGAATCTTTGTGACATTATAGACATAACCACAGACAGTGCATGTTTTGTATATATTGTTTTCTTTCGTGCTTGGACATCGACGGCGGGTGCGGCTAGCCAAACACGGGATGCTTACTCCTCCAGACATCTGCTCCTACCTCTACCTTGCAAGGGGCCCGTCCATGCTCCATCTGGTGCTCTATTGCGAGTGCTGTTGAGATCTTCTTTATTTCATCAGTATATACTGTCTGTAAGACCTTTTTCTTTTATTCCTTTTTCTTTGATTTTCTTTTACATTTTGCGTCCTCTTACTATAATAGGTTTGGACAACTGAAGCTTCGATTTCTTGTAACGCTTTATGAGTACACATGTCATTAATTTGTTGATAGATTCAGTTGATCGAGAGTGTGTTACATGTGTATCGAATATGAAAAAAGTATGAAATTCCTAATGCTAATTTGGTTTTCTTCCTTGGTGGCAGATAGATTAAATACTGAAGGGACGCAGTAAGGAATCAATACCAGAATACTGCTTAAAGAGTTAAAACTTATCTTTAAATCTCTTTTACATGTATTTGTAAACAACAATCGATTACTGACAATTCCATACTACAATGAAACCCAGAGACCCTACCTCTTTGAAATTCTTCTGTCTACACAGGATACTTATAATATCAGGCTCATGAACTCTCCTGTTCCAAGGCCATCTTGGATCCATATCCCTGACTAGAAATTACTATTATTGATATCAACTACGTGTTCTCTCCTTCTTGTATCATTATTAAAGATTAACGTATATTTACTCAAAGTCATTTTAAAAATAGATGTAAACTTTGAAAAAACAATTTGCAGACTAAGAGTTATTCTTCTTTCCGTAGTCTTTAAACTAGTATCAAAGCAAAGCTGCATTTTGCCAAATTAAATATTTATTTGGCAAACTATATTTTCGTTAATTGTATTTGGCAAACTATATTTCTCGTTAATTATGTTAATATATCACAAAAAGGGGATGCGATGCATTATGAGGCAAAACATTGAAATGTATCCAAAATAAGGTATTATTACGGCAATCGATCTACTTTCACTGTTATATACGGAATCGTTTAAATATTGCGCTTTATAATGAAAGAATATTTTTATTTCACATTTAAGTGCTGCTGAATTACATTAATTTACGATCATTTGGTTTTATTGAAATGTGTACAAGATGTTTCTATTTTATGACTTACTTTAAAAAAAAGTCGGTTAATCATCTCTTTACGGAAGCATAGTGGGGACGTGTACATTCTGTGACCACGAGACATTGTAATTTGTGGCCACGACTAAGTTTCTCGTAGATGTAATTCATGGCCCCGACATTAATATCTTGTGGTCACGACTTGGTAATGCTAGGTTTACACTTAGCCACGATCGCCACGATTGAGGTGAATCGTAGAGATCGTAAGAGAGCGTGGGGTTGAATCGTGACGACCGTAAGAGAGCGTGGTGGAATCGTGATGATCGTAGGAGATCGCAGAGATCGTGGCAAAATTTTTGATTCTCAAAAAAATTGCTACGATTGTCCCGATTGACCCTTACATCGTGAGAGAGCGTAGTGGAGCGTAGTGAACGTGATGGAGCGTAGTGGAGCGTAACAGATCTTGACAAAGCGCAACAGATCGTAATATGCGATCGTAGGAGATATTGGTGAAACACGTTCTCCTACGATCTACTACGATTTCACTCACGCTCTTTGACGATTCGTTACTGTTTCCACGATTCAGTCCACGATCTACAAGATTCGTTGCGATACCAATATTCCTATAATGAAATGACGATTTGTTACTGTTTCCACGATTCAGTCCACGATCTACAAGATTCGTTGCGATACCAATATTCCTATAATGAAAATTATAATAAGACAACCCGTTTTTGATGGATTACAAGAGTTTTTAACATCCGCAACAATTTCTAACATATGAAGAAGACTTAGAAAAGAAGTCTTGATAATTAGTGAGGTGCTGCATTAATTGTCTTCGAACGAGTTGAATAAATACACGCAATCAAAGATTTGAATTGCTTAACAAACATGTTACCTTTAATAATCGAAAAAAGAAAGATCAAATAAGGTTCAATCAATGCCATTTCCAGCGTTTTGAGATATAAATCTTCATCTCCTGGATATTAAGCTTAATCTTGTTCGGATATTGCAAGTGATATTGAAACTGGTTGTCTATTTCAAATCAAATCGTGTTAAATCGCGGCAAATCGTAATCCTGCATCGAAACAGATTGCAACAAAACTTGATAAGCGTAGGTAACCGTGATAGGAGCGTGGCAAAGCGTAAAAGCTCATCGTGGTAATCGTACGGGAACGTAACGAAGCTTGAGAGAACGGGATGTAAATCGTAACAGATCTCATCAACAATCGTAACAAATCGCTACAGCGCGTATCAGAGCGTGATGGAGCGTCGGAGAGCGTCTGAAGACCAATTTTATTTGTAGAATCGTGGAGCTCCACGATTTTGCTCAATCGTGGAGATCGTAGGGCATCGTGGCTAAGTGTAAATCTAGCATAACTTGAGTGCATGACTTAGTATCGCGCATGACTTATTAAAACGTGGTCATGACATACTTATCTCATGACCACGACTTAAAGAAGTAAACCCTAAATTCTCTAGCAAAAGGATTTTTATTATTCATTTTCATTATTTTGTTCTTATTGGGTATAGAAACATTAAAAACATTCACTTGTCCCGTGCATATGAACATAGCATCTTTTGTTCATGTGATTTAGTCGTCGAATTTACAATGTTTACTAACTCAATGTTTAAAAATATACTCTTGTCGTAAAAGGTGAGCTTATCTCACCAAGCTGTCATCAATCTGGACAGGTTTGAAAGTGTGTTAACTAACTACTCAATAATCTGTGATCATCTACCCATATTTACCCTAAATTAACGGAATAATCTATGGCGTTATTATTCTAAATTTGTATCATGGTTTTACGCATGTGTAACTTCGGGGTTTTCCATTTTCGTTTTAAATATTGTGAGCCAGAAAGATTTACAATAAAGTATCTTTATATTTTGATATCTTTAAGGGCTTTGAGGCTGAAATTTTGTAATTAATGGAAAGTTAATACCTTTGGTAATGCTAGAAAAATACACTTATTGCCAAGACCATGAGATACTTGGGCGTGACCACGGCATAATTATGCCGTGGCCACGAGATAATTATGTCGTGGCCACGATTTACTAAGCCGTGGCCACGAATTAGTATCTTGACTTAGACTAGACTTATTATCTAATTGCCACGACATAAAAATTACACACGACCCCTCTATGCTTCCGTATCTCTTTCATATTATTATGTTATTTGCTTGTAGTACTAAAACTTTAAAATGTAACCTCTGGAGACACCTCTGTTACGTAACGTTTAGTCATATGCATGAACTTGATCTTTTCACCAAACTGCACTGATTCAAAGAAGGACACCACTCCTCCTATGGTTTATTTGAAAGGAACAACACTTGGCAAATGGGTGTAGAGTGAGTAGATGGCAGAAAGTTTTCGAAAAGCCTTGAAGCTATTGCTGTAGATAGAAATACTTATTGCATGACGCTCTCCTTTGACAATGGGGTATTTCATAATTGTTTTGTCAATTCAAACTATCAAATACTTTAAAGAAGTCTTGGTATCATAAGGCTTTGTCACAACCGGATTTACGTGTCTTAAACATCTTCTCGAGACAAGTGTACGTTATACCTTACTCCGTAAAGTATTACGTACACTTGTCTTGAGACGATGGTCTTAAAGGGGCAAACTAGTTTTAGTGAATTATACAAGTACGACAGCAGTTGTGAATATTTTCTGATGTCTTTGAAGTATTCATTAAAAATAAGAAATCAAACAGATTCAGAAATACACATTTATTTGCTTATCAGACCATCTTAAATGTATTGAAAAAATAAAAACAATATGATATAAAATACCCCCTCAAAATAATAAGCAAACAAACTTGCGAAATTAAAAATAGAAAGAAAGAATTTCGAAATTTCAATAAATTGATACCTGATGCCTGATTTAACAAAGGTTGAAACATGTTATTCAATATGGCGTATTTTCAAAAGTCTTATCCCTTGGGCAAGTTACAACAACACATGCTTTAGAAATACTTCGTTCAAACTAGATAAAAATGTAATTTGAGGACCTTCAGTTTTTTTCTTTGTTAGCGTGCATACGGTCTTGGGGCCTGAGCTAATGGAACAAAAGTTTCAAATAGTGGGGATAACAAATACCTTCGTATTTCTAAAAAGAAATTGTTTTCTAAATCTTTCATAACATCCAAAGGGGTAAAACAGGTAACATAGTATCTTAACAATTCTATGTTGGAGATATGCTTTAGAACATTATGGATCTTTGGGACAATATATTTTCAACGTAGCTACATAGGTTTCTCCTGATAAGGACGTGTATTTTCCAGCCTCAACATGATGGGGAGGGAAACAAATCTACATGTAGATACCACCTCTCAATTAAAACCTTATGGGACGGGGTATCCAGAATACCATATTTAGACGAAGTAAATGATACTTGCGTGGGAACGTGGTATCTAGATGACACCATAAGGTAATTACAGGGGAGATGGGCAGGAATATTGCAAAAACATGTACAAATGTGAGACGCCTTCCATAGCATCATTTAAGAACAAATAAATTTGCAGCATGGACCAGACATTCACGTTTCGGTTACTTAAGCCTCGTCAGTGATCCTAAATATAAACAATGTAATATGTCCAAAGAGTGTGAAAGTTATCATGTCCAAAATGTACCGAAGAACGTGGCAGGATGGATGGGATATGATGCTACAGGACACACGTTATAGAAATGATCGAACTTCGCTACATGTAGCATATCTCCCAGTGGCCTAAGGATTTTCTACCGAAAAATCTACAATTCACAATTCTTTAGGAAAAGGCTGATCAATGTTGAAACTCCTATTTTAATAGCTTAAATCATATTTAATCTGCAGGCTATATTTGATATCAGTATCTCCCTTCCAAACTGTAAATCACATGGTACCATAGAGGGATATTATGGTACCATGTATTTTACAAGCACTCTTTTCCAGGTCGGATAAAATGTATCTAGTGATAATCAGGCGGCAGTGATTCTTGACATTTAATGATGCGAACATTTCAATGATTAATTGTCAATGTTATCATAGAGCTAACGCGTATGTTGTCTTCACCACATCTAAAAAGAAACCATAGGGGAATGCATCTCAAAAATATAAGGAAACAATCCTAAATGACTTCTCAACCTTTCTATCAAACTAGTCAGTTTTCCATTATTTTATTCATTTTTGTTTTGGTTTCTTATTTAACCTCATTTAAGTATTTCGACTTTGACATCTAAAGCTCATTTTAAGATGAGGAGGAGGTCCATAACATAATGACGTTGCAGTTATTAAAGGGAAAACATACCCGTAAAGCTCATTCTAAAAACCAGTGAGCGGACCAAAAGTATCCTGAAAACCAGATCACCAATAACAGTGAAATAACAAGATAATCACATTATCTGATAGCTAAGAGGGAACACTGTACCTCGATGCTGAATTGACAAGATACCCAAACAATCACAATATGACAATACCTCCAGATGACCACGAGAGAAATAGGTGTCCGGGCTTTAAACCATGATGATCGAACTAGGTATCTGGGCTGTGATATCTCAGAATAACCATGTAGAATCAGCTTATCTAGGATTTCATTTCTCAGAATGACCATGGGAAACTAGGTACCGATTCTTTCACATTACGGATATGCATGAGGGAACTAGGTATCCTAGCTTCAATATTTCGCCCATCGCCCACGTTGTTCCTGTGCTGTGATTCCAGATGCTTCTGTGTGTGAAAAATAACCGAATAGGAAAACGTGTTGAGACGGACGAAATATTGAAGCTATAGGTATCCGAGATTTTGTGTCTCATGGAAAACATTAGAGAAAATGGTATCTAGGCCATCGTATCTCAGGTATTAAATGAGGGAAGTAAGAATACATAACAACAATGGAACAAGGTATCTAGGCTTCAATATTTTATGATTACCACGAGGAAACTCGGTATCTAGGCTAGCTAATTTTCATGTTTCTAAAACGTGGGTCCTGTAGCATCATAATCAACACATCTTGCTACGTTTTTCAGTTCATTTTTGGACATAATAACATTCACATCATGTGGCTATATTACATTGTTAAAATTGAAGATCAATGACGAGGGTCAAGTACCCGAAACGTGCATGTCTAGTCCATGCTGCAAATTTATCTGTTCTTAAATGATGCAATTGAATTTGAGGACGTTTAACATTTCTCCATTCAGGATAATCATTAGGTTACGATATATCTGAGGTTTGTTTTCTTCAGTATTCAGATTACCATATCTCCATGTAACTACAAGAGAACAAGGTTAACAAGTATATCCAGACAACTATGAGAGAATAAGGCTTTTCAGATAAATAAGAGGTAACAAAACGTCCGAATGATCAAATCTGAAATAATCTTGTGGATGATCTAATAATATCCACATTGAGACTAGGGATCAAGATGACATCACAGGTCTACAAATTACTACGTGGTAACAGATTTTATGCTGTTTTCAACCACAGTATACTCCCGGAAGGAGTAAGATAAGAGAACGAGGTATCAATACCAACACATCTCGATATAACCATAAGAGGACGAGGTATCCATAACACTACATGTTGATGTAACCATACGAGGACGAGGTATCCATAACACCACATGTTGTTATAACCATAAGGGGACGAGGTATCCAGACCATCACATGTTGTTATAACCATAAGAGGAAGAGGTATCCATAACAGCACTTGTTGTTATAACCATAAGAAGACGAGGTATCCATAACACCACATGTTGTTATAATCATGAGAGAACGAGGTATCCATAATACCACATGTTGTTATAACCATAAGAGGACGAGGTATCCATAACACCACATGCTGATATAACCATAAGAGGACGAGGTATCCATAACACCACATGTTGTTATAACCATAAGGGGACGAGGTATCCAGACCATCACATGTTGTTATAACCATAAGAGGACGAGGTATCCATAACACCACATGCTGATATAACCATAAGAGGACGAGGTATCCATAACACCACATGTTGATATAACCATAAGAGAACGAGGTATCCATAACACCACATGCTGATATAACCATAAGAGAACGAGGTATCCATAACACCGCATGCTGATATAACCATAAGAGAACGAGGTATCCATAACACCACATGCTGATATTACCATAAGAGAACGAGGTATCCATAACACCACATGTTGATATAACCATAAGAGAACGAGGTATCCATAACACCACATGCTGATATAACCATAAGAGAACGAGGTATCCATAACACCACATGCTGATATAACCATAAGAGAACGAGGTATCCATAACACCACATGCTGATATTACCATAAGAGAACGAGGTATCCATAACACCACATGTTGATATAACCATAAGAGAATGAGGTATCCATAACACCACATGCTGATATAACCATAAGAGGACGAGGTATCCATAACACCACATGTTGATATAACCATAAGAGAACGAGGTATCCATAACACCACATGCTGATATAACCATAAGAAAACGAGGTATCCATAACACCACATGCTGATATAACCATAAGAGGACGAGGTATCCATAACAGTACATGTTGATACAACCATAAGAGAACGAGGTATCCATAACACCACATGCTGATATAACCATAAGAGAACGAGGTATCCATAACACCACATGCTGATATAACCATAAGAGGACGAGGTTTCCATAACACCACATGTTGTTATAACCATAAGAGAACGAGGTATCCATAACACCACATGTTGATATAACCATAAAAGAACGAGGTAGCCATAACACCACATGCTGATATAACCATAAGAGGACGAGGTATTCATAACACCACATGTTGATATAACCATAAGAGAACGAGGTATCCATAACACCACATGCTGATATAACCATAAGAGGACGAGGTTTCCATACCACCACATGTTGTTATAACCATAAGAGGACGTGGTATCCATAACACCACATGTTGATATAACCATAAGAGAACGAGGTATCCATAACACCACATGTTGTTATAACCATAAGGGGGCGAGGTATCTATAACACCACATGTTGTTATAACTATAAGAGGACGTGGTATCCATAACACCACATGTTGATTTAACCATAAGAGGACGAGGTACCCACATAACTACAAGGTTATACAAAAGGAAAGATACTTCAAACTACATAGAACTGCTAAACTTTTTTTCAGAAGAAAGATATAATATTATTTATCAATTTTTAATGTTATCAACATATATTAATTTAAATAGACAAAATGCAAACATAAATACGTACAAATCGCAGAACTTTTTTAAAGTTCTACGCATGAAAATCAGTTATTTTAGTTCAGAGAGAGAGAGAGAGAGAGAGAGAGAGAGAGAGAGAGAGATCTTTGGTACTTTGTATACTATGACGTTGTACTAATGCTGCGATAAGACATATTACATCTAAATACTAATGCTGTAATAAAAAGAAAATCCATCTAAAAAAACTAATGCTTTGATAACACGAAATCTCATCTTCCAATACTTAGCAGCATGGTCGAAATACTGGATTTGTTTTGTTTTGTTTCTTTTTCCTATTTTGTTTTCAAATATCACCTCTTCGGTACATCTGATTGATTTAAAGTCTTTAAGCATAGATAACCTAAATAAAACCACGGATTTCCACTTCCTTTTGGAACATAAAGTTGGAGTTCTACAGGTGGGTGGAGGGCCTTACGCCCTGTTTCACTATATAATGAAAACAATATCTGTTGGTCTGTACTCATAAGATGCTCTTTTAAAAAGTATAACACTGCCTTATGATACATATCCTCGAATCTGAATATCACTTCCGGTATTCCAAGAGCTAATCCTCCGCCCACCCATACTTGATTTCCTTTGAAAATATTATTAGGTATTGTGTTCATTTTAAGATCAAAAACTCTATTAAAAGCTATTCTACTCGGATCAAAATCAGCTGGTGGGTTCATAGTAAAAAATTTCTCATTATGCACAATATCTCTGAAATATCCAACGTCTAACCATGCATAATATGGTGTATTGAAATAGCGTTTTATGGCGGCATGCGCTAAAACGACGTATTTTGAATGCTGTGCTGCAGAGTATCCCGGTATAACAGTGTTTGGATAATGTTTTGGATAGCCGGGCTGAGAAAACACTGACTGTATTTGATCTATCAACTTGAATGGCCATAGATATTTTCTATCTACAAAAAATATTCTGGTTTTAGAACTAAAACGTTTTCGATGCGTTTTAGTCACATCGATGAACTGTTGAGAATCGGTATAAACTACTAATGGACTTGTCATATGTGCAAAGGATTTCATCCAATTCACGTAAGTATTTTTGGTGAAAGTCTGAGATGATCCTTTCTTAAAGCTACCCAAATCCCAATAAGCAGTCACTATGGTAAGGTTCTCTCTTCCCGATAAAACGTCGAACCAAGAACGATCACCCGACCAGGTATCCGGAAATCCGATTTCTTTAATGCCAGCATCGTCAATGTACTGCGGAGCATTAGCTTCTTCCTCCAATGGCTGTTCTTTATCTGCTGCCGGGCCCCACACCTGGAAAACAAGTTGATTTCTGAGTTATTTTCGTCTGTAGAAAAATATCAGTCATGTTGAATGGAAAAATATCAGTGATGATATCAGGTGATATCAATCAGAAAAATATCAGTCATGATATCAGGTGATATCAGCCAGAAAAATATCAATCATGATATCAGGTGATATCGGTCAGAAAAATACCAGTCATGATATCAGCCAGTAAATATCAGTCATGATATCAGGTGATATCAGTCAGAAAAAAATATTAGTCATGATCGATATCAGGTGATACCAGTCAGAAAAATATCAGTCATAATATCAGGTGTTATCATATACTCTAATTTACGTTACCGTTTATAAGCTTTCCCATTGGCCAAAACGCGGTCACGTGCAATGCGATTAATTGTCGTATCGAACTGGTCATATTGACGCATTTCCAGCTTTGTGTATTAGAGGAAAATGGTAGTCGGCAGCAAACTGTGTGTTTCTGATATGACTGAATATGCTATTTGGCAGTGTTTTTTAATGGAAAAAATAATAATAAAAGATGAAATGTAAAACATTTTACTTAAATGCAAAATGTTTATCTGAAAGAAACAAAATGTGAGAGCGAGCAGGTGCTAAGGAAGCAAAACATTTTAGTTACCCTGAATTTCTTTTCCAGTTTTCATGTATATGAAAAAACAGTTATAGCACAGATGATTCGGTCGATATTATACAATTATTGCACAGTGATGAGGTCAATATGGTGATTTATGGAGTGATAAAACCAATATCGACCGAGGCCGAAGGCCGAGGTTGATATTGGTTTTATCACTCCATAAATCATCATATCGACCGAATCATCTGTGCTATAACTGTTTTATCATATGCATGAAAATTTGAAGAGAAAATGGTAACTTCCGTTTTGCTTCTATAACACTGCACACTTTCACTTTTTTCTCAAATAGATGTACTCAAGATTTTGTATGATAGTAAAATGTTTGACCCTTCATCTTTTATTTTCTTTTTATCTAAAAGTGCTGCAAAATATCACGGTCAGCTATGTCGGCAACACTCAAGTTTGCTGCAGAATACAATTTTCTTCTAATACACAAAACAGGAAACGCGTCAATATGACCGGAAGCAGTTCAATACGATGATTAATCGCATTGCACGTGACCACGATTTGGCCAATGGGAAAGCTTATAAGCGGTTATGTAAATTAGAGTATATGATAAAATGATTTATGGACCTCATCACTGTGCAATAATTGTATAATATCAGCCAGAAAATATCAGTCATGATATCTGCCAGAAAAATTTTATGAATCGCAAGCGATATAAGTCCCCTACCGGCATTAATCCATGTCCTTCAAATTTGCCTTGACCTGTGCTTACACTAAAAGATGAATCCAACATCAAAATAAGTTCAATATGTGTTTTAGAAAAAGGTCTGGAAAACAGGAAAATTTAATGAAATTTGCTATGAGGCCATACCTTTTGTAAGAACAAATAAATCAAACCCAACTTCAACTTATTCTTTATCAGACTATATTATGTATCTGCATACAAAAAAAAAAGCTCAATATCTACAAGAACACTCAACAGGCATGAAAAGACTGGAAACTGAGAGGAGTTCATGAAATTTGCTAAGTGCAGGGGCCATAACTCCTTTAGAAATGGGTCAATAAAATTGAAACACGAACTTGATTTGTATCACACTGAGATATATTCACATACCAAAAATGATTTCAATATCTGCAATACAATGGAAGAAAAGTCCGGAAAACTGAGAATTTCATTAAATTTGCTAAGTCCAGGGGCCATAACTCTTGTAAAAATAGGTCAATCGGAACCAAACTCGAACTTGATCTGTATAACTCTAAGATGTAATCACATATAAAAAAATATTTCAATATCTACAACAACAGCCGAGTAAAGTCCGGAAAACTGAGAATTTGATGAAATTTCCTAAGTCCAGGGGCCATAACTCGTGTATAAATAGGTCAATCGGAAAAAAAAAAAACTCGAACTTGATCTGTATCACAATGAGATAAATTCACATACCAAAAATGAGATCAAAATCTGCAAATGACAGCGAAAAAAAGTCTGGAAAACTGAGAATTTCATGAAATTTGCTAAGTCCAGGGGCCATAACTCTTGTAAAAATAGGTCAATCGGAACCAAACTCGAACTTGATCTGTATCACATTGAGATAAATTCACATGCCAAAAATTAGATCAATATCTGCAACGACAGCGAAAAAAAGTCTGGAAAACTAAAGTGTGACACACAGACGGACAGACAAACGGGGTGGAAACTATAAGTCCCCTCCGGCGAGCCGGTAGGGGAATAAAAATATCAGTCATGATATCAGGTGATATCAGTCAGAAAAAATATCAGTCATGAAATCATGTGATATCAGCCAGAAAAATATCAGTCATGATATCAAGTGAAACCAGCCAGAAAAATATCAGTCATGATATCAGGTGTTATCAGTCAGAAAAATATCAGTCATGATATCAGGTGATATCAGTCAGAAAAATGTCGGGTATGTTGCATAGTAAAATTTTCATCAAAGTCATTATCATCATAAGAACACTTGAAACAGCTTCATGCATTGAATATACTTCAATTTTTGGAAATCTGAAGAATTTGAAAAAGAAATCAGGGAAATTGAATGTTTTCATCCTTTAATATATTGATAAAACAAAATTCTCACTGAAAAAAGAGTATCTTAAAAATTACTTACTGCTGGTTCAAACTTGAGATCATTCTGTTTATTTGGAGGTGAAAAAACGGCCAGGTAAACCAAAAACAATGCCACGATGATCGTAATTAAGACAGCCTTGTCCCTGCATGTCGCCATGTAAACACGTATCTGTAAAATAAAATTGAAAAAAGCTTGTTAGATGTTAAGGATATCCCCTTTTTCCGGATAAAGTGAATTACTGATCAGTCATGAGTAATGCTAGGTGGCGTGCGCTGAAAATCTTCTTTTCCTGCATGCATATGCTCAATGGAAACCTGGGTGATGGAATAAATCTGTATAGCCCATCACCCTGTTCATGCTTTTTTTATATTCCGATTTCCTGCGTAAACTGCAACCCGCACGTTGTGTATAGTATAGTATAGTATAGTATATAGTATAGTATAGTATAGTATAGTATAGTATAGTATAGTATAGTATAGTATAGTATAGTATAGTATAGTATAGTATAGTATAGTATAGTATAGTATAGTATAGTATAGTATAGTATAGTATAGTATAGTATAGTATAGTATAGTATAGTATAGTATAGTATAGTATAGTATAGTATTAGTATAGTATAGTATAGTATAGTATAGTATAGTATAGTAGTATAGTAGTATAGTATAGTATAGTATAGTATAGTATAGTATAGTATAGTATAGTATAGTATAGTATAGTATAGTATAGTTGTAATGAATAGTTAACTTAGGAATATAAGCCACTTGAACTGCCTCTCCGGCAGGCTAGCTTTATCGGGAATGCGCGCTTGACTTCAAACCCCTTCTTCGGGCTCCCCCGTCGCTTTACGTTACAATTTGGTGCTGCAGTGGGATGAAAGGATATCGCCAGCAGAAGTGGCAGCTGGAGCATGTTTTGACAGAGAAAACCAAAGAGAAATCAGTAAATGAGTTCACGTGGTATGGTATGGTATGGTATGGTATGGTACCCCAGGCTATTTGCGCTTTAGCTGAATACCCTGGGTCATATCGTAATATTTCGGGGATTTCAATTTATATGCAAATGTTGCTGATTGGCTCCCTCACAAACTTTTTTATCCAATCGCATAATTGTTTACAATTGTCTTTTGGATAGCGATGATAAATAGTGCATGTTTGACTAGGTAAGATACTTCTTGATGTCCTGAAACAATAATCGAATTATTAATTAGATGTTTTCGATACAAATATTCAGGTAACCCACACAAATTTCCTCTTGGGTACGATTCACCGTGATTAAGTACCCAATCTATTCTGAGTTGATTCCGATGAAATATACAACATAAAATCAATTTAAAAAAGATACTTATGAGAAATCTTCTAATATATAATATTTTTCTTCTGAACAACCCTTTTTCTTCAAAGGATGGAAAGCGCACGAGGAATAATCGAATGATTTCAGGGCTAAATCAATCCCTTATCGTTACAGCTCCTTCTTGGGAAAAAAATATATAACAGAACAAAGAAAAAGAAGTCGGACAAACACATGATTGTACACGGAGACAACAACATAGATAAAAAGAAACAGGAAGGAAAATTTTATTTTATAAGAAAATTCAAAGATCTCAGTACAAGTATGGAATGTATTGTTGATGGTCCTGTTGAAAGCAAGCTGTGCCAATTAGTAAAGTTCATACATATTCAAATATCATGAATCACGTTACTTATATAATGCAAGTTATAGTATCTAAGAAGGAAGCTTAAGGGTTTGAAACCTTATTTGTATAGTTTTCCTGGTAGTGTGATGGTACTTTGGTTAGATAAGGAGGAGACCCCCAACATAACGACGCTACAGCGGAACACACACACGAGTAAAAGGGGGAACAAACAGACGGAGACACTGAGAACATGAACTTCACACCATCGAAACATAAAGTACATTGTACAGCACTATGATGTATCAATGATCTCCACAGAGTCACTGTGTAAAAATTAAACTCAATATAGGTGGCGCCTATCAAATGACCTGGGTCATGTAAAGGGGTCAAATAGCCCCCAATAATTAGGGCTGTGCGGTTTTACTGTTATATCGGTGCACCGCGATATTTTCGTTTGCAATACGTACCACGGTACGTTTTTCAAAATACCGGTTCTGCTTCAATATTTTACTTTACATGGTAATCGACAAAAACGACAAGCAAAAATGTTTCAAAAAATCAAATTCATGCTAAGTTCAATAAAATATATGTTCTTTTTGAGCGATCAGAGATTGACGCTCTAAGTCAGAGGAAATATGAGCTGACGTTAAGACGGTCTCTCTACTATATTCTAAATTGTTTCATGATGATTTTCAAAATTTATTTCAAAACAAAATGATTTTTCTTAATTGACTGAAATTGGTCTCCCAACTTTATTTATTTCAAAACAACATGATTCTTCTTAATTGACTGAAATTGGTCTCCCAACTTTTGATATATTTTGTTCGTACCAGTGTTTTTTCTCCTTGTTTTGGGACCAAATTTCTGCCCCTTCCCAATGCCAAATTACCTTTAACCACTCTGAAATCCCCAAAGAGGAATTATGAAAAATCACATGAGAGTTCAAGCAAATCAATGAACCATAAGCAGTGTTAATGAATGATACTTTAGGGTTAGACTTTGGTGACAGTTTGTAACTTTGTACATGTATAAAAAATTTCAAATTTTAGCAGTTTTCCCAAAAGGGACAGGCACCTTCCCCAAAATAAATAAAAAGAAAGATGGAACTTACGATTAACATCATTATATGTTTCACAAGTGCTTGATGAAGCCTGGCAGTTATTTTTTTCAAGTTTCAACAGTTCTTCAACTATTTTTCTTTTTTTATTTAACACCAATTCTCTGTAACCATCAACCTAAATTTGGCACGCATGGTGACCAATCGTGATGAAATTTTTATATACATAATCATTGTAATCAGATATGAAAAAAAGTTAATGGGGACAATGTCATACGGTGATCCGTTACCATGGAAACAAAGTTTTAATATTTGGTTTGTGATAATATGGGGATTTTAACTTATGGTATCTTCTAATGAGAACTATATGTTATACAGAACTTATTTGTTTTAAATACTGTAGTACAACATGGACTCTTCAGATATTTATGCTCAAACCTAAAGAATGTCTCCCTACTTTGATAAAATAGTGAAAAATTTGTAGCTGTATGTGCAATTCTAAGCCTATTTCCTGAAGCAAATATCAAAAAACGCAGCCATGCCTGTAAAATGTAAACATACCATGTAATCAATCTAATAGTATATTTTCAAAATGTACAAAAACATTTTTGGGGCTATTTACAATTACTTCAAAAATCAAAAATCAAGTTCGATAAAAGTTACTAATTTTAGAAAAAGGGGAATTCCCACAGGAGAACTCTCTAGGACAGAGGAAGTAAACGTTTAGCAACAATCAACATGGCGGGAAATTTTCCATGTTTGCTGTGTATTTACAGTTTACAATTTGTTTATTTTGATACATATGCCTATATTTTTATCGCACTTGATCTCTCTTTCTCTCTCTCGATCTCTACTCGCGGGGTCGGGAAAATTAGGTTCAATGACCATACTGAATATGTTGAAATATTTCTTCTTTATATATGCGAAAAAATTGGGTATTTACCTTTGGGGAGTGGAGGGAGTGGGGTGAAGTTAAACCTATAAATTGGGGGAAGGGGGGGTTCCATGATCCGAAACCCCCTTGAGGTCATGCACTAGACCCCTCTTTTTCTCTGAAAAGATAGCGAGTAGCCATATGATTTGGGGCGGGGGGTTTAAGAAATCTTTGCTTGAATTTTTGTCAAAAAGAATATTCAGGCCTAAAGCGGCGGCGAAAAAATAAAGCATTTTGCTACGACGGTATTTATTTGGGAAAAAATCCAACCAAGAGGGCCTTAGAAAAAAAAAAATCAGCTTTGAGAAATACTGAGAAATATTCTTGTAAAATCTAAGTATCCGACCCATGGTTGATCCCCTAAATTTCCCTGTAATCTTGGTCCATATCATATCTACTGTTAAATCAAAATGTAATGTTTATCTTGTTTCTTGAGTGGAAATAATACAATATCTTTGATGAATTTAAAAAAAAAAGAATTTAGGTATAAATAAAGTCAAAATCAAATCTTCTGCGGATCCTGCCAGGTGGATAAAAGGAGGGGGGGAGTGTCTCCGAACACAATAAATATGAATGAGAAAGGAACTGATATCAAAATCAAAATCTAAACCTTTTCTAGTATACTGTCTATATAGTATCACACTGATTCAATGGAGTTTGACAGTCTCGGGCTTGTAGGGGGTAAATATGGGATTTAGGGGTGGGGCTGAAAGAAAATGATTTATTGAGAGAAGATAGGATTATTGGTAAGGGTGAGAGATGAAATAGTAGTAATGGTAACTCTTAAAGATACAGTGTCCCTGAAAATAAATTTTATTGAAAACGTAAAACTTATTCCAAAGGGTCTAAAAAGAAGAAAAAAGGAGCCATAAAAATTTTTATTCGAAAATATGCAGTAACATCCCTTATATTGTCGATTTTTTAATAATTAAAACTCCATATACCTCTATTGTAAAAGCTCAATACATTGTAGGTGGCGCCAGTGAAATGAATTGGAGCTGCGCACCCCAAATTCAAAATTATGTTTTTAAAGGTATATAGCTGCGAATGTATAGTTAGATTCACCTGAAAATTTGAATTGATACAAATGAGAATGAATACTTTCATATGAAAAGAAAGATTTTGCATTCCAAAATTTTGTAAAATTAATTAATTTTCAGGGATACCGTTCCTTTAAAATTCATCTTAGAATTTGCTGTATGTGATACATGTAATTTGTAAATAATTTTCTTCTGCAGTATTTGATTTTATAATTTCTAGGTATTTAGACAAACTATAGTTAATTACATTCCAAAAATTATCAAGCTTATACTATTAGCCAGTTTGTAAAATGAAACTAATATAAGTCTTTTTGAGTATCATTCATCTTCTAAGAGATCCCCTCCCTTCTTTTCTAAAATGACTGAATTAATTTAAACAGGTATATATATATATATACTCCATTTCTTAATATTTTCGGACTCGCTACACTAGATGATCAAAAAGCAAAACTAAAATAGGAAATTAAAAGCCTTCCCAGGCTATAATATATTAAATTAATCCTTGGTCTTCCAAAAAAAAATATCTTCAACTCCCTTTTAATTTCAAAGATTCCAAGATCCGCCTTTAATATTTGCAAACAATGGGGAAGTGAAACAATCACAAGCTGATTTAGGAGAGGGGGATGGGTGTTATAAAAAGTGTCAAATGATAGAATTGCACCAAATTTCACACTCAGATTTTCACCATTTTGAAATAATTTTCAGCTCAAAAAAAAGCCACCATGAATGTCGATTAAAGTTAATTAATGGCAATTTCGTATCGTGACTGAAGAAACATAAACATCTGAAAGATCCTGTTTGCTTGAATGTCTAGCTGACATGTGCTCTCCGCTAGACCAGACATTGCATGAAAATATTGTGAATTGTGAAGTACATAAATTAGATAAAAAAAAGTAAAAAAAATAAAAAATAAAAAATAAATGATAGATAAATGAATTAAAAAAATCAATTTAAGAAATGCCCATTTTTATGCATCCTTGATCCGTATCACCTAGGAATTCCCTTTTTTCTCTCTTATCAATGTGAATTTCTCCCCTATATACTGAGTTAATCTTTTTTTTTTGTACTTTTGTCAGTTGTAATTGATATTTAATTGCATGATAAAACCATTAATTTTTTCATTGTCAAATTATTCACCTTCGTTGAACTCCAAATAGAGAATAGTTGTCTTAATTTGTGTTTTGTTACGGTTATACAACACACAGCAAGTGCATTTATCGTACATGTAATGCGCGTTAGCGCATTTCATGCGATAAATGCACTTGCTGTGTGTTGTATACCTGTAACAAAACACAAATTATGACATCTATTCTATATATATGCACCGTAGTTGTCTATTTCATTCTTGTTTTCTGAAATCGCGTTTTCTAGGTAAAAGGGTGACGTTAAAATTCAGGTCACCTCGGGTTCAGTTTGCAGGTTAGAACAGCCGTCGCGGCATGTTTCTTTAGATCTTATGCATTGTGACGTCACGAGTGTTAATACACGAATTGCAGCACGTTTCTTTCAATAATAACATCTCAGGGAATTGCATTGGTTGTGCATATATATAACAAAGGGGAATACTTATAAAGAGAGCTAGGAAGAAGCAGAAATTTTGGAACAAATTGTTCAATGCCGAGGCTGAGAAGACGGACAGCTGCTTGTTTGCTAGATTTGACATACCTACTGACAATCGTATTATTAGAAAAAAAACTACCAAATACGATTGCTGAGTAATAGCTCCAAAGTACAAATATTGCATGGGTAATGTGGGTAGCTCGAATTTCCTCTATACCAACTGCAGTGTTTGCTGCACTGTACTGTACTATTCTGTCCTTTACTGTACTGTCATTTACTGTACTGTACTGTTGTTCAATGTACAAGGTAAATCTTGTTCTGCTTGAAAAGATGTGTGCCCATTTAGTTGTCGTTTTGATAATTATGTATCTGACTATGAAAAGATTGTGATATCAGCGCTCTAATAAAGTGCTGAAAGAATACCTGTATGGTACAGACTTATCTTTTTACATCACTGGTCTTTTGACGAAGATGATACAATGAAAAAGTGGAGGGGCACAACATCCCAAAATGTCTAACAAGCATAAAAAAAAGCGGGGGGGATAAAGAATGGGGGTTTCAGTGACGGATCCAGCTTTTGAGTTAGAGGGGGCGTAAGAAATGGCGAGGGGTCTGAGGACCGCCCAGGTCGTCAGCGGGTCCAGGACAGAGTCCTGGTAGGGGGACCAGGTGGCGAAGCCCCACGAAAGCTAATGAATTTCAGCCTTTTCGGGCCCATTTTCATGACTGAAATTGATTATTGAATTAAAATTGATGCATTTTACAATTATATTAATTAATAGGTGATTAATATATACTAATATTCATTCTTTTTTGTAAAATGATCGTTTTATCTATGATTTGCAAATTTAAGGGGGGGGGATACGCCCCCTACACCTCCCCTTGAATCCGCCACTGAGTTTCATGTTCTGTATTCACAAATTTAGATATCTGGCGCAGTTCTAAATTTTGGATCTGTTTTTTTACGTACATGAAGAAATGTCTGGTTAGCGGTAGCGAACCAACAAAAAAAAATTGAAAATTGACCGAAAAATTGTAGATTTATGGTACAAAATGTTGCTATTTTAAACAATGTTAATGCTTCATAAAATATTGTGATTGAGAAGTATTTGTGTGGCTGCCCCCCACTGCCCGTCTGTCATTTCATCCGCTTTCAATGAAAGGGTATGAGATTATATAGTAGAGATGATAAGATTTAGCACGTGTATGTATCTTGATAAAACGTCTTTTGATACCAATTTTTTTACCTTTTGACATTAACCTTGACCTTTGACCTACTTTTTTTCATTTTTTTTCAGGTAAGATACTAAAATGAATTCATATAAAATCTGTCTCCCTGAATGCCTTTAAATTTCACATAATTCAAGTGATACATACAGTCAGTATGTTAAAATATAAGATATTTTCTCACGGTTTCGAGACATCACAGCAAAAGGAGAGGAGTTGGTGGTGGATGGGGGGGGGGGGGGGGGGGGAGGTTGCAAACTAGCAAGATTAAACTTGGCTGTATCTTTTGAAACATGAGTGTAAGGGCTTTATTATTTCACATGTACATTACTATGACAAGATCATTCGTCTTAGAATAGAGACAATGTTACCTTGACCTTGAAATTCGACCTGCTTTTCTAAACTTTTATATCAGGCTGTATCTCTTGAATTATAAATGGTAGGTCTTAAATATTTCATATATACATGTAAATTGACAAGACCACTCTTTTCAGACCTTAACATTTGACAATGTGACCTTGATGTTAAGTTTTGACCTTTTCTCAAACTTTTGAATAGTAAGTGATATGGCCTTTGCATTCCTTTTGAAAGTACCAACAGTTTGACATTGTGACTTTGACTTATGATGCTCAAAGCTGCTATCCGGGGCATTAATTTACGTTTCACAAACATAGAGCTTATTCCTATTTGACCATGAACTCTTAACATATACATGGTGCTTTAAATATATCAGTATCACTGTAACATCACTGTGCAGTTTTTATGTAGCCTGCAATGCAAGAGCTACATATAGGGATAATTTTTCTGGCGTCCGTTCACCTTTTATAGTACTTGTACTATGTCTGAGATCAAGACATTTGTCCATGTGACCTTTACCTTGACCTCTGGCAACTACCATTATGGTATCTTCTTCTTAAGAGATTATCATGTTTGATGTTTTTTCAAGCATAACAAAATGAAAATCATCATATATTTTCATCTAAACAAAAAACTCACAGAAAGTGAGGAAATAATCGACAAGACTAGGGATAAAGCACATCGTTGTCATCTGACTGAATTAGTGTTTAATAATTATGTCATATTATCATCATTATTCAAAAATTAACACAACATTCATGGATAATCATACTTCTTGATGAAAATATGTAAAAGGTCAATGCCATTTTAAAAAAGGTCAAGGTCTTTTAATGTATTTCAATCAGGAAACCGACGGCTTTTTAGTATTATTTTTTTGAAAAAATAAGCCATAACTGACTTATGTTGCCATGGCAACCACACTTTTATAAATCAAAATGTTGTGTTTAACATATAATTTGAATAACTGGTCACTGAGAATAATAATTGATAATAATTAAAGAAATTTAATGATGATTATTAACCATTTTTGTTGATTTTGTCTATGAAATTATCGAAAATCAGCGGTTTTGTTTCCATGGTTACTACTATTATACTCAATAGCCCCAAAAATTTTATTGTATATATTAAAACTATAGGGTGTCTTCTTTAAAGGCAACATAATGCCCATTAACAGTATGGCTGCAAAAGAGAACAAAATCGCTTCAAAACTTGCATTGTTTTAACATTTTTGAGACCTCCTTTAGGACCCTCTTTAAGTATGCCGGTGGGCAGAAAACTACTCATCAGTTGAAATATTGTAATACACTGAATAATTCTCTCTAAGTAACCTAACTATTATATAAATCAAATTTTAAAAAATAATTCTATTTCAATATTTATAATTGCCTCAAAATGAACTAATTCTGATGGTTCAGAACATTGATTTTGGAGGGAAATTTACTTGAGCCGTTGCCATGGCAACCGGTGAGCATGGACATCAAGGGACATCATTTTCTTTAATTGTCTTTGAAAACAAAGGTACTTGCACAAATTAGTCATATTCTGAGACCATGCGTGCCACACCCCTATTATAGAAAGGTTGACATTTACAGAGAATTGCTGTTAACTGTTTACGGCTTTATTTCTCTATTTTCTGTGTTACCAAACTTTGACTAAAGACAGAATAAGCAATGATATGATAATAAAAACATAAGCTGTGTCTTGTTTAAGTGTGTTTCTGTAAAAATAATGAAATCTATAAAAGGATTAAATATTGCAATAAATCGCAATATGAAATATTGTATCGCAATACGTTTTTTGGTCCGCAATACCCAGCCCTGCCAATAATAGCATCACATAACAGGGAACACCCCCCCCCCCCAAAAAAGAAAAATTTCAACCTGTATTTCTAACCGAACATGGCGAACAGTAATGTTTTTAAAAGTGTCTCTGGGTCATTCAAATGCCGATGACAATTTTTGTATTACAATGCATTATATATATTACTTCCCCTTTTCAGAAATCAATTTTGTTTTTTCTTAACCTTAAAACTGCGTGGGAATCAATTTGGCATGGTATCTCTCAAAATTATCTTGCTATATTTGAGAGAAGCACTATAAAACGATTACGTTACAAAAGAGATCTAATATGGTATACTTTATATATTCAAAGAGAAAACTCAAGGCTGGGGAATTTTATGTTGAATACAAGTTAGAGGTGGTTAGGCTTGTTCACAGTCCAGTCTTGCACAAGGGAATACCATTAACAATGAAATGTTCATGAAGTTTTTAACAATTAACCTACTAGTAAATCATTGGAAACGCGCTAATATTTTAATCTTGTTAATGCAAGTTTTACCTTAGGCATGCAAATCAATCATTTACTGGAGGGCAGTAACATGTACGCGAAAATAGATTCTGTAGACAATATTAGTCTGTAGAAAGAACAGCGTATTGATTGCTAAGACTAAACAAAATTCGAATTCCAGAATTGCAAAATACTAGTATATATTTACAAAGTAATGACTTAAAACTACATAGTCTACACAGTTGGGCTAACTTGACGGTACTTTAAAATATGCATTCTATAGAACTTCTTTAACTCATTTGCCACTCAGGTCAATTGCGAAATTACTATGTAATCAGACAAAAGCTAAAGAAAGAAATCTAAATAAAGAAATAATCGTTGTCTCTGGAAGATAAAAAAGGTTTTTGAATACAATGATGAAAAAAGATCTAAAACTGAATGTATACTACCACTTTCACAGCATAATTTCCTCCGTACTTAGCCTGTGACAAGCACCGCCTTAACATTGCAGAGGAATTAATGATATCCAAGTACAAAAAGAACGATTTTACCCTACAAGGGCAAAAGTTAGACCAACTGTGATCATCCGTGATCTGAAATAATTATTTGTTGGCGTCAAGCGAAAATCCTCAACGCATGAATGACTTCAAATGAACTGCATCAAAATTCAACATCAGCTGTATTTTAGAAGTATTGAATTTTCATCTAATCTCGTCTATTGATATCCATCTTGGTTGACTGATCAGATTGAAACTATATATATTGATCTATGGATCAAGGATACCCCGCCGTATAAAAAATCTCCCAAAATTGGTTAATATCAATTTCACTTTAAAAAGAATCATGAACAATGTCGATGTAATTAACAGTATCGTACGAAACCAGGGCTCATTCAATTCATTACTTCCAGATCAATATTTTGAATATGAAACAGTGACTATTTGGTGGACCTATCGATCGTTCCTCTTGCAACACATCTAGCTGTCAGGTTCTCCTAGCAGAGGAGGAATATATGATCGCCATTGTAAGATTATGACTACATGTTACACATCTAGCTGTCAGGTTCTCTTAGAAGAGGAGGAATACATGATCGTCATTGTAAGATTTTGGCTACATGTAACATATCTAGCTGTCAGGTTCTCCTAGCATAGGAGGAATATATGATTGTCATTGTAAGATTATGACTACATGTTACACATCTAGCTGTCAGGTTCTCTTAGCAGAGGAGGAATATATGATCGTCATTGTAAGATTATGACTACATGTTACACATCTAGCTGTCAGGTTCTCTTAGCAGAGGAGGAATACATGATCGTCATTGTAAGATTTTGGCTACATGTAACATATCTAGCTGTCAGGTTCTCCTAGCAGAGGAGGAATATATGATCGTCATCGTAAGATTAAGAATACATGTACATGTTACACATCTAGCTGTCAGGTTCTCCAAGCAGAGCAGGAATATATGATCGTCATAGTAAGATTATGACAACATGTTACACATCTAGCTGTCAGGTTCTCTTAGTAGAGGAGGAATATATGATCGTCATTGTAAGATTTTGACTACATGTTACACATCTAGCTGTCAGGTTCTCCAAGCAGAGCAGGAATATAGAATCGTCATTGTAAGATAATGACTCGTGTTACACATCTAGCTGTCAGGTTCTCCAAGCAGAGCAGGAATATATGATCGTCATTGAAAGATAATGACTCGTGTTACACATCTAGCTGTCAGGTTCTCCAAGCAGAGGTGGAATATATGATCGTCATAGTAAGATTATGACTACATGTTACACATCTAGCTGTCAGGTTCTCCAAGCAGAGGTGGAATATATGATCGTCATAGTAAGATTATTACTACTTGTTACACATCTAGCTGTCAGGTTCTCTTAGTAGAGGAGGAATACATGATCGTCATAGTAAGATTATGACTACATGTTACACATCTAGCTGTCAGGTTCTCTTAGTAGAGGAGGAATATATGATCGCCATTGTAAGATTATGACTACATGTTACACATCTAGCTGTCATGTCCTCCAAGCAGAGGTGGAATATATGATCGTCATAGTAAGATTATGACTACATGTTACACATCTAGCTGTCAGGTTCTCCAAGCAGAGGTGGAATATATGATCGTCATAGTAAGATTATTACTACTTGTTACACATCTAGCTGTCAGGTTCTCTTAGTAGAGGAGGAATACATGATCGTCATAGTAAGATTATGACTACATGTTACACATCTAGCTGTCAGGTTCTCTTAGTAGAGGAGGAATATATGATCGCCATTGTAAGATTATGACTACATGTTACACATCTAGCTGTCAGGTTCTCCTAGCAGAGCAGGAATATATGATCGTCATAGTAAGATTATTACTACTTGTTACACATCTAGCTGTCAGGTTCTCTTAGTAGAGGAGGAATACATGATCGTCATAGTAAGATTATGACTACATGTTACACATCTAGCTGTCAGGTTCTCTTAGTAGAGGAGGAATATATGATCGCCATTGTAAGATTATGACTACATGTTACACATCTAGCTGTCAGGTTCTCCTAGCAGAGCAGGAATATATGATCGTCATAGTAAGATTATTACTACTTGTTACACATCTAGCTGTCAGGTTCTCTTAGTAGAGGAGGAATACATGATCGTCATAGTAAGATTATGACTACATGTTACACATCTAGCTGTCAGGTTCTCTTAGTAGAGGAGGAATATATGATCGCCATTGTAAGATTATGACTACATGTTACACATCTAGCTGTCAGATTCTTTTAGCAGAGGAGGATTATATGATCGTCATTGTAAGATTATGACTACTTAATCACCGTAAATATTACACGTCTAGATGTTAGGTTCTTCTAGCAGGCGAGGAATATATGATCGCCATTGTAAGGTTATGAATACATGTAACACATCTAGCTGTCAGGTTCTCTTAGTAGAGGAGGAATATATGATCGTCATTGTAAGATTATGACTACATGTTACAAATCTAGCTGTCAGGTTCTCTTAGCAGAGGAGGAATATATGATCGTCATAGTAAGATTATGACTTCTTAATCAACGTAAATGTTACACGTCTAGATGTTAGGTTCTCTTAGCAGGCGAGGAATATATGATCGCCATTGTAAGATTATGACTACATGTTACAAATCTAGCTGTCAGGTTCTCTTAGCAGAGGAGGAATATATAATCATCATTGTAAGATAATGGAGCCTACATGTTACACATCTAGCTATGATTTTCAGTTTGTCTTTTTAAATAGCATCTGGGTTTAAACCTTCCACTCAGATCAGAAAATAGCAAAGGAATTCCCTGAAACAAACACTAACACAAACTATGATAGCATGACACCTTCATTTCTAAAATATATGATAATAATAATCAGTAATGTAAGACACGCCCTAGAATCTTTGCTATGGTTGGAATTTGGTGATCATTGTATGCAATTTCATCATTGCAAATTATTCAGATGACGTAATTCAAATGTTTATAACATCTCAAAAACTGTACAAATAGTTATATCTTCAGAAGCATGACAATATTCACCGCGTGGGATCGAAGAGTATGATGTTGTGATTCCTTACGGAGATTTTTTTTAAAGATTTTTTCATCAATTAAAAAATTCGATATTTTCTGCAAACACTTCAAGACTTCGTCAAAAGGAAAGATTTTCTGTTGTCGACAAACTATTGAAGTGTTTGCAAAAACTATGAACTTTTCATAAACCTGGACGATATGGATTGATTCAGTAGGCATTGTCCTACTGCAACGGCCCATCAGTTTTGTAAAGTTTGATTTAGAAAATGAGAAAATACCAAAAAATTATGAAGGAATCACAACACCATACGTTTCGATCCCACGCGGTGATATTATGTAAGTGGATTAAAGTTTCAGATGACAATGGTTTGACCTAATTATGCTCCACTTGTACAGCATATGTGCAATGAGTTGAATTTGATAATATTTGTACATGTATTTGATGTCTTAATATCATTAATGTTACATCGCTGAACAATTAGATGCCACGCCCTCTCCGGGCGCGAAGCCAGAATACTTTTCAAGTGAGAGCACTTTCAGTCAGGATTTTTGGGGATTGCTATGAGGCTCCTAATGGGCCTTGTAGGGATCCAAGGGGTGAAGCCGCGGAATCTAACGGGTTTTACCCTCTTACGACTCATTGTACACTTTGTTTTAACTTCATTTACTAGACAATGACCCGTGCAAGCACGGGTTTTGTTGAATGAGAAATAGGAAGGAAAAGAAATGTTGACATGTAAGATAGCTAAAATGCATGTTGACAGGAAAAATACAATATCTAAGTTAATGCATAAAAAGTAGGGTTGCTTGCTTTCTATTTTTTAAATGAGGAAATAGATTTGCCAGTGTTATGACCAAAAGGATAAAAACCCAAAATGTAGGATCGAAATGTACTTCATATCAGTTTTTCTTTGATTTAGTAGTAAAATGATGTTATTGCTTGCTTGATGTTTTTTTTTTGTCGGGGGAGGGGGGGGGGAGGGGGTCGGTTGTTCAAAATCGCAGATCAGAAGGTAATTTCCATCAACAGAATCAGTTTAAACATGTCTCATTTTTTGAATGCGTATACAATGTATCAATAAAAAGATCCAGATTTGGATGTTACTAAAGAATAACAAAAGCACAGCATATAACGTTACAGAATCAATGAAAACGCTAAAATATAATATTTAAAATTCTAAATCAGATGTCATCTGAATTGAGTATTTGATTTGTGCATAATAAAAGATTTCTTATCCCGCAAACGCCGGTTACTTTAAGGTAAATAAATTCAAAGGCTCGGATCAGCTCTTAATAATTCATGTAAGAATCACAGCTTTTGCGGTATCATAAAGAAGACCTTTGATTTGATGTTGACGCCAACGTTAATTTACGGGTATTTTGAATGAAGCATTCGAATAAAATCATACTACCCAAAGGGCGATTTCTCTATCTATTCAGTATTTTGAAAAACAACTTTTTATTCAATAAGAGTTTTTTTTTAAGTTCAATCCTGATGTGGGAGGAATGAAAACATCAACTTCTCATTACATGCAGATGACTCATTACTTTTATCTTGTGTGATTGTAAATGCACTGAATATACATGTGCTTAGGTTCTGAAGAAGTTTGTCAAAGAAGGGTACCCCTGTTACCTACTTTTGACTATGGTGGCGCCATATTTGAATTATAAGATATATCTTAAATATATGGTTAATGACTTCATCTTTAGAACTTCGCTCTTCATACATATACCCAACAAAAAAAGAAACGCACCACTTAATCTTCATTCTATAAAATGAATTATGTAATCTATAGGTATTCTATTCTTTTCCATCATAAATTGTAGGTATACAAGCGACTTATTCTGTCAAACGCCAAACAAATCCGTCTTCATGATTACAGACAGCACAATGATAAAGACACTTGGTTCAAAACGCAATGTCACAAAATGGCTTTTAAGAATTCCGTTCACATTCTAGAAATGATTAAAGCTGTTTAACCTATCCAAACTGATATATCAGGCATTGCGATTTGTTTTTTAAATGATGATAAACAATTTCCCCCGAATACAAATTAATTTACTTGCTTCAAATGACGTTATCAAAGAGAAAGTCTAACTTTGGGAAAAACATCCCAGACATAAACTCTTTTGAAAATAAAGTCCGTGTTGTGATATTTTTCGTCCTTAAATGCGTCGCAAAGCACAAAATTACCCTACTACATCTAGAATCTGACCTTTTTTCGCAAGCACAGTTTTCAGAAACAATACCGCGATATTGACAGGTCATTTTTACGTGCATTTTCAATGGTTTTGGACGTTAGTTTTATGCTTTTCTGGTATTTCATTTGCTTATTTCAATGCGATGTTAAAGATAAATCTGCAACAGATAAATAAGAATGGCTGAAGACAAAATTAGTGTTCATATGGGATCAGAATTGCCAAATTTTGATATCCTTTATTGTAAAACATACCCCAATATACGGATATTTCCACTAAGACATTTAATTTTAAGATTTATTGGCATATTTTAACTACATTTGAATGGAGAAACCAGTATTCATCTATATTTTTACAGAAAATTTGCTGAAAGTGGTCAAACAACAAAATTTCAGAAGGATACCAAACCTGCGGCCATGCAACAGAAGCTAGAAACAACGTGCTTTATTCAGCTCTATCTTTGTGATATGTTGCGAAAAAATGATCGAAACGTGTTTTATCCCCGGTAATTCGAGTGCTGGAAAAAGAAAATTATAATCAAATGCCTAACGAAATATTTTTGATCAATTGAAAAAAATCGCTATATAATATGATGTGCGTTTCTTTTTTTGTTGGGTATATATTTGGATTTCCTCCCTTTCGGTCTCGAACATAACTGATGATACATTGTTTGTAGCAATGCGCATATGCTGTACTTCATTACGAAGGAATAAATATTTCAATAATGAAAAATTGAGTAGGACAGTTTCAGGGAAAATTCATTCAGCCTTGAAAAATTCAAATAAAACATTTCCACCATGTTCTAACTCATCGGTCTTCTTGATAACGATACAACAGTCAACACAACATAATTACAGAATTGGAATTGTCACTCACCTGCTTCACTAAATCCATTCGTTTTCATCGATTTCAGACACGAATTATGTGGTTGAATATATAAAAGGATATAAACTTACTCTATCGACGTACACATACATGTAGGCCTGAGTGCCAGACTATCCGGTCCTTTATATAAAACAATCGAGAACGGAAACTGACACTATCACATTTAATACTTGCAAAATAAAATAAAAGAAGAGAGGACGTCAAGAGCAACACGCATGCATTAATCAATTCTGAGAAAAAAAGATATGAAAACATGTTACAGATGTGAAAGATCGTGCATTCAACATTTTGACCAGAAGTAGATGTTTAATGACTTAAATTATTACAAAAATAGTTTGGCCTTAGAATTATCTTTACCTTTGACACTTGACCTTGACTTTACTCGCTAAGGTCAACCTACGATTTAATAACATATTTTCGGAGTATAAAATAAACAGCACATTGTAAACAAAGTTTTTGTCTTCACTTTATTTCGTTCTGCAAGCATGCAATAATTTTATGTTTCCTTTTGTTTCTAATCTTGTCAGCTATATGAAGTAAATAAAAGCAAAGACACAACAAAGTTCTTATTCTACGTCGTGTGTCAGGTCAGAGCCATTCTTATGCAACCTATTCCAAAATTCATTCAAAATAATGCAAAAATGAAAAATATATCTCTGTTAACGCTCAGCCTACTGTCCTATGACAAATTCGAAATATTGAAAATATTTAAATTTGCTTAATAAGTAGTCATTAAGCAAATTTAAATATTTTCAATATTTCGAATTTGTCATAGGACACTACCTACCCTATTTTGAGCTGCCGATTCTTTATTTTTTTTAGGAGGGAGGGGGTGGGGTCAAGTGCCTTTTAACTAAGACTGCATTCTATAGCGACTTTATTATTTATAATAGTTATATTCCTTATTCGAAGTGTCAGTTCATGGTTTCCTAAAATTATCATTACAAAGCGCTACTGAAACATTGGTGGAAGAAGAAATACCAGTGTAAACCTCCATGCAAGTAACAAAAACCTATCTATCACCCCCCCCCCTTTTTTTTTGGCTTGATGAGCAGTGAAAGACAATTTTTTTGGCATAACGACAACGCAAGAAAATTAAGTAAACGAATCTAATTTTCGACACGGTTACTGCTTTTTATATATGCATATATTTACGAAATACAATTACTATGGGTTTTTAAGGACGAGGAAATTAAAATATCAGGAAATTCATAAATGGTTTGAAACCAAGATGACATCTGTTCATTTCACTTTGTGTCTAATTCATTCATTGAAATAACTTTATGGATTTTACTTCTTTAAATTGTTCAAATTGAAAAAAATTAACATTATACGGAAATAATTTCGTTTAATACCGATTTCAGTTTTCGAATGGAAATGAATGTCCTATATTCAATTGTACATGTATATGATGCCTAACATTATTGCAAAATGCAAAATGCATTGTACCTTAAAATTCATTCCATGTTATTGTGAAAATTGATCATAATGAAATACAATTAGAATAGTAAAGAGTCAGCGGATAAACCAGACATCATCAAAAATAATTTTCGTTTACAACTTTGTTCAAATGATTCATTTAAGTTCGGAGCAAATCTCTCTCTCTCTCTCTCTCTCTCTCTCTCTCTGGGTCAGAAATTTAAGTTTACAAGACAATTCAAATAAAATTTTTAAAAAGTTCACCGAGTGAAAATATGAAATTGTATGAATTGCATTGTGTTTGATTCATTTATCATGACTATATTTTTATTCAGCTAGGAGCTATCCAAAAATAAACTAGTAATCATTATTATTACTAGTGTCTTTTTCTGACTTTAAATTTTGAAAAAAATTCAAGTGAAAAAAGACACTAGTATATTAATAATCCATTATTGTGCCATAACAATTCTTGTTTGCTTTCAGTTTGCAGTATCCAAACTTTCTTTTCAGACGAATAAAAAAAAACTTGATCACAAGACAAATATCAATAACAGGATGAAATGATAAAAAAAATGAATAAATGAGTTAAAGAAGATCCTGCCGATAATCTCAACAGCACTCACAACAGAGCACAAAATTGAGTAAAAACATCGATACTATTAAACATGTAGTATTTATATATTTTAAACAAGTCATTACATAAATGTGAAAATTTGAGCAATTTATGAAAAGCGACAATTATTGTGAAAGGATTGAATTATTTCCATGTTTTTAATGAATTTGGACTTCAAAACTTCCGAGCTCAAGGATTCAAAGCAATGGACCCTTACCTAAATATTTGTATGAAAACTTCTTTAACTCTTCAACATAAAATTCCTCCTATTCAAATACAATGTTCCAAAATCGATCCTCCCTCTCTAATAGATCCGTTTTTTGTTAAACTACATATTTAATTCGAAATATGCGAATTATGCAGTACTTTTAACTGAAAATGTCTGGGTCGTTTTATGGTCTTCATGGTCATGATACCCCTTTAAAGAATTAAAAAAAAATCCTTTTTGTAAAGAATCTAACAATTTGAAATCGAAGATCACTGATATATCTAGAGCGCATGCGCGACAAGAATATCACTATGATGGGTAATGACTGTACACGAAATTGTATAAAACCTTTGTGAACTTAAAATAAGCCTTTCTTATTAAAAACAATTTAATATTTTTTTGAAGAATTAAATATTTATTTTTTTTGTTCAGAATCCAACAATTTGAAATCGAAGACCCCGTAATATATAGAGTACAAGCGTGACAAGAATAAAGCTTTGATGGGTAATGAGTGTACAAAGTTTTTGTAAAGAATATAACCATTTGAAATTAAAGACCGATTTTCTAGAGCGCATGCGTGACAAGAATAACGCTTTGAATAATGAGAGATGGCCTGACAGAAAGTAAGCACGAAACTATCTCCAACTGACTGGTGTAACATTGCAAAAAAAAAAAAAAGAGAGAAATCTTAGTGACCGTAAAAATATTAGTTATTTCAAAATTAGGCGTTTAAAACTTCGAATCACGATGCGTACTCCATGGTACAGGATGCTCATATTCTGAAGTTTGAGTTAAAGGCGTCAATAATGTACCTTTCCAGACCAAGGCTAATTTAAGCAAACAAAAATCCACAAACTGAAATTAAAATATACCGGCTAAAATACTTGCCATTATCAAATTACACATACATTTCGCGAGAATTTCTCATTTTATTTCGATCCCTGAATAATACGCGTACAAAGAGTAATTATCATAGATGAAAAAAAAAATCAATTAAAACCGAAATTAAGACATAAATGTGATACTCATGCAGGTTTCAGCATTCACACAAATGACGGAAGTGATTCATAAGGATAATCCTATTTCAAATTTACGTAAGAAGCTGTCTGGTGATACTGTAACCAAGCGCGGATCCAGAGGACCCCCCCCCCCCCCTGGAATTTTCGAAGCATAATTAAGAAAATTATAGATATATATATTTCATAAGATAAAGTCCCGATTCCTCTTTTGTTGTCTTAATACTTCAAAAATATAAAATGAATAAGTTGTATTAGAAAATTCAAATCTTTCATTTTGATAATATAATGCAGTCAGCATTTCAAAACTTTTCTCTACTCGCTTGCCAGAATTCATTACATACGTTATTTTCAAATGATGCTGCGCTTTCCTATGCAACCCACAGGTGCCTGCAGATATGATCGTTTCCAACCTCCACCCTCTTTCTTTCTCAGAATGATGGCTAAGATAACAGTGGAGTAAAGAAGGGAAAAAAGATTCACCCACTAATAGGGAACGTGAGCTGGGTTTACCCTTCTGCATCGTCGGAAACCCACAGCATCTTCTCCGTTATATTACGTCAGATCGTAGGACAATAGGCTGTGGGTTTCCGAAGATGACCCTACTCAGCCTACTGTTGACTAGCGTCGTTGCAATGGTAATCCTGCCCAGGACGACAGGAACATTTGGTTTATGTACTTTACTCCACGGCCATTTAAGTCATGATTCTGATTTATTTTATATTATTTTATTTTTTAGTTATTTATCTATTTTATTTATTTTTGCTCTTCAAAAAATTCGGACTTTAGGACCCCCCATCCCCCCCAAAAAAAATCCTGGATTCGCCAATGTGAAACTATTAGTATAATGATATATAATGCTTTCGGTTGCATATGTGAATTTGATATATTATCGTAATTACGTTCATGACTTCACCGTCAGAGTTACATTTTTTTTGGTATAATTAGAATAAAATGTCATGATTTATCAGTTTCCAGATCGCCGCATTTTTGGATCCGCCAAGAATATATTAGTCAGAAACAATCCAGTCTTCTACACATTTAACCTGAGAGTCGTTTAAGACTAAGTCCTTCGTGAACTCCTACACAGTCACATTATATGTAAAGGACTATTTAGAATTTGTGTAAACCTGGCGCCTTTGTTCATTGCAACCTCGTGTCGACGTATTTAAAGCCTACACGGGGACTCCCTTTATGTGTTCCTGCTGTGGCCATATTGACCGGTATTTTAATGTTTCAGCTTCCCTTACAATAAAAGTCAATGAATGGTCATTGTTAGTTCCTAGTGGTCAATAAAATTATCTAATACAAAATGGGTATACATGTACATGTACGTGTAAAATGCCAAACAAACTGATTGAATATTGGATATCGATGACATACTTTGTTTGTACATTTACACATGTACAACTGTTACCGTGAAATTTGCAGTGCACTGTACAATATTATTCTTATTTTCTACCAATATATGTAGTCTTTTGCTTTACCGTTTATAAAAACAATAGCGCCCCCCCCTTTCCGTTGAATATTTTCCCACTTGCCACTTTTAAACACAATATGACTTCCATAATTATGTCTGTTTAGTGGCATTGGATGGTGTCCTATGACATATTTGAAATGTTCATGCATTATGACAATGGCCATAGTCAGAATGCATGTTTAAATGTTTTCATAGTCATAATGCATGTTTAAATGTTTTAACATTTCAAACATCTCATAGGACAATGGCCACATTGGATTAATTCATTTCATTGAAAAAGGAAAACGAAATTTGTTGTGCGATATGCACAAACATGGATATACAATTTAGACACTATTAGAAAGATGATTGGTACAGTATATCTTTTTGTTGTCACAGTAACCGAACGCTAAGTAATTTTCCAATGTTATAATGCTAAGCATATGTACATATATAAATGATAATGAAAGGCAAAATATCTTTGCTGCGACCGAGAACAGCATAGCCAATTATTGGAAATGTTCTTCATTTTCGAATGCCATCGATCTCTTTTTCGAATCATCATATCAGAAAAGAATGGAATTATGGTTAAACATGATTAACAATTCCAGATTCAGGAATGAAATTATAATTATAATATGAGCAAATCATCCAAGGAAATTGATAAAGCGCTGACGTACCGAGCTTACCTTTCAAGGTGTTTTAGATGATAATCCGTAAATAAAGACTTTATTCCGCACCTAGCTTCACATGTCCGCCATTGTAGAACGCAAATTTAAAGCCAAAGTACCTGTGATTGCTAAATATCCAATGGATCAAATTACGGAGTACGCATTACGGCGGCCAATAGGAGCCAGGTAGAAATTAACATAAATACAGGTGTGGACTGAATGAGAGGGTCGGGTAAATGGGTCAGATATTGGGGGATCTAGGAATATGAGAGGCTGGGGAAGGAACCTGGCCGAATGGAATAATGAGACAAAGGATTAAGTCTTGTACTTCTGACTAGAATATAAGCATACATGTATATTTCAAGCACTCATATTGAAGGGATAATGAATAACGAATACACATGGAGGGAAGTCGCACCAGAAACTATTTCCTTTCATTTTTAAATTATAAAAATTCAAGAAGGTAGAATAATTTACCGAAAACCTTACTTCCGTGTCTCTATATTTACCTACAAATTGTCAAACATGAAAATGTATCATCACTATGTTTCCTTATTGTACAGACAAAGTGCAGCCCTATTCTGACTGAGAAAAAAATAGGTCAGCAAATCCTTCTGTGACGACATCATTGAAAATGAAGAAAATGAGCTTGGTCTTTATGTAGTTCAACCACTTGACAACACTTTTGAATAATTGATCTATTCATACTCACGGGTAGATGTGTAGCTTGATAGTAACAATGTCCACTTAGTCAAAGTACACTTTCATGGACGGAGGCCTGTTTAGATCAAAATGAATCACAGGCTATCAAATCATCTGAACTTACCATATCTATATCCGAGAGGTATGGTGGTCATTTTATTTACTGTGGTTACAAAATGCACTGTGCTCTTAATGCCATAAATACAATTCTAAAATATAGCATATACTACTATAAGTTTTCGTACTAAATTCTATAACTCACCAGTCATTTTCAATAAACATACCCAATATGCCTGTCAGTTTTGTTAGATCCGTGCACGGTAGAATTAAGCTGTTTTCAGTACGAGGTTTTCATTTCCGCTTGTACGGGCAAGAAGGATGCTGACTCATTTTTGAGCTGCATTACCAGGAGAGTATTATACATGTATATAGGCTGAATTAACTTCCTTTCTCAGAATAAAGTGTACGTATCTATGTGTTGAAAATGTATACGAATTTGAGATAAATATGTTTACACTTATCTCCAAAGAATGAGGATTCGTTTATCTATTATGAACATACTTCCTACCCAAAGTAGGCGTGTACAGGAATATTGTGATGAGGAGTTGCAAAGTTAGACACTAGTCTATGTGACAGAAACAAATTCCTATTCGGGCTAATCTTCTATACATTGCTACAGGAACAATTCTCCACATATGAATAGAGGAACACAAGTATTAGCTTTTACAAAAAGCTTGCCGTCAGTTCGCTGACGTTATTTTAAAAATGTTCCAAAATTCTAGTTAGATAAACTCGGAGTAAAATGCATTTACCAATCGCACATTTCCGGGCTTTTCCGTTTACAATGTATTTCCAATTCAAGTGACGGAAAGTTCCGAAAATCTGCGAATGATACAGAACGTATCGATACAAAGACTTTTCGATAAATATTTTGGAAGAAAATACACTGATGCGATATGACTTTGATTTGTACAGGTCATCTAGACTCTTAAGCCGACTTAATGAGAGAATCTCATTCATGGATTCTGAATAACCTTGACGAATATTTGCATTTTATGCAATTGTCAACCAATCACATTGCCAAGAGGCATTCTATCCGTGCAAGTAGGTTACGAATGATTACAGTATACCGTCAGTCATGACTGACGGTAAAAACCTATTTGGCCGAAGCTTCTACACACATTGTTACCAATCGCACATTTCCGAAATAAACACTATTCAGCCGAATTCTCCACACACTTTGTTACAGAAACAAACACTATTCGTTTGAATCCTCCAAACATTGTTACTAAAAAAATCCTGTTCGGTTGATTCCTCCAAACACGGTTACAGGAACAAACACTAATCAGCCGAATTCTCCACACGCATTGTTACAGGAACAAACACTATTTGGCCAAATCTCCCCCCCCCACACACACATTGTTAAAGGAGCAAACGCTACTCGGTCGAATCCTCAACACACTTTGTTATAGAAACAAACACTATTCGACCGAATTCCCCGCACACATTGTTACAAAAACAAACACTATTCGTCTGAATCATAAGAACATTGTTACAGAAACAAACGCTTTTCGATCAAATCCCCCACATTGTAACAGAAACAAATTCTGTTAGGTTGAATCCTTCAAACATTGTTACAGAAACAAACACTATTCGTCTGAATCATAAGAACATTGTTACAGAAACAAACGCTTTTCGACCAAATCCCCCACATTGTAACAGAAACAAATTCTGTTAGGTTGAATCCTTCAAACATTGTTACAGAAACAAACACTATTCGTCTGAATCATAAGAACATTGTTACAGAAATAAACGATTTTCGACCAAATCCCCCACATTGTAACAGAAACAAATTCTGTTAGGTTGAATCCTTCAAACATTGTTACAGAAACAAACACTATTCGTCTGAATCATAAGAACATTGTTACCGAAATAAACGATTTTCGACCAAATCCCCCACATTGTAACAGAAACAAATTCTGTTAGGTTGAATCCTTCAAACACGGCTACAGGAACAAACACTATTCGACCGAATCCTCCACAAATTTTTACCAGAACAAACACCATTGGACCGAACTCTCTAAACGCATTGTTACAGAAACCAATTTGAAAACTCTTCGGCCGAATCCCACATTGTTACAGAAACAAACACTATTCGTATGAATCCTCCAAACATTGCTACAGAAACAAATCCTGTTCGGTTTTGTTTTCCAAACATTTTTACAGAAACAAACAATAATTCGAATGAATCTTCCACACTTTGTTACAGAAACAAACATTAAATCCTCTACATTCATTGTTACAGGAGCAAGTCTTGTTCGGCCGAATCTTGGAAGTAAACAATTTTCATGAAAATAAACCTGCATGACATGTCAGTGACCAACTTTCCTATATGACTAGATGTTACAGCCTCTTTACGGGTTTCTTAAAACATGTTTAATTGTATTTACACAGCAATTCTGTATAGTAGGGAATTTATCATGCCCAGATCCTACATGTACCTAAAACAAATTATTGCAGATTTTTACATTTGAAAACTTATGCCTTATTCGATGGCAATGTTAAAAGTCACATGACTGTAGACCATACTGTAACGTCATTAGATGAAATAGTTCGGGACGCGATAAAAGAATGGAGACGATATTATCTGCGTTATTTTCTCTATCATATGAAGTCGAATACAAAGCTTCCAATGGCAATCATATTTCTAGAATCATAAAGAAGTCTCCTTAGATTCTTTAAACTGTTTAAATATCCGCACTTCATGGTTAAATGAAGTACATTTACAAAATTAGGAATCGAAGTTTATTTATCTTCGCGGATTAGACTGCGAGTGTACATAGTTAAATGTTATAGAAAAATCGGAATACACGATCCGTACCGCACTCTTACTTTTGACAGACAAATCGCACATTTTCGGGGGGTTTCGTTTTTAATTCCGATTCGAGCGACGCAAATTCCTGAAGATGTGCGATTGTTGTTGGCTGTATCGGTACTAAGACTAATCGATGCATCTTCCGGAAGAAGATGCATTGGCACTGGTACTTAATGACTTTCAATTAAGTCTAAGCCGACCTGATGAAAGAAGCTAATGTACAGAATAACCTACTAGATGAAAATTTTGATTTTTTTGTAATTGTTGGCCAATCATATTGCTCAGAGGTATTCTAATCGTGCAAGTAAATCACGAATAATTACAGTATACCGGCAATCATGACTGCCGGTAATTACCGTAAGTTGACCATTCAACATAATGACCCGGAACGAATCTATCAACGAAACAGGTCTTTTTAGTTAAAGAGTTTTCTCATAAGATTTGATTTTTTTGTGCGATGAAACCTCTGTTATATACAATTATGTGTATCTTTCTTTTTGCAGTATAGGAACGTAGCTCAATTTTTTCCTATTGGTTCCATAGAAAGGAGCTGTAAAGCCCCCTTCACACTATCACGGATTGAGCCACGACTCCAAAAAAAGGTCCATCCGTGGCAAGTCGGAACGCAAATTGTTCGATGAACCATGAACCTACGACTCCAGTTCGGATTGCTACGGGTTGATACGAATCGAATACGGATAGCTAAGGATTGCTACGGATATCGTCCCGATATTGCTACGGATTGCTACGACGCGCGTACGGATAGATACGAATTGGATTATCACGACTCGAGTACGGATAACCACGATACGCACAAGGATAGCTACGACTTCAGTACGGATCGGTAGGACTGGCTTGAATTTCCTATGTATTCTTAATCCATAATTATTTACTAAAACACCGAATGTTTATATAAGACACAATCCTTGGCTATCCGTAGCAACCCGTAGATGAGTCGTAACAATCCGTAGGAGAGTCGTAGCAATCCGTAGCAGAGTCGTATTGCTATTTTATACAAAAAATGGTCCCGGATTGCTACGGATGCGCTACGGGTTACTACGACTCCCCTACGTATAGCTACGACTCCACTACGGGTTGCTAAGACTCCCCTACGACTCCGCTACGACAAATCTATCCGTAGCGGAGTCGTGGGAAATTTTGAACATGTTCAAAAATGTTCTGTCTCATTCCGGATAGCTACGGATTGCCAACGGATAGCTACGACTTGTCACGACTAGTGCCGGATAGAGCTACGGATTGCTACGGATAGCTACGAATATAAAATTTTTCTCGATCCGTAGCTATCCGTGGCCCGATCCGTGAAAGTGTGAAGGGGGCTTAGAAATAAGACGTAGAATCTCGCATAATTATTAATGACGATATTTGGGTAAAAATGTGCGCTTTTTCTATAGAAATCAACGGAAAACGGAAAAGTTTTCTACAACACCCCGAGTTACAACATGCCACTTTTACCAAAGGTGTATATTATTTTAAAATACCAATTTTCTGACCAAGTGGGGTTCTGTAACTCGGGGTGGAACAATGTCCCACAGAAGAAAAACGAAAAAAGGGGGATGGGCTATTTTTTAAGAATCTAACTAAAAAGCGGTTAGATAGATAAAAGTTGCCCATTTCTTCTAGTTTTACAATGGAACTAATCTATTCTGAGTGGATTCCGATGAATCATACAACGTACACGAATGAAATAAACGATATGAAGATGTCAATTTCCGCACAGTGTGTATTTCGCGCCTGAAAGCTTACAATGTGACTGTTTAGTACAAAATTTAACGGTTTGCGTATTTTACCGATTACATTGACATACTGGTTTCAAAGTTTTTTTTTTTTTACTTTTTCATTTTTGAAATAAGAGGGGATCAAAACATAAGACACTTCAAATTTATGTAAAAAATGCATTTTTTGTATATTTTCGTTCGCTATTTGACGTTTTCAGACACTGTTACCCCCTACCTATTCAAGCCGTAATTATAAAATTTTACATCAATTTGTTTTAAATATATGTCAAATCTGAAATACTAATGAGAAATCTAATACACCATATTTTTACCCCTTCAAAGGAAGGACAGCGCACGAGAAATAATCGAATGATTTCAGGGCTAAATCAAGCCCTTATTCCTACAGCTTCTTTAATCGGTGTTACTAGTTTATATTTTTTAAAAATCTTATGAAGAATTCCTTAAACTACATAGAGGTCTAACTCTTAGGTACTTAGACTTCCTTGATTTATGTAGGCTAGATAATTCATATTTCAAGCAAAAACAGGGTGGGTAAAATCTATTGTTTAAATTTTTTTATCACAATCTGCAAAAATTTGTCCTGATGTTTGTGTGTCCTATCCAACTCAATAGCTCAATTAGTTTGCATATATTGAGGTAATTTCCTCTTGCTGTACTGTAGCATTTACATTTCAATACAAATAATACGAAATAAAATGTAAATTTTGTAAGTCCTTTGAAAGTTCAAACCTGATTTAAATTCAGCAAGAAACATGTAATCAGATCTGAGATTCATGGACAGGCATATGTCAAATCTGAAAAAAAACCCTACTATTCAGAATACATCTATATAACATAGGGTCTGTCCGCTGAAACTATAAGAATACAAATCCTAATATGACTTGATTCTTTTTCCCTATTAAGACAACAGACGCGAGCCGGGCTCTATTCTCCAATATAGGCCCTATAGCGATAAGCCACGCCTACCCATTTTCTGAAAGCAGATAAACCGGCAGGAACTGGTTTTTACCAAGAATCAAAAGGTCTAAGTTTGGTCATCATTAGAATAGAAATAAAAAATGACAAGCCGGGCTCTATTGTCTCATAATGCCCTCGCGTCCTCAGCAAATCACATTTATCACCTCGCCGCTGACGCGGCTCGGTAATAATTGTGATTGGCTGAGGACGCTCGGCCTTTATAAGACAATAGAGCCCGGCTTGTCATTTTTTATTTCTTAAATAAAACCAAATGTAGCTTAGACACGGTCCATTTGATATTCGGGGGGGGGGGGGGGGGCTTGGGTTTTTTTTCGAAAATAATAATTTTGCTCTGAATTTTGATGAAAAAAATTAATTTGCTTATGGTGTGTCATAAAAAAATCTTGCTCTCACAAGTAATCTGAATTTGAAGAATTACCTTAAAATTTCGCTGAAAATTCCTGAAAATTTTCTGGCTCGCTTCGCTCGCCACAGTTTTCAATGATATACTAGTAAAAAATTTTGGCTCGCTTCGCTCGCCATGGCTTTCTATCAAAACAAAAATTCTGAATGGCAAAGTTCATATTTGGAAATATCAAAAGAATGCATGTTAATGGAAAAAGGGGCTTCTTTAAAGGCTTTTAAAATATATTATCAATATAGTGTAATATTAATACATTTTTGTAAATACATGTGTCACCATAGAGTCTAATTTTACATACAAGCTTTGAAGGAGAACTTCAGTTTATCCCCAATTTACAATTCTAAATTCGAATTAATCCTCCCCTCAGACCCTCTTACTTGTAACTTTTATATAGATTTTGTTTACCGAGGATTATATTGTAAAATACTTCCATCCCTCTGTTTACAAGTGAAGTGAAAATTAATATTTTAGAGTTTTGAATAAAAATAAAGAATGTATATCGATAAATCACAAACATTCTTAATGTATTGCACATCACTTGTTAGAAAAAAAAACTTCTTGCTCCAACTCTGCAAGAAAAAAATAAAAAAATCTTGCTCCGACAAAAAACCCAAGCCCACCCCCTCCCCCCCCGAATATCAAATGGAACTAACTACAGCATAGGAGTAATGTACTTTTCTAGCAAGCTGCATCTAAGTAATAGCTCGGGGTTTAAGGGGTATCAGGACCACCTGGAATTCGCTTAAATCCCTATTTTCAAAGTTTTTTTTATAATTTTTTTTCGAAATCATAGTCTGTATAGTCTGACGAACTGTACTACCGATCCCCCTCCCCCGGAAAATAAATCTACATTCACCCATGTGCATCCCCATTATCTTATCTTAGCTGGACGCACATCGAGTCAGGACTTGAATGTACTGTATTTATATATACAGATTTTCAGCAGATTCATTTGACTTTGTCAGGTTCTATTTTTGTCACCCCATGAGATGAAGTAAATTAAAATTCATTATCATTTTATTTTTCAAATTTATATTTCACATGATGAACTCTGCAGTTCAAACTGCCTAGAACAATAATTTAGTTAACTGATTATTATTGAATATCACTAATAATACTATTTTCATGTTTCATTTATAAATTATAGAGACTCCTTAGTACTTACGATTTAGGCAAATCTTTTGAAATATTATACAATAACGGACGCCACTCTTGACACGGTCAAAGGCGAATCTACTACAACTGACCAGTACATAAACAGGAAAATCCTTTTGGTATAAGATGTAAAGTCCTGTTCAGTAAAATCACTCATCTGACTTATACTCTTGACTTCTGATACTCAGCTGTCTGTTTTATCTGCTTCGGTTTTCAAAATTCAACATATTATAAGATTTAACTTTTGAAAGCACAACGCAGATTTGAACCAAATTGCTAAAATTGCCAAATTGAACACTCTGAAAGACTTTAAAGATATCACCTTAAAGTTTAACATTCTGTCTTTTTATTCCAAAATAGGGAAACAATTCATAACACAGTCAATAAATATTGCTCAGTCCCGACGAAACCTTGGGACTGAGCAATATTTATTGACTGTGTTGAAGTTTTAAACCATACAACGCTCCGTCATTCCTAAAGATGGGAAGTCATGAGCTTAGTGTGCCAGAAAATATTAGACTGAGAATAGATAATGTATATACTATAACCCAAATATCGGAAAAAGTATTCCTTAGTGTTTGATCAATAATTCATACATCACAGTACAGAACACAAAGTGCTGACAGTATGATAGTACGGGAATGGGAGCGATGTTGAAGAACATTTACATCAACTATATTGTTACATGTAAAGGCGACACTTAGTCCACCTCAGGTACTTGCTGGAGGAGTAGGAGGTTAAGCTGTCAAGAGAGTCAAGCCTATGGTTTTGAAAAATGTATATATACGTAACAGTTTTGGCCAGCATTCGAGGAGAGGAGGGGTCGGTTCGGTTCTGAAATCCCCTCTAGATCCACGCTTGGTATGCTGGATAAGCAACTCTTACTGATGATAAGCATTTGTTTTTTCTTCCCTTACTTATATCTAAAACGTTTAGTTACAACGGTTTTAAAGAATATAGATGGCGCCACCGTGTTTCGTATAATTGTTCAAAGAAGGCCATAGTAATTGATTTTTTTTTTCTGAAAGGCACCTTTTTATCAGGCATGGAAGCAAATAAATACATGTTCAGCATGACCGAATTGAAAGGAAGCATGTGAATTGGTATATATAGACATTTTGTGGTATTCAAGATCATTTGCATCAAACGAAATAATGAAAAGTTTTGAGCCTGCGGAAAATGCACTTCATCTGAATGGGATATGTACAGTGGCGGATTTAGAGGGGACATGGGGTCTGGGTCCCCCTTTTCATCTTATTATATAAGCTATTGATTCAGAATACCATATTTTTCGCTTTATCTCTTTACTTTTCGAAAAAATTTTGGGCTCGTTTCGCTCGCCGCAATTAATTTTTAATTAGATGCTTATTTTTATCCTCGTTTTGCCTTCACCTTTCTTTGCTATTATGTTTTAATGGATCCATATATCATAAACATATACAAATTGAAAGTAAGTACAGTCTGATTAAAACCAGCCCCCTTCTCCGTCGTCAGGGTCTGGAGTACACCCGTGAAGGGTCTTGTAATAAGAACATTTGACCGGAATATCAATGAGATTTTATGAACCAATCGGAATGACCGTTTCATACACGTTTCCGTGACAATTTTAACTTCAAATTGATTGAAGTCGCGATTTGATTGGCTAAACGAAAGGTGAACAAAACCCTTAACGGGTGTACTCCAGACCCTGACGACGAAGGAGAAGGGGGTTTAATCAGATTGAAGAAAGTAAATGCTTCATCAATTTTCATGGGCCGATCTATGGCAAGGTGGATAGTGGGGTTGCAAGACGATCGCTGGTAGATTTTAGATTTTAATCAATGGTAATGAAACACTGAATAGGTAATCAACAAACAAGAAGATAAAGATCTTTCTACAATGAAGCTGAGTTTATAAGTTTGGAACTTTCGTCAAGAAGGTATAGAGTTGGAACCCTTCGACATTACTAATATTAAAACTTATTTCACGTTGCAGTGTGGAACAGCTAAAATCGTTACCCGTGATCTGATGTTTGTCAAGTGTATTAATTACTTCTTTCCAGCTCTGTCACCTGAAAGAAGCTTTGTTTCGGCCTTTTACCAATGTGACATCATGTATATATTTTTTTGCCATTTCGGAAACTAGCCATTTCATCGATAAATACCATCGAAATTAAAGGAGTTTAATATCTTAGCTCCATTCCTCAAATGCTATTTTGAACATAGATTTTATTTGAATATGCTACTGAATCGACCCTACAGGAGATTTGGAGCCGCGCACTCTCTGTAATGTAAATGAAATCTAAATTCAAAAAATTAAAGAGGGCGCAACTGAAATGATTTTTTGTGGCTCCGCAAGAAGCATCACTGATGAGAATTTAATATTCGAAACACGTGTCTGGTGCATGGAAATTGGTTTTGAATTTTCTTCAAGGAGGTATAGAGTTGGAACCCTTCGACATTATTTATAAAACAAAGTTGCCATCATATCCCAGTCTTCTTGCTACGTCTTTCGGTATATTTAGGACATAATTTTCACATATTTTGGCCATATTACATTGTTTAGATTGAGGATCACTGACGAAGGTTAAATACCCGAAACGTGCATGTCTGGTCCACGCTGTAAATTTATCTGATCTTAAATGATGCTAATGAATTTGAAGACGTTTAACATTTGTACCACTTGGTGAGTGTCACTGCTGGTGGACCAAGAGTCCCGAGGGCACATGTAGCCAAGTTCGACCAATCTCGGTTGGTCGTTTCTTCAAACGCATTTTGAATTTTCTGTTTACAAAATATTCTCAAATTTTGGAAACCTGGGTCCTGTAGCATCATAACCCAGTCATCTTGCTACGTCTTTCGGTATATTTAGGACATAATTTTCACAGATTTTGGCCATATTACATTGTATTGATTGAGGATCATTGACGAGGGTTAAATACCCGAAACATGCATGTCTAGTCCACGCTGTAAATTTATCTGATCTTAAATGATGCTAATGAATTTGAAGACGTTTAACATTGACCCTACATGACGCGTCGCTTTGGGCAAACGCTATCCAACATGAGGGCAAATGGGAGAAAACTTTCTCTCATATTGGTAGATTCATTTTAAAGATTTAAAACAACAGGAATATTCAATTATGGAATATTTGAGTAGCTTTCACTAGATATTTTGAATATTTTAAATTTCTTTGTTTCTTTCTTCTTCGTTGTGGTAGAAAAAACCAAGTTCATTTTGCATCGGATGTTTATATATATTTTTCAAAAAATGAGATTATTCCGTGATTAAAGCGACTAACAAACCACGTTACCGGACACATGGAAATGCAACTTCAATAATGAGCTTATTTCATCATTATGATTACACTGCAAGATTACAACACAAGGAAAACTATCTACAAGAAATGTATTTTTGTTCGAAAAACAGATGCATCAGAAAGAGATGCTTGTATGGATAAATTTATGAAAAGTATGTCAAACTCTAAAGTCAAGTATATATTAAATATGAAAGGACTTATACTTACCATTAAAAATTTATGCCTAATGTAAAACATGTTCAAAATAGGTCAAACTTCAAATTCATAATGGCGAATTGTTAAGCAAATTGGAATCAATAGATAGGTCCAGCCACAAGGAAAGGACTTGTACAATATGAAAGCCCTATCACGTACCATTCTAGAGATGTACTTATTTTTTGTTTTCTTGAAAAGAATGTCAAACTCCAAGGTCACGAGGTCTGCAAAGAATGCTCACATGTGCTATATTAAATAATAATTTCATAGCCATGCCCTTTTTATTGATGAAAACAAAGTAAGTAAAACTGATGGATGCTCCCCGACAACGATTACACGTTTGATTTTCTGAGTGTCTTTGAACTTCTAGAATTGATCTTGAATGACCTTGACCTTTAGGCCTTATGCAACCCTTAAGATCTCTGTCTGAAAACCCACATCCTGCAAAACAGTTTGTGAAGTTTGAACAAATTGTTCCCCAGAAGTGTAATACTCCTCCCAAGCGTCTTAAAATCAGTAACAGATATAAAAGGAAATGCATTTTTCCACTAAGGAACACAATTTTTGATCAGTTTGATTTGAAAATGATTTACATTAAATTTCTTAATTTTTCATGCAGGAATAGCTATCACCCACAAAAAATATTTAGGAATCTTGTAAACATCACTTTTAAGAAATTTTTTTAATTGATTATGAGAAGAACAATTTCGAAATTCACAATCCAAATTATTCCAATGTTTCATAGATCATGAGGGTATAAAAGTGGGTGATAGATTTAAAAATATCCAATTGTCAAGAATTAGACATATGTGTAGTTCTCTTAACTATGACTTACATAAATCTAAAGTAAGTTCTTCTCCATCATGTTATTGTGGTAATCCTTTTGAAGATGCGTTTCACTTTTTGTTAAAATTCATTGATTGACGAACTTCCAAATTATATACCCCTAACTCTAGAGCAATTGTTATTTGGAGATGTTAATTTTGACGATGAAACAAATTCAGTAATTTTATTATCTGCGCAAAAGTACATTAAAGCAACCAAGAGATTTAACTGAAGGTAATTTTCCTTCCTTTCTTTACTTTTCCACTTTTTTGTCACAATTTATTCATAATTATATATATTGTTATTAAATATCATCATCATCATCATCATCATCATTGTTATTTCAAAAATTGTGAAGATACCACTTGTCGCCATCTTCATAACTATTTGTTTCTATGTACATGTATCATGTATAGGGAGAGGGCTTTACATAATATTGGTAAAACTTGTTGCCCAATCCCTTTTCGATTTATTGAAATAACAAAAAATATGTTCAAACTAAACTGAATCTTAGACTACATATGATTAAAATAATGATTCAAAACAATATGAACATATATTTTTTAATTAAGAATTCATCAATTAATTGTTCTTTTTTGTGAACAGTGTATCTTTACTTTTAAAATTAAACAAAATAACTAATTTAATTTTTATCGTAAATACTGAAATCAGTATAAATACCACAACGAGTCATTATCTTCCGTCAGCGGTCATAATCGGAAAATAATGACTCGCGCGTCAGCCAATCAGAATCGACTTTACGTCCTGGTTATATAATATTAGCTTTTAACCTCCTGACCGAACCAAGTATTACCTTAAAAAGTCACATGGACTTTGGTTTCAGAACTAGGATATCTTATATTTGATAAATCTTGATTATAAAGTCTAATACGATTCCTTTATGGTCTTAAAAAATCATTATTAAACTACAAAGTAGCATGAAGTTTATGGCATCTTATAAACTGATGTTAAACTTTAGAATAATCCTAAGATACATGTACTTACTTAACAAAATAAACCTTATTGTTCTTCCTCAAAATTTCTATGAAACAAAATGAAGTTACATTTCACATACAGTTATGCATCTGGTCTATGCCGCTCGTTAATGTAGAGGTTTCATATACATGTATGGTATGGGGACATTGATGTATCGGATGTAACGTACAGTTACGTAAGATGTGATTCATTCAAGATTTCGTTAAGTATGAATCAATGGAAAATGATGATCTAAAAATAATCCCATTTTTAAGATTTGCATTTTGCCACTTGCAATCCCATAATAAAATACTACATGAACATGTTCAATATCTAAAACAAAATAATTGTTTATTATTAACCCCCCCCCCCCCAATTTGTTATTGTTATAATTACTTATTTTACCAATCAAAAATCTCCTTACAAATGAACATGTTAACATATCAAATATAAGTGTATTCAATTGATTAGAATCATAATAACGTACACATGTAGTATAAAATAAAATAAACAATCATTTTTTTTTTCGTAATCTTATATGTGCGCTACACTAAATATATTAATACATTAAAAAAAAGAAAAGAAAAATGCGTTAAATAATTTATCTAATGCATCCCTGTCACATGATGTCTTGTGTTACTTATCAATATAATATGTATTGAAACATTTTATAGGTTATCTCCATTTATAAAAGGATAACGATTTTTCATTTATGTCAAATGTGAGCGATATCCTTTACTTACAGTTTAACGATTTATTATGATTTTTCATAAGATCATACAAGTATGATCGATAAATTGAAATTAATACCATAAAGGATATGTTTCAATATTTATTTGCTTTTAATGATTTATGTATCGTGTCCCTGTCACATGCTTTTATGATGATTTTATCTTGTTACAGATCAATAAGCATGCATGAAACATAATCATACTTGACATCCCTTGTAAAAGGAATACGATTATCAAGTGATTGTGAAACGTCTTAAACGTCTTCAATGTCAATAGCATCATTTAAAACAGATAGATTTTCAGCATGGACCAGACATGCACGTTTCGGGTACTTAACCCTCGTCTGTGATCCTCAATCTAAACATTGTAATATGGCCAAAGAGTGTGAAAGTTATTATGTCCAAAAATGTACCAAAAAACTTAACAGGATGGATGGGATATGATGTTACAGTCCCACATTTCAGAAATTTCAATAAGTTTTGATAACAGAAATTGTCGAATTCGTTGAATGATGTCGAAGGGTTCCAACTCTATACCTTCTTGAGGAAAATTCCAAACAAATTTCCATGCACCAGACACGTGTTTCGAATTTTTAATTCTCATCAGTGATGCTTTCAGCGGAGCCACCAAAAATAATTTCAGTAGCTAATTTCTTGAAGTTAGATTATTACAGAAACGATCAACCGAGGTTGATCGAACTTGGCTAGATGTGCCATCGGGGACTCCTGGTCCACCAGCAGTGACACTCACCAAGTGGTACAAATGTTAAACGTCTTCAAATTCAAAAGCATCATTTAAAACAGATAAATTTTCAGCATGGACAAGACATGCACGTTTCGGGTACTTAACCCTCGTCAGTGATCCTCAATTTAAATATTGTTTTTTGGCCAAAGAGTGTGAAAGTTATCATGTCCAAAAATGTACCGAAAGACGTAGCAGGATGGGTGGAACATGATGTTAGAGGACCCACGTTTCAGAAATTTCAAGAAATTTTAATAACAGAAATTGTCAAATTCGTTGAAGAAACGATCAACCGAAATTGATCGAACTTTGCTACATATGCCCTCGGGGATTCCATACTTTATTGACAGTTAATAACTTTATTGTTATATACTTAAACTAGATAGTGTTAGTCATACAGTGTTTTACATGGGGGATACAAAAATATATTGGGTCGATGAAAAAAGCTGTATTAGACTCGGCTATCCCCCATTTAAAACATTGTTTAACTAGTATTACTATATTCTAAGATGATTGAGTAGCATTCTTTTCAGCTTAAATTATATGGGGAAAATGTATATGAGCATTACAATCAATAAATATGTTTACAAAACTTTGACTTTCTTTCGGAACAATTTGGACAGAATAACTTGGACATAATAACTTTGGACATAATAACTGTGAAAACCAGATTCGAGTCTATATTTAAAGACCCTGGTGTTATCACAGGGCTTACCTACCTCCAAGAACATTATGTCATCACACCAGCGGACAAAGGGAAAAGATACTTAGCTTCTGACTTCACTTCACAGATACATAGACGATATTTTGTCCATCAATAATCCAAATTTCGCGGATTACCTGAACAGTATGTATCCTTCGGAATTGGAAGTCAAAGAAACTACAGAGACAAATAATTCAGCATCCTATTTAGACATAATATTGTCCTACGACACTGATGGTCACATGAACACCTCACTCTATGACAAACGTGACGACTTCAATTTCAGCATTACAAACTTTACTTTTCTGAGTAGCAACATCCCTTCATCGCCTGCTTATGGTGTGTTCATATCTCAGTTGATACGCTATGCCAGAGCAAGTACCAGATATACGGATTATGTTCTGAGAGCTAGGCGTCTTTCAGATAAGCTTCTCAGTCAGGGATATGTTTGTTACCGACTAACATCGTCACTGAGGAAGTTCTACGGTCGATATGGGGAACTCGTCATACACTATGATGTCCCACTCTCCAGAATGGTGGATGATATTCTGTCATAGACCATTTGAACCATCCAACCAAAGATTGTACTCTATGTCTTCCGAATTGGAAGTTACCGGATGTGACAGTTCTACCGAATTGAAGCGGCGGGTGTTGCATGCAAACAGGAGATGCTTACTCTTCCTAGGTACCTGGTCTCACTCTCATATCGGGAGTCCGCTTCTTTTCATGTGGTGAAGAATTTTGTTTGTTTGCTTTGGTTTCTGTTTTATCCAGATTCTGTATGCCTTCGGTTTCTGATTTTCTGAATTATCGATTTTGTGCTATATACAGGGATATGGTCATTATCTATATTTGTCATTTCAAACGTTTTTGCCAAAATACATACGATCACTGATATTTATATTACTTTATATTGTCGTTCTTTTTTTTTTTCGAAATTTACAGATAATATCCATGGAATACAATTTTCATTTAAAGGAAAAAAAAACCCAGGCTAAACTTTATTAATAAATTTATTTGAACATATTCACACAAAATTAAAAACGACTTACCTTTCTTGCCGTCTGACTGATCCGATAATTAATAATTTTGAGTCATTTCATAGTCCCTAAAACGCACCACAAACAGTGCAATGTCGACACAACATTTTATAATTCTTCTACGTGGTTATCCTGATGACCAAGGCGCACAACCAACCATTTTATTTCACCCGATCTTATTAATCATGTCCAATTCCACCGATAAAAATCGTACGTAAAAATTTCAAAAAATTTGCAACTGTTGTCAGTAAGTTTCAACAAATTTTCTTATTAGGTATTATTATTATTAAAACGGAAGTGCTCAGACTCTTTACCTTCTTAAAGCTTCGAAGTCACAAAGTTTGTCTATAGATATCATAGGACAGGGATCTCCAATAAATATAAAGTAAAAGTTCATCAGGCGCGCAGGGACAATGAGTTTCACTTCATGAATTGATATCGCTTCTTCTTTTGATTGAATGTAATACGATATTTGAACTGGTTTCAGAAATGTAAAAAAGTTTCATTGAAAAGGCACGAATCATCCATGTATTTTTGAAGTAAATTAAAGGAAATACGATCTCTTAAATTGTGTTTTAACTATGCCCAAATGGTGTTATGATGTAATCCTTGGAAATGTTAGTATTTGTCGGCGCGCGGGTACATTTCATGGTTACCTGTAAAAGGGAAGTTAGTTATATGGAAGATTTTGTGTAGTCCTTTGTGTTTGATGTTTCTGTGTTGTGCGTTGACGTTCCATGTCCTTTTTGCGTCTCTTTCTTTGCTTGTCTGCTGTGTTTTTGCATGGGGTGTTTTGGGGTTTTATTGTTGGTGCTGCAGCCTGGTGTTGTTGGAGATCCCCTCCTTTGTTTTGAAAATCATCACGCTTGTCATACAGTGACGTGCTCAATTGGTCGTTTGCGTCGAAAGATGGTATATCCAAATTCGAAGCGGATCAGTTGCTCTCGGTTGTTTCCTTGATCTTTAGTTCATGAGGGTAGATTTCATGTAGGTGATCCTTAAAGTTCGGGTTATTGATGGACAACTCGTCATCTGTGTATCTCTATGTAAAATGTAACTGAGATGCAAGGTGTTTTTGCCCGGAACAGAGGAAGGTCTGCATGAAGTCAGCTTCGTATAGATATAGAAAAATGATTATGAAAGTGGTGCGCAATTGGTACCCATCTTGATGCCAACTATTTGCTGGAGTATGCTTCCTCCAAACACCAAAAAATGTTGTCAATCAATAACGCAAGCATCCGGACGATATCGTCTTTGATATACTATTTTTCTTAATCAGAGTGTTCCATCACCAAATAAGTATGATCCCGCTCTATGACAAGGTATTTGTATCTCCTTTCCCATTTTTTGAAAGAAAGGCGTTGCGAATCATATTGACCAATATGATTTTGAGGTTTTGGTGTGATATAATAGTGAATAGCGCAGAGAAGTCGAAAGACTTAAAGTTTATGCTCGAAATATAATTGAAATTGGTGGCTTTTAAATTTTCCAAAAGTTCCTTAGAATTCTTTAGGATCCACATCTAATTGATTCCATTTCTGGAATATGTTGTCTCGCAGTATGTTTGAAGATATTTCTTGATGCGAGTTCATATTTTCCTAAGAAAATTGGATAGAGGCTTTGTGGAGCACTTGGACGAAATGGTAATGAACCGATGTTTGTAAGGATTTTCGAAAAAAAAATTATTATCAACTGAGAACGATATACTTTAACAATTCATTGTAATTTATCTTTAGAACTGATCGATGAAATATGAGAAATACGATTAACAAAAAAAAAAAGAAGCTTTGGGTTGAAACAAAAGAAAGGAGGGGATATCCAACAACACTCGGTTGCAGCACCCTCAGGAAAATCCCAAAACAATGTTGAAAAAACAGAGCGGAAACCCACATGAAAGAGACGCAAAAGGGACAAGGAACACCATAGAAACATGAAACACAAAAGACCACACATTATCAACGAGACTAATGGTCAACCGTTGCCGAATACTGACGGCCGTCCGCCACGCAAGTACCAAACGGTTATCTGGATTACGTGCGCACAACCCTCCTAACTTTTCGAGTACCCAGAGGTATCGAAGAACGCACAATTGTGGTGTAAAATAATTCCCTCACTATAAGATGAATATATAAACATGACACAGGGGCCCAAGAAACATACAGATGGATATGTAAATGGATATTAAAAAACAGAAGGCATACGAAATACAGTCCGTGCTCTGTCAGCTGTAGCGAGCTCCCTAGGAGTCCGACTGACATTCAAGGAAGACAGGTGGTCGGGGCATTTTTTTCTCTAAAGAGGTTGGACAGGGCCCGTCATGGAGTCTTGTTGTCACAGTCAGTTAGAGTGCAATTCTTGAGAATGCGCTGGCACAAGGCTGTAAAATGGTCCAGTACCAAGCCAAGTGTCCATATGGTAACAGAAGGATCATATCCACTGTATAAAAGGAGTTTGATTATTCTTACACATTTTAGATGGTAATTTTGTCTACCTTTGATCCTTCTTATTTTTTAATTATGTCATCATAAAATGCAGGTTGTGAAATGCAAAAAGTAATATACCGGTACTCTGTCGCTTGTATGGGTCCGAATTTCAAAAGAAGGTGACTATAATTTTTTGAAAAAAATTCCAGAGTTTCTTTACCAGTTTGTGAAAGCAAAAACCTTGACCTAAAAGTTTCTTGGCAAATTGTAAATTTCTACTATGAAAATCCAAAACATCAGTACATACTCTAGCATACATGATGAGCTGCAAAATGTAGATACCGTATGACATCACCGTCATGCCAGGGAAAATTTACTATATTGAATCCATAATAATCTCTTTTGTCATATACACTTTTATGAATCTCTAACTTAATAATTTTGATATTGAGGTCCAAAAAATGGTGTATATGTGTTTTAACGTATGCCTTGTTTAGAGTCAATTCATGTGGATAAATAGCACTTTTATACTTTTTCAAAAACATGATGGTTAAACTTATTTGTATTTCTATGTCCAAAATAATGTACTTCATTGTGTATTTTATTGGCAAATAAAATGCATTCCATTTCCAATTACAATTGTCATCACGCATTTGGTTCAGTATTTTTTTTACATTCTTTCTACTTAATGTAAGTGGTTGCAAAAAGAAGTTTCACGTGTTAGTTTATCTAATATGTATAATTATCTTGCATATTAACATAGTTCTAAAATGTCTCGCATGTAGGGGGCAGAAGATAAGACCATCATTTCATACTGCGAAATATTCACAAATGGGGCAATAAAAATGCTTTGAATTATGTAGTTGTAATGCGCTCGAATGATTCTATCGAAGTTCTTTTCAATGTACCCTGTTAAGCGTTGACGTAATTCATTCATACCAAAGTATATCAAGAAAGAAGTGCTAGTCGTACATCAGGTGTCAAAGATCCAAGGGAATATGGCATAATTGTATAAGTCTCTATTAACAAGGCAATTGCGAACCCCCGAATGGAGGCAGGACCAGGTGCACAGAAAGACGTCCGCCTCGAATGCAAAATAGAAACGTGTCAAATCGGTAATGTCCAAATCGGTAAAAGACGGTAAATTGGGAAAGTCGTACTCAAGAATGCCCTTAATCATCCTTGAGATGCAAATGTCGAAATGTGCAATTAGTTCTTTGAAAAGACCATCGAACTTTCTCAGTGACATGTTTTAAATTCCCTTCCCCTGAATAACTTTTTTCAATGTACACAGATATTAGAGGCTCTTCATCGCTTGTATGCTAAAACTTAAGCTTACAAGCTGACAATTTTCAATAAGAAAGTAACTTTCACAACATATCAGCTGATTAAAAACAAAACGTAGATTCAAATATGATTTAAATGTTAAACGTCTTTAAATTCAATAGTATACAGTTGTTGACTGGGGTCGAGGTCAACAGCTAATTTGTTGGACCCGAGGATGAACTGTTGACCTAGGCCGTAACAACTGTTTTGTTATACCTTTTTCGATCTGAAAAATAATATTGAGACTCCGTTCTACAACTTCTGTCAATTTCTCGGCTGTATAATCAGCGATCAGCGACAGATTGAGATTAATGGAGCATTAATATTCTACTAGAATATTCTGTGATGTTCGTATTGCATTCTAAATGATTTACCATCTCTGTCCTCCAATATTTTTGTTATATCTTCCTCCGTCACTCTCACAGGAGCAACTCGCTGCCATTTTGAAACGATGCGCGATGTAAACAGGTGATTAGGGAAGATAGCTCTTACATTGGATCCTTTCAAGGGGCCCCGCATGGGGAACGTTCTCTTTTTTTTCAAGTACAACTAATTAACGAAAATGATCAAATTTACATTATTCGGCGTCTTTAACAGAGGAAATAAATAAAATAACCGAAATAAACAAGAGGATGGTTGTAATAACAACACTAAAATATCTTGCCGGTCAACAGCTCGTCACGTGACTGGTCCAACAGTCGATTTTAACAGTTCGTTTGGACCGGCTGTTTCTAACAGTCATTATGTTGGACTTTTTCTTGTATAGACTATGAAGGGGAAAATATCTAAGGGCATAACAACATCATTTAAAACCTGATAAATTTACAGCATGGACCAGACATGCACGTTTCGGGTACTAAACCCTCGTCAGTGATCCTCAGTCTACACAATGTAATATGGCCAAAAAGTATGAAAATTATTATGTCCACAAATGTATCAAAAGACGTAGCAGAATGGGTGGGATATGATGCTACAGGATCCACGTTTTTAGAAAGGGCAAGGGGCGATAAGGGACTCTCTAGGCCCAAAATTGTTGTTAATTCCGAAAATTTAAAAATATTGAAATTGATACTGAAATTGATTAAAGGAAGATTGTCTTCAATAGGTTCAACTTGAAAAATGTTCGATTTCATTTTTTCATTAGAGTTATCCCCCTTTGAAATCACCTATGAAACCGGAAATGAACAAAAAATCAATAAATTTTCGCTTTTGATGGCGAAATTAGACTTGGCCACATCAAAACAACAAGTTCATATTTTGTCTGATTGTCCGTATAAGTATTTTGTAAATGTTGTAAAAGTATGAATCTGTTGTTTTCATGTGGCCACATCGAATACGGAATGAAATCAATTACTGTTACCAAGAGATCGGGTCTTTTTGGAAACAGAAAAACACCTTTTACTTCTATAATACAGAAATAATTTGAGTCAAATCGATATAATTTAATAAATTTTGTTTTGTTGTTAATGATGATATTGATTATTTATTCTTACATGCACGAAATCAAATAATATCGACAAAAATGTCTTTCAAATGTGTATTTTCCTCGTAACGTAACCGACTTTCAGGACCATAGAATGACGTCATACTGAATATATGACGTCATTCTATGGTCGTGAATGTATTTTGCGAAAAATATTTTAAAGTCAAAGTAATCATATCATATACATATTTAAAAATCGAAATGACAGAGTATATCTAAAAGGATACAGCCGGTATAAAGTAAAACATTAATTAAAAAAAGAAATAACCCTGTACAAACAAAAAAGAAATCCTTAAAAACTAAATTAAACAACATCAACCCTCCCCCCCCCCCCCGCAAAAAAAAAAAAAAAAAACAAAACAAAAAAAAAAAAAAAAAACACACACACACGAAAGTCAACCACAATAAACTTATAGATTAAATGAAGATGTCAAGTACACCCCATCTTTTCAGAAAAAAAGAAAAGAAAAAAGAAAAGGAGACAAAATAGAAAATCTGAATGGACGTTACGTATAACATGACAAACCCTTCTTTCACATGAAGAGCAATTTTTACTTTATCATAAATATATCATGAAGAACACAACATATATGTAATCTATCTGATTTTGACACTGGAATAAGATTTATTTCAATATCGAGAAATTATGGCCATGTACAATTTACACCGCCGCGTATGATTTGCCGTCGATGAGATGTACTTATTTTTTCAAATTGGGAAAAAATATCTGCCATGTCTAGATTTCGACTGAGAAATATCCTTTAATTTTATTGAACCTATTTTATAGAAAATATGTTGTCAATAACGAAAATTATAGCGCATACAGTGTATATAAAACTTATATAAGAGCAATTTTACGGTAACGGACATTCTGCGAGTATTGTGTACATACCGATTGTCTGTTGTTCACGCCTTGTAAATAAATCCTTCAAAGTAGCACATTCTGTATCTTCATATTTTTCCTTCATTTTTTTTTAATGATGTAAATCTAAATCATTAAAAGTGCAATCCAAGGAATGTGTGCATGTATACATAAAAAAAAAGAACAACCGAAATATAGACGCATCTTAATTTGGGGAGATTTTTTGACATACAATGAATATTGATAATTTCAGTCGTTAAAAATCAATGCGTTTAGAAAGTAGGAAATATCCCCACTAATGTGGTTATTTAACAGGGACGTGTATAAAATTTTATCCCTGGTATTTTATTACAAACAACGAATCGTACATACTGAAATGTTGAAAGCAATAGGAATTATTGAGAGAAAAACGAAAGGAGCTGTTAAGATAAGGCGTAAAATCTGCCCTGAAAAGTTGAAATTTCAAAATGCAAAAATTGAGAAAAAATTTCGGTAAAAATAAGAAGTTAATTGGTACAGATATGAATCTTCTATCAGGTTGGATAAATTATTCAAAATAAGACCGGTTTTTGGGTCAAAATAAGCGTTTTTCCTATAGAAATCAATGGAAAACGGAAAAGTTTTTCTACAACATTGTTCCCCCCCTCGGTTCAGAATGCCACTTTAACCACAGGTGTATATCAATAAAACAAATTTTCTGACCAAGTGGGGTTCTGAACCGAGGGGGGGAACAATGTCCCAGAGGCGAAAAACGAAAAAAAGGGGGGGGTGGATGACTATTTTAGAATCAGTATTTAGAACGGTAAAATAAATGAAAATTGCCATTTTTTCTTTTAATATCATGTAATAATCTATTCAGAGTGTGTTCCGATCAAATGATTAACCGTTAGGAAGGAAATGAACAAGAAAGTTGTCTATTTCTACACTGTGCGTATTTCGCGCCTGAAAGCTACATATGTGGCTGATAAATACGAAATATAACCGTTTTTCAGTTTCCGGATTGCGATTTTTGCCGATTTTATTGATATGATAACATGAAGGTTAATTTCTCTTATCCAAGTTTGACATTAAAAGGTAGAGAGGTATAATAAACATCAAATTTGTGTAAACTAATGCATTTTTTGTGGATTTTCGCTCGATATTTGACGTTTTCTCTCATCAGTGCCCCTACCTTTTCAACCCGTAATTATAACATCTTTCACCAAATCTATTTAAATAAAATACCTTCTAAGAATCTTCTAATACTTAATATTTTAATCCCGACCACTTTTTACCTGAAATAGAAGGACAGCGCACGATAAATAATAGAGTGATTTCAGGGCTAAATCAAGCCCTTATCTTAACAGCTCCTTTGTGAACTGGAAGGTATTGTAGGTGGCGCTATGATAAAATTATTAACCTTTGAATTAAATTGGAAAAAAAAAAAAACACCTTTGAATTCTTAATCGATCCTTTTTCTGTGTAAAAACAACATGTGTAATTATATAAACATGTAGTTGCGGTTGTTCATAAAAAAGATAAAAACCAAGAAAAGCCTTATTATTGTGATTAAAGAATTACTTGCGAGTGGTACTGTAACCAGCGATCAATCCGACGCCCATGTGTATATATATTTATTATTTTTTTAAGTGTCACACCTTCACTTTTTTGGCCAACACACGAGTAACGACCTTCAACACGCTGGCGAACGTCGAGGTTTCGTTCGAAATTTCATAACGAGGCAACTCTCTCAACGCGCGCGTAGCGACCTTAAAGGTTTGTTGACATTGAGACAAGCAAGGCAATTCTTGATAATGACGAGCGGTACCTAGCGAGCCAAAGGATTTCTTAACTATAAAAAAAAATTCTATTAGAAAAAGGAAGTGTTGACCACCAAAAGAGGGGATCGGAGCCCACTCGTAATGCAGATGAGACAAAAATGATTTACACGGGAAAAGGGGTTTGGGACTAAAATACAGTGTAGGGTCTGCTGGGTTACCGGAAATACACGCTATTTGTGCCTTGGTGAAAAGTATCATTATCACATCAATATCATTTATTGTAAGATTTCAAAAAGTCAACAAAGGGGTGGTACCCCAGTTACCCCTCATTATATTTAAATATACCAAGTACATTCATGTATATATTATATCGTGATATTGACAGCATATGAACACATTTAACTATTGTTTCCTCCTTTTTCGTAACAAGTTGCAGCTTCAAAACTTTACATAAAAATTTAATGTATTTAAAGATATTTATTTATCATTCAATTGCACAAAAACTGATACAAAGTAGCCTAAATAGTGTTAGAATATAGCAGCATGTTACCTACAGACAACGTAAAATTACAATGTGATCGTAACGTCATATGACGTCAAAATCAGTGTAACATATAGCCGACCATCCTGGTTTCAAATAAGTGTAGAATTGCAACGGAATGTCGGATTCTCAAAATTTAAATTGATTTATACTCTGTATTTCATGTATTTTCAATGTTCAATGTTTTTCCGAGTTTTGAGATTGGGCTGATTTTGGCCCTTACCGCCCCTTGCCCTTTCAAGAAATTTTGTAACAGAAATGTTCAAATGCGTTGAAGAGACAGACAATCAACCGAAGTTGATCGAACTTGGCTACATGTGCCCTCGGGGACTCTTGGTCCACCAGCAGTGACACTCACCAAGTAGTTCAAATGTTAAACGTCTTTAAATTCAATAGCATCATTTAAAACGTGATAAATTTACAGCATGGACCAGACATGCACGTTTCGGGTACTAAACCCTCGTCAGTGATCCTCAGTCTACACAATGTAATATGGCCAAAAAGTATGAAAATTATTATGTCCACAATTGTACCAAAAGACGCAGCAGAATGGGTGGGATATGATGCTACAGGACCCACGTTTTAGAAATTTCAAGAACTTTTGTAACAGAAATGTTCAAATGCGTTGGAGAGACAGACAATCAACCGAAGTTGATCGAACTTGGCTACATGTGCCCTCGGGGACTCTTGGTTAGGTACGAGTGATGTTAGTATTTGTGTGTATAAAGTGGTGCATTGTTACGTGCAGTACATATACTATATATTTAAAACTTTTAGCGTCATATATCTCCGTTTTCTCTTTTATTTCAAATCATATTAATATGAACATTTTTATGAAATTACGAACATTTCATAATTTTGAGAACAGCACATGGAAAAGAGAGAAAGAAAAAGGAATTTAATATACAAAAATACATATAGCATGTATACGTTTGTGTTTGTGCATGTTTGATAGAAAGAGGAAAACTATGATTCAATGGATTCTATGAACATTCTCAGAAATGTATTAAACATATTTCTGTAACAATATTTTCTTTTCTAGTTCCTTTCTAACAATAGTGTTTGCGTCAACTTTATGTTTCCTCATATTGTATATATGGAACCATTTATATATATTGAAAATCCTATTGTTGTTAAAATATTCTAAGATCACGATATTCCTCTTTATCTCTTTTGCAACCAAATACAATATATCTAAGAGTTCTAAAATTTGTTGTAACATCCTTCTTTTATTAGTGTATTAGTTATTAGATTCCACAAGTGATAGCTTTCCAAAAAATTTTGGTCGATATCAACATTTACTTCATCTTGCAATTACTTTTTTCATCGAAAATAGGTTTAAATTGTCGATTCTTAAAACAAAGAGTAAAGCCATGCGGGACATTCACAAAAAAAATCGTTGATAATTCTGAAAAGCTAGAAAATATGTACATTTACACTGGATGCAATACTCGTCTTAGCCATTCATGTATCTTATAATCCGGTTGAACTGCGATTCTAGCTTCTTTTTGCTGTTTGAAAACAGGGACTATGAATTCTGCCTAGTATGAATGTAAGGAATAGGTCAGCTAGGATAGGGGCACAGTTTGTGACCATTGGAATTGAAAAAATGTTTGCTATTTCGTAGACTTGTCATTTCATCCAAATATCATCGAAATTATAGGAGGTTAACATTTTAGCACCATCCCTCCAATGTTATTTTGAACACAGATTTTATTTGGATGTGCTACTATATCAATTATACAGGAGACTCTCTGTAAAGTAAATATGTACACAAATCAAAAGCATAAAACCAAGGGGCGCTATTGATATAAATTTTGGCGGCGAATGAAAATCTTTTTGACTGGAAGCATCACTGATGAGGATTTGATATCCGAAACACATGTCTGGTGCATGAAAATTGGAATTTTCTTCAAGAAGGTATAGCGTTCGAACACTTCCATATTATTAATACAAACACTTAAATTTCTAGTTATAGTATAGAGCAGTTAATCACTTCTTTCCAGTTCTGTCGCCTGAAAGAAGAAGCTTTGTTTTGGCCCTTTATCAATATGAAATCATATTTATATATCATTTTGCTATTTCGGAAAATTTTCATTTCATCCAAAATATCGAAATTATAGGAGGTTAACATTTTAGCACCATCCCTCCAATTCTATTTTAAAAACAGATTTTATTTAGATATTCTACTGTATCGACCATGCAGGAAATTTGGAGCTGTGCACTCTCTATAAAGTAAATACACAAATTTAAATTTAAAAAAAAAACCAGAGGGCGCTATCAAAATGAATTTTGGCTGCGTATGAAAATCACTTCGGCTGGAAGCATCACTGATGGGGATTTTTAGATATCCGATGTACGTGTGTGGAGCATGATAATTGGTTTGAAATTTTCTTCAAGAGGGTATAGAGTTGGAGCACTTCCGTATTATTGGAATATTGACCTCCCAAAAACTACAAAAATATTGTCTATCGAAAATCCTAGCATCTTGATGATTAGACCGAGAACAGGCCAAAATTTTATTCTTGAGTTGGTATTTTGGCCTGAGACAAGGGCATTGGAAAAGTGTTAGAATTTACAAGATACAAATTTTTCAGAATCTCCTCATACCTTGAATTTTTCGGTTAGTTATGTAGTAAATTGCTTTTTTACGTTTCCTTTATCACTTTAAGTAAGATTTCTAGTCACTTTTATTTGTACAACTTTACTTTCACTTTCCAACTTGTTTATTATTAGTTCAAGTTGTCTCGTGTTGATGACCTTTGCTCTGAATTCTTTCATATTATTTGCTCACAAAATCAGAATTATGCATATCAATCTCATATTGGGATGAAAAATACCGATACAAGTATTGAATAAATGAAAATATTGACTACAATTGCTTGTATTTCTGTGAATGTATGGTTTTAAATTTGGACTCAAAAGACATCCGTACGAAACATGCTGAAAAGTTGAAGAAGGAGAGTATTTTGAATTACAGAAAATTGAGAGGAATCTTACTTAATGGACTTGAAAATCGCAAAATCAAATGAACAAAGGTAAATAATGACACAACCAATAGAAAAAATCAAAAAATGAGTAGATTCTGAAAAAATTGTATAATTGTAAATTCTACCACTTTTCCAATGCCCTTGTCTCAGGCCAAAATACCAACTCAAGAATAAAATTTTGCCTGTTCTCGGTCTACTTGGTGATGTCGTCTTCAGTGTACTAGTGTCCTGAATCAGAGTGTTCCTTGATAATGTAAGTTCCGAGAGGTCATACAACTAGGTATTTGAAAATGAGTTTTTGAGAAATGATTTTTCGGACTAACGACGGTTAGAATAACAAATAAACGTCGAAAAAATCGAAATAGTCCATCGTTCCGATCCACTTTAAGTGTGTTTGGTTATCCCCTTTCTATCAGTTTATTGTCTCTTTTTGACTCAAAAAAATTTATCCTTCCGTTTCTTATCCTAACTTAAACATTGGGTTATATGATGTAGCTATTGTGAAAAGACATTATGCTCGTGCGGTTCTGTTTTAGCCACGATCACGCGGTATGTGATATATAATTAAACATCAAAGTAACTAAAAAACCGATACGTTAGTATATTCAGTATCTCTGTAGAGACAAAACGTCATTTGTATGTATAGTACAAAATGACTAAAACGCAAAGCAAGATAACTCTGTAAAAACTCCGCATCACAAGATTTTATATCCGCATTTATTGTCCGTAGTATGTAAGGAGCTGTAACGATAAGGGCTTGATTTAGTCCTGAAATCATTCGACTATTTCTCGTGCGATTTCCTTCCTTTGAAGGAAAAGGTTGTTCAGGAGAAAAGTATTACAGATGAGAAGATTTCTCATAAGTATTTTATTTAAAAAAAAAATGATGTAAGATTTAATAATTACGGCTTGAATAGGTAGGGGGTAACAAAGTCTGAAAACGTCAAATAGCGAACGAAAAAATACAAAAAATGCATTTCTTACATAAATTTTAAGTGTTTTTTGTTTTAATCCCCTCTTATTTTAAAAATGAAAAAGAAAATAATAACTTCGAAATCAGTACGTCAATATAATCGGTAAAATACGCAATCCGGAGACTGAAAACCGCTAATTTTTTACTAAACAGCCACATGGTAAGATTTCAGGCTCGAAATGCACGCTGTGTAGAAAAAAAGGTTTGCGAGAATGGGATCTTGCTGGTCATGTTGTTTCTATTCAATTGGCTTTTAAGAAGAATAAAAATAGAACGAGGAGAAAAAGAAGACAGATGTGTTGTCTTTTGAATGACAACAGAAAGTTCTTCCGACGCCCTCTGTCGGAGACAGGAGCCTGGAACACGAGGAATGTTGGCGCCTCGTTGGTCGTATTTCCGAAGCACTCCAGACAAAGTAAAAACTATTACGTAAGAATTTGTCAGTGATATCCGAGTTTCGATGATGTATCGCACTCTTCAACAAATGGACAATAAAGAGTCGAAGATGCAACATGAATAAACACTTTCATATGTTAAACGAAAACAGATGAATTTGCAGCATGGACCAGACGTGCGCGTTTCGGGTACTTAACCCTCGTCAGTGATCCTCAATCTAATTAATGTAATATGGCCAAAGAGTTTGAAAATTATTACATTAAAAATGTACCGAAAGATATAGCAGAATAGATGGGATATGATGGTACAGGACCCACGCCTTAGAAATTCCAAGAAATTTTGATAACAGAAATTTTCCAATGCGTAGAGGAAACAAATCAAGCTTTAACAAAGACGAGACGGATGTTGCGAGTTCAACGTCTGAACTCCGACCTAAAGATTCCCATCATAAATCAAAGTAAATAAGGTGAATAAGATTGTTAAAAATAGCATGTAAAGTCTATATAATTGTAAGAATAGATACATGACATTTTCTCCCGTTTGATGAAAAAAAATATAGAAATTCTTAAAGCGGATTGATTGAGAAATATGAAGTCCCTTAGCTGTAGACATTTATAACACTTTAATATTGGTTCATATATAATACCACTCGACCACAAAATGAAAAGAGGGGATCTCCAACAACACTCGGTTGCAGCACCCACAGCAAAACTCCAAAACACCCAATGCATAACACAGAGCAGACACCCACAGAAAGAGACACAAAAGGGACAAGGAACACCAACTCACACCATAGAAACACAAAAGACAACACATACATTTTTGTAAACCAACGAGACCAATGGGCAAACGTTGCCGACTTTGGACGGCCACCTGCTACGCAAGTAGCAGAAGGTGTGGTTATCCGGATTACATGCGCACAACCCTCCCACTTTTCCTGTCAAATAGAGGTCTCGAAGAACGCACAATGGTGGTGTAAAATAACCCCCTCACTGTAAGATGAACATACAAACAGTACATACGAAATATAGTCCGTGCTCTGCCGGCTGTAACGAGCTATGCATGTGAACACCCGGGGAGTCCGACTGAAATTCAGAGAGGACAGGTTGTCGGGGTCCTGTCTGCTCGAAACACGGTTGGACAGGGCCCGTCATAGAGTCCTGGCGTCACAGTCAGAATGCAATTCTTACGAATACACTGGTACAAGGCTGTAGATTGGTCCAATACCAAGCCGAGTATCCGTCTGGTGGCCTAAAAGTTTCTTGGTCATTTGTGAATTTCTAATATGAAAATCCAAAACATCAGTACATGCTCTAGCATACCGGATGAGCTGTGAAATGTAGATACCATAGGACGGTAATCTAGGACCATCACCGTCAAGCCAGGGGAAATTTACTATGTTGCATCCAAAATCATCTCTTTTGTCATACACACTTATATGAATAGTATGAATCTCTCCATTAACACTTTTGATGTTTAGGTCCAAAGTTGGTGTTTGTAGCGTTTGCATTGTTTAGAATCAATTCTTGTGGATAAATAACAATTTTATACTTTTCAAAAACATGATCGTCGATAGTAAGAATATCATACAGGTCCCTAGAAGTACCATGAAACATTTCACATCATCATTTTTTCTTTGCTTTGAAGATTTTGGATAAATTCCTTTTCATACGTGTATGAAAATAAATCTGCAACAAGAGGCGCACAATAAGTACCCATAGGAATCCCTACAACCTGTTTGGAGTTTCTCACAAAATAAACTATAGTTTCGGAAATTTCCTCTACTAATAATCTGATGTAACTTTGTTGTAGTAAAAAATCGAAATTTCGAATAGGTCTCTTATATTTGTACCAAATAAGATGAGAGGTTCTAAATTCTCAAAATATTGAGGAATGGCACTTTGTACGCGATGATCTCGAAAAATATTAGAGATGTTCAGAAGATCAAAACCTTTGTTTTTATGAATTTTTATGAATCGTCTTTTAGGGGAGGTGTTTTTAATCAAAGGGTATAGTTTATTTTGTGCTAATGTAACAATGATGTTTAGCCTGAATCAATGAGTGTTACCTAAGAATGCAACCAGTGCTTCATCCTAGAAAGATTTCAATTGAACTACTGGAACTGAAGAGAGAGCATGTATCAGTTCGTGTCTGCCGCCGTTGCGTGCAATGATCAGTAGATCTTTGAGGGTACGATGTATTCTAGCTCTTTTTCTGAGTTTGTGGTTTCGCCTTTTACCATGATACCTATGCTTCCGTTGAGTGTAAGAGCGGATTGAGAATACATTGATATTTTAAAGGTCGAAGAAATGTTTCCCTGTCCACAAATTTGATCGTTTAAACCAAGGGGGCACGCAGTTTGCAGTTTAATTATCCAGGCAAGTTCAGCCTGCAAGCGGTTAATTTCAGTTTTACTTTGATTTCTTCGATTTTTGAGTCTTGGAAATGACTTAACTGGAGTAATAGCGAAATTACGATGCGAGGAAGCGAAGTTACGAAGAAGCGAAGTTACAAAAAAGTGAAGTAACGATACGAAGAAGCGAAGAACATTACTTTGAAACTTCGCTTATTCGCAATTTAACTTTGCTTTTTCACATAGTTACTTCGTTTCTACGCGTCACAATATGTTTACGCGAAGAAACATCAAACATTATTGACAACACATTAAAGGAAGGAGACCAATGTGCACCTGGCCATCTGCATATTGTGGTTATCTTGATTACGTGAGCACAATCATCCCGCTAATCGCTATTCAAATATAGATTTTGGTAACAAAGTGGTGCGTGGACCAAATTCTGATCTAGTGATATATGTAACCTAAACAGATACATCAGCCAGAAACGTTTGGAATCCCAAAGCCTGTACTCATTGTTCCACAAAATATTACCTTTCTGTAAAAAATGGGGTATTAAAGCACTGTACAAAATGGGGAATTCCTCGGGCATCCGAGATACGTTCATTTCTCCTAGCATAAGTGTTTTGAATATATTTCCCTGACATTATCGCCATAGCACTTTCTATATAGACATAACGTCAGATGCATGAATTTTAGATGTTGTTTTCATTTTCGTACTTAGACATCGACGGCGGGTGCGGCTAGCCAACAGGGGATGCTTACTCCTCCCGGGCACCTGGTCCCACCTCTAGCTTGCTAGGGGTCTGTCGATGCTTAATTTTGTGTTCTATTGTGAGTGCTGTTGAGATTATCGTCAGGATATTCTTTAACTCATTACTAACGTTATGTGGTTCTTACTGAAGTGATCTTGCTATTTGTATAAAAATCTCCAAAGTATCACAGTTATTCGATATATTTAGGACATGATTTTCACAAATTTTGGTCATATACATTGTTTAGATTGAGATTCACTGATGAAGGTTTATTATCCGAAACGTGCATGTCTGGTCCATGCTGTAGATTTCTCTGCTCTAAAATGATGCTAATGAATTTGAAGACTTAAAACATTTGTAACACTTGGTGAGTGTCACTGCTGGTGGACCAAAAGTCCCCGAGGGCACATGTAGTCAATTTTCGCTCAATTACGGTTGATCGTTTCTTCAAACGCATTTGAAAATTTCTGTTTACAAACTGTTCTCTGTTCTCAAATTTCTAAACCTGGGTCCTGTAGCATCATATCCCAGCCATTCTGCTATGTATTTCGGTATATTTAGGACAAAATTTTCACAAATTTTGGTCATATAATATTGCTTAGATTGAGGATCTCTGATGAGGGTTACAATGTAAGTACCCGAAACGTGCATGTCTGTTCCATGCTGTATCACAATTATTCGATATATTTAGGACATGATTTTTACAAATTTTGGTCATATACATTGTTTAGATTGAGATTCACTGATTCACTGATGAAGGTTTATTACCCGAAACGTGCATGTCTGGTCCATGCTGTAAATTTCTCTGCTTTAAAATGATGCTACTGAATTTGAAGACGTTAAACATTTTGTGTACGCTAATTTCGTTCTCATCGTTTTTCATTCATTGGAAGAAATGTGATGGAAAGTTTTTGAACAAACACAAAGAATACCGGTTTAATGTTGAGGAATTTAACCATTTTTGATAGAGCATGTAGAATATTTAGTCAAAGTTATGTACAGTAAAGCATTTACTTAGATTGAAATCTAGAAACAAAATTTGAAATACACTCGAAAATTCGTACATTGCTATTTCTAATGTTCAACGTCTTCAAATTCATTAGCATCATTTAAAAACAAATTTACAGCGTGGACAAGACATGCACGTTTCGGGTACTTACATTGTAATCCTCGTCAGTGATCCTCAACTTAAACAATGTAATATAACCAAAGAGTGTGAAAGTAAGCATATCCAAAATAGTACCGAAAGTAGTAGCAGGAAAGTATATTTAAACCACGCTATTATAGAGAAAGAATGTCCGCTACGCTCCCTCGTAGGCTTAAGTTTCTACGAAATTGAATAGTCAAATTGCCTTTATTCAGTTTCTGAAGTGAGCCACACGGCCCCTTACAGTAGTTTATATATAACAAGTATAGAACAATAGAAAACGGTTTATACCTGGTCTTGCTTTTACGTCTAGTTTGTTTTACTTCTGACTGCTTTCAATGTGTGATCTCACTTCGTACATGTATTTAGTGTGTTTCTTCTATTTGCAAACATATCTGACCACTAAGTATCAGCTTTGAAAAGATATTAAAGCCAATCAGATGCTTTCGATAACCAATTGTGAAAATATGCATCTTTTTTTCGGTCAGTTAGCTGTGAATTTTCATCTTTGCGTCAGCTTGCAATTCTTGTATTAAGTAAGGTTCTGATTTTAAATAATTTTAAATAATCTTTCGATTTGTTTTACACTGGTTCATGATTCCCGTCACCTGAGCTTCTCTGTCATAAACCGTTAAAACAATAAAACAAAGTGAGCTTCAGCAAATCAGATCGCTCCATTTCATGACCTGCATTCCGCTTGGTGAGTAGGGATGTCGAAAAAAACCTACAGTACGGGAATGGACAGACCCAAATGGAATCCATAATACCGAAAATAAAATTGAATATTTGAATTAAAACTCAAAATTCAGAAGCAAAATTCAGAAGATGAAGTCTGAATATACATAGTAAATGAATATGTGTCTCACTTCTTAAACTGAACGACCATTCCCGACCGAAATTTTCACAACAGCGGGTAATGCTTTCACGACTTTTTTCATTTTTTTTTAACATCACGATCTATTTCCGACCGATTCCCGATAAATCTATGACCGATTCACGTATTAACGCGGACTTTCTCGCGCTTTACACGCTCTATTCAAGATCATACTGTCGACCAAGTCCCGTTCTATACGATTAAACTCCGATCTATTCCCGACCAAAGCCCGATTTATTGCAGGTTTTCCCCGACGCCTTTCCGTTCAAAACAAAGCGTTTACAAGCAAAAACGGCAATCGCAAATATAAATTTATTGATGTTAACAATGACAAAACCTACTTTGTAAAAGATAAGTCCTATTCTAAAAATAAGTACACTAACACGGATATTATTCATATGTTAAATTTTCTGATCAATAACATATTTTTTTGTGTTTGGAGGAAAGGTCTTCCAGCAAATTGTCGGAATTCCAATGGGAACTCCTTGTCGACATGTTTCTTTTCTCACACGAAGGAGAGGGCTTATGTAATGTTTTTATAACTTTTGCCCAATCCTATTTCATGTTATTATGAAATAAAATATGTTTAAACTAAAAAAAGAAAATTACAGAGGCGAATAATTCACCATTCCTATTTGGAAATCATGTTGTCCTACGATACTGTTGGTCAAATGAACACCTCACTCTATGACAAACGTGACAACTTCAATTTCAGCATTACAAACTTTTCCTTTTCTGAGTAGCAACAGCTTGTGGGGTGTTCATATCTCAGTTGATATGCTATGCCAGAGCAAGTACCAAATATACAGATTTTGTTCTAAGAGCTAGGCGTCTTTCACATAAGCTTAGGGACTCCATGACGGGCCATGGGGACTCCATGACGGGCCCTGTCAAAACCTCTTTAGAGAAGACAGGGCCCCGACCATCTGTCTTCTCTGAATGTCAGTCGGACTCCTCGGGTGATTACATACATGAGCTCGCTACAGCCGGCAGAGCATGGACTGTATTACGCATGCCCTCTTTTTATATCCATTTACATATTCATCTGTGTCTATGGGGCCTCTGCGTTTCGCGGTCTTGTTTGTGTGATGTCATCTTACAGTGAGGAGGTTGTTTTACACCACAATTGTACGTTCTTCGAGACCTCTGGGTAATTGGAGAAGTGAGAGGGTTGTGCGCACGTTATCCAGGATAACCACACCTTTTGCTACTTGCGTGACAGATGGCCGTCCAAAGTCGGCACCGGTTACCCATTGGTCTCGTCGGTTTATGTGTAGTCTTTTGTGTTTGATGTTTACATGTCATGTGTCTCTTTTCCGTCTCGTGCTGTACTCGCCTTTTGTGTTTTTGCATCGGGTGTTTTGGTGTTTAACTGTTGATGCTGCAACGGGGTCTTGTTGGAGATCTCCTCCCTTCTTTCTAGGGATACGTTTTGTCCGACTAACGTCGTCACTGAGGAAGTTCTATGGTCGATACGGAGAACTCGTCATACACTATGATGTCCAAATGTCCAGAATGGTGTATGGTATTCTGTGACAAATATGGATAATGACCATACCTCAATACATAGAATAAAATCGATAATTCAGAAAATCATAAACCGAAGGCATACAAACTCAGAATAAAACAAGAACCAAAGCAAAGAAAGAAAAACCTCCACCATATGAAAAGAAGCGAATTCCAAATATGGGAGTGAGACCAGGTGTTTAGGAAGAGTCAGCATCTCCTGCTTGCATGCAACACCCGTCACTACAATTCGATAGAATTGTCACATCCGGTTAGTTCCATTTCGGAAAATACAAGAATATTCGGTGATTGGATGGTTCAAATGGTCTAAGACAGAATATCATCCACCATTCTGGATAGTAGGACATCATAATGTATGACGAGTTCCCCATATCGACCGTAGGATTTCCTCAGTGACGGGGTTAGTCGGTCACAAACGTATCCCTGACAGAGAAGCTTATCTGAAAGACGCCTAGCTCTCAGAACAAAATATGTATATTTGGTACTTACTCTGGCATAGCAATTCAACTGAGATAAGAACACATGTCTTAGACCATTTGAACCATCCAACCACAGAATGTACTTGTATATTCCGAATTGGAAATAACCGGATGTGATAATACTACCGAATTAAAGCGACGGTTGTTGCATGTGCATGCAAGCAGGAAATGTTTACTCATCCTGGGTACCTGGTCTCAATCCCGTATTGGGATAATAAACATCAAAGAAGTACCTAACCGTTATTCAGTCTCAAAGTCGAGAAAGCAAAGCAAAATCGTGAGAATTCCCATCGAAACGGTTGCGAACCCCGAAATGAACAACATTCCCGAGTGAGACCAGGTGCCCGGGGAGAGTCAGCGTCTCCTGATTGCATGCAACACCCGTCGCAACAGCTCCATGGAAACCTGTCAAATTCGGTGATTGTCTCGATGTACATTTTGATGTACAGATCAGGTAAGTATGTCTTGTTTGGTGATGACGACAGCCATTCAATCACAATGTAGAATGTCACTGATCATTCTTGAAAGGGGGATCTGATATGCTTTTTTAATATCCCCGAGTTCGCTCCTTTTCATGTGGTGAAGGTTATTGTTTGTTTCCTTTGGTTCCTGTTTCGTCCTGATTTTGTATGCTTTATGATTTTCTGAATTATCGATTTTATACTATGTATAGGGATATGGTCATTATCCATATTTGTCATGCAAACTAATTAAACTTGTCTCATTTGTCATTCAATGGTCGTATCAGCCAAGAAATATGTTTCTCGTTTTGACCCAGCCTTACCAGAAGTGTCACGATCAAAATTTAAATTTTCCTTACTTAAACATGGCTCTGGATAGCCAAGAAATGCACATTTGTATTTCGTTTGCGTTGTCGTCGCCGCGACTTTTCGATAATAAGTACACATGTATTTCAAATTAATATCAATGCGAGAAAATGAATGAATATGCACAGATCCGATTTGAAGCGTCGTTTGGTCGTAACTTGGTCATATAGAGCTTGAATATGTCGCAAGATGTTCATGAAAAGGTCTTAGGCGTAGAATAGACGGGTAACTTTCTGGAACAGAGCGTTTGCGTGAAGAGAGTCGGGTTATTTTAACGCTGATCAGACCACGCTTACCCGACCAGGACACGATTAATCTAGGCTGTACCCCCGACTATCTCGACCAAACCTCGACCATTTAACGACCATAAAGAGAGCGGAAAAGTTTCCCGTATTTTTTCAACCGGTTGAAAAATTCCGGGAAACTTTTCCCGACCTCTAGAGCGTGCATGCTATGATACCGATCGACTTTGGACCAACATACGCTGTACCAGACCAAGATACGACTATGTATATATGTCGGCTGAACCATGGAACTATTGCGATTCAAACCAACAACCTTTAGGTTACTGGTCCGACACCTTATCCTCTAGACCAAGCCACCAACAGGATCTTTCGTACTTGAATGCACCGAAAACATATTTTTTTAAAAAATATTTTCAGAGTGTTTTCAGGGTGTTTTTATGTATTTGTTCACGTAAACCATTCCGAATTTTATGAATTTTTTTCTATCCTAAGATATTTTGTAACAGAAGACTTTGTCATTGCCTCGATGTTTTGCATACGTCAAATCCATTTTGTTTGTCTGATTGTTTGTTTGTTTGGTTTTTTTTGGGGGGGGGTTGTCGTGTGATACATTGTATAAGACCGTTTGATATCTCATCACCAACAATTAAAAGAAATACTTCCTGTTTAGAACTGATAACACGAACAGTACTATTCTATTTCCTTCAGTAACGTTTCATATTTTGTGTCAAGTGAATTTTGATATTGTAATTAGGAATTTATATTAAAAATAAGTCCAGACTGACCTACTGGTGTAATTAGTCGTTCGTTTATCTGTTTGAATATTGATTTTATTTGATCCAAATTTTCCCCAAAAGTTCTTATCCAGATTTACACTAAAAGTTCTTATCCAGATTTACATTATAATCAGTTCCACCCAAAACGTAAGTTTGTGCTTTTACTACAGGCAACGATTTTTTCTCAACACTGTGCTTGCTTTCTTTTTCCCTACATACATAGTGTTTCTTATTAGATGTATTTAAAGATTCATCGTTGTCATCCTGAAAAGGTATTGTTTTTTTTTAATTGAAATATAACTACTGTTATACCTTTATACACTCTACTTCTACAATCGTTTTAATGTCTTATGTGTGATATCACCTTAATTAAGAAGGCTTTTTGTAATATACAACATCTTTGCTTTGTATCCGGAAAAGTGGACAAATTATGCGCATATAAAACGATTAATCGTACAATTCACAATCAGTGAATGGGAACATTTAATTTGTTTCCTCGTTGGTCAGTCTGTATGGAGTGTTAACGTTTTTGGGTGTGGTTTTTTGTTGTTCATTGTTGGTTGTAATCATGCGAGTGTGTGTTCCGCTGTTGTCTCTTCAACATGGTCTTGACTTGATGGAGATCTTTTCCTTATTCTTGAATCACCTTTGGTCCATTTTTTTTGGTCTTATCAAACCATATCTTTTATACATTTGTACATGAATTGCTAAAATCTAATGCATCTATATGTATTGACTTGCTTTAAGCTTCTTTCTGAAATAAAAAATAAAAGTTTTTCATGATTTTTTTTTTCACGGATGACTTGTCACATCCTGATCTACCTTATAGGATCTGCCAGATTTCCCTCAGATTTCCTTTTGGAGCCAAGACTCTGAAGCCATTATCAATATTGATGGCTACCGGAAGTGTAGGCTTTTAGAGAGAACTTCAATGTCATTTGTATTCATGAGTGATTCGCTCTTCCTAGTTTCTCCACTCGATTTTATTAATTGACAAGGCCAAAGGAAGAGTGATAGGGGGATGATTTGTAAATGGATAATTCTAACACATTAAGATTATGATCTTTTATTTGCTACAGATTGTCAAACAATCATGACTAGATACTTGATAAACTGATGGGTCAGTATGGTGAAAACGATAACAAGCGTTGTGTCATATCATGAGGAACAGAGAAAAATGGAATATGATAAGACAACAAAAAAAGGTCAAACATTGCCACTTTTTGCTGTTGGTACTGCAAGCGGGTGTTGTTGGTGATCCCCTCCTTTCTTCTGTATAAAGCAATTTTCTTGACAGATGACTTTCACACTTATTTCTTGTTGTAGTGTGGACTTGTAGATACATGTACATGTATGTAATATCAAATACAACGCCAATGCTAAATAAAAACTAACAATTTGAGAAATTTTAAGATACTCGCCAGCTCGAATATATATGTGTCCTCCGATTGGTTCAGGTAAGCCAAAAAGGGAGGAACTAGGGGGAAAATGACATAAATTAATCCCCAGCACTTTGATGAATGTCTCAACACAATAGAACATACATGCATCTCATGAGAAGGTATTTGTAAGAAAATTGTCTGAATAAAATGAAAAATAAATAAAACAGGTTCTACATGTTTCATGGATAATATACATGTAGTTGATTGATAAAGTACAGTATGGATAAATAAAAAATCGGTGAAATGAAAATTAAACAAAGCATATTCACTTTTTTTACGTAAACGCTTCTTCACTTTGATCATTTCTGCAATATTTTTTTAAAGAACATAGACATTATGGATATTTTATGGAGAAACATTTTTTATCTGCAACGAATATGCGAAATACTTGTGTTTGAAAACGAAATAAATCTAAGTAAATTATCTAGTCGTTTAGACTACATGTATTGCAGCTCATGGAAGACCATGCATAGAACTCCATGGTTTTATCTGTCAAAGACGGTATTCATATTCTGTAATATCTCCTTTCTTTATCCTTTTGTCTTATATTTAACTTGTCCTACTAATTCAAAATCAAGGAGAATTGTCACCATAATTACAATGATATCATCATATTAGTAACAAAACATCATAGGTGCTTGTGGACATGGATAATCAGTCAATAAGTATCCCGAGATGGTCCCCGGTTTTCGATATAATCCTACATAAAGTGCTGTAAAATGCCGAGGACCATCTCGGGATACATTGACTGACGGAGACTATCTCAACAATTAAATTAGCATCTCACCAGCTCCTACGCAAAACATACGCATTTGAAAATTTGACAGTTTAATATCCTTTAATTCACATTGAAAAGTTGAAACAATTCCAATCAGTAAGCTACTGTCGTCACAGGGGGAGCAGGGCTCTCATTGGTCTTTCTGTATAGCCGTTTGACGGCGAATCTGAACTTCTTGTCTCGTATTCCATAAATAAACGGGTTCACAACAGAATTGACAAAATACGACCATATGAAGGTGTAATAAAGCTGAGCCGACACCAGACTCAGGGAGCAGTCAAAGTCCTTCTTAAGGAAGATGAGCGTAGCTAGTATATGATGGGGTAGAGCACTAAGTATGTAAGCTATGGTAACAACACAGAGGGTGACGGTTGACTTGTTGGAACCGGCGTTCGTCACCGCTTTCAGTTCTTCCGGGTTACGTACCGACATCTTGCGAATGTTGTTTTGAAACTTCTGATGCGTCTTGATATGCTTCCCGATACGTATGTAAACAAATACCAACGTGGAAGATACGACGATAAAATAAAGTCCAAGTATTGCGTTAAATATGGTTTGATAGTATGTTGTTTTGAAGTAGTCCTCGGTAAAACATCTATATCCCTCGAGTCCCGGGACCCCTGTTGGGGCGTGGCTCATCCCATACATGATGGGCGCGGGCCATGACATGCCTATTCCTACACAAAGACTTAGCACACACAGAAACTTCGCCTTTTTAATGCTGAACTGTTTACCGAGAGGATTGCACACTTTTCTGTAGCGGTCAATCGCAATTGCGATAAGCGATGACGTCGACGAAATCGCCATGACGTATAACACAAAACGGAAGAGTTTGCAGTAAAGTAGCGAAGGAAACTGTACCGGGAAAAATAAATACGAAATCACCATCGGTGCAACAACTGTACAGTTCAGTATGTCCAGTATAGCTAACCACAATACGTACACACGATAATTAGAAGTTTTGAATTGACGTAGGTAGATCCACATTACATGTACATTACCTATTAGCCCCACGATGATCAGGGCGGATAAAAGAAGGATTCCTCCTATATTCCGTCGGACAAGCTGAGAATTCACTTGGTCTAATGTAGCATTGTATAAATTAGGTAAAGCATCCTTAAGCCATACGTGACAGGCGGGCGCCTCCGAGGACACGTTGTCTGACGTCACATTATCTTCCATATCTGCAAAGATTAACATTATAAAATTTCAAAATGACCGCACTGACCATGCTTCTTTCAGCTTTTTGTTAATTTTAAACGCTTGAAAAAATGAAACGTTCCAACATTTCGAAATTACGGCACTGACCATGCATCTATAATTTTCAAACATCTACAAAATAAAAGTTTAAAACGTTCCAACATTTTCAAAACTACGGCACTGACCATGCATCCTTCAACTTTTAGCTTCAAACATATGCAAAATAAAACGTTCCAACATTTCATGATTTCGACACTGATCATGCATCTTTCAGTTTTGGTTAGTTTCAAACACGTTGTTTGTAAACCACTTAGTACATTATTGTGCCTTTCTCATAGACGTCTAGACTTTGTTGAATAAGTCAAACATAAATAATTTATCTATCTATCTAAACAACCCGGAAAAATATAATGCATGGTCAAACAAGGGCGTGATACACGTAGTGTACCCGCGGGGCGGAACACAGTTTTCATAACTAAACCCACATAAATGATCCGTAACAAAGACCCCTAACTTTAACTGTGAATGACATGCTTACAATTACGTAACGGCGTTTGTTATCGCAAATAATTAGAATTATAGATCTGAAAGTTTCGAAAAATAATGTTTATTCAGTACAGATAATGTACTTATATCTTGAAAACCTTTTTGTACGAGCGCACAAGGACTTATAAACCTCGGTACGAGCAAAGAATGGTTATTTCAGTCCGGCTTTCAATACCTATATAAGGTTATTCCCTACACGTTCCATTTTGTATGCCCCAGTCATTTAATTGGTTAGTCCGTTCGTCCGTCCGTTATTCCGTCCTACCACTTTCAAATGATAGGACTTTCATGTGCATCTTGAAAAGACACATCTATTGGGGGCCATCTATTGGTACCAATTTCTTTTACCTTTTGACCTTGCCCGTGACCTTTGACATACTTTTTTCAAATTTATGAAGGAAAATATTTTTCAAAATCATATAAAATCTATTTTTCCCTGAAATGGTCTTCAAATTTTGTATAGTCATATAATGTTAGTTTAAGATGGTATTTATTTCGCTCATACAGAAGTTATATTTCCACGCGCGGCTCCAAAGGGGGGACCCCTTCCCCTTGAATTTGCGAAGCATAGTTAGATTTTTTCATAAATATACATATTTTATAAGATTCCCCTTTTGTTGTCATTATATTTGAAAAAAATAACATAAATTTGTATTGGAAATCTTTCATTTAGATAATATTTTGCCGACCGCATTTTAAAAATTTACTTTGGCTCGCTTCCGCTCGCCAGAAATTATATACGTTATTTTCAAATAATTCTGCGATTTCCTATATACAACCAACATACATTTTACCATGGCACTAAGAGTAATGAAACTGAGAAAAAAAACACGTATACAGGATTTTTTTCTAATTCTCGGAGAAAAAAATTCACTTGCTCGCTTTCGCTCGCCATTTGTTGTATTTACATATTAGAACTGACAATCATTTTTTTTGCTCTTCCAAAAAATTCGGACTTAGGATCCTCCCTGAAAAAAAATCCTGGATCCGCCCATGAATTCTATTCATTCCCTTTGGAATTTGGAATTACCTTGCAATAATACCTTGTGACTTTGACATATAATTTGACCTTCTTGATTTTGACCTGTTTGGATAACAGACTTTACTTTTTTTTGGGGGGGGGGGGGATATATGTTTGGATAATAGGTTTAATATTCTCGAAGCTGCCACCGGGGTCAACATAGCGCTTGTCTTCTTTTTCTTATACATTTTGCCTGAAGTTTGACCATGATTCGACGTGTTTTAGGTCCTGTAATGTACGTAGACATGATTTCTATACATTCGCTTTTACACTTCAATTTTGTATTACTGATATCGTGTGTAATCTTCATCCCCTGAACAAAAATTACACAGCCATAATCTCCTTCCGTGACAGAATCCAACTGTTTAGTACATGTACATGTATGTAACTTTTGAAGTTACCTCTCTTTCTTCTCTTTCACCGATAAACTTTAAAAATAGATTTCACAAAATAGAAAATAAATTTCTGGGAAACAATTACTCGAATTTTGGACATTCCAAGGGCGTTCAAGGTGGCTGTAAATAAAACTGTAAGGTTTTATTTTACAGGGATCGCTGAAGGAGAAACATAAAACAGAGTGTTATTGTCCAATTGCATATTTGAAATACTCATGATTATCGAACGTGAATAACATTAAAATTTTAACACATTATAGGTAGACTTATCTATTAAAAATAAAAAGAAATGCATAATTTGTAGTTCTATGAAAATACTTTTCGGCCGGATAGCGAAGCAAAATCCAGCTTATGAAATGGCGATGTCCGTCCGTCTGTCCTTCCAAGTCAACAATTTGGTTTAGCTGTTGCGTTTAGGTTAGTTGTGAAAAAACTATAAAGGATACAATCTTCAAACTTGGTACAAATATAAAGTATGTTGAGAGGATCTGAAGGCAGGTATTGTTTTTGACCTTGACCTTGGGTTTGATCTTGACTTTGAAAAATGTAATTTTGCGTTTAGGTACATTGTGAACGAATTATAAGGAATAAGATGATCAAACTTGGTACAATGATAAAGCATAGTGAGAGGATTTGAAATTCTGAATGTAGAGATTGTCTTTGACATTTGACCTTGAGATTTGACCTTGACCTTGAAAAATGTAATTTAGAGTTAATTTCTATTTTACAAATACTGTATAGGAATTTTACGTTCAAACTTTGCAGATAGATAGGAAATAATGAGTTGCCTTTATTTCATGTATTGACCTTGACCTGGCCATTTGACCTTGACGCTACAATTTTTACTTTGACTTGACCATAGTCAGGTATCAATAATAAATCACATATCACATTTAAACTTTGCATGGAGAAAGATCTATGCAAGTGGACCTTTCAGGTATTTCCCTTGACCTTGAGATTTGACCTCGACTTTGAAAATAAGATTTTGAATAAGACTATGTTGTACCAATATCACATGTACATGAAACCATGAGTAAGACTATTACTATATATGATAGCACATTAAAATTCTACATTGAGGTAGAACATGATAACTGGACTTGGTTTCAGGTATTGTCCTTGCCCTTGACAGTTTTAATTATTCACTGGACATACGCCGTTACACTATGAAGTATCACTTTAAAACTTGCCAAAGAGGTAGAATATGGTTAGTCGAACTGATTTCTAGTATTGAAGTTAACCTTGAGGATTGACCTTGACCTTGAAAATATGATTTTGAATTAGACAAAATGTGTCAAAACTACATAGAATCTCACATTGAAACTTTGAAAGGAGATATTAATATTGCACTCTGTTGCTTTCAATAGACATGATGTTTCGAAACACAATTTGCTGTCAGAAATCCGGCCATTAATACCGTCTTTAGCGGTGTCTTGTTTTTTAATTTAGTTATAAGCAGTAGATTTTATTCTTTATCTTAATGGTTTAAAGAAAATTCATAGGACATTTTAAGTAAGAGCACTTTGGAAGCTTCCCATGAGCTACATGTATTTCCGTTTGTTTTACCGCACTTAAAAGCTTGTGCTATGATTCGATCCATCCCTCCTCAATCTTGTGGCTAGAAAGAGAGGCCGTATGCATCAGAACTATTTCCGTCGTAACTTTTCCATTAGGTCGCCATGAAGTACTCAGTGTTACCATACATTTGTATTATATTCAGATGCATATGTATGTTAAATGCATTTTTCTACATAAGAATAAAATGAAAATTGAGAAGAAAATCAACCATCCAATAAGCTCCCCCCCCTCCCCCCCCCCCCAAAAAAAAATATTTCAAATTTGTCTTCATATAATAACTCAAAACGATTCATCTCGTGTGCATGGCGTTACGGTAGTTACAATGGAAGGTAATGGTTGCAATAACACTTTAGAAACTGAATAGGAAACTAAAAATGCTCTTTGATTTGAATTTTCACAAACAAATAACTATCAGATGCGACAGCATATTTCATATATTAATTCTACTATAGAACATTTCCATGATAATTAATGTGAAATGAACATTTTGAATTCGATATTTTCAAAAATCTTTGAAATTATCATATGAAACTAAGCGAGAACAGGAAAAAAAATAAGACGATTACTAGAAGAACACTCATCTACAGCAACTCCAAAATTATGATAATTAAGATAAAATATAACTTTCCAGATCTTATCTTTACCATTTGACTTTTTAGATGACCAATATTTCTTTTTAAAAATTGAAGCTATGAATAATATAATTTTTACCATACCCATGCAGTTTCAGAACAAGGAGTCACCCATTTACAAGGACCAAATTATTCCATCGTTATTCCGAGTCACTAATCATAAGTCCTGTACAGCGGTCCTCGGTACACAGTATGGGACAGATACGGGGAAGACTTGTGCTTTTATTGGAAGGGACTGAGAGTTAGTGATCAATGGTATTTATAGTAAAGATCAATGGGTTATATGTATAAAAGAATAATTGTTACTGTGGGATGAAAGTGACTAAAACCAATGGATAGCGTTAGTTATTCTTTTTTGATTTGACAGAACTTATATGCAAAGGCAATTCAGCAATTTAGAAATAAAACGAATTTGGAAAACAATATCCGCTCGTCAATGGATTGTGGCTGTTGCACAATGATTGATTCCCTTATAGAATTATGTAAATCAATTACGAAGTTTAGTTTACAGATCACTCAGTCAAAACTGTCGATAACCAAAGCGAATTTTCGGAGAAAATTGATAGTTTTCCCCTATTTCTGTAAGAATCTGTTAAATACACGCATACGTTGTACCTACAGACTACGTAAGTTTACGAGCGTAACCGTATACCGACTATGCACAGATGAAATCGATTCCTAAAATTAGATAATGGGGGTAAAATGGCGTAAAATGACTCCATACCAGTAAATAAAAACACTTTTTATTCAAGCAAAATAAATTTTACGGCACAATCAATTTTAGTGTCATGTTCAAATTATTCGGATTGTTTTTAAGCTGTTGATTGTATAGTTAATCAATTGTTAGCTTTTTATGATTGCTAGATGTTTGTTTCGGGATCATTCATGTTATTCCAGGCATTTAAAAGTCATGATATCAGATGGATTTTTTTTTTCTTTTTTTTTTTCATTTAGGACATTTTTTTATATTATGAAGCAGTAACTGTATTAACAGCTGTTATGTAAGTGTAGTTATGTGCTACAATGTTTAGATGTTATGCCCCGAAATCAAAGAATCTGGTGTAAAAGGTATGTCCGTCTGTTTGTCTGCGGCAAAAATTTAATTTTCAAATGACAATTGATAGCTAGGGCTTTCATAGACATGTGAGATATGAAGGGTCTAAATGTGAAAAGACCTTTTACTTTGACCTCAAAGTGGCATCCGTTTTCCTGTTAACAAATATACTGTGATAAAGATTGAATATTGATTTTCATGTAGAGAATAAGTATTTTAATTTGTGTTTTGTTACGGGTATGCAACACACAGCACGTGCATTTATCGTACATGTAATGTGCGTTAGCGCATTTCATGCGATACATGTAAATGCACTTGCTGTGTGTTGCTTTCCCCTAACAAAACACAAATTATGGCATTTATTCTCTCTTTATTATGTACCACAGTTGTCAGTTTCATTCTTGTTCTCTGAAATCGCAATTTCCATGTAATAAGGTCACGTTAAAATTTCGGTCACCGCAGGTTCAGCTAGTTTGCAGATTAGAACAGCCGACGCAGCATGTTTCTGTGAAGTTTATGTGACGTTACGAACATTTACATACTAAAATACAACATTTTCCTTTAAATAGTCTCATCTCGGGGAATTACAATGATACTTTTAATAATATGACGTCATCATGGAATCGACGTATACGTTGAAAAATGCATGTTATAAAGTCTCATAGATAAAATCCCTGTGGATAGAATTAAATATTGGTTCGCATGATTAAGGACAAACAAGAAATAATTTCAGATTTTTTTTTAGAAAAATTGAATTCGGCATACAAGTGTTCAATATATACCCCTTAAAAGCTTCAATGGCACCGCTGAAGCATACTTGTAATAGAATAAGAACACAAACCACACGAAATTGATATGACACTCGCCTCCAACATAATAGGTCGTGAGTTCGACTCTTTTGTCATTTCTTCGGTACTTTAAAGGAAAACAAAATTGTAGATACATAGCAAACAAAAGCTATTATGATGTTCTGCTAGAGGTTTCGAATTTCCTCCGATACCAAAAGAAGAAGGGACCTTGTTACACGTGTCTCTTAACTTTGAAATTTCACCTTTAAAATATCAATGGCGCTATTTCGCTGTCAGGGCAAGGGAGCCCAAGAGGCTAAGAATGTATAAGAAATTAACCATAACAAATTTTGAGGTCTTTTTTATCTGACATATTTTCGTATTTTTTCCCCTGAAATAGGAGTATCATGATAGGGTCACAATTCATCAAATCAGCGAGACAAACAGTAATATCCCAAGAGCATACTTTTGTATCTTGTTACTGTAACTTATTCCATTATATTTCTAATTAAAGCTATGGTCTGATAGGAAAAAAATTAGAAAAGCTGGTATGACCCCGTCAGTCCTGGGACGAATACCCGCGTGACGCTGAAAAAATGATAAATTTGACGGTAATCGATACCGACATCGTTTCATCTGATTACGGATTGTAAGCTTTTACTACCATGGTCAATCAAGAGCTCAATATTTTAATGACTAGGCATTGTTACATGGCATCCATTATGGTAAGCTTAGCGCCAGGACATTGGGGTACAAGCATGTCTACAGACAGCGGGGTTCCCACCGATACAATTGCTTATTCGATGTTGCTTGTTTAGAGGAAAGTAAGGAAATCAGTGAGCTGAAATGAAAATATTGGCTTCGCTTGCATTGATCTCGATGACTTAAGAATATTCTCAAATCTAAAATGATTTAAAAACTGTACATCTGTTTCATTCATCAACAGTCTATAGTTGGTTCTTCTAAACTCCAAATAAGGACAATATATACTGAAATAAAGAGAAAAAATCTGTCCATTTTTTTTAATTAAAGACTATCACCACAACCTTATCATCTTTAAAAACAATCTACAATACCCTAATTATGTGTTACATGTATGAGCTGGTTTCGTAAAAGAACCAATACTGCTGATGTAACTATCCACATTTTCGTTTCAGTACACGCGAAACAAATTAGGGACTAAAGGGTATCGGACCCTGCCTTAAGGAATTTGTCCAAAATCTTTTCAGAATTAAAGGCTGGAACTTCCTTACCCCGGAAAAAATCTAGATCCATCCATGATCGGTAATAATGGACAAAGTACCGGCAGTTATCAGGTTTATGTGAAAGTAACTTCTCCTACATGTTATTCTGATAGTGAGATGACTTTTCAGAATGATTATTCTATGTTATCACGTACAGACGATTGTTGTAAAAATGAATTGAATCCCTCAATATACAGAAACGGAAAAGATGAACGAATACACAGAGTCGACGACAAATAATTCGGCAAGCAAATTGTAATACAAATATGGTGTCGTAATCTGGATTTTGGGCGCACAACTCACCAATTTACTCGGGACACACTATAAACAAAAACCACAAGCCACTGGAGTCCGATCTCTCCACTGAGTAATAAGTATGAGGAAAATCTGAAGGATAGAAATCTGTAATCTCACAGCTTCTTTAATAAACACTAAACCGCTAATAGCGGTATGGCCGAATTGCGAAGTGCAGTTTTAGTTGATGTATAAATATAAAAGCCCTATCCCTTATAATTCAAAAGATACAGCTAAGTATAAGGTCACTGTCTCATATGAAAGTTTCAATGTCACAATCTCACCTGCAAGGTCTTGTTGTAAAGAATCTTAATTTAAAATATGAAAGAAATGCTGCTTATTGTTTACATGTAAGAGGTGTAGCCAATTATGTTTTTTGCAAGGTAAAGGCTACTGGGTCAAATGTCAAGATTTCATTGAAAGGTCTTGTCGTAAGGAATCTATAACTGAACTATGGAAGCTCTCTCCTTCAAAAGATATAACTAAGGTTTCTGTTTTTTAAGAAAAAGGTCAACGTTTAGGTCAAGGTCACTAGATCAAAAGGAAAGGTCACAAATGAAAGGTCTTATCACAAGGAGTTTACATGTGAAAAATAAAATCCCTAACCCTTAAGGTTCAAAAGGTATGGTCAATGTTAATGTTTTTGAAAAGTAGGCCAAACTTCAAGGTCGAGGTCACTAGATCAAAAGTGAAGGTCTCAAAAAAGGTCTTCTCCTACATGTTATTCTGAAAGTGAGATGACTTTTCAGAATGATTATTCTATGTTAAGTACATGTAGGTCAAACTTCAAGGTCAAGGTCACTATCTCAAAAGTCAAGGTCACAAATGAAAGTTTGTATCACAAGGAGTTTACATGTGAAAAATAAAATCCCTAACCCTTAAGGTTCAAAAGGTATGGTCAATGTTAATGTTTTTGAAAAGTAGGCCAAACTTCAAGGTCGAGGTCACTAGATCAAAAGTGAAGGTCTCAAAAAAGGTCTTCTCCTACATGTTATTCTGAAAGTGAGATGACTTTTCAGAATGATTATTCTATGTTATCACATACAGACGATTGTTGTAAAAATGAATTGAAACCCTCAATATACAGAAACGGAAAAGAAGAACGAATACACAGAGTCGATGACAAATAATTCGGCAAGCAAATTGTAATACAAATATGGTGTCGTAATCTGGATTTTGGGCGCACAACTCACCAATTTACTCGGGACACACTATAAACAAAAACCACAAGCCACTGGAGTCCGATCTCTCCACTGAGTAATAAGTATGAGGAAAATCTGAAGGATAGAAATCTTTAATCTCACAGCTTCTTTAATAAACACTAAACCGCTAATAGCGGTATGGCCGAATTGCGAAGTGCAGTTTTAGTTGATGTATAAATATAAAAGCCCTATCCCTTATAATTCAAAAGATACAGCTAAGTATAAGGTCACTGTCTCATATGAAAGTTTCAATGTCACAATCTCACCTGCAAGGTCTTGTTGTAAAGAATCTTAATTTAAAATATGAAAGAAATACTGCTTATTGTTTAAGAGGTGTAGCCAATTATATTTTTTGCAAGGTAAAGGCTACTGGGTCAAATGTCAAGATTTCGTTGAAAGTCTTGTAAGGAATCTATAACTGAAGTATGGAAGCTCTCTCCACAATAGTTCAAAAGATATAACTAAGGTTTCTGTTTTTTAAGAAAAAGGTCAAACTTTTAGGTCAAGGTCACTAGATCAAAAGGCAAGGTCACAAATGAAAGGTCTTATCACAAGGAGTTTGATGTGAAATATAAAATCCCTACCCGTTAAGGTTCAAAAGATATGGTAAAGACTAATGTTCTTAATAAGTACATGTAGGTCAAACTTCAAGGTCAAGGTCACTAGCTCAAAAGTCAAGGTCACAAATGAAAGTTTTTATCACAAGGAGTTTACATGTGAAAAATAAAATCCCTAACCCGTAAGGTTCAAAAGGTATGGTCAATGTTAATGTTTTAGAAAAATAGGTCGAACTTCAAGGTCGAGGTCACTAGATTAAAAGTGAAGGTCTCAAAAAAGGTCTGATCATCGTTAATGATTATGTAAAGTAGCTTGTCAATTCTCCTCATAGTTTTCTCTATAATGGCTAAAACACAAATTCAGAATTTTCTATCTCAAAGGTCAAAGTCAAGGTCATACTTTGTTGCTGTGTTTGATTCGTTTTATCATGTTCTATCACCATGTTAAGTTTGAAGTGGCTTCTTCAAACAGTTTTCTCAAAAAAGACAAACGCAACTGTTTAATCAAAATGTTGACGCACTGACTGATGGACAGACGGACTTTGCAGGGATCGGATTTTGCTTCGCAATCCGGCCAAAAGTAGATTTTGCTTCGTAATCCGGCCAAAAATAGAAATTAGTCATTTATTTAGAAAAAAACCGGGGTATTATATCTAATTAGTTAGGAAGAAAAGGGATCCATCAAATGTTGTGTATATAGATGATTATTGTGAATGTAAACTTGGGAAACTTATCACATCCATTTGCAATTTGGAACAATTCTTCCCACCCAATGATCCGCCAATTGATAATACTGTTTATTCGGTTTACCTTAACTTATCTATTCATAATCTTTGTGATCTATCTCTAAAAGCTGTAATTAAAGAATTCTCTTCCTGAATGCACGAGGTACAGACAATTTAACATGAGGTTTAAATACAAGTACAGGCATCTAGTCGTCACGTCTTCACCAGCCCATGCATGATTAGATCTAGAATATTGAGAGGAGGGGGGGGGTCCAAGTCGTTTAGAGCTAGGGTTCCGGCCTATGATTTAAGAAAATATTCCTGGAAGGGGGGGGGGGGTTCTGACCCACACCGCCCTTCTAGATCCGCCCTTGTGATGATAAAGCCATTTCTTGAATGGAATCCAGAAATAGATTTCTTTACATACGAAATTGCTTAACCAGGAAGTAGAATTATGTTAATGTTTACTCATAGGAAAAGAAAAAAAAACCTGATTATTATGCGTCAAGTTAATTATACTATGAAAATTTTGTGAAAATCCAATGACATAATCATGATGGGGTGCCAAAATGTAAAATCAAATAATAAAGTTCCTTCAAAATTTATGAAAAAAAGAGAGGTTTGGGTTTATAAACAAGTATCTTAAAATGATTAATACAAATCCTGCATAGAAAAAAATACAATGCCTTTCAAGGTTCCTGCTCAAAGAGTATGGTCTTCTCTTTTATATTATGTATGAAAAACGTGATCAATTAGAACTATAAAAAAACCCCTTGTCAATCAAATATTGTGTCTTACTTGAAATTCTAAAGAATAGTAGAGGGTATCGCTAAAATTTCATTCTATTATGACATATATATAAAAGAATGCAGACTCTATGCCGCGATATTCTGCATAAAAGCCACTGAAAGGATGCATGAACTCAAATATCACGCAACTTATGGGGAAAACAAGGGAAGCAGTTTATCACAAATATGTCTCTTCATAAAATCAAAAGTCAGCAACCACAAAGGGAAATTAGATCAGACTCTTGAGGATAGTAACGGCTTAGCATGTACTGTTTGCTGGCAAAACTCATTATCTATGCACATGTGTTTGCTGGCAACACTCATTATCTACACGTGTGTTTGTTGGCAACACTCATTATCTACACATGTTTTTGCTGGCAACACTCATTATCTACACATGTGTTTGTTGACGACACTCATTATCTACACATGTGTTTGCTGGCAACACTCATTACCTACACATGTGTTTGCTGGTAACACTCATTACCTACACATGTGTTTGCTGGCAACACTCATTACCTACACATGTGTTTGTTGGCAACACTCATTATCTACACATGTTTTTGCTGGCAACACTCATTATCTACACATGTGTTTGTTGGCAACACTCATTATCTACACATGGGTTTGCTGGCAACACTCATTTTCTACACATGTTTTTGCTGGCAACACTCATTATCTACACATGTGTTTGTTGGCAACACTCATTATCTACACGTTTTTGCTGGCAACACTCATTACTTATACATGTGTTGCTGGCAACACTCATTATCTACACATGTTTTTTGCTGGCAACACTCATTATCTATAAACATGTGTTTGCTGGCAACACTCATTATCTACTCATGTGTTTGCTGACAACACTCATTATCTATGAAAAAGTGTTTGCTGGCAACACTAATTATATATTCACAAGTGTTTGCTGGCAACACTCATTATCTATGAAAAAAAAGTTTGCTGGCAACACTCATTATCTTCAGATGTGTTTGCTGGCAACACTCATTACCTATACATGTGTTTGCTGGCAACACTCATTATCTATAAACATGTGTTTGCTGGCAACACTCATTATCTATGAAAAAGTGTTTGCTGGCAACACTAATTATATATTCACATGTGTTTGCTGGCAACACTCATTGTCTATACATGTGTTTGCCGGCAACACTCATTATCTACACATGTGTTTGCTGGCAACACTCATTATCTACACATGTGTTTGTTGGCAACATTCATTATCTACACATGTGTTTGCTGGCAACACTTATTATCCACACATGTGTTTGCTGGCAACATTCATTATCTACACATGTGTTTACTGGCAACACTCATTATCTACACATGTGTTTGTTGGCAACACTCAATATCTACACATGTGTTTACTGGCAACACTCACTACCTACACATGTGTTTACTGGCAACACTCATTATATACACATGGAACAAGATAATCCTCGAAATGGAGAATAAGACTGATTGAGGATTGAATTTAGTTTCTTTTTCTCTAATTGTCGATATTAGGATTGAATGAAACTTCATAGAAATGTATGAAAGCCTATTGAGCTCAAGCGGTAGCTGAGAATTTTTTTTTGCGTTATATCGCGAAACTTACGCGTTATATAAAGCGAAAAAAAAATTTCTCAGCTACTATTTGAGCTCAATAGGCTTTCGTAGAAATGAGCATTTTCGAAAAAAAAAGAGTTATTTTTCGTTTAAACAGAACGGAAAAAATAAAGAAATACTGACACCCCTTCACTCCTCATTGTTTTTTGGGGGATTCTGTCCTGATGATATCTGCTTTCCCTATTTATAATTGATATATGAACTTACGTCGAAGGAACTTCTGTTTTCAAGTTTTCTATACCTACTTGTACGTATGCATCAGGTGCATATGTGATTTAGATATATGTTTTTGGAATAAAATTTAATAACGAAACCAAATGCACCTTGCATTTATAACAGATGTTTAACTATGAGTACACCACACGCACAGTCTAGCATGTTCTTTCTACTCATTTGGTACCGTCCGAGTTACTAGTTACACAGATGAGATTTCGTCACACGATTTTATAAAATCTGTATCGTTTCGGTCTTTTGTCTGCAGTAAACAAACAAAACTCCCAGTGTAAGATGATCTTTTAAGACACTGTGCCTTAAAGTATTTATTTCAAGTAATAGAAACCCACGAACCTTGAAGTTGGGTGTTTTGAAAACTTTAAAAATTACGCAATAAATGCACGATCAGGCATATATGCTTGACACAATGCCATTTCGTGTATGAGACAAAAAAATCTCAACTTAATTCGAATTCTAGATACCCATCTGTCTACAGTCCGTCTGTACTTACACGTACAACCAACCTCTTTATGGTACACAGAGAGTCTATTTGTAAAAAAATTCATATTTCACACTGTACGGAGGTTGTCTATATTGAGGCATGATTTGAAAAAGAAAATGTGCAGGCTGACGAGAGGATTTAAGCCTCCTTAATTCAATCCACGAGAACAATTTTGTGCTATTTGGTTTGTCCTGTATCTAAAACATAGGTATCATACTAGGACTTTGTAAATATAATTTTGATTGAAGGTTATGGCCAGGGCACTGACTTCGCACCTCGCATATCGAAGGGACTGTGTTAATGTAAAAAGTTGAAGGAGTTTCAATGTTTTCCGAGAAGAACTTTAACTGGCCAGATGGAGACTCTGGAATTAACCAATCCATTTCTTCGATATGAGCCCTAGAGGTGCGAAGTGCAAAGTCTGAAGTTCGTCAACCTGAAAAATGTCCATCAGCGCAGTTCATTTGTGAGAAGCGTATCTATACTTCTCATACACACAAAAAAAGACATTATGTCATTTCACATTTTTATTGAAGCACTTTTTTCAAAAGTACATGTTAAGGTGGCTCCCTACTCGAACCGTTATAGGTTTTTCCTTATATGCAGCAGTCTGCGTATAACGTTTTACAATGGCTGGTGAGGGACGAGCCAGCGCATTGAAAAACACAGTCAGAAGATCTTAAATACCAAAAGAAGCAAAAGATGGTGCAATCTATCAATGTCCACACCAATCATATAGTATATTTTCTTAGTTGAAAATGTAATGAAATTATAAGGGGGTACCCTTATGTTTGTAGCCATATCTTGATCATTTATAAAATTGTATACCTGTATGCGATTTTTCACCATCTATATACATTATCGTATAAATTGATCCAATTTGAAGAAATTCCATCTCTTGTTTTTTTGCACAAAAATGTGATATACTATAAATTATTTGTCGAAAATATGATATCATTATAAGGGGGTACCCCTATGTTTGGAGCCATACCTCGATCATTTTAAAAACTGTGTACCTGTATGTGATTTTTTCTTCATCTACATACATAATTTTATGAAATATTACAAAATGAAAAAAATCATCTGTTTTTTTATGCAAAAAGTTGGATATAGTACATATTCTTGGTCAAAAATGTATGAAATTAGAAGGGGGTATCCTAGTGTTTGGAGATATATCATACTTAGATTTATGTAACAATATCATTTTATGTGTTGTATTTCTTCAATATGACTTGTTATCATAAAATAAAACAAAACAAATAAACATATTCGTACCATCACTGAATTTGGAGGGTTCAAAAGCATATGATAGATATTTGATATTTCTCAATTTTTAAGTGTTAGGGTACCTTTCTTTAATGTACTGTATCTTTAATGAAAACAAAATTACCTATCTATGTCTGTGTTCATTATGTCATTTTGACTATTATGAAAAGAAAATAACCTTAAAATACAAAATTCATCTGTTAAACTCACGAGTAGGGACCCACCTTAATAGAATGTAATTGATAAAAGTCTTTTGTAATTGAATTTCTGTTTCAATTTATCCCAAGTTAAGGAAAATAACTTGCTTAAACTCACTTATTTATAGCAGTCTTTTGTATTTATCTACTTAGATGGTTCATCAATTTGTTGATGAAGCCAAAATCTACCTTTTTTTGTATGACCATTAGCTTTGACAAATTGATAACATAGAAGTAATTTTTCTTTGATATTGTAAAACACAATCTTTAAGTACAAATGGTTCAATTTCAGACTAATCCATGGTATCAATATGTACAACTCTACTTTCAAATTTTCATCCAAAGAAAACAGCATGGAAATTTATACGTCTTAGACAACGAAACAACGAAAAAATTCCTTAATATCAATACCTTTCCACTGAATCTTGCCTCACCCCTCCTGAATTACTAGTTGCCAAAGCGGAAAGAATTCTGCAATTTATGGTGAAAATATAAAATATAAAATTTCTTATTTTAGACAGAAAAAGTCCATTATGTATGTAGTGCTTTGCACAATAGCAATACATATAGGGGAAAACTCCTACACCAAATCCATGTTTAACTGGATATACAAATAATGATTTACACGATATTTAATCGCACTGACCACACAAACTTCACGTATTGTACCTCAAACCACAGAATTATGAGACAATACACGTTGCCAAATTAAGTCTGACCATTACCTACTCCTAAGTAGTATATGGTGTGATGTTCTAATAACTGGTATGGTAAAATGGTATCAATTTATGAACAAAAACATAAATAAACATGGAATTCAAACAAGATCGAATTACCATTATTATACGATGAAGGTCATCGCTAAAGTATAGCAAATTCACTAGGACAAAATTATGTTCCTCTTTTCCATTTGTATTCTTATATTCTGTTATTGTTATCTTCGCTCTTGCCAGTATCCGGGGGTTCCCCTTCTTTTACGTCTTCGTCACTGACAGAGCAGGTAAACGTTTCCGTGTCACGTCTGCTCCCTAAAGATCGACTGGATGTAGTGTACGATATCATCTTACTGATTGTCTGATTCTTCTTTCCGCAGTACATATCTTTGATAGCATTCCTAAATTTTTCATCGTTGATTCCATAAATGAATGGGTTCACTGCAGAGTTGAGGAAATAAGACCAAATAAAGATATAGTAAATTTCACCCCACGGAAGACTTAATCCGCAGTCGAAATTGTCAACGGCAATGTAAGGATAGACCAAAAGATGATGAGGGAGGGCACTGACTATGTAGGCGATGGTCACGGTACACAGAATATATGTTGATCGCTTTGTAGGCGTGGCAACCATCCTCTCTCCGGGCCTAATCGAAGCCCTTCGGATGGACTTTTGAAATTCGCGACTGTTTCTTATCGTTCGCGTGATCATGATGTACAAGACTGAAAGAGCGATTGAAACAGCGAAGAAATAAAAATGAAGGACGACCAGGTAAAGGAAATTGACATTTCGTTTATCTTCACTTGGATCCCAGATACAACGCTTGACCGATCCTTTTAGATGAGGAACACCAACATCTTCATCTTCAAGTCCAAACAAAAATAACGCCGGCCATGACAGAACAATGCCCACTCCTAGGCTTGATAAGCACAGTAGCTTGGCTTTTGATGTCGCTGAACCTTTACAGATTTTTCGGTATCTGTCTACAGCTATCACTACTAATGATGACGTTGAAGCAATTGCGACTCCATAGAGCAGAAATCTGAACACTTTACACAGAATTTCGTTCGGGTATACGATGGACTGTACATGATAATGTATGACCATCGGGGCGACGACAGCACAGTTGAATATATCCAAAGATGCCAGCCATGCCAGGAAGATACGATAGTGAGACGAACGATTCCATCTGAGACACACAAGTAACACGTGGATGTTCCCGACCAATCCAACCACGATTATGATGGATAAAAAGACAATTCCTCCGATGTAACGTAGTAGTAGAGTATCATTCACCTCAGTCAAGGAAGCACTGCTTAAGTTGGTGAAATAATCCTCTAACCATGCGTGACAAACCTTTGTATCCGAGCTATTGGTATTATTTCCAACATCGGTAAAATTGTCCATATCAGTTAAGTTTTCCATTACTTTCTATTCCTCCTTTTCCAATTATTGTTCACCTTTACAAAAAACAAACAAACAGAAATAATGAGAAATTTTAGGAAAAATATATATTATGAAAATTATAAGATAACAATTGTAATTTCATATGAAAATTCTTATTATATTGATTTAGTAGAACCTACATAATCAATATTTGTTACCTGTGAAACATTTGAAATGAATCATTTAATTGATAAAAACAAATCAATAATATAAAATTCAATTGAGGAAAAAATATAATCTGTTATTAAGTTTTTAGGAATTTCTTGGGGATGTTCTTAAATAAAGATATGTCTGTGATAGTCTACATCGTTTCTAAATTTAATTTTCTACGGTAAATACGAGTAAATACCACATAAAAGAAAATAGCAAATTTAGCTGGGTAGAGCGATACAAACATGTGAGAAAATTTGATTTAATTTCCTCTGTCAAAATGAAAATAATTTTGAGTTCAAGCAACTGATGCTGACTCTTTCCGGAAACATTCTCTCTCTCTCTCTCTCTCTCTCTCTCTCTCTCGATCGATCGATCGATCGATCTGTCTCATTCCTTATCTTATAAACTACGAATATTTAATTTCTTATTTTAACAAAAAAAATCCCATTTTTTAATCGCAATCATGTACGTGTACAAGTACCATCAATATTCCTATACGTAACAGTGAATCGTACTCCATTCGCAATATCAGCGGTTTGAGCTCGTAATAAATTATATACTTTCATGTTATATTGATAAAGAATCATATTATATTTCTAACAAAGTTTCCTACACTTCAAAAGTTAAAAAAAAACTTTGAACATCATTTATGAAAGAATATTTACCTACACTCTTCTGTCAATATATGAATATTCCGAATGTGCCTCTCAACAGATATGCAGACGCGGAAGAACGTTTATATTTATCAAACCTTTGTTTGAATGTGTTATGTTCATTCTAGAAATAAATTATTTATAATTACGGAAGAAATCAAGCATACATTTGTTGATTTATTATGGACAATTCCCTAGAAATTTTGTACGTGTATCAAACAAAAATGAATCAGATTAACTGTCCTTTAAACAGTTTGTCAACAATTTTGAGGATAAAATATTGTGCCGCACAATAGATATGCAGACGCGGAAGAACGTTTATATTTCTCAAACTTTTGTTTGAATGTGTTATGTTCATTTTAGAAATAAATAATTTATAATTACGGAAGAAATCAAGCATACATATGTTGATTTATTAAGGACATTTCCCTAGAAATTTTGTACGTGTATCAAACAAAAAGGTATCAAATAAACTTTCCTTTAAACAGTTTGTCAAACATTTTGAGGATAAAATATTCTTCACACACACACACAGAGAGAGAGAGAGAGAGAGAGAGAGAGAGAGAGAGAGAGAGAGAGAGAGAGAGAGAGAGAGATTTTACCTTTTAGTTTCCTGCTTCAGTTTATTCTCCGACATTTCTTCCTTGTGCACGTACACCGACTAGCCGTTCTAATAGACTCTTTTCGTTTGGCATAACTCCTCGGTTTTTGTTAAAAATTTGTAAAAATAGTCAACGGCATGTCTCGTCACAGAGGCATTCAGCAGAAGTAGACCATGACAACAGCTCTTGTTACTGCGCAGTTAAAGTATCGACAAGATTATACCTAAATTCTTCCACAGTTTGATTTTATCTCTTCAAATGCAGAAGAAATATAGTAACTTTGCGATTATGTTAAATAATGGTTTTTCCTCTTCTTTACATCGCTTTCGTATCAAATACACTGTTACTCATTTCACGTATTTTCTGGTATACATGTAAAACTTATGTTTGAAGTGTAAAGTAAAGATATCGTTATTTATTTAAAACTTCTGAGAAAGTGTTTATCAAATATCTACAATGTAATGAATTTGTTTAAGCTGTGAATGGTACAAGCAACCAGAATCGATTCCTCCAGCATTACTATTCATAAAATATTTACTTGAGGTTGAAAAAAGTATTTAAGTCTTCCTTCATACACAATGCATGTCTTCTGGGGACAAAAATAAGAATCTGCACCTTAAACATCGATCAGATCTTGTGAGAAAGAACAAATCATGCTTGCTATGACTATTTGAAAGACATTGTATAAGGTACACCAAGTTATTCCATAGGGCGTTGATCCACACATGGCTAGGTTCTGGAACTCATATTATATTCTACATTCAGAATAGAAAGACATCGGAGAATTTGAACTTTAATAAGCATTCCCATGATATAATGCATAGTTACTGTATTGAATTATCAGTTAGGAAATATATGTTCTATTGCAGTTTTTTTGTGTTACAAAACTTTGTAAAAATATATGTAAAATTTAATAAGATTTTATCCTCTGAATTTTCAAACGAAGATGATGAAAAATAAATGTTGTCAAAAAATATATAAAACACATGAAAGTACTGAATATTACTTTTTTTTCTCATTCTATAACGCTTTGGGCTTCGCTGATCAGAAATAACTTGTTGAAATGCGCGTATGGTGCTCTGATATTCCAAAATGGAACTTTTTAAAAACATGTACAATATTGAAAACCACCATAATACTTATAGGGTAATTGTACTTGAGTGTTAGCTAGAGGAGTTGGAACAACATGTGCGTAGAAAGTAAACTTCCAAAGTTGCGAAAACTTGATCTAAAGATGGTACGAGAGCAAGAAATAAATTCAACAACAAATTTTTAATATTTTTTAGTTTCAAGGGGCTCAATTTTGCACATAATTGAGCGATATTTGACATTGACCTTTATTTTCTGGTATAAAAGCTATATTCAAGAAATTAATTGATATTGATAAGCACTGACGATGTTCCTTTAAATATCTGCAAACAACGGACGAACGAAAGGATGGAATGACAGGAAAAGAACATCACTATATACCCCTGGTATTTTGGCCGAGGGATTAAAAAAGGATATGATGAACATAAGAATAAGTCATTTTAATGACGTCATCATCTTTGATGAAATATGTAATATGTTTAACATGTTTACAGTTTGTACACTAACACTCCGTTGCTTCTGCTCTTGTTCTTTATAATCGGCGTTGTGCTGTTGACTTTTGTGACTTTCAGATTGCTCTTCCACATTCTCGTTGTGCAGACAATTTCCGTTATTTGCAGATCCCCTCCTTTGTTTTACAGCAGTTTGTTCTTCAGTATTGCCATTTACATCATGAATGTAAGAGATCATTCTTGATACTGTCTTCTCAGTCTTATTCTTGGAATAAACACTCTTTAAAGCTGATCTGAATTTTGGATCTTTGATCCCATAAATGAATGGATTCAGTACAGAGTTTATGAAATATGTCCATATAAATGTGTAATATAATACTGCAGCGGGTAGGCTGAGAATGCAATCAAAGTTTGGCATTGCTAATATGGGAATTACTAAAGCATGATGCGGAAGTGCACAGAGAATGTAAGCAATGGTAACAGTTCTTAGAGTGATGGTAGAGTTTAGCCTTGGACGTGTGTTCCTTTCTAGTGGTCTTAGTGACGGACGGCGAACTGAGTCTCTGAATCTTTGTTGCCTATTTATTTCGCGTCCAATTCTTAAGTATACAATAATCAAGGTCAGCGAAACGATGAAGAAAAATGCGATCAAAATGACGTTGAAGAAAAATTGAAATGCCTTCACTTCTGAGGTGAAAAAGCATCGATTGCCAGCTAATCCCTCTACACCACTGTTAACTTCTGTAAGTTCATACAAAAAGATAGCCGGCCATGACAGAACGACTCCTACTGCAAAGCTGACCAGACATAACAGCTTTGCATGTTTATGCGACAGTTGATTGGCCAGAGGATTGGTGACGCGGCGATGACGGTCAATAGCGATAACAACCAATGAAGAGGTGGACGCCACGGCGGTAAAGTAGAGTAAAAATCGGAATATCTTACATAGAATGTTTGATGGGTATGTCATAGACTGTAATTGATACTGTATCACTAGCGGGGCTACAACAGCACAATTGAAAATATCCAGTGAGGCCAGCCACAGAACGTAGATTCGGTAGTTAGAAGGATTGAAACTTTTCCTGAGATAGACCAGGAACACGTGGATGTTTCCAATCAATCCTAAAACAACGACGAGGCAAAGTAAACATATCCCTCCCAGGTACCTTGGAATATGAATGTTGTTAAGCTCCTCTATGGAGGCTTCTTGTATGCTTTGAATGTCAATCCAAGAGTGACATTCGTCGGTTTCATTTCCCATTTCAAGACAGAGCTCTGGAAATGATAGGAAAGGATCGGTTTGATCTTAAACCTAATTGAAACCCAATTGTTCTTTATGAAGACTGAACGAAGTAGCTATATAGAATGCTTGAAATTGTTCTACTACAAGGAAGTAATGAAAACTAAAGAGAAGAAATCATTTATCTTTAACGACAGAAAACAATGAGCTATTTTGAATTTCACTTAATTCCAAAATTACAAATATTTTAATTGACATTATTTATACAAAATGGTTATTTGAACATCTATTTAATGTAGATAAATTCAAGGGGAAACAAGAAGCAAGTTTTTCTATCAAAATTTTGAAAAAGACTAATTCAGCTGTTAAAGAAACTATTTCTACTCACAAATTATTTAGTTGTGAACCAAAATATGTTAATTACACAGTAAAATACTAATTCCTCGTGATGCCCAGATAGTTAAATATCTTATTATCTCAAAAATTTCTTTCAAATGATATAACTTGGTCATTACAAAAGAATATTTCAAAATCATACGGTACTTATATATGCCTATCTTATCTACATGTACATTGTTTTGGCGACCTTATGACTATTTTGGTACGTCATTAAAAAGTATATGAATGTTCCACATATGTTTGTCTTGTCAAACAATAGATCGATACAGTTGACTTACAAAAATAACTAATATAATGAGCCAGACAGTGGTGTTTAAATTCTATAGTATATCAATTTTAGAGTCCTAAATTAAATGGATTAGGAAGTAACTCTACTACGCTTGGCAACTCTTCATCTATTATCTAATTTAACGTATTGAATGGACACAAAAAGAAGCAATCCCGTCTTCATTTCATATGCAAATTTATCTACAAAATTTGGCACAGATTGATATATTTTGTTCATACAAAAGATTCAACAAGGCAAAAAGACAAATTTGTAATTTCTGAAGAAGGAGGAAGTTCGTTCAAATTAATTTTTACATAGACAAAGGAATTAATATACTGTTATCGTGTATATTGCTTGCGCATTTCGATAATGACAATAAATTTGGGCTTTCCAAGTTTGAGTAGATGAAGAACTTACTAGTTAAACTGATACTGAGTGAAAAAATGATCGGTTAACAATTTTAACAGCATATCAGTCCTATATAAACTATTTCACTAACCATTTAAAATATATGCCTAATTTCAAAATTGACAGAAATAGACGAAACGCAATGACTAAGATCATAAGGTCAACAAAACTCAAGATCATAAGGCTCGTCAAAGCCAGAATCATCAGAATGATATAAATTCTGAAAAGCCTTTTCACGTACTATTTAAATGTTTAAATTATTCATTTACAGTCATTAAGGTTTTAACACATATAGGTAATCCTACACCACACAGATAATCAAGCCAAAAACAACATACCACCAAATATCTAAATCAGGGGTATATTATTAACATTCATGCGAAACGTTTTTAAATTCAATAGCATCATTTAAGACCAGATGAATTTACAGCATGGATCAGACATGCACGTTTCGAGTACTTAACCCTCGTCAGTGATCCTCAGAATAAATAATGTAATATGGCCAAAAAGTATGAAATTATTATGTCCAAAAAGATCGTAATCATCATTGAATATTCATAGGAAGATGAAAACAAAAGTATGATCCAGAAATAGGTAATCACTCAGTCATTCATTAATGAGTGGAAGCAAGGGCTTAAACAATATAGAGGAGGTAAGGAACTCAATGTCATTTACAATGTATGTTTCGATTTAAAGTGAACTTCCACAATGGAAGAATGTGTCGGAGAAGATCATCATCTTCTGTTTGCTATTACTTTGCTCAATGAACGATGTAAGTTCAGGAAAATGTAAAATCTGGTATTTCTTATAGCTTTTATGTCTAAGTCGAATATAACTTACAAGAACTATATTGCAGTGAGGTGTTCATCCTTGCAACCACATCATTTCACGTCTTCGTTGATTTTTTTCTTCCATTTGGTCGCATTATCGTTAATATTTCCTTGAAATAAACTGCATTAGCAAGAAGATACATGTACCAGCGTGAGCTTCTATGATGTCAGTACGACTAATTCTTTCCTTCGCATCTTTATCTTTTTAGCCAAAACATTATACAATAACTGTCCGAAGTTTGAAGCTGGAATGTGATTCTTTTGATACAATAAAACGGAAGTGTTCCAACTCTATAACTTCATAAAGAAAATTTCAAGCCAATTTTTCCCATACCAGACACGTGTTTCAAATATTAAATTCTCATCAGTGATGCTTCCAGTGGAGCCACCAAAATTCATTTCAGTAGCGCCCTCTTTTATTTTTTGAATCTAGATTTGTACATTTACTTTACAGAGAGTGCGCGGCTCCAAATTTCCTGTAGGGTCGATTCAGTAGCATATCCAAATCGTATATGTTCAAATTACATTGGAGGGATGGTGCTAAGATGTTAACCTCCTTTAATTTCGATGATAGTTTTGAATGGAATGACAAGTTTTCGAAGTAGCAAAATAATATTTATTATGTCAAATCGATAAAGGGCCAAAACGAAGCTTCTTTCAGGCGAAAGAGCTGGAAAGAAGTAATTAATACACTTCTAAACATCAAGTCACGGGGAACGATTTTAACTGCTCCACACTGCAACAAGAAATAAAAATACGGAAGTGTACATGTGCGAAATGTTATATGAGTTATAGTGTTTAGGAGGGACTTAGCATTTGTAGAATATACAATTGAAAGAAATATCAAATAAGTTACCTATATCAAAAATGAAAAACAATTCTATGATTTTGAGGATTAATTTTTCTTTAATTACCAGGAACAAAACAAAGTGAACTTACCGTTGAGGATTGCTCTGCTTCTCTTTAAAGATAATGGTCCGACGTAGCAATTACTAAATGAAGCTTCCGCGGTAAATAAAACTGAGCGTTACTATCTCTAAAACCCTGATTTCATCATAAGTGTAATCATAGAATTGAAAATATTTTATGTAGTAGTTATCTGTATAAAATGAATTGAAATAAGTTGCATAAAATTCTGAAATAAAAATAGAAATAGAAATATACAAAAATGATCTTATGTTGAAGAATCATTTTATTGTGCGTCTAGAAAACGTTTAAGCTAAAGTCAACATAAATTATGTTTGGCTTTTCTTCACATAGGTGATTCAATCATGAAAAGATATTGTCGGGTGAGACCCCTGTGTCTCATATTTCGTTTCGATGGATTTATCAAAAAACTAATATCGTAACAGATAGATATGCATTACAAAAGGCATTTTAAGTAAAAGAAAATACATACCAAATAAAGAATCAATTTACAAGGAGTCCTATGACAAAATCTCTAAAGAACGGCAAATCTTGATCAGAAATATTGAAGGGGGGATAAAGATTTCATATAAGTGGCAACCGTTTTTTGTTTTATTGAATCGTCATACCATAAATCATACTCCAACAAATCTATTTGTGGATAAAGGAATGTCTATTGAAAATGTAAGACGACACTCTAGAAATAGTATTGTTTTATATCTTAGTACTCCATAAAGTTTGTTTATCAAATTCGATTAATATGCGACACTGAGTCTCAATGAACAAGAATAAAAAAATACGTTTTCATATCGAAACCGAATGATATATCTTTTTACTATCACTTTCAACATTCTTGTTTTATAATTCCTATCTATTAGGATTTCAATACTTTGAAGTCCTATTTCTATAAAACCTAGGCAACGCAAAGCGTAACATCCCCTCGCTCGACATGTACCTCAATGTACTCACTAAAGCTGTGTTCATAGATTTTAACAACTAGTATTTTCAATCAGTGACATTGACTTTTGTCCTATAACCTTGAAAATCCATAGGGTTCTTCCTCTAGTCACAAGCAAAAAGAGGTATGACGTTTGGTTAAGATCCAATCAAAACTGCGACATCTAGGCTGTATACAAGGATTTTAAACATTTCCAGTCTGAGGCCCTGACCTTTGACCTATGACCAATCAAAATTGCGACCTCTACGCAGTGTACAAACAGTGTAAAGCACACACGTACACACTTAGTGAAAGTGAAATAACTATTATTTTAGAACAGAACAACTATGAAAATGGGATACGATAATGGGTTTGCTCGTATTACTAGTATCCACATAAAAAAGTGAGGAATTCCGCGCCATTTTTAATATGCACGGAATTGGAAGGGATCGAGGTTGCTTGGTCCCTTCCCCTCCGTTGAATTTGTAAATCTGGCCAAGATTGAAACGAAGAAGAAGAAAGAAGAAAATACATTTTCCATTCTCCTGTCCTCCCCTCACAAGGTGTAATTCATCATCAATACTAGGAGGGAAAAGGTCTTCTTTTGAAGGAAAAAAAGTTGGGCTGAATTCAATGTTTAGATACAAAGAAATACTTCTGTTCAGCCTGCAGCATGGCAATGTAGATTAGTACAAATGGTTATGATATGATAGGTGAAAGGTTTTTTATTTCAAGTCTAAGAAAAATTTGATTATGAAAACCAAACCTTTGCTTGCATCAGTTCTCTGATTCTCTTGATTCTTGACAGACACATTATTCGTTCGTAAATACATCCATGCTTTCACAGTACTTTTGGATGAATGTCACGCTTCGGTCATGCTTCGGTCAAGATGAAATTTTACAGGTGATCTACAGTTGTATGCTGCAGGCATAGATAAACTGTTTGGTATTTACCAGGTATTATTCATACACTTTAAGTTAAGCTTTGATGGTGTTTGATAAACCTTGAATCACTATTCATTATAAAGTGATACTACTGATTTATATCATTTATGATGAAATGAATGTCTCATGTACTGAAATAACTTCTCCTTTGCGAAGGATGCTTTCTCTGAATGCAGAATAAACTGCGAGACTATAATTTTGGTGATGGCAAGAACTAACTACATGTATCATTACGTCCAAACCGGATGTCCTTGACATCATGCTGCTGAAAAGATACTTATTTTTCCGTCCAAACATATTAACTTATACATGTACCACGTTATTTCAAAAGTCAAAATGCATCCGTAGAAAATTTAAAAGAAAAAAAGGTTAATGGAAGCATTGACACACTTTGATACCAGTGCATTTGAGCGACGTTAACTTTGAAATAAATTCACACGATGCCATAAACAATTTTTAACGAAAAATACTAACCGACAGAAAATAATGAAGTTTTCATAAGTCCATCATTGTCCTAGTATTCCAAAAGACAAAACTACTTTTTTTTCATTCATGGTCAAACTTCCAAGTGTCTATAGAATTAACAGGATCAAATACAAAAATTCTTTTTATCAGCCTTTCTCCGATGTTTTCTCTTATTTTTATTGGATAATTCATTTTTTATTGACTATATTCGTATCTGATGTTCAATGACATTTATTCTTTATCTACACATTTAGATCTATCTAATGGAGCCTAAGTATCACTTATGATTGATTCAGGTAGTAAAACATTCAAAAGCAATATGGTGTTTATAGACATACCTCATTCATACATGATACAATCAGATACTGCGTGTGAAAATGACAATGTCACCATCCCCATATTTATTAAGGTATTAATTATTTTGGGAAATTTACCTTAGCTAAACGCTGTATTAATTACATTTGACAAGCGTTGTAAAGGTGGTATTTTAAGCATTAACAAACATAAGGAAACATGAAAAAAAAACCAGGTAGTCGAAAACACTGCTCGACAATACAGAACGCACAAAGTAGCCCAAAATTGATGTTACATGTACGAATACACAATGACTGATGAAGTATCTCTTGTTTACAGTAAAGAAATGAATTAAAGTGTTTAAATTCAAACGATCCCCCCTCCCCGCAAAAATGATCTGTATTCATTCTAGGCATCTTGCAAACAAGTGAATGAAATATATGGTCGATTATCATATCTGAGATCGTCGAAGTGTGGAATCTATGGAGAAATATGCGGAGTGAATTTACGACAGGTGATGCATACTCTTTCCGGGCATATCGTCTCCTATTTGAACGCTATTCGCTTTTAAAATTGTCTTCAGTTTGTTGCATGGTTTTATTGATAATTCTGGGTCGCCAAACGAAAGTCTTATTTTTTTCTATTATCATTTTGGCTTAAAAAGTCACTGACGAGGATTAATTATCCGAATTATTCTTGTTCGGTGAACGACATTTAGAAATATTTGTCACATTCTTCTACCCTCACTCTTCGATCTCTTTCTACGAATTCTTCTAATAGCTGTCAAACTTATATAACTCATGGCTTACGTCAGAATACTTTCAAATGTATTCGACATGCATTATAAAGTAAATTAAAATAGAATGGCGTGTTATTGCTTTACTGTCATTTATAGGTTTTTGAAAGGGTACAGGTCCGTAAATTGTCATAGGTATAAAAGCAGATGAATAATAAATCAAATGTTTTGTAATAGTAAAAGTTGAAGTGTTTAGTGATAAAATTATAACATCAAGAGATGGCTATATGCTTGTAGATAATAACATTCTTAAAGAATCCAAAATAATAAGTTTTTGCATCATCTATGATAAAACAAAGCACATATATTGATCAGCCTTTCTTGAAGAACTGTGAACGGAGCGAAGAGTTATTTGAAAGATAGCTTGCTTTATGAATTTTATTATCACTAACTACTGTTCGCTCAATCAACCAAATAGAGGTGGTTTGTCAAATTCGAATGATATGCATACAATACTTGTACATGCTACAAACATGTTTTCAATGGAACAGATGGGATGTTTTTCTACAAAGATATGGTTCGCATATTTTACCGGTTTCGTGTATTTTAAATCAGGTACAAAATGTAATGTGAACAGTATGTATTTACTTCTTTATTTAATTCAGCTGAAAATCACATATTACGTAATTAAGGTTCTGGGGAAGCTCAACGAATTAATTTAAAATGTTTAAAGGGTTTCCTTACATATTATGTATTATAATGTGCTTTACCAGTTTTAACGTAAATTAACCAAACTTTGAAATCTTGCTTTTTCGTGCTATACATAATCTGGCATTCAGAATCTTAATGCAAAACGTTCACAGACATTTAAGAATTTATAAACTTGATAAGAGGACAATGTATTTATTTCCATTTCCTACTACTCTAACAGGAGGACAATGTCAATAGCAGATAAACATCACAAACAGTTTAAGATGAAAGTCTTCTTATCTCTACCTCCCCTACACATGGATTCTTACATATCTTGTGAACATCTAAACAACAGTCGTTCATAACCAAATGCTTACAAAGACACTCAAATTAAGCAAGGAACATCTTGTACGAGGCTCTAGTATTTACTCGGAAATGAAATGAAGAGTTTACCTGAACGTTACGTATACATGACTCAGTCTTCCTAGAAATAAGATATCAAACGTCAAGTTCGAATATATTTCATGTCGTTCATTTAATTCACTAATAAATATACAACAATAAAAGAAATAAACGGAACCCCAACAAGACTCTGCTGTGGTACCCACTGCAAAATATTAAAATACGATCATGTGAAAACACAAAGTACAAAAAATACAAAAAGTGACACAAAAGGGAGAAGGAACACCAAATACGACATCAAATGTTAAACGTCTTCAAATTAAATAGCATCATTTAAGAACAGATACATTTGCAGCATGGACCAGACATGCACATTTCGGATACTTAGCCCTCGTCAGTAAACCTCAATCTAAACAATATAATATGGCCAAAGAGTGCAAAAGTTATTATGTCCAAAATGTTCCGAAAGACGAAGCAGGATGGGTTGGATCTGATGCTATATGACCCACGTTTTAGAAACGTTAAACACAAAAGTCATACAACTCTGTGTAAAAGGCCCTTTTGTAATCATTACCGCAAATCCTAACGTTTATTCTTATATTTTTATTTCAGAAAACATTGAAGACGAGCATCTTTTCTTAGAATCATAGAGCAATCCTTTGAAACCGTATATATAATCAAATTGGTACGATCGGTACAACCATCTATATATGAAGATGCTTTAGTTATTTTCCGGTATCGCTAGCTCTTCATATTTCTTAGAGCTCTCAAGTCAATTATGTAATAAATTTCTGCTAAATCGCTCAACTTAATGTTCCTGGCATAGGGTGTGTCTGCAAGTGCAGCTGTCGGTATTTCAATATTAAAAAAAAACACATGAATCTCTTCTTTTTTATCTTCGCTTTTGAATCAACCTTTGCAGAAATTTGCAATTTTTAAACACGAATGTACTAGCTATTATGATTTTAGTTCATCTTGGGCTCAAGTCAAAAAATCGTGTATCAAGGAAGGAAATTCAAGCATGAATGACTGAAAACCTCATTTCCCCGTCTACTTTTCAAAATAGATACTATAGAATTGACTGATTAAACTTTTTGTGTACAGAGATTCGAAAAATAAATGCATGTATTACATGACACCAGGTAAACATATAATGTACGTAAAACATCATACTAAGTGTATCAAAATTTACCTTTTAAGTTTATACAATCGGGTGAGTATTGTTCCTTATGTTCAATGAATCAATAATAAATTAAGATCTGATTGTAAACACATTTGAAAACAACTATGCTACTTTCAACTTTAAAATACACAGAAGAAAGACATGTATTTAAAGGGTTTACAATACAAAACAAATGCATTTATCTGTAGTTACATGTTATGCACCAAAGCTAAAGATGCAACTGTACAATACAATGTCAACTTTCTTGTCTCCGGAAATCGCCACTTTCCATGTAGAGGGATACGTCAGAATCAAGGCCACCACAAACAGCCATTGCGGTATTTTTCTATATATAGACCATTTGCACTCAATCTATCTTTGAGAAAAAAAGGCTTTCTATAAAGACTTACTATCATTCAATAGAACTGATATACAACACAAAGTGTTCAAACTCAACAGTTCTACTACAAAAACTCTTCCTCATTTTTTTTTAATTCACAGCTATACAGATCAAACCTGTCCCTCCCCTGATACTGCAACGTGTATAAAACACCAATACCGTGTCAAATTCCTTAACTATGAGTGCTTAAATTCCAACTCAGTGTTTGCTCTCAGTGGGGTCACTGGAAAAAGTTTCTTTGATTTTTCTCCAAATCAAGAAATGACATATGATTTTTACCAATGACTTTTCATAAAGATAAATATTCTAAAGAAAATGTTGACAGCTTGCTTGATATACTCTCTTTTCAACAACATAACCTCCACAAAAACAATGTCATGTCAATCAATCTTTTAAAAACGTTAATGAAATATGATAAGGTGATAAATGATGCTCAAAATCTTCAAACAAAACTTTCTCTCAAGTAAAAGTACAATACACAGTTTCAGGCATTTGCTATGAATACATTTATGTTGAAAATCTAATAAACAACAAGGTCAAAGAAAGATAAACATCTCAAATGATTAAAGATGAAAGACCTGTTATCTGTACCTCACTATTCTTACTTACCCCCTGAGCATCTAGACAACAGTTGTTCCTGACAAAAGGATTATAAACATATTCAAATTAAGAGGGAAACATCTTGTTAGAAGCTAGGGTATATTGTTATTCTTTACCACGAAATCAGACAAGAAATATATGATCACGAGGAGGCGGAGTTTGAGTAACGTGATGTAAGTTAAAAACAACGTTAGCAAAATTTCATTTGCTATTTGCTCTCTCTCTCTCTCTCTCTCTCTCTCTCTCTTTGACTTCTGTCTTGGTTTCTCTCCTTAATGGTATATCCAATTAATTGTCCCGATAACAACCCCCTCCAAGAAAAAAAAATAACGAAATACAAATGTAAATATACTCACTTTCTATATAGACATTACCTCAGACAGTGCATGCATTTTATATATTGTTTTCATTTTCGTGCAAGAACATCGACGGCGGGTGTGGCTAGCCAACAGGGGATGCTTACTCCTCCCGGGCACCTGGTCCTACCTCTAGATTGTTAGGGGTCCGTCGATGCTCAATTTGGTGCTCTATTGTGAGTGCTGTTGAGATTATCGTCAGAACGAAAATGTGATGACAATATCCAAAGAATTTTTTCAATGTTTTGTAATCAAAATCGGGGTAGGATAAATACATTAATTTTGCAAAAAAAAAATTCATAATAAAACAACCTAACCTAATTTCCCGACAACATATTAAAGATGATTTATTACTTAACGATCATATTTTCTGTATGAGTTTCAGTTGGGTTTTCGTGGGAAATAACAGTTTACTCATCTCTGAGCTAAACACCACATTCCCCGTGTAGTTCTTCAAGTTATATCATCTACGAGATTCTTATTCTGAGAAAAGTGCAATGGAAAATGTTAAAGTAATTAAGATATATATATATAGGATTCAGCATGAAATTTCATCTTAGAAGCCATGATGCAAATGCTGATCTAAACTTACTTAGGATGCTTAAATTAATCTCGATGTATTTGTATATATGATAAGTATCATAATTACATTCTTGTTTTACACCTTATTTTAAATCTAGTGCAATGCTTCTTTCATAATTCGTTTTATACAGCTTGCATTTCATTAAGATTGTGCAGAAAGTGTAGTTGTATTGTAAATGTTCTTATAACTAGAATTTAGGTTCTTACTTCATTGGTGGAATCTAAGTGGTTTACCCTGACATGGATTTCATTGGAAACAATGAAAAAAAATTAGATTATCAACTATGACGATAATAATGATGATAATAATTGAGGCCCATTCGTTTGATAATCTCTTTTGTTAAGTCATCTGGCAATAAAGAGGCAATTACATAACAGATATTAATATTGATCCTCTGGAATAGGAAAGACAAACCGTCACGGTGGATAAACACTAAGATGACATGATCAGCCCTATAAGAGCTTTGCCAATAACAGACAGTTGTTGGCCGACGAAGTACGTCCGAACGAAACGCGACGAAATTTACCAAACATAAGGGGTTGTGTATGAAAAACATGAAATATCTTTCAAAAACTTAAACAAAATTCTATTAAGACGAATCATCCATGTTTTATATTAATTACTGATCGACTTCAGTGCTAATATAGTTTTGTTGAAGTTTTTGTTTTTATACACGACCCTTTATGTTTGGTGAGCTTCGTCGCGTTTCGTTCGGACGTACTTCATCGGCCAACAACCGTCTATTATTGGTAAAGCTCTATTGAGACGCCAATGTCCATTGGGTCAGCCCTATAGAAACGCCAAATGTCCGTTTGGTCAGCTCTATAGAGACGCCAAATGTCCATCGGGACTTCGATATTTTTTTATCATGTAGTCCTTGATATCAATGACGCCAGTTTTCTTTTCTTTTATCCATTGCTTTCACATTTTGCAGTTTGATTCGTTGCAGTATCAGAAAGGAGTGATGTTCTGGACAAATTGTCAGTATCATGTAAACGTCTTCAAATTGAATAGCATCATTTAAGAACAGATAAATTGGCAGCATGGACCAGACATGCACGTTTCGGGTACTCAACCCTCGTCAGTGATCCTCAAATCTAAACAATGTAATATGCCAAAAAAGTATGAAAGTTACTTTGTCGAAAAAGCGTACCGAAAGACGTAGCAGGATGGGTGGGATATGATGCTACAGGACCCACGTTTTAGAAATTTCATGAAATTTTGATAACAGAAATTTTAGAATGCGTTGAAGAAACGATCAACCGAAATTGATCGAACTTGGCTACAAGTGCCCTCGGGGACTCCTGGTCCATCCTTACATTTTGCTTCACTAAATGAACATTCATGTTTATTCTGGTAATTACCTCTTTTTATTTGTTCGGAAAATCAAGATGCAAACCATTTAACCGATTCGACATTCAGTTTTTCCTCGGAATTATTGGGAAATTCAGTCAAATTATATAAGATTATATTATCTATTTACTGACGTTATTTACCCTCACATCGCTGACTCTTCAGAACTTTTAGACCTCTTATGTCAATATTCAACTTGATGTTCCACCGGGCCCGGCGTGTCTACACCTAACTACTGTCTCTGCAGCTGTTTTCATTTTTTCATTCGTTAAAGTTATATCATTAAACCAAATGGGACTGTGATTTTTTTTCCAGCTCGGGAATCCATCACTGCAGAAATTTAATTTCCTCATTAATTTCTCGTGCAGCATGCACCAAAAGATAAGTACGTTAGGAGCTGACCAGAATAAGTACAATCTTGACTGTCAGTGTTAAGCTTTGCACAGAGGTTTCCGAGAAATAAATTTATACATACAAAAAGGTAAATATTTGACACAAGCTTAGTTTCAGGGAGCATTTTTACACATGTTAATCCTCTACATTCTTTATTTATACAAAATTTGCAACATGATCTAAACATCGAAAAATATATATAACAGTAAAGCAGTTCCCTGTCCAAGCAACGTCCTTAGAAGTAGTCCCAAACTTTGATGGTTTTCGACTCACGGAATATTTACTAACTTCAAGATCTTTATATTAACATCGCAAATTCTTTTTTCTTACAGTAGAACAACCATTATTGTTTCTGTCATTAGAGTCAGTTTCATAAATTCATTAATACCCTGACTGACATGTTCTATCAATTTGAAACCAGCAAGTGATGTCTCTAGGTAATATGTAGGTACGGAACTGATTTTAATAGTACGGAAGTGTTCCAACTCTATACCTTCATGAAGAAAATTCCAAACCAATTTTCCTGCACCAAACACGTGTTTCTAGTATTAAATTGTCATCAGTAATGCTTCCAGCGGAGCCACCAAAATTCACTTCAGAGAGTGTACGGCTCAAAATATCCTGTAGGGTCGATTTAGTAGCATATCCAAATAAAATATATGTTCAAAATAGCATAGGAGGGATGGTGCTAAGATGTTAACCTCCTTTAATTTCGGTGATAGTTTTGAATGGAATGACAAGTTTTCGAAATAGCAAAATAATAGCGAGCGGAGCTCGCTGCAAAGGCCCGAAGGGCCTTTGCGAGCGGAGCTCGCTGCAAAGGCCCGAAGGGCCTTTGCGAGCGAAGCTCGCATTTATGGTAACGCGTGTATGTAAGTGTGGGAAAATTCACGAGCAAAAGATATACACACTAAGAGCTGAAAAAGTATGGTAACAGTACCGCGGATACGGGTAAAAGTGACTCGATTCCCTTAAACGACAGAGCAGGAGAACATACCTTGACAAATTCGCAATGGATAGAATTCTTCTATTTTATGGCGCAATAAAACTAAGTGAAACTCGCCGAATTGTTCGTCTGAAAATCAGAAATTCAGCAGCAACTAATCCGCCATCTTTATCACTAATGACGACACAACGGTACGTAACTCTGCAGTATACTTGACGTCATTATTCCTCTGTATGTGACGTCATTGTAGCAGTGCGCCCATTTTCACGTGCAAGAATGGTACACGATTGTAGTAATGGCGCAAGAAGGAACAGTAACACAAAACAGCCGCGATTTTCTAACGCTTTTCAGTGTATCATACAATTAAGATAAATATGATCGAAATAATTATTTGGTAAAGAAGAAAGATTTTATTTTTTTAAATTGATTTCAAGGTCATTAGAGAGGAAAGGGGAGGGATTTCAGACTCCCTCGCTAATGATATACGTCTGTGTAAAGTACATGGGACGGATCCAGATTTTTTTTTTTTTTTGCATTGGGAAGGGGAGGTCCAGCTTGACCGGCGGTGAGGGATTCCTGGAGTCCCAAGGTTATAATTTTGAAAAGTTTTCGATTTTGAGATCAATGTTTTTAAGGTTTTAAAGTAAAGTAAAGTAATTTTTATTTAGAGTCGGCAATTTGTACATACATAACAAATAACATGAGCTCTGTAGAGCTCTTAACCCGACTATCACAAAGTTTTACAAAATTTTTGGTGTCAGTTTCCTCCGCTCGCACATAAGGCTTTGTCTTGAATCATATTATCTATGATGTCAAATCGATAAAGGGCCAAAACAAAGCTTCTTTCGGGCGACAGAGCTGGAAAGAAGTACATGTAATAAATACACTTCTAAACATCAGGTCACGGGGGACGATTTTAACTGCTCCACACTGCAACATGAAATAAGTGTGTTTATGCAATCCTTTTCCTTTATTGTCTTAATGTGACCAAGAACTCCATTCTTTTTTTTCATGAAAAAGGAATTCTCTTTTTTTTTTCATGAAAAATGATTGGCGTATCTGTTTGTAATATTGAAACAAGCATTCATAGTGTGCCAATTGCGCTAACAACCATCTTCGTAGAGTTAAGATATGTCAATCAAGAACGTTACGCAATAAGATTATCGACAGGACTATTGGATACAAAGAGAGATGAAATTCAACATGACCATAATCATAGATTATCACACACACACAAGGTTATAAGATCAAAAATCAAAGAGAACACACAAAACAGCCTCAAATAACCCGGGGCAACGACCAAAAAAGAGAAAACTTACTCAAAGACGACCATTAAATATAAAACAAAAAGCATGCAAACATACCGTTTGTTGAATTGGACATGAAGGACACGACGTAAAAAGGGGACCGATGTTTGGAGACTCTATTCATCTGCTATATTGATTCAATTAAAAGTATCAAGAAAACATTATCTTAAAGAGTGTTTTTAATTAAAAGAAAGATCAAAACCTTGAATTTCCATAGAGTGTTATATACTTTTACAACTATGTACTGTAATTTTACTTATTAACTTTCATTTAAGAAATCGTTGTAATATTTTTTTGGTTGATCGAGGTATCAACACCAAAAATTGAGGGAAAACTGCATCGTGTGCGTAGCGCAAGATGCACAAGTTTTGGTGTTGATACCCCTTCTTCTATCTTGGAACTTATTCTAAGTTATTAATAGCCATTCTCTGTAAGGACCAAAGTTGAGTGGAACAGCATGTCATCGATTTTGATGATTTTCGGCATAAGGGGTATATATTAAGTACTGATGAAGAAAATAACACTTCGACCAATGTGACCTCTGGTTGCCATGGTAACGAGGTCGTTCTATTTATAGCACTTTTGAGACCATGAAATAAGCCAGCTTCGGATACTTGGTTGCCATGGATACCACTGTAACAGATTGTTTATTTTTTGATTATCTATTCTTCCTTACTTCCATTCTTACTAAGTAAACTTAGTTAGTATAGTTACCGTATGTGATATATATTACAGGAAATCAGTTGAAATGAAGCGAAAAATAAAGGTGAAAATAATGGCCAATTTAGTATGTTTTTGGCCTTTTTCAATCTTAGATATTACAAATTGCACCAACAGAAAACCATTGATTTTCATCAAAAGAAATGTATTTTATTGACAAATGAAATGAACAGAAAATTTGAGAGGGTACTTTAAGAGTTTTACCTAAATGCTGTCGTCAAAAACCGTTGCCATGGCAATATCAGACCTTTTTGCTTGTTTCATTCTTTTTTAAATTGATTTTATTCCTCTTAAGAGAAAACATAAGATTGTCAAAATGTATGTATTTACTCTTTCACATAAAAACAATTAAAATATTCAAGGTCATTGGCTTGATGTTCAAGGTCATTTCTACTTTGAGACTCAAATATTGCAAAAAAATTTAAATTTTTCATTTTTTTGTAAACAATTTTAATGAATTTTTCATTCTAATATTTTAATAGGTCATATTTATTATGAAAGCTCATAAATATGAGAAAGAAAAATCTTAGAAAGTATGGAACTGTTGGAATTTGATAGGAAAATATCATCCTGTCAAAAAGCAAGAAAATACAGATTTCGTTTCTTTTCTCATCAAAATACTCACAAAGAATTTAGATATTCAAAGATGTGAAGTAACTTTACCAATATTCTAAGAAATTAGTGTTAGATTAATCTCTTTATGACATATGACTGTTAAGTTCAATATCTCAAGGTTTCTAAAATATTGGCACTTTCATTTTATGAAAAAAAAAATCAGGATTTTTCGTCAAATCTGGTCAAGTACAGCGACCTTGGAAATGCAGTGGGTGACCTTGAAATATTTTCAAGATTATCTTTATATTAAAACGTCTCTGATAGATGTATACATGAACTTCTGTCCCAATATCATAAGGGATGGTTTGATAGAGATTGTGTTTAAATTCATGATATCCAAACCTTTCAGCCAATTGTTGCAACTTTTGATGCTGCTTTGCATATAAAAGGACAACTTGGCACAATCAAATTGTTATATCAATGTATACTTCAAATATGGACCTTATTTGATAACTAGAATTTGGAATTCAAAAAGGGTGCTTTTATGAAATTTTCAACTTTGTAAAACAGTTAAAACATGAAAAAAGGGTCTTTAAGTGCCCAAAACAGAGCCTTTTGATACAGTGTTTTGGCCCAATTTTACATCTTGTATACAAAAGCCATCGGAGACACTTTACAAATATGTATAATAATAAGGATTGAAAGAAAATAATCAAAGTAATTTCAGATTTAAAAAGTGGTGACGAATCCTACAAATATGCCTCGCCCTATAAATTTTTCTCGATTTTTGAAACTTCAGACACGGTTACCATGGCAACGACAACCTTCTTGAAAAAAAAAGCTTTGGTTGATTTACATACTAGTACTTCATATTGAACCTATACCAAGAATCTCAAAAATCTAAGACGTGCCATTGAAATTCTTTGGCTCTTACAGAGAATTGCTGTTAAATTGCTGTGTCATTTGAATACTGTGTGATTAAAGGCAATAGAATTTTCACCGATGAGCAAGGATAAAATTTCTCTATAGGGAAAGTGGAGAAGACATATAAGTGACAACATAAATAGATTCCTATTCAAACAATTAAACAAACAATAAGCTAGGCAAGAGATGAACATTTAGAAAAAAAATTGATAGCCCCAAATTCTATTTCCAATTAAGCTTGATTCAACTATTTTGATAACTTTTTTTCCAATCATTTGAAAACCATATCAAATGTAGATTTTTAAGATAACGGAATTTCATCAATTACAGAGGCAATGCATTCGCAATTTAAGGATCAGTTACTATTTACAAGGTGTAGATTGGAACTCACCAATTTTCATAACATCTCATATTTTATTACATGAGTAAATATCATTTTTAGATGAATTTTTCAACAACAAATGACTTTGGTTTCTCAGATATCAGCGAGGTTTATCCTCCTCAGAGATTTAGTTGAGGTTATGATATTAGGTATAAAAAGGAATGTGCTTTTTAATGGCAATAGTGATTCGAATAAGATTTCAAAACAAAAGTTAAAACAGAAAAAGATATTTGTGTTGATTTTAATAGCAATTCTCTGTAACCATTTAAACAATTTCGGCACGCATGGTCTCCGATTTTCATGAAATTTCACACATAAGTAGGGACCAATGAAAAAAGGAAAATTTGACCAAAAAATTAATTCTAGGTCATCTGGTTACCATGGCAACGGCCTTTAAAGTTGAGAAATTGGCAAAATTGAGCTAATTTGAAGCTCTATAATTTGGTCTATATGTGACATCAATGGAAGATTTTTTGTGCATCCTAAAGATTAGGACATAAAATTTTAAATAAGCTCACTAGTATTTTCTGATATTGTAAAAAAGGCTGGTTACCATGACAACATAATTAGCTAATTTTGATAAATTGATTTCAAAATGCTGTTTGTATTTTCCAATTTTCCTTCTCTCTTGATAGGTATATAATAAGGAAATAGGATTTATTTTATAAAATGTGCAAATTCAAGATAAACCCACTTGTTGCTATATACATAAGTTACCTTGGCAACGGTAACTATGGTCTTTAATATTACTTATTTTGCAACCTCAGAGTCATTTTCAAAAAAATTGCATCATGATGAACAGATAAAAATTGTTGGGAAATATCCAACACAAAAAGCTCTTTCAAAAACCGTGAAAAAGCTATGGGGAACATATGTTACCATGGCAACCATTTTATATTATTTTCATAAAACAGTAATCATTAATCCCAGGAAGTTCAAATTCAATAACAATAAAGATCAAGTAAGCCTCTATCAAAATACAATAAAAAAGTTTCAAATAATTTATGGTTGCTATAGTAATTTGGCCATACATTATAAAAATAAGCATTTTTTGTTGTTTTTCGAAGCCTTTTCCTCAAAAAACGAAACAGGCTTACACAATCATTTTTACATCTACGATAAAGCAAAATCTAAACTTTATTTTAGATTTAAAAAAATTCAGATTACTTAACTTTTGATGCCCGTATCCAAGGACTCAAAGTGGGCCTATGTGCAATTTTAAACAATCGTTCCCATAGCAACGGGCTATTTCCTGAACATTTTTCTAAAATTTTCTTTCGTGTAATGAAAGATCTACTTAAATACATTAATTAATTTTCATCACTTTGAATTAAAATTCAATGATCTTGTCAGGAAGGACTCAAAATATTGTCCAAAATTGCTTTCATTTTTGCGATTTGAGGTCATGTTGCCATAGCAACAAACAGAAACTTTGTCCCAATATGAATGCTTATGTTTTATTTGCATAAAAAACTAAAAAATGTAAGTTATTTATCGTTAAATTTTGAAAGAATGCCAAAAATACTATTTTGATAGGATACCTGTGTTGTTGCTATGGAAACATATAGATAGGACTATAAACCCAACATTATTATTACTTAACTTGAAAGAGCAATGATAGGGTACTGATAATTCATCAGTGTTTGTTTTAGATTATGCTGCATAAACTATGTATGTGACTTTAAAAACGCCCAAAAATGCATTTTTTCAATATTCAAAGTCCGTTTCCATGGCAACCGGATGTGATATTAAGAAAATTTTTAACAAATTTTTACTTTTGGGTCAGACCCAACCTTATGTGCAAATTTTATCAAAATCTGAGACATGCCGTGCCATGCGTCCTTCATAAAAGTGCAAATGCTTACAGAGAATAGCTATTAAGTACAACTTAAGGAAGAGCATGTATTCGATAATTATGAATCAAGCAACAAATGTCAATATTTACAAATTGTTTGTTTCATAGATTGAATTATATATAGTGAAACCTGTCTAAACCGATACCTGTCTAATCCGATAACCTGTCTATTCCGATAGATTTTTTTTTCATCCCAAAGAATTTTCTATCTTTTCCTATATAAAAGAACCTGTGTAAACCGAACACTGCCTACTCCGAATACCGATATACATTTTTGGTCCAATTGACATTTTATTCATGTATTTCACACTGTCTAAACCGATATCATAAAGTTAAAACAACACCTACCTTGACCAACCCTTGTATTGATTAATTATCAGCCCAAGCTGATCAATTAAATAGCTGAATGAACTCCATTTCTCTTTATAGTAACCTCCCCAAGCCATGTCCAGTGTCTTAATTGTTTGCATTGTAATGAGTTTAATTTGTATGTAAACTTGTCACTAAGTACAATTATGGAAATATCATATCCAATTCCATCTGACTTGAAATCTTTTTCATGGAGTATATATTTCCAAACTTAACTCATTATCACAGAGACAATAATTTTGATGAGAAATAAGAGTTTAAACAATTCATGGTTAACAAAAAGTATTATTATTTCACAGTTTTATGATCAGTTTTTCACTAGGAATATCAAGATAACTTGAAAATATTATCAGGATGCCTTAATTCTATAAAACCTGTGTAATTCGATAACCTGTCTATACCGATATTTTTTTTTTGGTCCGAGTCGATATCGGTTTAGACAGGTTTCACTGTATCTCTATCGTTTATAGGCATATTCAGATGTACATGTATAGTGCATCCTGTTTCAGAGATTAAAACCATATGTAATTCGAACACTCGTTTTATTTATATGCAAACACGTGTTCCCATGTATACAAGATGCTAACGTGCTGAGATGAAAGTTTTATATATGATATCTAATCAATTCACATGGCTTATGACGTATAAAAATCAGATTTTCAGTAACTTTATCACATAGCTGACTTTGAAATGTTTATTAAGGAGAAAAGATAGAGGTGCGGTTGTTTTGAGTATAGCTTGCATGTGGAAAAAAATTGGGGAAGTCCCCCTTTGCCGTAATTTCTGTAAATGCATATCTTATTGATTTGAACGTTGATAAGGAAATGAATTATTTGAGTTCTTTGTGAGAAATTCATTCAAATTATACTTGTATGAAAAATAGAAAATGGCTTAGTGAACCTAATGCAACTCTTATTAATTCATCAATTAGTGTTAAGATACCGACACATATTTAAATCTGTTTTATTATTAAAGTGTTTTAATGCTATTTTCCCTACATTACTAATATTTCGTTTGCTGCATCCAGCAAAGTTTTTTGTTTATTAAATTCTTTGCAGCATCCTTTATTATTCTAGCAGTTACATTCGCTTGCTCGCATCCATTTACTTTTCTCGGTTAAAACGCCCTCCAACACTTGGAAGGAGGACTGAATAGATAAAAGAAAAATTTATTTCTCAAGTGAAGCTGATAATCCTGACTAAACTACTATTATCTCCCGATACTAATTATAGTATTAGCATTTATGGTATTCAAGATCATTTACTAATATTTTTTACCTGAAAAATGCATGTTTGTGTTTGGGTTTTTTTTTAGGAATTCTCCTAAAAGGTACCCGCCCGCAGATGTAAAACACAATATCTAATTAATATGGCCTAATATCAATATAATAATATCAAAGGACATGAGAACGGTTACTAAAAAGGAATTTCGATGAAACTAATTAATATTATGTGAAAATCGAGTTTCCCTTTCATTTTCTTAGGTTCTATCAAAAAAACTTTTCAATATTGACATCCTTGAATTGCCAATTTTTAATACCATGACCCATCTAATTAAAGGTTCGGAATTTCGGTTACATGACGCATTCATTTTGAAATTATAAAGAAAATTGTGGAGATGAGAAAAATGATTTAATGATTTTTAAAATCATGTACTTCTAAAAAATTCTAAACATAGCCTCATTACATAATCATAAGATTTTAACTTTAACACTACTTAGGGAAATCGAAGTCCGCAGACGCTTGAGCTTGCACCGTCTCATCAAGGTCATATTAAGGGGATGCACATCCAAAGTAAATTTAGAAAAACGAGGAGCGACCCTGGTATTCAAAGAAAAGATAATTGGCAAACAAATTCAAAATGCACGGAACACAATTGTGATATTTCTTGAATAATTGAATTGAAGCTTGTGGGAATCATATTAATTATCAAATAATTCAATTCATTAAATGCAATCTTCAGTGTCTGTATCTTCGTTCTCCGACGCCTTAGCAAGTATCATATTTCAAACAGAAACTAATCAAAAAAAAATTTTCTAGACTTGAAAGCTATGTAAGTTTTTTTGTAATGTTTTAATCAAATGTTTTACACCCATAACACATTTGGCTCATATGAAACGCGATTATTTTGACAGACTTCAATTTGTATTCTGATCAATATCTTCGAAGTATACGTCGATGATACAAACAATTCACGTGTAAAATCAAAACGCAATCAATCATTTGATACGGGAGAATTAAACCAATACAACTGAGACTTATAGCTCCTTTTTATCAAGTGCATATGATAAAATATCCAAAATCTTAGCATTTTTGTTAAAATGATGTTCAACAGTTTAAGTTTAATTGATTTAAAACATATCAGCATACTGTTGGCGACAAGATGTATCAATATTCCTTGATTCATTTGACAGTTCTTGACTTTATGTCTTTATATCATTCATTTTGTCATTTTGAAAGGTATATCAATTCCTTAAGTCATTATTTTTTTATTTCTTCAGATTTGGGTTTTTTTTTAACCCTTTACACATTTGTTACACATGTGAAATGATATTATTTTGACATATTTCAATTTGTAATATGAATGTCTGAACATTATCTGCTGCGATGATGCAAACAATCAAAATCCGATCGATCATTTGATACAGGAAACTATAATAAACTAGAAAGGTTTCTTGTTGCTGTTGCAACAAGAGTGTCTTCCTCCTATACAATTTTTGGTTTGGAAATATGAAGGACGTCACATTACATGTATTTATATTATATATTTAAGTTTTCAAATAGCAGTAACATTAAATTTTCAAACCGATAATTGTTGGTGAGCAACCATTTGATTTGGGGGAGGGGGGGCAGGAATTCTATTGCCAGCCGGTAAAATTTTTTCAGCAATTTTCTGAGCAGGCCATTTTTTCAGCCATTACCAGAGTCGGAGAAAAATTTTCGCCGGTTCTTCTGGCCGGATTTAAACAAATTGTCAAATGTTGTGAATGTCTCTGTAAGTTAAACTCCCCGCTGTTACAGAGTATGAGTTAATAACCGTTCCTTCAGATGTCTCTTTGCAATTAGCGAATTTCAGACAGATTGTATGATGTTTAAATAGAACCTTTTCTAGATTTTTGTGCCTATGCGTATTAGGTCTCTGGTAGATACAGCTATGTGAACAGTTTGTATTTATATTAATTAATTTTTTGACTTTAAATTGTCTGGCACAAAGGGCCAGCAAAAATTCCCATATCATGCAATGTATCCTTACTTTTGCATGGTCCGGGAAAAAAAAATTGCCGGCCCTTTGGGCCGGAATATTTTTTTTCAGCATTTTTCAGAGCCGGGATTTTTTTTTTTTTTGCAAATTCTTCCTGCCCCCTTCCCCCATGAAAAGGCGAGCTCGTAGCTGTAGAACCAATTTTCTTGAGAAGAGAAATGGTAATAACAAGTTACGTTCAATATATATATATATAAATACCATGAGGTTCTCGCTGTGCAGGTACAAATTTGGACCCCCCCTTCCCTTTTTTCAAAGTTTATTTTGAATTTCCATCATGGCGACATCGTTCAATATAAACAGAACTGTTTTCGAAAAACGAGGGGAGGGAAGAATGTTGGAGAAATTGTTCATCAATTTGTAAATAAACCAACCGAAAATTATGTTCGAACGTTTGCTAGAATTAGAAATTAAACTTGATGTTCAAAATATAGTTATTGAAGTTTAGAAACAGGTTTGTAGGTTAGAAATCGGAATCAAACTACCACTTTTTGTGTGTAAATTCTGGTTTGTAGCTGATCTCTTCTAAATTAATCAACTGTTTTAAAATCAAATTGTGTATATCGAAATGTATTTATGAAATGCATATTCATCATTGCCGTGAAATCGGAATTTGAAAATCTCAACACTGCTTTTCTCGAGTCGGACTCGGACTACCAATTTTAGTGTGCGCCCGATCTGTTGGCGTGAAGGTGTATCGAAATACCCAACTCAAAATTTCGATGCTCATATCTTTTCAACAGTAAGAGATAGGAAAAATCAGAAAGACTAAACAAGACAGATATATGGATAAAAAATAATAATATTGAAATTTTTAGGAAACTTCATAAGCTTAATTTTTGTTTACTATTATAAGCAAAAAAGTGTCTTCCTCCTATGAACTTCTGAATTTGGAAATATGAAGGACGGTGAAGGACGTCATCGTAATAAATCGTTACAGTGTGCATCTAGCATTTCATATCTTGCATGGCTGTCGACTTTCAAAAAGAATGGAAATTGTAGATAGCAAAATACGAGATATTTAAGCTTACAAATAGCAAAACATGAAATTTTCGGTCCTTTTGAGTAATTCGACGCTCCCGTCAAATATTTGAATCTACTAAAAAACATGATAAAAAAATAACAGAGACCAAAAATAAAAAAGACCAATCTAGCTTTTACTCCAAACGTAACGTTGGAGAACTTTCATTGTCCTAGCTTACAGGGTTCTTGAGAAATCGCTGATCCAATTTTCCACGGTTACGAAAACAATAGGTCTTCCGACGGAAGTCGGAAGACCTAAATACCACTGACGACGATAACTCATTGTTACCAAGTGCATACGATAAAATAAAAGAAATCTAAGTATAGGTTTGAAAGTATTTTGAAGTTTCTACATGATAAGAAGTGGGCGGGGGGTGGGGGGGGGGGTCAGCGTGACGTAGCGCACCCGTTTAGCATGTCGGTGAGGATGCTGAAGGCCTCCAGTTTGCGCCCCATTCAGGCCAAATATTTTTCAAGTATATTCGTTTCAGCTTTTCTAGTAGGCAGGATCCATGACGACCATGAAGACAGTTTCTTCTCAGATTCTTCATAAATAAGACGAGCAATATAAGAGTCTGTGATTTGCTTAGCTCAAATGTTGCCATCTAAGCAATTGTCTAAATGAACGTAAAGTCGAAGTTAAAGGTCATAGGATTTATGTTCTAACAAATTTTATGGAAATCTGTTTTTAAAAGATTTATACACTTTTCAAATATAGAACCTCTGTTATTTAATTTTCCAGATAGTCAAGACAAAGTTTTGTGGATGAATAATCAAGCATCAGTCTTACTGACAGGACATAATGAATGTACCCAAATATCCATTTTATGGTATTAAAGTGTTCAAGATGAAATGCCATCATTAGGAAAGTATAATGTTTTTGTATGCAAATGTTTGAGCACAGGTCAGGCCAGAAACCGGACTAACAAATCAGCAATAATGGAAATACTTGAAATACGAGACAATTAAAAATACATTTCCAAACAAAATAACTATGATATTCTGCAGGATAGCACCAGATATTCCCAAAGTATCGTCAAAAATATGTTGGTAGATACATAGATGTCGCTCACGAATTTGCCCCTAGTTTTAAGAATTTTGGTTAGTCATCTTGCCAAACGAAGTCGTTGCAGTTTGAGCCTGCTCTGAAATAGTGATATAAATGCGATATGAATATGTCATTGGTAGGGAACCAACATCTTCTACCGAAGTCAAATCTATCCATAGAACACGATCGAAGGCAAATCAATAAAATAGACATTATCATTTCCTCTTTTTTATTTTATTTATTTATTTTTTTATGTTTTTATCATTATTTTTTTTTTTTTGGTTCTTTTACATCAATCAGTTTTAGTTTATTTATTTATGTAACTTGTGATAAAGATCATTTGCCTGTTACAAAGATGCAATCACCTATTATCTAAGGATAAAAACAACTTTTGTTTTGTGTATGTTTTGTTTGTGATAATAAGCTGTTGGAAATAGACGGAAACAAAATCGCCAGATCAGTTTTGAATTTATTTTCTTTGGTGCTTTTAAGACCCTCTTTGGCAAGGTCTTTGTGCTCTAGTTTGATAACACTACCATCGAGTAGAATTTTATTTTGGCGGCCTTTGCCATCTTATAAACATTCACTTTCATTATATTTCAAAGAAAATAAAACTCATGTTTTGCAAGATGTTCTTTTGATGTCAGAATTCATATCAGAAGATATTTCATGCATGCAACGGTAGTACCACTGTCAAAGATATGATAAACGTGATTAATATTTCAAAATATTAATACGATTTAAAAAAAAATTACATAATTGGGAGCCGCCTTTTGATAATCTCTTCCATCTATTTATTTGTTGAGCCTTGGAAAAGCTGATATGATTTCTGAAATAAATTACCGATATGACCGAATTGCAGTTTTCACATGGAAATCCAGACTTTACAAATTATTAACATAGATATCACGCAAAACTACCATACAAACAAACAGCTTGAGATAAAAACATGAACAAGACATACAAAGAAGCATTGACACATCAAGGACAACGTATACGACCGATTTTCATCCAAATCCGAGTTTGGACTGCGATCTGCTACACAGATGACGAATGAAATAGATATTACATCCGCACAACCCTCCCATTTACAAAAATACAAATACAGAGAAGTATCAAAGGATGCAAATAAACATCAAAGAAGTACCTAACAGTTATTCAGTCTCAAAGTCGAGAAGGCATGGCCGAATCGTAAGAATTTCCATTGGAACGGTTGCGAACCTCGGAATGAATAACATTCCGAAGTGAGACCAGGTGCGCGGGGAGAGTCAGCGTCTCCTGATTACATGCAACACCCGTCGCAACAGCTCCATGGAAACCTGTCAAATTCGGTGATTGTCTCGATGTACATTTTGATGTACAGATCAGGTCTTGTTTGGTGATGACTGCAGCCATTCAATCACAATGTAGAATGTCACTGATCATAAACAAATAGCCATCTCACTGTTATGGTCTACTGTTATAAGTAAAAATTCATAACTGAAAATTAAATCAAGCAATTTTGTCAATAAAATTTAGAATGCTTCGTTTGCAGTATAGATCTCTTTAACATTTGAACATCATATCCGTTTATCTTTATGTCTATTTACATATCTATAATACGGAAGTGTCCAAACTCTTTAAGCCATCTACTTTTATTTTTTTTTTAATTGAACTCGTGAGAGTGCGCGGCTCCAATTTCCTGTAGGGTTGATTCAGAGGCCTTTTCAAATAAAATCCACGATCAAAATAGCATTTGAGATGTTAACATCCTCTAATTTCGATGATATTTTTGGATGAAACGTCAAGTTTCCGAAATGGCAAAGAAGTAATTATCACACTTTAAACATTCAATGACAGGGAACAAGTATAACTGCTCCACATTTCATAAGAAAACAAGTGACTGTTTATAATACTCAAGTGTTGTATGTGTCAATGCAATTCAATTCTAATATAATGGAATATGTGTCCACTTATCTTTTAATTTCCCATATACTAGTATGTATGTCTATCCTTTTTTCTTTGAACTTAAGTACACTATTCTTCGGTAGAACATCTACCAAATTTTCAAGTACAAAATAATGAATGCTAAGCTTTCTGTATATAAGGAGTTCTTTTCATCAAGATACGATGGCTTATCATGCCGAGATTTTGAAATTAGGGTCTTGCTGTTATAGCACTCATACACTGCGTCAGTAGTAAAGATAATGTTAGATTATAAATGTACCTGATTTTTCATTTATCATTTACAGGAACTTCTTATCCCTCTATGATCTTCATGAGTTTTAGGTGTACATCTCTGAGTTGGCTCTATAACACACCCAGTACTGTTTCTCTGTGCGTTATTAATTAACGTACATAAAACTGGCAAAATTCATATCGAAGGATAGCAAGATACATGTACATGGATTTTCATTAAAGTGTGAATTAAATTGAACAAGTAAATAAAGTGTGAATCGAATAAGTGAATTAAAAAATGCGATGATACGTTTAAACAGATTTTCCATACATTTGCCAATACAACGGTTCAATCAACTGAAATTCATGGCCCATAATTCACAAATGTTCCTGAAATAGTTGGATAATTAGCAGCTGTTTTGTTGACAGGATACATGTTCTTACACAACTAATGGTAAAAACATGTAATGTCTACATTGTAAACAAACATCTATACAAACATGTCAATAATTCATCTTACAAAAACACAATAGTAGAAAAGATATTCCTTATTTTGTATTGATTACTTTGTTTTTCTTTCGCAAAATGGGAAATTGGCATTCAAATCTATCTTAACTGTCAGTCTGTAGGGAACCTCTAAGATTTATAAGAATGGACATTCAATAATTACAAACCTTCGTGACATGACGATCGAGAGGTTCATTTCAGAATAAAGTTAAAGGTAAAATTAACAGATATAGAAATGCCTTAACTCTGGTGATTATTTCAATGTTTGTCCAAACGGGTAGAAAACGGTACTTTCCTGACTTGTACTTGTTCAGAAGAATTTTTGGATAAAGAATGTATGGAACAGTTCTGAGGAAAACTCATGAGATAAGCTAGATTATCTATTTCTGCATTAATTATTGATATGGAGAAAAGAATACAACTTAACTCTTATTGAAGTTTCTGGGTATATTTGAATAACACCGAAATCTGAACATCGATTTTGGATTAAAGACATTTGAAACAAATTTCAGACTGAAGAAGCGTGTCTGGTCGTATGTAGGATGAGCTGGTCATAAAGAAAATTTAATGTTAAAATAAATGAAAGAGAACTCTAGCAATCAGTGAGCGAAAGCTTAATACAAAGCTACCATGTACTGACCACAGCGGAACACACCCACAGGATGTAACAAACACTGACCACAGCGGGACACACCCACAGGATGTAACAAACACTGACCACAACGGGACACACCCACAGGATTGTAACAAACACTGACCACAGCGGGACACACCTACAGGGTGTAACAAACACTGGCCACCGCGGGACACACCCAGAGGATGTAACAAACACTGACCACAGCGGAACACACCCACAGGATGTAACAAACACTGAACAGCGGGACACACCCACAGGGTGTAACAAACACTGACCACAGCGGAACACACCCACAGGATGTAACAAAAACTAACAACAGCGGAACACACCCACAAAATGTAACAAACACTAACCACAGCGGAACACACCCACAGGATGTAACAAACAATGACCACAGCGGGACACAAACACAGGATGTAGCAAACACTGACCACATCGGAACATCCCACAGGATAGAACAAACACAGACCACAGCGGAACACATCCACAGGATGTAACAAACACTGACCACAACGGAACACCCCCACAGGATGTAACAAACACTGGCCACAGCGGGACACACCCACATGATGTAACAAACACTGACCACAGCGGAACACACCCACAGGATATAACAAACACTGAACAGCGGGACACACCCACAGGGTGTAACAAACACTGACCACAGCGGAACACACCCACAGGATGTAACAAACACTGACCACAGCGGAACACACCCACAGGATGTAACAAAAACTAACAACAGCGGAACACACCCACAAAATGTAACAAACACTAACCACAGCGGAACACACCCACAGGATGTAACAAACAATGACCACAGCGGGACACAAACACAGGATGTAGCAAACACTGACCACATCGGAACATCCCACAGGATAGAACAAACACAGACCACAGCGGAACACATCCACAGGATGTAACAAACACTGACCACAACGGAACACCCCCACAGGATGTAACAAACACTGGCCACAGCGGGACACACCCACATGATGTAACAAACACTGACCACAGCGGAACACACCCTGTGGATGTAACAAACACTGGCCACAGCGGAACACACCCACAGGATGAAACAAACACTGACCACAGCGGAACATCCCACAGGATGTAACAAACAATGACCACAGCGGAACACGACCACAGGATGTAACAAACAATGACCACAGCGGGACACACACAGGATGTAGCAAACACTGACCACAGCGGAACATCCCACAGGATGTAACAAACACTGACCACAGCGGAACACACCCACAGGATGTAACAAACACTTACATGAGCGGAGCACAGCAGCATGTAACAAACACTGACCACAGCGGAACACATCCACAGGATGAAACAAACACTTACCACAGCGGAACACAGCCAGGATGTAACAAACACTGATCACAGTGGAATACACCCTCAGGATGTAACAAACACTGATCAGAAAAACTCATTTAGCGACCGTGAAATCAGCATTTACCGTCCGCAGTTATTCCCTAATTTTGCAGACTTTATTTCTCCGTTCCCACAATAATAAAAATAATTCGATCGCTTTGGATACTTTTCTCGCTACTTTTTGCTAAAATGCACCAACAAATTAATATATCTTTGTACATCGATAAGTCGGATGCGATAATTGAGAACGTTTTTCTGTGTTCACCTGTTTCATTAACAATACATGTATCTTGGCAAGTTAGTGCATATAACGCTTCCAGGGATAACAATCCTGGCCGATGGTTTGGTGAGAGAGTAAATGATCTACCTCATCACCGTGCTTTATATTCCTGGCCAAACTTTATTGTTACATTTCTATAAAAACGTTGAATATTTCAATTTGCAAACCATTCTATAGCACGAAAATGAATGCATTCATTGTCTACCAATAATGGAAGTAATTTCTTTTTCAAATATATAATTCATATATTTGATATATGGAATGTAAGCACATAGCATTATTCCAAATAAAAAACCTTCAAGAATAAATGGAATTTGGAGACTTTCATAAAATTTTCAGGAATGTTGATATTCTAATATTAAAAAAAAACAACACTGTAAGAAAACTATGGACGAAATTGTCGAACACAAAGCATGTATGATTTTCATCAATATACTTTTATTATAATGTGCAAAATATATATGATCTAGAATTATATAAGTTAAATAAATTGAAGTTGTGCCGAGAGCTCAGGAAAAGCTCAAAACTCAAACCCATCTGATTAAAGATCAAACTGTCATGAAGTTCATACGTTATGCTAGCGCTGTATTTCACACAACATAAACAGAAGTTGTTTGATAAAAATGATTTGAAATTTGATATGAAAGAACTTATAAATATTCTTACCTTTACGTTGGTTCTTCCTCGTATATAAAAACTTTCAAATTTTTATGCAACGTTTGATAACCACATCATCAACTGCGAATAAGCCCAAATTCCTACGTTATATACCGAGATGCTAGGCGGCAATGATAAGATATTTACCAAAACGATTGCGCAACATACTAGAACTTTAAGACTTTGAAAAAAAAACTTTGCATTATATACGTTGTATATTAAGTAATCTTAATCTGAGGATATCATCCTCCTAACAAATGATGCTGCAAACCAATGTAATCCCTATCTCACGGTAACACTCGACGTTTAATCATTTTTACCCACTCAGTGATATTCCGGTAAACTCAAACAGTCTTAGCAAAAAAGATACATAAAACTTGGGGGGAAAAGAAGAAAGAGTACCGGTGTCGAACTATGTATCTTTGAGGCTTTCGAAACATGAGTGTCTTGTTCAACGCATGTTTTTCTAGGAGGCTGCTTCCGGGCAGCAGAAATGGACATTTCGCCCTTTTTAAATGATTGAATGTTTTATTAGATAAGAAGTATCCATCAGTTATTCAGTCTCAAAGTCGAGAATGTAAGGCAAAACCATTAGAATTTCTTTCTGCGAATACGATAGTATGTCCACCTTACAATAAGGAGGTTATTTTACACCACAATCGTGCATTCTTCGATACCTCTGAATCATCGGAAAAGTAGGAGGGTTGTGCGCACGTAATCCGGATAACCACAGTAGATGGCCGCTCAAAGTCGGCACCGGTGAGTTGTCTTTTGTGTTACATGTTTCTATGGTGTGAGTTGGTGTTCCTCGTCCCTTTTGGGTCTATTTCTGTGAGTATTAACTCTGTGTTTTTGCATTGGGTGTTTTGTGGTTTTACTGTGGGTGCTGCAACCGAGTGTTGTTGGATATCCCCTCCTTTCTTTCGTATTTATATATGAATATTTCGGTCTTAAGGAGGTATTGAACACTTGGACGCCAAATTCAATTTTTCTAAAAAATTCTGAAATTATATAATTCTTGTCTGTCCTTGACTATACAAACTTACATTTGATTCTATCCACATGACAATTTTCTACGAGACTTCGAAATATGCATTAATCGACGTTTTCGTGAATTTCTTGATGACGTCATGATATTGAAAGTGTCATTCCAGTTCTCGTATAGCTATTGGAAATTAATTTTGATTTAACTTCCAAAATATCCATAAATATATTGCACTTACATATGGAAAAGATAAAATGAATTGTGTTTTAAACACAGGTAGGATACTTGAATAAAAGATGACACTGTCGCTAAAAAAATTGCAATTTCGGGCCAATTTACTGTAGTTGCTAGTTAATTATAAGGAATCCTGTGGATGAATCTTTGTCAAAAACTATCAAAATTATCCAGAATGTGAAGAGAATCCAGAGATTACTTCATGATTAAATGGGAAAAATTGATTTTAGGATTAAAATATTACAAGGCTTTATATTTTCCAATTTTTTCTTCCAAAATCGTCCATTTTCAATGAAGTGACATCCGCTTTCCTGTAACGTAAATTTGTCAACGAATACACTGTGATGAAGATTTTATTTTCTATTCTATACATGCTAAGTTTCAATGCAATACGTTTAGTAATAATGTTTTGTTGCATTTTGAATGCGACGGTTTTTGACGCCATTTTTAACGATAACGTCGAAATGACGTCGTGGTTTGCTCATGGATAAAACTCCCAAATTCCTGAATTTCGAAAATTGCCATAATTTCTTCAAATGATACCAGAAAATATTTAAACTTTATCAGGATACTCAAATGCGTATATCAATCAGAGTATCAAATGTTTTAAGGGAGTTAAGCCTGTACTTTTCCTAGGAAGAGAGAAAACAAATAATGCCGCCGACATCTTGTTGTTCAGATACAAAAGTTACTGGAACAATGGAATACTTCAATCAGTGAATGAAAGCCAATCAGAAAATCCAAAATTAGATCACAATTAACGAGGCTATTCATTCTTGAAAAACTTTCTTAAAAGGGACAAGCGGACAAACAGACGGATACAATAACACAACATCATATAACATGAAGGACACCACTATCCTATGAACAATCTCCAGCGCAAGAACGGAATTTATTTTAGGTGGTGCTGTTTTAACGCACGCGCTGTATGTAAATAACTTTAGTTTATCGTTAGAATCATGTTAATTTTATACATGTAAAAGAAAGGAAGGGATCTCCAACAACACTTGGATGCAGCAACCAAGGCAAAACCTCAAAACACCCAATACACAAACACAGAGCAGACACTCGTAGAAAGAGACGTAAAAGGAACAAGGAACACCAACTCACACCATAGAAACATTTAACAATGCGAGTAATACTAGTAGTATATTAAATATGCTTGAATTGAAGCTTCAGCTTATATAAATTACTCTCGCTGAATAGATTTAAAAAGGGTTCGAATTATGTTACCAGAATTAAAAGTTTGAATTTATAAGAAAACTGCCAAAATTCATCGTTGTTGGCGTTTCTTTTTAAAATCTTTATAGGGAAATTTTTGCTACATTACCGTTCTGTGTTATTTCCCTTTGTGCAGTACTTGCAATTTTGCATGGAAAATATTTTAAACACATTATCATTCCCAAGCCACATACGATCAAAATAGACCAGCTTCGCATTATTCTCTTTCTTTCTGACTCAATGTATGACACTAATGTGGCGTTGGGAAATTACTTCAAGATATCAGAAGGCGCCAAAATAAAGCAAGAATTATGAGGCAATTTATCATTTAATTAGTATGTTTTTATATGTCTTTTGATCTTAATATTTATCATCAAGAAGTATAACAATGAAAAACATATCCCGGTGAGAAGATAAATTATTCTTTATTTTGGGATGAATATATTGTACTGTATTAGTATTGCTAATAATGAATTCACATCTTCGTGTTCTTTTTTAATCTTTATACAAAATGAGGATTGTTTTAAGTATATTTTATACTTTTTGTATAGTGAATAATGCTAAGTGTTGTGAAAACCTGTTATTTAATTGTGCTTTGAATAAATGCATTTATAATATATATATCTATAATATGTATTCAGTATGAAAATTATAGTTGGTAAATACCAATATGTCTCCTTTTCGAACCTTAAGAAATTCTTGTCAAAAGGAATTTCTATAAAATTCTTCAATAAGCTAAAGTCCTTGTATGAACTATGCATTTTTCATCGTTATACTTACGATTCCAAATCAACAAATTTATGTCTATGAAAATTTGCAAGAAATTATAACAGACATTGATTTTGTACTCCTTCTTATAATTAAAACTTTTAATAGCGAAGCGAAGCGAGCAAGCGGGCCCGAAGGGCCCGCTTGCTCTGAGCAAGCTTTAATGGTAACACATATATACAAAACAAGTGGAAAAATTAACAAAAATAAGGAGGAAAAGATACATACTGACCAATTCATTTTTCTTCAACCAAGAATTGGCAAGATGGGCGCCGCCATTTTAGTCAGTTTTTATACGAAAATATTTCTAGATGAATCTCTATTTTTGTAGCTATATGGTGTAGATTTGGTTTTAACAGTGTGTAACATAAAGCTAGGATGAAAAGTAGTGAAATAGCTAAAAAGTGTAAGCTTGTGATGTCTGCAACAGGAGACTGAAAAATTTTGAATCCTTAGTTTCGTATCTTGTAAGAAAATTTTTGAATCCTTAGTTTCGTATGCTATATGGATTTTTTTTATCCTTAGTTTCGTATCCTACATAAACACTGCAACTTACGTTGGCCCATGCAATTTCATGCACCGTCTTCGCTTCGCTTCAAGGGCTTTGCCATAATTCATATTAGCGAGCGAAGCTCGCATTTATGGTAACGCGTATACGTAAGTATGGGAAAATGCACGAGCAAAAGATATACATACTTGGAGCTGAAAAAGTATGGTAACAGGACCGCGGATACGGGTAAAAGTGACTCGATTCCCTTAAAAGACAGAGCAGGAGAACATACCTTGACAAATTCGCAATGGATAGAATTCTTCTATTTTATGGCGCAATTAAACTAAGTGAAACTCGCCGAATTGTTCGTCTGAAAATCAGAAATTCAGCAGCAACTAATCCGCCATCTTTATCACTAATGACGACACAACGATACGTAACTCTGCAGTATACTTGACGTCATTATTCGTCTATATGTGACGTCATTGTAGCAGTGCGCCCATTTTCACGTGCAAGAATGGAACACTATTGTACTAATGCAAGAAGGAAAAGTAACACAAAACAGCCGCGATTTTCTAACACTTTTAAGAGTATCATTCAAACAAGATAGATATGATCGAAGTAATTATTTGGTAAAGAAGAAAGATTTGATTTATTTCAATTGATTTCAAGGTCATTAGAGAGGAAAGGGGAAGGATTTCATACTCCCTTGCTAATGATCTACGTCTGTGTAAAGTACATGGGACGGATCCAGATTTTTTTTTTGGCAGTGGGAAGGGGAGGTCTAGCTTGACCGGCGGTGAGGGATTCCTGGAGTCCCAAGGTTATGATTTTGAAAAGTTTCGATTTTGAGATCAAGGTTTTAAGGTTTTACAAAATTTTTGGTGTCTTTTTCCTCCGCTCGCACACAAGGCTTTGCCTTGATTCATATTAACTTTTACAAGTTATAATATCCATAGGAAAAAAACCTAACTTTCTGGACATGTGTGAAATTCACATATGCATGTTGCGGAAACTGAATCCCCATCAGTAATTCTTCAAACCAAAACGATTCAGAGAAGCAAAAGTAATTCCGTTGTGCCATAAATCATTGAACTCCGGAATGGACCATTCCTTTGATAATTTCATATTTTTATGACCTGATCACTTGCATTCTTGAATTCTTACGAATATGTTTAAGACCTAGTTAATGTTTTTAAGACCTAGTAGTAAATAAATCCAGATCTAGAAAATTGTTTTAGTGGCAATCAGATAGATTTTATTATACATTTATTTGTCAACACCTTGCAAGTTCAAGCTTTTAAACCCAGGAAAATTTCTGAATTCCGTATAGGAGCGCGAATGAATATAATTTTATATAGCAATGACCCGCACAAGGAGCTGAATATGATAGGGGGCCTTATTCTTACCAGATAATGAAATAATATAATAACATAGCGCTTAATAGCTATTCTCTGTAATGAGATAAAGAGACCAAAAGGACCAAAATCGAGTGGCACAGCATGTCATGGATTTTGACGATTTTCTATAAAATTGGTATACGATGAAATAACACTTTTCCGCCAATGTGACATCTGGTTGTCATGGTAACGAGATCATTCTATTTATAGCACTTTTGAGATCACGAAATAAGCCAGCTTCGGATACTTCGTTTCCATGGATACCACTGTAACAGCTTGTTCATTTTTTCATAATCTATTCTTCCTTACTTCCGATCTTACCGAGTACACTTAGTTATGTGATATATATTACAGGAAGCTTATTGTATTAATTCAAAATCAGTTGAAATAAATTTATGAATCGCAAGCGATATAAGTCCCCTACCGGCATTAATCCATGTCCTTCAACTCTGCCTTGACCTGTACTTACACCAAAAGATGAATCCAACATCAAAATAAGTTCAATATGTGTTTTAGAAAAAGGTCTAGAAAACAGGAAAATTTAATGAATTTGCTATGAGGCCATACCGTTTGTAAGAACAAATAAATCAAACCCAACTTCAACTTATTCTTTATCAGACTATAATGTACATGTATCTGCATACCAAAAAATCAGCTCAATATCTACAAGATCAGGCATGGAAAGACTGGAAACTGAGAAGTTCATGAAATTTGCTAAGTCCAGGGGCCATAACTCCTGTAGATATGGGTCAATCAAATTGAAACACTAACTTGATTTGTATCACACTGATATATATTCACATATCAAAAATGATTTCAATATCTTCAATACCATCGAAGAAAAGTCCGAAAAACTGAAAATTTCATGAAAGTTGCTAAGTCCAGGGATCATAACTCTTGTAAAAATAGTTCAATCGGAACCATACTCTAACTTGAGCTGCATAACACTAAGATGTAATCACATATAAAAAATATTTCAATATCTGCAATACCTTGGAAGAAAAGTCCGGAAACTGACAATTTAATGAAATTTGCTAAGTCCAGGGGCCATAACTCTTGTAACAATAGGTCAATCGAAACCAAACTCGAACATGATTTGTATCACATTAGGATAAACTCACATACCAAAAATGAGATCAATATCTGCAACGACAGCGACAAAAAGTCTGGAAAACTAAAGTGTGACGGACAGACGGACAGACAGACAAACGGGATGGAAACTATAAGTCCCCTCCGGCGAGCCGGTAGGGGACTAATGATGCAAAAACAAGGAGTGAAAATAAGGACCAAATTAGTATGTTTTTGTCGTGACATTCAATCATATAAATCACAAAATGAACCAAAAGGAGACCATTAATTTTCATAAAAGGAAATATACGTTTATTGACAAATAAAATGAACCAAAAAATTGGAGTGAGTAATTTAAGGTGGCTCAATAATCCAAGAATTCTTTGTCAGAGGAAAACATTTTTTTTTTGTGTGTATTTAACATTGGTATCAGATGAGTTATATCAGTTATTAAGAATATATATCATCGTTCATTTGATTGACCAGTGGTCCTCTGAATACATATGTAAACCAACTGCGAGATCTGTCGCAACACAATGAATTTTGATAGATAAAGACATGATATATTGATACTAATTCCAGATTTAAACCATTCTTGTAATAATTTTCACCATAATATCATCGAATATGTATATTTCTTTATAGATAATACTTTCAAAGGGTGAAATAGCTAAATTGTTAAAGAAAAAAGGACATTTTATGTACCCCCACCCCAAAATGAGAATCTAAAAAAAAGTACTCAGTACCCTTATTTGACATCAAAGTGATATGAAGTCTTTGTCAGAAGTTATTTTCTTTTACATTTTTTTCAATGAAAAACTCTGTCCTTCGAAAAAAAATATAAAAGAGTACATGTTATCGTTCATCCTGATTTAAAATACTTGGTTGTCATAGTAACGATTTTGTAAAACTTTACAACAACTCAAATTAAAACGCCCCGTTCCCGTAGTTGACATTATAATGATGAAAATATTTGTTAAAAGCATTTATAATTGACATATTTTTCAAGACCAGACTCTAGTCTTTTTACAAAAGTACATGACATTCCGTTTTACCTCGTTTCCATATTGTACAAATCTACTTGGTTTACGCCAGACTGAGGATGGACGGCGGACGGCGTGCTATGACAATAGCTCAGGTGAGGTAAAAAATCAGATACTCCGAGTCGAGATTATTCTTTCCTAACATTCAGCGAAAGTTTAAAATTCCGGTGCAAGGAAGAATACTTACACAACTATAATCATCGAAATGAAAAAAAAAGTTTAAAAACAATTTGTCGAAGAAATAAACAAGAAAAGGGAAGTAACGTGGGTAATTCTAAATATCCCTGGTCAAGCGTTATTCGCCCTTTTCCTTTATAAACTCACCTTTCGTGTTTTGTTATTGTCAGTTAAATGAGTTTTGTCAAAAAAAGTTCAAGTCAAAGCTTAAAAAAAGTTTTGTTCAAATTTAATATCTGGTTCCATGAATTTATTTAGAGATACAGAAATATGAATAAGAGAAATAGACCTACATTGTATTTAGTAAACGGATTCCGAAACGTTTTTAGACATTTTGACGTTCCATGTCAATAAGTGGACGTCAATCACCATCCTCGTTCTCGATATTGCGTGCAGTAATCTGTAAAATGGATATATCTTTGAACAAAGCAGGGTTAAAACTAAAATTCATTCGCTGAAACTTTTCAAGTCGGGAAACTTTATTCGATAACATCTCGCTGAAAAGCACGGAAGTTGACAAAATTGAAGAAAAATTCGTTTAACCAAAGATTATTAGAGAGCCAAACTTGAAATATTTTATCTTTGATATCGCTAAAATCTCCAAGAAATATCCTGTTTGATCATTAACTTAAATTTACCTTCTTTATTTTAATCCCAGGCAAGAAGCCGTTGAATAACCGCTGAGGACGTTATAAAAACGATACGTTTACGGCGGTAGCCAGGGCGCGCCTCAATTTCGGGATATTTTTGTTCATATAAATCTAACGATATTTTGGACTAAATATTTATTACACTCAGATTGTTGATGATAATTTTCTGGTTCCATCGATACCAAACTTGTCGAAATCCGTCAAGAAACAAGCGAATTACGGAGGAGTTTGAAGGCCGAAAATAAAAAAAGGCCACATATAAACGTACCGTACTCGATATCTGATGACGTCAAACGATTATTGAGCCTCCTTAAGAGTTTTCCTTAATTCTGTCGTCAAAAGGCATTGCCATGGCGATATTACACCTTTTTGCTTGTTTCATATTATCTTTGAAATTGATTTCATTCCTCTTTAGATTTATATAAGATTATCAAAATATATGCATGGATAGATATGGCTTAACTCTTTCACAAAAAAGCAATTAAAATGTTCAAAGTCATTGGTTTGATGTTCAAATGTCGCAAAAAGTATTGAATTTTTCAATTTGTTGTTACCAATTTTCTTGAATTTTTTATTTGAATATTTTTATTGGTCATATTCATTATGAGAGCTCATGAATATAAGAAAGAAAAATCTTAGAATCTATTGAACTGTTGCAATTTAATAGGAAAATATTTTTACGTCAAAAAACAAGAAAATACAGATTTCGTTCCTTTTTTATCAAAATACTCACAAAGAATTTAGATATTCAAAGATGTGAAGAAACTTTATCAATAGCTCTAAGAAATTAGTGTTAGATTAATCATTCTATGGCATATGACTTTTAACAGCAATTCTCTGTAAGAACCAAAGAATTTCAAGACATGTTGGCACGGCATGTCATGGATTTTTGAGATTTTTGGTATGGAAGTTCAATATGAAGCACTAGTATGTAAATCAACCCCAGTTTTTTCAAAAAGGTTGTCGTTGCCATGGTAACCGTGTCTGAAGTTTCAAAAATCGGAAAAATCTATAGGACCAGGCATATTTGTAGGCTTCGTTACCATGGAAACAGGTACATTTTTAATCTGAAATTGCTTTGATTATTTTCTTTTAATCCTTATTATTATGCATATTTGTAAAGTTTTTTACATTCATCTCGGATGCTTTGTGTATACAAGATGAAAAATTGGGCCAAAACAGGGTATCAAATGGCTCTGTTTTGGGCACTTAAAGGCCCTTTTTTGCATGTTTTTACTGTTTTGCAAGGTTGAAAATTTCATAAAAGCACCAATTTTTGAAGTCCAAATTCTAGTTATCCAATTAGTATCATCTTTGAACTGTACATGAATACAAAAAATTAATTGGGCTAATTTGACCTTTTATTGCAAAGCAGCATCAAATTTAGTTGCTATGGCAACAATCGACTGAAAGGTTTTCATACGATGAATTTAAACACAACCCCTATCAAACGATCTACGCATGATATTGGAACAGAAGTTCATGTTTACATCTATCGGAGGCGATTTGATATAAAAATGACCTTGAAAATATTTCAAGGTCACCCACTGAATTTTCAAGGTCATTAAACTTTAAGTGACCAGATTAGACGAAAAATCCTGATTTTTCATAAAATGTAGGTGTCAATATTTTAGAAACCTTGAAATATTGAACTTAACAGTTATTTGCCATAAAATGATAAATGCATCACTTATTTCTTAGAACTATTGATTACGTTTCTTCACAACATCGAATATCTAAATTCTTGGTGAATATTTTGATAAAAAAGGGACGAAATCTGTATTTTCTTGTTTTTTGACGGAAAAATATTTTCCTATTGAATTGCTACAATTCAATAAATTCTAAAATTTGTCTTTCTTATATTCATGTGCTTTCATAATATATATAACCTATGAAAATATTTAAATAAAAAAATCACTAAAATCTGTAACAAAAAGATTAAAAAATCAATATTTTATGCAAAATTTGAGTCTCAAAGTATAAATGACCTTGAACATCAAGCCAATGACCTTGAACATTTTAATTGTTCTAATGTAAAAGATATAAGTCATATCTATACATGCATACATTTTGACAATCTTATGTAACTCTAAAGAGGAATAAAATCAATTTCAAAGATAGTATGAAATAAGCAAAAAGGTCTAATGTTGCCATGGCAACGGTCTTTGACGACAGAATTTAGGTAAAACTCTAAAATACCCACTCCAATTTTTCGTTCATTTTATTTGTCAATAAACATACATTTCCATTGATGAAAATCACTAGTCTCCTATTGGTGCCTTTTGTGATATTTAAGATTGAAAATGGTCAAAAACACACTAAATTGGCCCTTATTTTCACCTCTATTTTTTGCTTCATTTTGACTTATTTTGGCTTAATACAATAAGCTTCCTGTAATTAATATCACATATCTAAGTGTACTAAGTAAAAATGGAAGTAAGGAAGAATAGATTATATAAAGATGAACAAGCTGTTACAGTGGTATCCATGGCAACGAAGTCTCCGGAGCTGGCTTATTTCATGGTCCCAAAAGTGCTATAAATAGAATGACCTCGTTACCATGGCAACCAGAGGTCACATTGGCCGAAAAGTGTTATTTTCATGGTCAGTACTTAATATATACCCATTATACCGAAAATCATCAAAATCCATGACATGCCGTGCCGAACGATTTTGGTCCTTACAGAGAATGGCTATTAAGTTCGATATTTCAAGGTTTCTAAAATATTAGCACTTTCATTTTATGAAAAATCAGGATTTTTCGTCAAATCTGGTTCCTGTAAGTTTAACCAAACATCCTTTGTATTTAGTGGATACTCTGTTATGTTATCACAAAACAATTTCCATAGGATTATTTTACACTAATGTTTGGTCTTTTCCTACAGGTATCATTTTGCTGTTTGATAAAATAATGTCAAAAGCATACATTTTGATTTGTTCATTCTTGTTACATGGTTGGCTGTGTACAAATAGAAAAAGTATATTGAAATTGTCAAGAAATGTAGGGATATCTCTATCTTTGGAGCTGTATCTTGATATTCACAAAACTGTATACTGATATGTTTTATTTCATCTATATACATTTACTTATGAAATAATGCAAAATGTTATATTTTTCTTAAAGTTGGATATAGTTTATCTAATTAGTCGAAAATGCAATGAAATTATAAAGGGATACCCTTGTGTTTGACAATATATCGTGTTTCATTACATCCTAGAATGTCCTTTTATGTGGTAAATTTCTTCTATTTTAGTTATATCCTTGAAATAAATATTTCATATGTTAAATCAATAAAACATGTGAGCATGTAAAAGTTGGTATCAAGAAAATGTAAGTTTTTGAAACCTTAGGCGATCCTCACCTATCAAACTCTAATTAAAATCTTAATTTAGAGTCTTGCCATGGTACCAAGAATTATGTGTTATTTTTGAATATCAAACCTGGTAGTGGATTTAAATTATTCTGTTTTCCTCCAGGCTTAAAGTTAAACCGAAACCACCATTATTAAGGGTTTTTGCTTTGGTATATCAAGGCAAACTCTATCTTGTTATAAATTCTGTGACGACATGAACCGCCTTTGGTTAAATCAGAGAAACATTGACCTGGAGCTTGACAATATGTTAAGCCAGGGGAAATTTAGAGAGGTAAGCATTTTATACTGATCTACATATATTTGCATGTCTGTATCATACTTTCTGAATGGACGCTTAATGAGGAAGTTTTAAATCTAGAAAACGAAACTAGCTTATAATATTCCGACTTTTTATCGAAATGGACATTTCAAGATTAGAATTAGTTTCGTAATAGAAATAAAAAAAAAGGACCTATAAGAATAAGGGCTCGATTTAGCCCTAGAATTATTTCTCGTGGGATGTCTTTCTATTGAAGCTAAACGTTTGTTAGCATAAAATATAATCTATTGTAATAGAGGCATTCCTTATGTATACATGTACTATTTTTTAAAGACTTGTTGCAAGATTTTATTCTTACGGTTTAAAGAGGTAGGAAGGTACCAATGTCGGAAAACGTCAAGTAGAGAGTTCGACATGCTAGCACTATCACTCCAATGTTATTTTGGTCATATATGTAGCAATTATTTTTAACTATGCTACTGAATCGACCATACAGAAAAAGTGGAGCAGCCCACTCTTTACTAAGTCAATATATGAAATTCGAAAAATCAAACTGGAGGGCGCTACTAAACAAATTTGGCTGTCTAAAGAAATCATTTTGGCTTGAAGTATCACTCATTAGGATGTACTATCCGACAGGACGTTTCTGATGCATTAAAATTGGTATATGGTCTATTCATTAAACAACTTATATGTGCTATGCAAGAGTATAATCTAAATACGAAAACTTCATGTTGAGGACAAAGACGCTATCCAGTAAGCTGCTTGCTCAAGGTTATTTAGGGGAACGGATAAAGATGTCACTACGGAAGTTCCATGGTCGCTACAAAGAACGTACATTTGCCTATCAAGGATGATTGAGGGACTTATTGTTTGCGACATTTCGAATTAACCGTCTTTTACCTATTTGGACATTACCGGATTTGAAATGTTTCTTTTTGGCATTCGGCGGCTGTTGCATGGTACCTGACAAATCTACAGCATTGAAAAAGCGTATTCTGAAGACTTTACACTCAGACTGACTGTAACGACGGGACTCATGACGAACCCTGACCAAATCTCAGTAGAGGAGATAGGGCCTCGAACACCTGTCCTCTCTGAATGTCGGTCGCACTCATCGTGTGTTTGTGTAAATGGATATAAAGGGGGGGGGTGCATAAGAAATACAGTCTGACTGCATTTCTTGCGACCTCCCCCCATATCCAGTTACATATCCATCTGTGTTACTTGGGCCCCTGTGTTTTGCTGTCTTGTTTGCATGGTCATCTTACAGTGAAGTTGTTATTTTACACTAAAATTGAGTGATCTTCGATACCTTTGGATACTCGGGAAAGTTGAAGGGTTGTACGCACGTAATCCGGATAAATACCCAATTTGCTACTCCCGTGGCAGATGGCCGTCCTAAGTTAGCACCGATTTGCCATTGGTCTCGTTGGTTTGTGTGTAGTCTTTTGTATTTCATGTTTCTGTGTCGTATGCCTCATTTACGTCTCTTGTTGTGTTTGTTTACTCTGTGTGTTCGCATCAGGTATTCTAGTGATTTGCTTTGGGTACTGCAACCGAGTCTTGTTGGAGATCCCCTCCTTTCTTGCATGCAGTCAGAGGACGTTCACTCCTCCCGGGCACCTGGTCCTGCCTACATTCGGGGGTTCGCAGTTGCCATATAAATGGAGACTTCATACACAATTATGCTATATTCCCTTGGAACTTTGACTCATGAACAACGATTGGTACTTCTTCAATGATATACTTTGAAATTTTGTTCAAGTATGTAACGAGTTGAGACACAGTGGAACACACCCTGAAAAATGTAAATGACAATTAAGGTGGGTCCCTACTCATAGATTTAACAGACATGTTTTCAAAGCTTATTTCCTAACCACAGTGGTCTAAAAGACAAACACAGACATAAATAAGATTTTTTTCATCAAAGATACAGTACATTTTCGAATTAAGATCAAGGAATATCAAATATTCAGCATATGCTTTTGAATCCTTCAAATTCAGTCATGATAAGCCTATGTTTATTTGTTTTGTTGTGATATATGAAAATAATTCATGTGGAAGAAATATAGCACATAAAGTAATATTGTAACGTAAATCTAACCATGATATGTTGTCAAACCCAAGGGTATCCCCTTATACTTTCAAAGCATGTATATCCAACTTTTTGCAAAAAAAAAGAACTGGTGAATTTTTCTCATTTTGCCTTATTTCATAAGATAATGAATATAGATAAAGAAAAAAGCACATATAGATATACAGTTTTATCAATGATCAAGATATGGCTCCAAACATAAGGGTCCCCCCTTATAATTTCATTGCATTTTTGAGTAATAAGATGTAATCTATCCAATTTTTGCCCAAAGAAACCCTTATTGTATAATATCTATAGATGCTAGATTTCAAATATGCTAACTTCTGATCCTAAAATTCTTTTAATTCATATTTGAAATACCACTTGAAGAGATTATTGCTTTTTATTTAATCACTAAATCTATTACATTTTGGGTTGTAATAATGATCACATATGTGGCAAGTGTGAACCTTTTGACATTTCAATTTGTTCATCAATTTTAGAATTTGTACACGTGAAACAAAACTTCATGCATGGTACGTGTGCAATCTTAGTACTCTTTGACGACAATGGTCACCTAAATACATTTATATAATATGTGAAATAAATATAGATATGACGACTTAAACTTCAAAATGACACATGTCCGTTTCTGATTGGCAAGATGCATATCTTATCTGCCTACGGTGCATTGAATTCAAAGAAAAGGGAATGATCTCCAGCATGACCACCCTGCAATTTGCAAGTCGCAATTGAAACACTCTTTCAAAGCTACGTCTTTAGTATATGAGGACAAGGCTACTTAAAGAGGAATAACTCAAGCTAGAGTTGTGAGCGACTGACATTCGACCGTTTTGTTTTCTTTTGGATGATCCAATGTAAATGCAAAACTATCGTTCTCCAAAAAATTGAAATTGTCGATAATGAAATATGTATGCTCTATTATAAAATAACACTGCATATCGATGTTGTAAAAAGAGGACATCCAAATGATATATAATCATGACGAGCAAAAGTCTAAATATGAGCTAATTTCTGCCAAACAACCTGCTAAGGACAGAGCTATACCATCAAAGAGATATCCCTTAGTTTTAAAAAAATCTTTAAATATCTTCGCTTAGAATTTACATTTTTGGTATGTCTATTGATTATGATCGATGTTGGATTCTGATTATGGGCTTTGCTGTTTGCCTACATTTATCAGTGTTACAGGGTAAGCTTGAAAAATTTTACAGTGTCATCAGTGTAACTAAATTTTTTCAGGCTTGGACAATTTGTGTACATCAATTTATGCGTGGAGCTTATGGGGAGAACTGGAACCAAGTCCACCCACAGGTAATATCACCATCTACGAATTCTTCTGTTGTGGCATGTCATGCGATCCAGTCTCCATTATCTGTCGACCTAATTATAGCATTCTATTGTGTTAGAAGGTCCAATACATGCCATGTTTCTATCAGCACTGCTGCTCTGAAAGATCGGTCTTTCTTTGTAGTGGATGCATGGAAATGAAAATATACTTGTTCAAGTGGTGCCCAACCTGGTTAGAGGAGGATCAGTCCTATATGTTATAGAATTTATCCAATTAAAACTGTTTGGATTGAGGATCACTGACGAGGGTCAAGTACCCGAAACGTGCAAGTCTGGTCAATGCTGCAAATTTATCTATTCTTAAATGATGCTATTGAATTTGAAGACGTTTAACATTTGTACCGGTTGGTAGGTGTCACTGATGGTGGACCAGGAGTCCCCGAGGGCACATGTAAACCAAGTTCGATTTTGTTATCAAAATTTCTTGAAATTTCTAAAACATGGGTCCTGTAGCATCATATCCCACCCATCCTGCTACGTCTTTTTGTGATCAAAATTTCTTGAAATTTCTAAAACGTGGGTCCTGTAGCATCATATCCTACCCATCCTGCTACGTCTTTTAGGTACATTTTGGACATTCTATGATCATATTACTTTGTTTAGATTGAGGAATACTGACGAGGATTAAGTACCCGAAACGTGTATGTCTTGTACCACACTGCAAATTTATCTGTTCTTAAATGATGATATTGAATTTCAAGACGTTTAACATAAGTGTATTTTTGCTCATTCAAGGGGATGGGGGCTCCTGAATTTCATCCCTTCTTGATCCGAGCACGCAACAAATCATTTTTTAGATTTGAATGTTCAATTTTGACAGCTTATTAGAGTATAAGCTTTGCTTCGGCCAATCACAAATTGTGTAAAAACTCTAAAGCGATACGTAAACTTAAATCCGGAAACCATAATCAATATACAAATTCTTGAAAATTACATGAAAGAGTTAATGAAGATCCTGGCGATAATCTCAAATGCACTCACAATAGAGCACCAAATTGAGTATCGACGGACCCCTAGCAAGCTAGGGGTGGGACCAGGTGTCCGAGAGGAACAAAACAAAGATAGGGAGGAGGTTTTCTCACGTGAAAAAGTGGCCATGGAAACCCTATCTTATATACAATATCCAGAGTCCCGTGCAAGTACGGAATGTGTTATAGGTGGTGCTGTTAAATCGCCCTGAATTAGTTAAGATTAAAACACATGTATTTAAAACTCACATTTATAAATAACCAAGGACTTATTAACAAATCTGTTAATTAATCTTTGTTTACGTGTAACAGTTCCTTAAAGTGCTAACTTGGAAACAAAGCACTATAATTTGAGATATGAACTCCTTTTGCTACTGGTGTGGTAGATGGCCGTCCTTAAGTCCGGGCACCTGATCTCACTTCAGAACATTGTTAATTCATGGGTTCGCAATTGTTCCTATGGAAATTCTTATATTTTTGCCTTTTCTTCTCGACTTTGAGACTGAATAGACGAGGGATACAACTTTGATGTTTATACATGTAGTTGTTTGCTGTGGTTGCTACAACCTAGTGTTGTTGGAGATCTTCCCCTTCCTCCAACACATATCTATGAAAAGAAATATCAAATTTCTAGAAATGTACATGTTTACCGAATGTAATATTAATCTTTCAGATAACATCATTTGAAAAATGTATGACTGCTGTGAGTCTAGTATTTGGACTAGTTTTATTTGTAATAATGATGCTTCTAACTCAAGCAAAAGCATCGCTCTCGCATTGGCCTTCACAGACAAAGGGATATTCAGAGAGACTGTGTTTCCGCTGAGGTTGATAGCAACCAACAGGTGAATGACTGATTTAGGCAATAGATTGTTTGGTTGCTGAAGTAATATCAATGACATGTTTGATTATAAATGTGATCATGAATATATCTCAGAAAATGACAATTTTACATTGGAAATTAAAGGATATATCCATTTTCTCAGGGATATGCATCTACTTTCATATTTCTACTTGTTAATTAATTTTAGATTCATCGTTACAAGAATGTTGAATAAACAAATTATTTCAAATTTGAATTCTCTTCTTCTTGATATGAATATTGAGGGAGGACTTATTGAAATTTGGCATTATATTCTTCTTCAAGATAGGATGGAAGAACATTCTATCTTTAAACATTTATCTATAGTCATTATTTTATGTTTTAATTTTGTATAATAACTTTATTTTACTATGTAGACATTCCATCTGCATTATTCTGTTCAAATTATGAAGGATACCAATTCTTCCCTAATGCTTGATTTCCGCTTGATATCCACATAATGAGACCAGTGTAACCATATAGCATATCCATAATGATTTATTATTTCATTTGTATTAATAAGTTGGTGTTTGGGAATTTGCACACCGTAGAAAGAGGGATAACTCTTATCTAAATGGATACATTTATCAGAACACATTAGTCAATTATTTCCATTACATGAAAGAGGGATGATACAAGCTGTTCATATAAAGATGTCTGAAATAAAGTATAAGAAAAGAGTAAAGAAATTCTTAATTAATATATTTCATTTAGGGAGTTTTATAGTGATATTGATTATGTTAAACGTCTTCAAATTCAATAGCATCATTTACGAACACATACATTTTCAGCATCGAACAGACATGCACGTTTCGGGTACTCAACCCTCGTCAGTGATCCTCAATCTAAACAATGTAATATAATACTTGGAATGTCAAGAGATTGATAAGAATTAGTTAATTATAAGTAGGCATACCTAAGAGTTGGGGAAATGATTGTCACAAGCAATGCCCGCAGATAGAGTAAAGAGAGTAATACTTATCTTTTTGGGAAGTGATTGAAAATCGTGAGCGAAATTGTGCAGTTTCCCTCCTTCGTTTATTTTTCGATTGTCAGATTTACGTTTTCGCATGCAATGAATTCAGTTCAATAATGTTTCATGAAATAAACTTTATAAAATTTCCAGCGAAGTTTTACCAGCTGAAGCTTAACAAAGAAAACAAGACCAAATAGAACATTCAGTTTGCAGAATGTCAATGAAAGGGGTAAAGGGCCACGAAGCCCAATATTGGCCCTAATTTTGAACATTGTACTTTCTGCATAGAAGTTTTAACTGTGATTTGAGATTTTAATCCGTTCTCTACTGAATCACGAATCTATCTTTTGTAAACGTTGTGTTTATCAATAGCTTTTTGGTTTTTGAAAACACCAAAATAGGTCATATTCTGCGAAATTTATACAAAAACTACATATTTCTATTAAATTAGCAGTGGCCGCATGCATTAACTAAGATGAAAAATATCATCATTTATCCTTTTGTCATAAACATTTTATCTCAGTTAACGCATGCGACCACATTGAATTATTCCTCAAAGACAAAATTTTCAGCAATTTTCGACATATTTTGTCAATAACATCAAAATGATGTCACTTCATGACGTCATTACAGTTATATGGCACTTTTTAATTAAAAACGGTGAACATTGGTGTATTTACATGAGAGATATAAAGTATTTCTCTTGAAATTTAATTATAGAGAAAAATTGAGGGTCGATTTAGGGGTCTCGTGACCCTACCCCTTTAATTTTTGTAATTAATTCAAAATGCATCGTCGATATAGACGCCTATTCAATGAACTAGTTTAGCTATTTAGTTCCCATTGAATATTTTTCGCTCGCAAAAACAAACGAAGGCTGAAAGAACCTTACTTTGGACATCGAAAAACCGGGTAATTATCTCTATGATTTGTTGTTTTTCCATTTGTTGTATTCTAGTTGTTGATGTTTGGTTGTTTGTCCATTTGTTTTATTCTAATTGTCTATGTTTGGTTGTTGGTTTATTTGTTTTATTCTGATTGTCTGTGTTTGTTTGGTGGTTGGTTTATTTGTTGTATTCTGATTGTTTATGTTTGGTTTTTTGTCTATTTGTTTTATTCTGATTGTCTATGTTTGGTTGTTGGTAAATTTGTGATATCCTGGTTGTCTATGTCTGTTTGTTGGTCCATTTGTTTTATTCTGGTTGTCTATGTTTGGTTGTTGGTCTATTTGTTTTATTCTGATTGTCTATGTTTGGTTATTGGTCTATTTGTTGTATCCTGGTTGTCTATGTTTGTCTATGTTTGTTTGTTGGTCCATTTGTTTTATTCTGGTTGTCTATGTTTGGTTGTTGGTCTATTTGTTGTATCCTGGTTGTCTATGTTTGTTTGTTGGTCCATTTGTTTTATTCTGGTTGTCTATGTTTGGTTGTTGGTCTATTTGTTGTATCCTGGTTGTCTATGTCTGTTTGTTGGTCCATTTGTTTTATTCTGGTTGTCTATGTTTGTTTGTTGGTCCATTTGTTTTATTCTGGTTGTCTATGTTTGGTTATTGGTCTATTTGTTGTATCCTGGTTGTCTATGTCTGTTTGTTAGTCCATTTGTTTTATTCTGGTTGTCTATGTCTGTTTGTTGGTCTATTTGTTTTATTCTGATTGTCTATGTTTGGTTATTGGTCTATTTGTTGTATCCTGGTTGTCTATGTTTGTTTGTTGGTCTATTTGTTGTATCCTGGTTGTCTATGTTTGTTTGTTGATCCATTTGTTGTATCCTGGTTGTCTATGTTTGTTTGTTGGTCCATTTGTTGTATCCTGGTTGTCTATGTTTGGTTATTGGTCCATTTGTTTTATTCTGGTTGTCTATGTCTGTTTGTTGGTCTATTTGTTTTATTCTGATTGTCTATGTTTGGTTATTGGTCTATTTGTTGTATTCTGATCGTCTATGTTTGTTTGTTGGTCCATTTGTTGTATCCTGGTTGTCTATGTTTGGTTATTGGTCCATTTGTTTTATTCTGGTTGTCTATGTCTGTTTGTTGGTCTATTTGTTTTATTCTGATTGTCTATGTTTGGTTATTGGTCTATTTGTTGTATTCTGATCGTCTATGTTTGTTTGTTGGTCCATTTGTTGTATCCTGGTTGTCTATGTTTGGTTATTGGTCCATTTGTTTTATTCTGATTGTCTATGTTTGTTTGTTGGTCCATTGTTGTATCCTGGTTGTCTATGTTTGGTTATTGGTTTATTTGTTTTATTCTGATTGTCCATGTTTGGTTGTTGGTCCATTTGTTGTATTCTGGTAGTCTATGGTTGATTGTTTGTATATTTGTTGTATTCTGATTATCTATGTTTGGATGTTGGTCTTTTTGTTTTATTCTGATAGTCTATGTTTAGTTGTTGGTTGGTTTGTTGTATCCTGGTTGTCTATGTTTGTTTGTTGGTCCATTTCTTTTATTCTGGTAGTCTATGGTTGATTGTTGGTCTATTTGTTGTATTCTAGTTGCCTATGTTTCCTTGGTTGTTGGTGTTGTTCTTTGCTATCCATTTTTTGTTTTACAATCCTTTCCGTCGTGGACTCAAGTATTGGAGATTACTGCCTTTAATCGAATTATAAGATTTATAGTAAAATTGAACATTTTTAGAACGGCAAACCTAGTGCGTTGAATTAAAATGAAACAAACTTGCTTATGTTTATTTTTCTCTTATGTATAACTTATTTTAATTAATTAATTAATTTATTTATTTATTTATTTATTTATTTATTTATTTATTTATTTATTTATTTATTTATTTATTTATTTTGGTGAAATTGTTTAGTCTTCACTTGTTTCTGTAGCTACTCGCAATTGCATATTCTGTACATATTCTTTCCTGTGGTAAAAGAAGGGAGGGGATCTCCAACAAGACCCTGTTGCAGCACCAACAGCAAAACACCAAAACACCCGATGCAAAATCAGAAAAGACGAGCATACTATGAGACGGAAAAGAATGACACGCTCTCCTATTGAGATACCTATAACATGTTTCAGCAAGCAGCACATTAATTTGTTCTTTTGTGTCCTGCGCTGCATATCATATCTAAGAGGATGTATGTATATATTTATTCTATAATGTCTTTAGTGTACCTCAGTATTTTAGGGCTGCCGTTCAAATGAATGGCATAAACATACAGACTGTTCTTTGTGTCTTTTACATTCTTCACGTATCCCTCCTTATCATAATTTTAGCCGTAGTACTGTTGTTCTTTGTCACTTGCGTTTTATACAGATTATCTTGCATTCAGAAAACTTCTACATACAACGAGTTCCTTCGATTAGTAGAAAAATGCAAGGGTTTTACACACAAAATCCGGATAACATCACCATTTAATCACCTTGTATGCAACAAGTGGCCGTCACTAGTTGACATACGTTTACCGCTCCCTGTCAGTAAAAGAATAACCATAAACCATAAAGAATTTTTCCTTCAGCAAATGTCTTAAAAGGTTGTATACAATATTCATAAATAGATATCTCGCAGTATATTGCGTATCACAGACGAATGAAAAAAATGAAAGCATGTATATGAAGTCATTTGTCCACAGTAACTATACAGTCATGGTATTTCTCTTTCTCCTAAATTCCGAGGTTTCTCTTTGTATAATGCTCATGAAGATGATAATAGCAATGACAGAATGAAATTTGAAAAAAAGACTATAACGGAAAGTCATTGATGTATTCGTCCAGCATGCAGTTTATGTCAAAAGCAGCGTCGGCTCCAAGAGGTACCAGGCTTATAAGACCACCAAACAAGGATTGTTCTTTCTTCATGAGCTTTCTGGTCCATTCCTCGTGTCTGATACTCTGGAGGTTTGCATCCGGCTGTAACTGACCCTTGATCTCCTTGCAGCATGCTTGGATTTTAGATTTTACTGTATTCTGCTTATCAGTCTCACAGATTGCATGTATTTGCACAATGGGCTGACAAACTTTCTCTTCAATTTTTGCTATCTTGGACCTCCACTTCTCGATTATTTCAAAATATTTGTCAACATGCGCCATCTTCTTTCCATGAAGTCCTTTTGCCATTTTCATGTTGGTGTCGAACTCTTTCAGCGATTTTAGTGAAGTTAAGTTTGCTGGTAGCACCTGTTTAAGGGTCATGATAAATTCTCCTAAGTTTTTATTGAACTTGTACTCTATTTCTCTCATTTCCTCTACCTCCTCATTAAGGTGAGTTTGAAATGCCTTCAACCGCTCTAAAACAGCCATGTCAGGAGCTAAATAAGAATAGAAATTAAAGCATTTCAAGAAAAAGTTACAGCGACCTTCATTCTTATGCAATAACCTTCAGCAAATTTTTCAACATTACTTGAAGTTATCGGATATACCTGTGCAATGATACTTGGATGTTCTGGGATTTTTTTCTATTCATTACTTATTATCGAAATGTGAATCAATCTTTTAATAAATGAATTATCGAAATAGAATTTACGCTTTGGGTAAAATGATAAATTAGCGAACAAGCTGGGCAAAAAGCAATGTCTATACCGCAAGAGGTCTCCAATGAGAATACGTATCCGTGATAACAGCGGAATACAAACGCATGAGACAAAAATGGGAGACATAAAACTCGGGTAGAGACAACGAGAGCACATGAAAAACCAAAAACGAATCAAGTAAACATAAAAAGGGAAAAGACAATGAATTATCTAGCACAAAATGGTAATTAACTTACAAAGAAAGGGATGGTTCAACTTGAAAACGGAATTCATCATAGATGTCGCCATCGAAGCAACCTAATAAAAGATCAGACAAACAGTAAACCAAGTTATCATTAAGATAAACAGATGTGGACAAATAAACAACATCAAAACGATAAACAATCAAGGCAAAACAACTCTGAAATTTTCATGGCAACATATACTTGAAAAGGAGGAAGACCTATATATGACTTAAATTACTTGCGTGGGACATGGGACACAGGACATAAAAATTAGGAAAATCAACGACCATTGCACATTGAAACTCACACGAACGATGTTTGAAACACTTTTAATAGACAGAAGTGCCTATAATTTCATAAAGCTTTCCCAAGCCTTCAAGAGAAAAGGGGGCAAGTTCTTATTGTTTGTCTTACAAACACCATCGCAGGCATATCATTGTACCTTGATCACCACATGGCATCATACCTTTGGTTTTTATGCTTATTATCCTAAGTTTCTCCTTCTGGTCGCTCAGCTTTTTCAACTCATCCTTGCAATCAGCATACTCGTCTGTAAACATCCGGGTTTTGAGTACGATCTTAGTCGCTCCAACTTTCTCTAACAGCGCAGGCGTGACGAGTACTTCCTGTAGAATGTGATTCAACTTCCCGTTGACATTAAGATTCCATATGTTTTCTAAGGCCTCTACTGAATCAAACCCGAGAGCTAATGTTATCCCTGTAAACAAAAGAGAAATACCATATGAATATGTATATTTTCTTTTTGCCAGCATTCAAGCGATGTTGAAGAATCAGAAGTGTACAATTTTTGCTTTGAAAAAGCCTCCTGGACAGAAAAGACCCCGTATATCAAAATACGGTTCATCAAAGTATCATTTACATTACAAAAAACGTATCTATCAAATATGTAGAAGAACTAGTCTAGGGTAAAAAAAAAACGTCTTGACAGTGTACTATAAAGTACATGTATCCTAACCCTATCCGAAACGTGCATGTCTGTTCCATGCTGAAAATTTATCTGTTCTTAAATTATGCTATTGAATTCGAAGACGTTTTGTACATTTGTACCACATGGCGAGTGTCACTGCTGGTGGACCAGGAGTCCCCGAGGGCACATGTAGCCAAGTTCGATCAACTTCGTCTCTTCAATGCATTCGAAAATTTCTGAAATCAAAATTTCTTGAAATTTCTCAAATGTGGGTCCTATAGAATCATATCCCATCCATCCTGCTACGTCTTTCGGTAAATTTTGGGACATAATAATTTTCACACTCTTTGGTAATATTACATTGTTTAGATTGAGGATCACTGACGAGGGTTAAGTACCCGAAATATGCATGTCTAGTCCATGCTGCAAATTTGTCTGTTATAAGATGATGCTATTGAATTTGAAGACGTTTAACACTTGCTATATTGCGATACGAATACACCATACGCAGCGGACGATGGAATGTTACTACTTAGGAAAGGGAAAATTGTAATTTTGACGTTGGAGTCTTCACGTTTGTCTTATATTGAAGTATTCAGGTGACCATTTTCGTCAAAAGATAACATGACATCGTAATATGAAGCAGACTTAATGCTTTCAGTGTTTTCTTTCACGGGTAGATTATGTCATGGTAATCAGCAAAAAAAAATATTATCAATTGAAAGCACGTCATTGATATATCTGTAAGTAGAAATGAAGTGGAGTGCTATGTGATTCTTTCCATGAGAGATCAAAGACTGACAAACTCGGCAAGAAGTGGAGTACAAATGGTTCCTATTGGGATTCCCAAGATTTGCTGAAAGACCATTTCCTCCAAATCTTTTAACAATCTAAGGGCATCCTCAGTAACATTTTGTGTCCGTTTTCAGCAATATGGAAGGTATTATCTATCTGTCCATGTTACTCGAATAGATTGATAATTCTTCTTATGGAAAACAAGGTACATATACCCTTGAGTTTTAAATGTAGATTATATTTAGATAAAATAGCAAGTAATTTGTAAAATGAATATCCCTTAACATTGGCGTAACATTATGCTTGATTTTTTTTAATTAGACATTGTCAGAAAGTAGTTTCTCATTTTCTTTTTCCTTTAAGTTTTCGATCTTAAGATACCTTTTTCGAATCTTTCAATATATATCCCTTTAAAAGGTCCTTTTCTGTCTAGTGAAGCACGAACTGTGATTGGATCCATGACTTTACTGAACTGTTCGTATAGTTTGTCCATCAGGTCCATAATAAAGAAATGTTCTGAGCCGAAGTCCTTGGGATTGACCGCAACAGCGTCATAGACGATCAGGTGGACACCCATCTCTCCTGAAAAAAAATTATTTCATAAGTAATATTTACGTGACACAACTGTGAGGGTAAAAAGGACAATTTCCCTACTCTTATCTGAGCAACTATAAGAAGTTGAAACTTCCCATCAAAACAATTAATGATTTAAAAGGATACGCTCGCCTCCCCGGGCACCTAGTCTCATATTAATTTGTAGATCGTTTTGGTTGTTTTGTTTAGTTTTAGTTTTGGTTGTTTTGTTTAGCTTTAGTTTTGGTTGTTTTGTTTAGTTTTGGTTGTTTTGTTTACTTATTGATTGAGATTTTTGAATTATGATTTTGAGTTTTGACTTTCACTCAATATCCATTTATTTGGGTTTGCTTTTTTGCCAGCAGTTAAGATACATAAATTTACAAGTCATCTTAAAGTCTACAAATGTTAAATGTCTTCAAATTCAATAGCATCATTAAATGATGTCATGTCAATAGCATCATTAAATGATGTCATGTCAATAGCATCATTTAATGAACAGATAAATTTGCAGCATCATATACCAGGATCAGAATACAATATTTTGGTTTTTTATGGGAGTCTGTTTGTTTTGTTTTAACATTTTCATAAGTGTAGTTGCTTCTATGTTTCATGTTTGAATCTTTATTTTGAATATCTTCTTGTGCAATTAATTTTTTTATTAAGGGTCAACATTCAACCTTAAACTTGTTTTATTAAATTGTTTTCAATTTGTTTTGTAATTGCTTTATGGTAGTTTAAAATATTTGTTTCCATTTTCTTTCATTTTTTGTGTGTTCTGACTTGCCACATCATATGTCACTCTAATGATTTGTGTCCAGAATGTCAATTGGTCTCATCATATTTACCGAATATGTTTAATATTTTTGTGCTTTTGTATTTGATGCCTTGTTGCTGCTCTGTATGTATCACTTCCCATTTAACGATTGTATTATGTTTTCTATCCTATTTCATTCCCGTTTTTAATTTTTTGGTGGATCCGGATGAATGGGAATAATGATTCATGCTGTCTTTGTTTTATATGTATTGTGATTTCATACATAAAAACTTTTTTTTTTATTTTGTTAAGGTTTTGGGATACCTCAGGGTATGGATCCTTGTCTTCATTGAAGTTTTGTTTGATTGTTGTTTCAAATACATTTTCGATCGATTTTGTCTGTAAAATTTCCCCATTTCAAACATAGACAATTTATTAACAATTCCAAGCACCTTTTCATAGATAAGATTTATTATTATCATTATCATGTGCTTCGTTGATGTTAACGTCTTCAAATTGAATAGCATCATTTAAGAACAGATAAATTGGCAACGTGGACCAGACATGCACGTTTCGGGTACATAACCCTCATCAGTGATCCTAAATCTAAACAATGTAATATGCCAAAAAAGTATGAAAGTTACTATGTCGAAAAAGTGTACCGAAAGACGTAGCAGGATGGGTGGGATATGATGCTCCAGGACCCACTTTTTAGAAATTTCAAGAAATTTTGATAACAGAAATTTAGAATGCGTTGAAGAAACGATCAACCGAAATTGATCGAACTTGGCTACATGTGCCCTCGGGGACTCCTGGTCCACCAGCAGTGACACTCACCAAGTGGTATAAATGTTAACGTCTTCAAATTGAATAGCATCATTTACTGCATTTACATTTGCTTTTTTCTTTTCTTTTCATTTTATTTCTTTCAGAAATGTAAATAATTTATGATTTAAATGGTGATAGCGTTACTTTCTACGTCCAGAATTCTTAGAATTATAGGTAACTAATATTTATCAGATGGTTAATGGTTAATTTAAAAAAATTTAATTCGAAATCAATTTATGCTGAATTTCATTTTACCACAAAAAGTCTTAAGTACCAAAGTGCTACGCTCTTTATTTCAGAAACAACGATGTTTTGGTTGAATTCAATCAACGTTCATTGATTTTGTTCTTTTTGATGTCATTCAGAATTTGATCCAGTGAGATTATTGTCAACATTCAGTTTGATTTAGTCAGCATTAAAGATCTGTTCTCTCGGAAGGTAGCATTGATTATACCGTTTATGTCCAAAGCATTGCCTACACCCAATGATCAGTTAATCCTTATATATGGGAAGCGCACGCCAGGCGTCGGGTGGAAAACAATATAAAATGTGCAGCAAGGAAAACACTATCACGCAGTATGATGTAATAGGTGAATTGAGATCATATAGGAAGGAACATGTATTTACACTGATCGATCGTCTTCATTTTGTTTCTCTGTAGAAACTAATGCTAAAATCAAACAAACGAAAATATTTATTACTAAAACATCATACAATTGCGTTATATGAATCTATTTTGGCACCCGGTTCTATTGAAGCCTTTATCAAATAAATGTGAGGAGATATTGAGTGCAATTAGACTGCACCGAATACACAAAGGACAATGAATAGAATGGAAAGCTACTTTATTTCCAACTTTGCTTAATGCTTTCTGGTTTGTTTAATACTAAAAAGATTCAAGTGGCATGAAACATAAAACATCAATAAATAAAATATAACTTTTATCAAAATATTATCTATTGTGATATTCTTATATGATGTAACAACATTTTGATTAATAATGGCATTTACTTCCGACTGCTAACCAAAACAACGACCAAGCATTCAAACAAACAGATTTTAACCAAAGGCGTCTTTGAGGGGAAGAGTAAATGGAAATGGAAGTGATGTAACTCGTTACCTTCTTCCACAACATTTCAAACCAATTTCAAGACACCAGACACGTGTTTCGGTTAGTAAATCCTCATCAGTGTTACTCCAAGCCAAAGTTATTTTCAGACATAGCCAAGTTTATATTAGTAGCGCCCTCTAGTTTTTCATTATTATTATATTATGTATTTACTTTGCAAAGTGCGTGCAGCTCCTTCCTGTAGGGTCAATTCAGTAGCATAGTCAAATAAAATCTATTGGTGCTAGGATGTTAACCTCCGTTAATTTAAATGATATTTTAGGATGAAATCATAATTTTCCAAAATAGTATGATGCCAAATTGATAAAGGGCCAAAACAAAGCTTCTTTCAAGCGACAGAGTCGGAAAGAATGTAATTACTACACTTGAAACATTCAATCGCGGGGAACAAGTTTTCACTGCTCCGCAATGCAAAAGAAAATAAGCGTTGATAATAGGAAAATTGATGTGATCCAACTCGTTACCTTCTTCAACAACATTTCAAACCAATTTCAATGCACCACATACGTGTTTCGGTTAGTAAATCCTCATCAGTGGTACTCCAAGCCAATGTTAGACACAGCCAAAATTATTTTAGTAGCGCCCTCTAGTTCTTTTTTCGGGGGGGGGGGGGTGTTGTTCTTTTCTACATTTTATGTATTTACTCTGCAAAGAGTGCGTGGCTCAAAATTTCATGTGCGTGGCTCAAAATTTCCTGTAGGTTCGATTCAGCAGCATAGAGCTTTGATCCAGATAACCTGAGTGGAGTGCAGTCTATGAACCGATCTTGATTGCATCTTAGCGCAATTAGGCGCGGAGATCCATCCGCGATCGGTTCCAAAGCTGCAAGGCATTCGACAGATCTCATTTATAAACTCACTTATTGATTTTAATTTATATTATAATTAAGTCCATTTTTCAGTTCGGATGTTGCAATTAATATGTACCAACTTCATTTCGGGGTCCTATTGCGCAATACTCCCTTAATACTGTCCCACGGTAATGAGGGTTATTGCGTTTGAAAATACTATGTCATGATTTACGTATCAAATCAACCAGCTATCGAATAATCCTCCATTTTTATTACTCTGTTACAAAGATTTTATCAGAAGTCTGAAATATAGGAGGCAAGGTCATTTAAATCTACGTCTTATGTTAAGTATCATGTGACTGCATACTCATCTAGAAGATAACCTTGTGAATGCTGAAGTTTACACGTACTTGTATAGGGAGTTTGTTTGATGCATTTTGATTTGTTTGATTTTGATTTATTTGTTTCAATCCCTTGACCCTATCATGCTATCATACAGATGGCAGAGCAGGTGCCCGACATCTCAAAATTCTCGAACTTTGAGATGTTAGTCTCAATTGCCACCCCACGTGATGGTGTCATCATGAGGTCGGCCATTAGTTCATCATACATATATTGCAGTATGAGTATGAACAAGAATGAAAGATATCCTCTGAGACCAATGTGCAGAATCCAAGAAAAGGGTATCATCATTTCTGAGCATGATGTTTGTCTAGATTGCGACCATACGTGCTGGTGTCATCATGGAGACCAATTGTTCATTCACAAATTACACAATAAGTGAATATGAGCTAATAAGAAGGAAAAGATTTTCTCTGAGACCAACGTGCAGAACCCAATAAAAAGGCACCATCATAGCGAATGTACCCTCAATCTATAAATAATTATGAATACGAAATATATAAAATTTCTCTCAATCTTTTACTGTTCATTCTATTTCTCTAATTGAATCTTAAATCCAATAATAACACTTCTTTTCACGTTTGTGTGGTAGGTAGATGATTAGAGTGTTACTCAGCAAAGAAGTTATTAGTTAAAATGATATTAGAAAGCACTTTAAATCTCAAGTCTTATCAGCAAATACTTTTGAAACATTCAACTTTAATAAAGGTTTTAAGTAAATTAGCACTCTGAGACGAGGGTTTTAACCTCCAATTCAAAAAGTGGTCTCCTTTTTAAAAATTCACATCTTTGAAATGTCAAATCTTAAAAGTCTGAAATATATAAAAGTTACGGACCACGCCTCTGTATGTCTGTTTCTAGCTATATGACATCTTTTAGCATCACTGAATGTAAGTAAATGCAAATAAGTTCAGAAATGAATTTCAATGTTACCATACAGGCCTTGAAAAAAGGTTCTTGTCCGTGCAAATATTTGAATTAGTCGATTAATAATCGGTTAATGCGGCATTATAACATTATTGGGACCCTACCACATTTGACGTTGTCTAACGTAAACAGACCATATTTAATCCTCTTCAGGGCCTTTGTGCACACTGTTTACTTTAAGTATCATATATGCGCCATAAAATTTGCAGGTGTCAGAATTTGATGTTCAATTCGACAGAATTTAAATCTACCTTTAAAGAAACCATTGATTTTATCAAAAATGCTATTATGGCAGTGTGAAATGTGTAAAAATCTGTACCCTCCTCCAAGATTTTCATTTTTATGTTTCACACAATTTTAAGTAATTTTGAAATAAAATTAGTATTTTCAACCGTTTCAAAAATAAATTTTCACTAGAAACCCAGAAATAGAAAGTAAATAAATATATGAATTTAAAAAAATCAGGGTTTTTTTCAAAGGGGTAGGGCCACGAGACCCCTAAATCGGCCCTTGATTTTTCTCTTAAAATAAATTTCATGAGGAATACTTGATATCTCTTATGAAAATACATGAATGTTTACCGCTTTTCATGAAAAGGATAACATCACCAAACAATGTGCCATTTAACTGTTATGACGTCATGAAGTGACGTCATTTTGACGTTATTGAGAAAAGATGGCGAAAATTGCTGGGAATTTTGTCTTTTGTCGTAGAATTCAATGTGGCCGCATGCGTTAACTTAGATAAAACGTTTATGACAAAAGGATATAATGATAATCTTTCACATATAAATTTTCCATCATAGTTAATGCATGCGGCCATTGCTAATTTAATAGAAATATTGAGTTTTTGCATCAATTTTGCCGAATTTGACCTATTTTGGTGTTTTCAAAGGGCTAAAAGGTGTTGATAAAAGCAATGTTTACAAAAAGTAGATTCGTAATTCAGTAGAGAACGTTTCAAAATGTCAAATAACAGTTAAAAATTCTATGAAGTACAATGTTCAAAATTTATCAAACTTAGGGCCAATATCGGGCTTCGTGGCCCTACCCCTTTTTTCACATACATAAAGTCAGACTCTTTGTGTGTGTGTCACTAATAACATTTAATAGCAATTCTCTGCAACCATTTAAACAATTTCGGCACGCATGGTCTCCGATTTTCATGAAAATTCACACATAAGTAAGGACCAATGAAAAAAGGAAAATTTTACAAAAAAATTAATTCTAGGTCATCTGGTTACCATGACAACGGTCTTTAAAGTAGAGAAATTGGCAAAATTGAGCTAATTTGAAGCTCTATAATTTGGTCTATATGTGACATCAATGGAAGATGTTTTATGCATCCTAAAGATTAGGACATAAAATTTTAAATAAGCTCACTAGTAGTGCCTGATATTGTGAAAAAGGCTGGTTACCATGACAACATCATTAGCAAATTTTGATATATTGATTTCAAAATGCTGTTTGTATTTTCCAATTTTCCTTCTTTCTTGGTGAGTATATGATAAGGATATAGGATTTATTTCATAAAATGAGCAAATTCAAGATAAACCCACTTGTTGCTATGTAGATAAGTTACCTTGGCAACAGTAACTATAGTCTTTAATATTACTTATTTTGCAACTTCAGAGTCATTTAAAAAAATTTTGTATCATGATGAACAGATAAAAATTGTAGGGAAATATCCAACACAAGGAGGAATTTCAAAAACCGTAAAAAAGCTATGGGGGAACATATGTTACCATGGCAACCAGTTTTTATTATTTTCATAAAACAGTAATTATTAATCCCAGGAAGTTCAAATTCAATAACAATAAAGATCAAGTAAGCCTCTATCCAAATACAATGAAAAAGTTTCAAATAAATAATGGTTGCTATAGTAATTTGGCCATATATTATAAAAATAAGCATTTTTTGCTGTTTTTTGAAGCCTTTTCCTAAAAAAACGAAACAGGCTTACACAACCTTTTTTACATATACGATAAAGCAAAGTCTAAACTTTATTTTAGATTTAAAAAAATTCAGATTACCTAATTTTTTATGCCCGTATCCAAGGACTCAAAGTGGGCCTATGTGCAATTTTAAACAATCGTTCCCATAGCAACGGGCTATTTCCTGAATATTTTTTTTAAAATTTTCTTTCGTGTAATGAAAGATCTACTTGAATACATTAATCAATTTTCATCACTTTGAATTAAAATTCAATGATCTAGTAAAAAAAAAAAAGGGACTCTAAATATTGTCCAAAATTGCTTTCATTTTTGCGATTTGAGGTCATGTTGCCATAGCAACGAACAGAAACTTTGTCCCAATGTGAATGCTTAAGTTTTATTTGCATATAAAACTAAAAAATGTTAGTAATTTATCGTTGAATTTTGAAAAAATGCCAAAAATACTATTTTGATAGGGTACCTGTGTTGTTGCTATGGAAACATATAGATAAGACCATAAACCCAACATTATATAAAACTTGAAAGAGCAATGATAGGGTACTGATAATTCATCAGTGTTTCTTTTAGATTATGCTGCATGAATTATGTTTGTGACTTCAATAACGCCCAAAAATGCATTTTTTCAATATTCAAAGTCCGTTTCCATGGCAACCGGATGTGATATTAAGAAAATTTTAAACAAATTTTTACTTTTGGGTCAGACCCAACCTTATGTACAAATTTTATCAAAATCTGAGACATGCCGTGCCATGCGTCCTTCATAAAAGTGCAAATGCATACAGATAATAGCTATTAAATGAACTCGTCCTAGAGAGAGAGGCATTTTTCAAAACGGATGACACTTAAAGGGTCAATCGACCGACAGACTGACGGACGGACAGACAGATAACAAATGAATTATTGAATGCTTTCAGTTATCCGTAAGTCTGTAGACGTAACGCTTGAATCCATAATGACGTATTGATAACGGATTTGAATCCCTCAATACAATGTGTCCCGCGATATTTTTAGGAAATTTCAATATATTCAGTGGCGTAACTATTGTATATGCTTGTATTATTGTTGTTGTTATGCTAAAGCATCCACTTTTCTTTCAAAATTTCTTAATTCAGTACTGATTTTTTTCCTCTGAAGACTATTTTTTGTCTTTTCCATTCAATTGCTGTATGCGGTAATGCCCATCTCCAGATACGTCCTTGAAGTGCGATTTATGAAAATGAGAAATGATCTCAACTTGAGATTTTTATGTGGTACTCATTTTCATTGTTTCATGAAAAGAATCCATTTTCCATAAGCTACTGATGACTATTGAAAGACCTATGTTTAAAAGGGACTTATATCCATGTGGTATTAATATATCATTTACAAGACATATGAGATGGCAAATTACAATATCTATGTACACAAACGTATAAAACATCGATCATCTTGTCTACTTTTCATGCCGATACCCTCCCTCCTCGATCAAGTTACTACAGGATTTTAAAAATTTGAGGAGACATCCACTTGTACGGTTAAAACTGAAGGGGTCGTTAAATAGCATGTCCTCTTTTTGGCAATCAGTTGTATTTACTCTTTTCAAGTGGATAATCTTTCAAATGACATGCTTTACATACAAACAGGAATTTTAAGTGATCAAAAAGTATATATGTGTATAAGAATACTTGTACTTGTAAAGTACACGGTCACGAAAAGAAAGTTTTCTCGTAGTTATGATGTACATATCTATCCATGAAAATGACCAAAAATATTTAAAACAGAGAGAGAGAGAGAACAAAACAAAGGAATGATGAACAGACAAAAATTGCGCAAAGTCACGCTCATTTGTTCTCAAATCATAATGCAAGGACCCGTGGATCTAGATGGGAGTTGAACCTGTGGGTCAGAACCCTCCCTGGAATTGGCTAGAAATAACTATTTTTTACGCATAAAGCTAATTTTTCTTTAAATATATAAAATCAAAAGCTGTATCCACCCCTTTGGGAAAAAAATCTAGATTCGCCCATTTGAAGTACATTTGTATATATGTATAAAGGTAACTCTTACCGGGTTGTCTTTGGAAGAAAGGTCTGGATGCGTCCTTGTTCTCCATGTCTCCCCCGTCCTTCATCCGGATCCGCGCCGTCAGTAAGTTGTATGGTACTGTAGCCATGGTGGAAAACAAGTAGATGATAACTCACACAAACAATATACCTTTATTTACCATCAAACATAGAATACAACAGTCTGTTAATTTATTAAATATTAAAACTATATACACGAACAATGCCAAAGCGCCGGTGTTCGTTTAATGCGCCGGTGTTCTTTTTCAGTATATATTGAACGGCTACATACACTATGTAACGTTTTATACTTCCAAAGTATGGTAATTCTTGATTGTCAAAACATCTTAGTCCGATACATCAGTTTTCAATAGCTATATTAATATTTGTTTTTCGGAGAATTTTCGTCTATATTGACCACATAATTTTCACGAAGTAAAAGAAGGTTTAGTTCTTTAATTTGAATCGATTTTAAAACGCTTCTCAAGGCCTTGTATTGGCAAAAACTTTGTTTCTGTTTTTTAAATTCAATCTCTCTTCCTCAATGTACTTAATTTAATGTCTTTTTCCTATCAAAAACAGATCTTTATTATCGCCTATTTTACAAAGTACGGTGATCCGTTATAAAAATGTAAATACGATATATTGAATTCGTGTGTAGAGTTATGTTATTTACGACAAGACCATATATACAGTTGGGAAATTAAAGGGTCATCAAACTAAGTATATATTTAAAGTGACATCTAGTATCACAGCTAAGTCTCTACATCACTAAAAAGGATTTAGCTAGACTGAAGATATCTATCACCAAAATGGCACCAAGCAGTCGAAAAGTAACGAGAACATAGTACGAAGAGCCAAACAAAGAAAAAAAAAACAAAGCAACAAAAAAAAATCCAGGCTAAAATCTACAAAACGAGAAGAAAATCTGAATTATTCCTTTTATGAAAAATGAAAATCAATACGTCATAGAATGTTGAAAAGAAGAATAAAAAACAAAAGTCTATCGCAAAGTGTCATGTACGTGTCCTTACAAATTAGAAAAATGAGAATAAAAAATCGAATTCCTTTGGGATCCTCTTAAATTCATTTTATGAGGATATCAGTAATTTATTTGTTCAAAAATTTGACAAACATTTCGGAACCAATTCGACTATATTCAAAACACAATATCTTTAAAGTAGCTTCTTTAATGCGTGGTTGACATCACGATTTCATTTATCAAAAGTTATTGCAATAACTTCATAAAATTAAAAACAAGAAGATTTTTGTATAATCCCAAATTTACTTACCTTTCGATAATTATGTTTAAATTCCAAAATGTCAAAGTCCTGGTCGAATCAGGCTTTTATGGAATGTCCTTCTATTGCACTTCCGTTCGTCGAAACCAGCAAAGATCCACTATTGGTGGCACAAGAGGTCACAGTGTACTTGTCAAAATGAACTGAAATTGCTCACATTCTATAGTGTATAAGGTATCGTGATAAAAAGATGGTAAGACAAGGGGTTAACATTTTGGGGTGTTGATGACGTCATCATTACCTGACAGCCATCCCTGTTCCTAAAGTCATGTGAACGGCACCACATTGTACTATGACCGGTTAGATAATACTACATACAAACAATCGATTGTTTATTTCCTATTTCTATATTTATCGATTTGTTTATAGACTTCAAAGGTTTAAAATTATCTGATTATCCATCTTTAAGAGTCAATGAGTCTGTCAAGGATTATCGCCACGGATTAATCAAGCGTAATTAACCATGAAAGGACCGTAAATTAAAGTTGATCCGACGATAATAAGTACCGAAGTAGCTTTACTGTCGTGTTGAATCGACCAGACATGTACAGTTTACATATACCTTAATAAGATCAATCTTTAGTTATATATGATAGCATCTTAAACTAATCCTGACATTTGTATTTTGAGATTTTTAATCAAATTTATGAGGTAACAAGCTTACAATGTGGTCTGCAAGTCTGCGACCGTTTATCAACGTTCGAGTCGTGCTTTATTCAATTATTTTAAATGTGTAATTTGCTTTTATTTATATTTAATAGTAGGATGTGAAATTCACGTACACATGTTAAAACATGGAAAACGAAATGTAAAAAAAAAACCAAAACAAAACAAAACACCCCCTCTCTCCCTCAAACAAAAAAAAAAAGAAGATAAAATAAAAATAAAAAGCACACAGTGTATCGCAATTCATTTATTTCAGTATCTGTTCCTTAATGTAAAATATTTTGATGTTTTGTATACCATTTAAGTCTCTATTTTTTTTAAAATTCATATTTCTTTCTTTTCTCCTCTACATCTCCCTTTTTCTTTTCTTTATTTTCAATACAGCAATCGTTATGGTTTAAGCGAAAATAATCTCGCTCTGCTTTTGATGATGATGAAAAGTTTGGAATCTTTATATGTAATATTCCATGAAATTAAGAGAACAAAATTTCAAAAATTATTTATAATTTCATGGACAAGACAAAGATTTTTTTTAATCATGGTTTAAATGAAAAAAAGATTATATTTCATGAAACTGCTCACTACAAAATAAGTTATGATTTTTCAAAGAAAGAAAAATTGAAAAGGAAAATTAAAGGGGACTTACCTCCTATAAGAGATACTGGTAAGTAAGGTTCTCCCGCTGTCTATGTACTGATTTATATGGATACCACTTATTGATCCACCCTATATAAACAAACATTTGATTTTAAATCTATCCTTAAAGAAAGCTTTCATTTATCTCCCAGATTTTAAATTTTGCTGCAATTTTCCTTTCGTAAACCAACACAAAATGATACCCTTTAAATTTGATTTTTATTAAAATGTGTAAGGTGTTGACAAAGGCTTCTTTATGTGTGTATCTGCCTACCGCTGTAAACCCTTATTGTCGTATTGTTTTCATCAATAAAGATCTGTCTTGTCGAATTTAAACCCGTGAGAGAGAGTAAAAAAAATCATCTGAAATCTGAAGCTTTAAACGAAAATTTAATTATTCATTACGAAAGAACACGCGAGTAACAATTTCATCATCGCCGCTATTTGTTTTTTAAAAAGGACTTTCATACATGTATATAAATGTAACGAAAGTTTATTATCCGTTAGGTTTTGTTAAAGGGGGGAGGGGTTTTCGAAGGTATTAACTCTCCTACATTGTATAGGAAGTATGGCAGTTATTCTACGGTAAATCTCTACAATGACGTCATGACAATTGGCCATCATACTGAGACGTCAATGGCGGACGCAACTTGCACTAAAGGATATAGGCCGTTGGTCCTCGCAGGGATTCAACCCGGAAGTAGTTCTAGATGTGGCTGACACAGTTCCATTTGTCCAGGAACCAGATAAGATTCAAATCAGTATCATGCTCATTCCTTCTGAGTTCCTTGTCTCACTCCCGAAATGGGAGTTAAAAAAAGAAGGAAAAAAACTCAGCTCACTTAAAGTCCGGTTTAAATGTTTTCCGATTAGCCATTTTGGGTGTTTAGTTATTATTTATTGTTGTATGGTATTTTGCTATTTACTATCTTTTTCCTTTTTTTTTTTTTTTTTCGGTTACATATTTCAACCAAGAGCGACAGATCCACTTCGTACTTATGTATTACTTCAATCTTTCGACGCAAACGACCATTTGAACACCTCACTGTATGACAATCGTGATGATTTCAGCTTCCACATAACTAATGCCTCGTTCACACGGTTGCGCAATAAATTTATTTCGCAATAACTTTATTGCGCAACAAATTTGTTTCGCAATAAGCTTTTTTGCGTTCACACGAGAACGACACTATTGCGCAACAAAATGCCAATGGACATGCACAAGAATCATGAATAAAAATGTACTGTAACAACGGATATTTTGTTCGAATAATTTTCGTGAAGCCTAAATTTAAGACTATTTTGAGACTGAGGAAGCCTATATAACATTCATTTCTTAGAACATGACGTCATTCAATAGTGAGGTCATTCTCTACAAGGGATCCAGACTTATAGAAAAGCTTTCTTATACATGTATATACGAAAATCGGAATCTCTCAATATAATCTTTGAAATACGTCAGTATAACAATCCCTTTCTCTTGTCATGATAATGCGCATGCGTCAGATTTATTGCGCAACAGTTTCGCTTAGCGTTTACACGGCAGGATTTGTTGCGCAATAAAGTTATTGCGAAACAAATTGAAAATTTATTGCGCATTAAATTTTGTCGTGTGAACGCAAAACAAATTTATTGCGCAACAAATTTACGTTTATTGCGCAATAAACTCTCCGTGTAAACCAGGCATAAACTTCCCTTTCATGAGTAGCAACATTCCGTCTTCACCTGCTTAATATGGCGCTTTTGTTTCTCAGTTGATACGGTACGCAAGGGCACGTTCCAAATATGAAGATTTCATCGTTAGAGCCAGACCGCTTGCAAGTAAGCTTCTTGTTCAGGGTTATATTTCATAACGGCTGATATCATCTTTGAGGAAGTTCTTCGGTCGCTACGGGGATATTATGAAAGAATATCAGATCCCCCTTTCCAGAATGATCGGTGACAATCTGGATTGCGATTGAATGGCTGTCATCATCACCAAACAAGAAATATTTAAATACCTGATATGTACATCGAGACAATCACCGAATTTGACAATTTTCCATGGAGATAATGAAAGAATATCAGATCCCCTTCTGGATTGCGATTGAATGGCTGTCATCATCACCAAACAAGAAATATTTATCTGATATGTACATCAATATGTACATCGAGACAATCACCGAATTTGACAAGTTTTCATGGAGCTGTTGCGACGGGTGTTGCATACAATCATGAGACGCTGACTCTCCCCGGGCACCTGGTCTCTTTTCGGAATGTTATTCATTCCGAGGTTCGCAACCGTTCCAATGGAAATTCTAATGATTTTGCCTTGTCTCCTGGACTTTGAGACTGAATAACTGTTGGGTATTTCTTTAATGTTTATTCTCAAAGACAGTGTGTACACTATGAAATGTTCATCTAAGTACTACGAATTTCTTAAAAATATCATTTCGCTTAAAATGTTAATAAAGAGTGGGACTGGTGTAATTTTTTACTTCTAAATACTTCTACTCCGATGAATTCTTTTCTTCTATAAATTGTGTAGTTACCCGGAGCCATATAAGACATACAAATAGGTAGAAAATGTCTGAATATGACTGTATTCTAGGTCAGTGAAATTTTAAAGATATCAGTCAATATTTGATAATTTATTGGATATCATAAGTTTGTTTATCCACAAAGAATTATGTATTGGATCTCTTCAAATCTTTGTTCAATACTTGTTTCAAAATTGACTTTAAAACAAGTGGCATATTTGTGTGAAAGTACGACAGAGAATTGGAACGATTGAGTATACAAACGAAAGAAAAAGGGGACTGTATTTGGGGATCAAGATGAGGGAACGAATAGCCATTTGATTGGGAAGGGTGAGAAAAATACTTTACCAAACCCCCCCCCCCCCCCCCAAAAAAAACCCCAAAATACAAAACAAAAAAGAATTATAAGCCGAATAATAAAAATCCGACACGAATGGTTCAAATCCCCTTCGCCCCCTCCTCTATCGCCTTTAAAAATGCGAATGCAGCTTACGAAAATTTCCCCCCTCATACTGTCAGAATTTACTTCGATGCATATGTTTCAGATAAATTTGCAGCATGGACCAGACATGCACGTTTCGAATAATTAACCCTCATCAGTGATCATCAATCTAAGCAATGTAAAATGGAACCAACTGTCTCGCGCTTCGAGTGACAGTAGGTTTCCGACGATGGGTTTTTCTGTTATACAAAATTTTGGTGTAGAAGAGAAATGAAATTGAAAATAAATGTAAACAAACAAATTTCCAATACAAGTTGCCATACGAATTTTAGAAACCAATAAAATGAACGCCCCACCTGATGAAATGAGAAAGGGTGCTCTTGAAGTACATCGTCCAAGTAGTATCAAAGACACCTGAATGGCTATAAATATATATTGTAATTCATATCCATTGAGACGTGTATTAAATAATAGCCATTTCATGTATCGGCATTGCAATATTCAGATCAACAGCCATGTTCAGTATGATAAATCTGAAAAATTAATGGCAACTTTATGTCCGAGAGCTAAAGGCACATAGAGAGCTAATTCCCTTGGTCCTGTACGACTTCCGTAGCCATCTCTTGTATGGTAGATGGAGCAAAGATCCATAGAAAAAAATCAGCTTTATTCTCTTAATTAGCCTCTTTGGGGATTGTTGAACTATAAAATGACACTAAAAATGACTTAAGAATAATCCTCCGAGTTTGCCATAACAATCAATCCCTGATAAATGAAATTGGATACCAGCTAAGGGACCGCAATAAGATAAATCACTTAACCATTACATTATATATTGTATTCTTTAAAAAAAATCCAATCCCAATTAATGTATTATTAGACTTTAAAATTAATTTTCTGTATAAAGGCATGTATCGTATTACATTATATAAGAGGACATACATTTTATATATTGATATTTTGTCTTTCTTTCAATGATTCCTACCACGCACGTGAATCCATATATAGAAGATGAGTATACTCATTTATTAATAACAATTCGCAAACACAAACGAACAAAAGCAAAGTTATCCAAATACAATACATCGCAGAGACCCAAATGAGAAAATTTTCTTTAATCCCTTTAAAAGAAATCGGACCCGGCTTCAGAGCTGATAATTTGTAACACATATCATGTAATCGAGAAAATAAGATAGGGCCATATAAATTTGTAAATGCATAATAAGTAGTTGTTGGTTTTTGTTTTTGTATTTGGTTTTTTGTTTTGTTTTTGGTTTTGTTTTTGTTTGGGTTTTTTTTTTTTTTTTGTTTTTGTTTTGTTTTGTTTTGTTTTGTTTTGTTTTGTTTTGTTTTGTTTGTTTTAGTTTTGTTTTGTTTTGTTTTGTTTTTTTGTTGTTTTTTTTTTTTTTGCCAAACCTTGTTTTCGTCTGATTCTTTATCGAAAGATTATTCATCATTTGAAATAAATTTCAAGTACTAATAGGGTACAGGAAGGTCATTTGGATGTCATTTCAATATTTGTGGTGTTCGGATGTAACATCTTCAAACAATCTGTCGGCATTCCCATGTGAAACAATTGTGCCCCAAGCCTGGCTAAAATATATTCTAATGCAATGTCGCTATAACGTCGAATTTCATTGGTTGTTTGCTCCTTAGTTACGACTGTAAAACGAGAACATACTATGCTTTGACGTTGCTAACGTCACATTTCGCCTAATATTAAAAGAATATAGATTACATTAGAATGGGAATACTAGTAAATAGATGCGGACGATAAATGCTGATTTTACAGGTGCAAACAACCGTTTTTATGGCTCCGCTAACGCGTCGTCCAGAAAAACTCAGTTTGCGACCGTAAAATCAGCATTTACTGTCCGCAAATATAACGTCAGAAGCTAGTTATTCCCTAATTCACACGTTGTTCTGTCAGAGAAACAACCAACCCTCAAATTTAAACTATAATTTGATTTGTTTTTATTTATCATATTGTCCATCTATATAGATTATCTTAGCATCACTTATCATCCAAGCTAAGTGTAAAGATGCAAGATTCACGGCAGAATAAAATGCCAATTTTCTCCAAACACTTTACGACAGACATGACAATTTCTATTTCAACATCACAAACTATGCAGTTTACGATATAAAGCGGCTGAATTTTTATCGGATTGCGAAACTGTCTTCCTCGTGAAAAGAAGCTAAGTCCTAAGAAGGAGCGAGACAAGTTGTCTGGAAAGAATAAGCATCTCCTGCCTTCGTGTAACACCCATCTCTTCATTTCGACTGATTGTTTAACAGCAATTATGGGCTGTAACTAGATTTGACTGAAAATGAGTCTTATATTATATTCATTACATTATCAAAAAATATCTCAAAATGAGTTGGTAAAAAGATTGGCTTTCTTGACCGGCTTGACTACTTTTTGTGTTTATATGGAAGTTATCGTTACCTGATTTTGAGTGCTTCTTTTACACTTTTGGAAAACTTAAGCTTATTTTGTATAATATTCCTATTTTTCCTAACTTTGATGATTACAGATCATAAGGAAGTGAATGGAAAGGATTACACACGTTTCACAAATTCGTAATATGTCCATCTTTACAACAACAACAACAAAATCAGTGAAACAATAATGGGCTTACAAACTCAGTAAATTGAAACGTTGAACTATAAAGTGACACTAAAAATGACTTTGGGGTAATCCTCTGAATTTGCCGTAACAATCAATCCCTGTTAAATGAAATTGGAAACCAAGCTATGATACCGCAATAAGATAAATCTCTTTACCATGTTATTATATATTTCATTCCTAAATTTCTAATAGATGTATCATTAAACTTTATCGTATTACATTATATAAGAGGACATACATTTTATATATAGATATTTTGTCTTTCTTCCAATGATTCCTACCACACATGAGTCATTTATTAATAACAATCCGCAAACACAAACGAATAAAAAAAGTCATCCAAATACAATGCATTGCAGAGACCCAAATGAGAAAATTTTCTTTAATCCCTTTAAAAGAAATCATACCCGGCTTTCAGAGCTGATAATTTGTAACACATATCATGTAATCGAGAAAATCACAAAGAGCCAGATACATTTGTAAATGAATTATAAGTAGTTTTTCTATCAAGGCTGGTTTTCGGCTGATACTTTATTGAATTGTCAAAAAATATCTCAAAATGAGTTGGTAATACCTCTGTCACGCCTAGCCGGATAAGGAGAACGGACGAGTAAGATTGGCTTTTCTGACCGGCCTAACTACCTTGTCTGATTATATACGTATTTGAAAGTATTTCGTTTGTAGAACATTATCTGGTTTGAGTGCTTCTGTTACACTTTCGGAAAATTGATGCTTATTTTGTATAATATTCTTATTTTTTGCTTACTTTGATTACAGATCTTTAAGCACTACATACGTTTCATAAATTCGTAATATTTCCATCTTTCAAAAAAATAATCAGTGCAAGTTCGCTTCTTCGCGTCATAATTTGTTTAGCACACCATAGAAAACCATAAAATCAAGAATAAGGATGGATATCTAATGAGACTACTTTACAAAGACTACAGCGAAACAAACTCGCACAAGGACATTAGACTACATTACTGTCCCGAAGTTATGATGCGAAGAGGCGAAGAAGCGAGGTGACGATGCGAAGTAACTTCGATCTTCGCATCGTAACTGCGCTTCTTCGCGTGTCCATTGCAAGCGCGAAGAAGCGATGTCCCTAACAGAACACCGTTATTTTCGAATAGGTGGTTATGTTCATTCTAGACTTGTGCTGAATGAGTGGGCATCTTACTTTGTGATCTTTGAACATTTCATTCTGCCTTGGTCAATATAGTACTATCGTTATTGCTTTGTACTAGGTCATGGTACTCGCAAGAAGGTCCTTAATTCACTTCGGACAAACAAACGAACACACACAAAACAGGAGGAAAAATTATAATTATTACAACATAAGTGATATAGATCCATCAGATCAAAATTCAAATAGCAAACATTATTTTAGCAATGAATATCATAGAACAACAACAAGTCTCTCATATATCATAATGTGAATCTCACGATAATGGACATTTATCAGTCTATGTCCATGACAAGGACGTCGTTGGTGTAATTTTTGCTGTCCGTGGATGAGCTACTCGACTCACGATGGAATGCTACAGGTATATCATCGTTCTTGTTTCTATTTCCGAACCTGTACATGACTGTACGACAAAGGCACAGCCTTCATCAACAATATTGTACGAAATTCAACGAATCGTACGCAACATAACACGCATGTCGTTACTACCTTGATACTAAGAACAGTGTCGATAATGAACTCTACATTTACGTGGTACTCAGTTTGGTCTTTTTCACTGAAATGAATCCATAGAAGGAATAACCAGACAGACATAGGTATATACATCAATACCGAGTAAAAATCTAACAACCATCTCGACGCAACTTATTTTTGCGTGTTCGAAAAGTGATTGGCTCGTGCCGAACAGAACAAGGCTATCAATGCCTTGGTATTGTCTGATCATTCTGTAGTACGTGATCAGGAGAAGTAAAAATAGGTTGAAAGCAGCAAGCGAAGCAAGAAAAATGAAGGCGGCTACTGATCCAAGTCGACCCACAGTTATCCGATAATACACATTTTGAATACTTTTTATATCCATCACTAACTGCCGATCCACTCGCCATGAGTCCGAATGACCATACGGCGACGAGAAAGGTCGCTGTTGTACCCTTTGATAGAATTGGAATAAAGTCCGTGTCCAAACCGTAAACCATAAAAACGACTAAAACACGTCAAGGTCAAGGTCAGAAAATGCACACTGTGCGTCCTTAAAACATTGTGAATGATACAAATAATGGCGGGAACAAGATGCGTGCGCATTAATACGGTGACCAGAAGATGAACGCCAAAAAGTACGTCACATACCATCAAGTTACCATAAATAGCCCGTACCTGTAGCGGAATGCGTCTACATCCAACAAATATATGAAGTATCCAAAATGAAAAGACAAAAATAATTATTCCCATGCAGATTTGAACAATATCAGTGGTTGAATAAACATAGTTGGCATCGCCTGTAACATGAGCCATGATGTTTTGAGAATGGAACGATATACATGTTACATTTGTTCTCATCGATCTCATCTCTAATGCATTTAAAATATTGGTCGTTAAAAATTCATTCGATGAAGAAATTTATTGAAACTTTTACATCATGTTATATCCCGGAGACATTTTTTGAAATGATACTAGTTTCATCCCATTATCTTAATGGTAGCCGTACTTTATATGACATTTCATTCCAATTTGCTTTTAAGACTTCCATTATCTGTATAAGTAAGGCATTTTATAGAATTTATCCGTCAGCCATAACTTTTAGATATACGTAAACAAGTGCTGGAGTATATTGTATCCAGACTTCCGTCTTGCATGCACTTGTCTTCGACCGACAGGTACATTACGTAAGGTCATATTTTTGTCTGTCGAAAACAACAGAAGGATGTGATGGCTTAGTCTGGAGTACATTGTATCTGTCCGTTTGTCTGACGGTCACACCATCACATATACCCGTCCGTCTGTCTGACGGTCACACCATCACATATAGCCGTCCGTCTGTCTGACGGTCACACCATCACATATAGCCGTCCGTCTGTCTAACGGTCACACCATCACATATAGCCGTCCGTTTGTCTGACGGTCACACTATCACATATAGCCGTCCGTCTGTCTGACGGTCACACTATCACATATAACCGTCCGTCTGTCTGATGGTCACACCATCACATATAACCGTCCGTCTGTCTGACGGTCACACTATCACATATAACCGTCCGTCTCTCTGACGGTCACACTATCACATATAACCGTCCGTCTGTCTGACGGTCACACCATCACATATACGGCTATATCTTGATATGCATTACATCCATCTTCAGTGGCGTAGCTACCGTGTATGCTTGTATACTAAATCATGCACATTTAGTTCAAAATTCTAAGCTTTTTTTCTTTAGGATATTTTTGAGCTGCTGGCGACAACCCCCCCCCCCCCCTCCGCATTTTGCCTCCTTCACTGGAAATGTCCTCAACTAGGGCCGTTTATGTGACCCTTACGCCTTTGTATAATAAAGAGCATCCATTCAATTTTGCTCAAGCTACACCAATGATCTTTGCAATAAGTACTGATTTATTTTTGATCATCTAGACTTATTTAGGACACTTCATATGGGAGCATGTGAATCTATAAGAGATAATGATTATATTCACTGAGAAAGTCTATATAGTGGTATGAATATGGTGTCAACGATACAAGTTTGTCCTCGCATTAAGAATGGTTTTCGTTGTTTATTAGATGCAGTGAACTCGAACTTCAAAAATATTTCAAGAAATTGTGAAGTAAGACAAGAAATAGGCGCATTGACTTACAAAGATTTCTTCCATCCAATACTGGTGTGTATGGAAGGAGCCCTACACCCAAGGAGGGTCATGATCACATACAAGGTCAAGGTCACATAAAAATGTACGAGGCCCTCGAACCTTTCGCTTTTGGAACCATGGATGATGGAGGGTGGACATAAGCACTTTGATTTTCCCTCTCTTCATAATTATGATTAATGACCACGACAAAAGGAAAAGTCCCATTCCCTCGAGTTCAAATTCATATATTACTGATAAACTCTTGTCAGTAGAACATGTCGACCTGTAATCTTCATACTTACCACAAAGATGGGGACAGTTAAATTCTGCTCACTATTGTTTGAAAATACTTGCATATAAAACAAAATACCTAGAACTTTATCTTGTGGTTTTGAAGTAAAGACTCTTCCTTTTGCTGAAGTGATGTTTTATGCCAAATAAGATTAAAGTAACAGTCAATTAAGGGCAAAGTATAGATCAGACAATGTGGAACAATTTGTAAAACCGACAAAATGACCAAACCAAGAAAAGAGTCTATTGATTTTCAAGGTTTCTTGAAAGATCAATTTTGATCAACTGAGAATACTGTGTCGGGTAAAATATTCTTTCCAACAGTATATGTATATTTTAAAGGAAAGCAAGAAGTGCAATTGAGCATAGATTGTTCACACCCTGTCATTCAGTACAGAAATTATCTTGCGCATGTAAAACTTGGAAGGGGACCATGAGACACATGTTTAAGTGATGGTTTGTCAAAGGTCTTGGTGGCTGATAGATTTAGCTGAGAACATAAACTAGGTACAGATCTTTGAGAACTTTTTCAAAAGGTCTTGATCTTAAAAGGAAAAATAGCAAAGGTTTGTTTACATTTTAATGCCTCAATATGCAAATAACAAATACCATAGATGTATACATAAAATATATAAAATAAAACATTACATGTATAACAGTGTCGTATGATGTGTACATTGTCATAATGGTATAAATGCATGGTCATATATGGAAGATTTTTCAACATGTACATTGTAGTCATTCGGACAATATTTGTTTCAATATTCATAAAACAAAGTAAAAAAAAAAAAAACAAAATGAAAAGAAAATACCAGTATGTAAATTTAAAACTGATTTCACACTTCATCCCCATTGTATATTATATCAATAAATACATACCCATTTTACATGTACATCTTTTATAGCTCTACTCATTCTCTTTTTCAAACTTTCACCAAAAAGGATACTTTAGATGTATATTTCATACAGCTGACCAGTGCATAGTATAAAATAACTTTTTTTAACAAGACTTGAATGCGCAGTACAGACAAATGGGAAGGGGTTCCACAGGGTGAAGTCCAAGATTCGATGAAAATATTTTGAAAAAAAAAAGAAAAACAGAGATTACCATCTCATTATATTGTGACCATGACCTTAACCATGACCTCGCAGATGTTACCTTCGATCAAGGTTAAAATGCACCCTTGGAACCCAGGCAACAGTTCTGTGAAATATTGTTCAAATGCGTACAGAGGTCTTTAAGTTTTAGAGCAGATTTTTTTTATGCTTTGACCTTGACATTGAATATATGACTTTGATTCATAGATTTATGACACATCATTAGGACCTAGGCAACAATTCTGTGTAATACCATACAAATCCATAGAGAGGTTATAAAGTTGTCGTCCAGGCATGCATCTGAATGATTTTTCACAAAATTATTGCCAAGGACCTAAAAGAGTGTATTAACCTTAAACAAAGGTCATATTTTCAAGGCCAAATCTGAGTTAAACAAAACAATTAAATCCTGTCTGGGTATATAAAGTTATGACTAATGGAAAAAAAAACAGGAAGGGGGAGTGATTCCTACATGCTGGGGCTGTCACGGTTCAGCCTTTAGTCGGTTCGGTTCGGTTCAGGAAAATGAACTGTGGTTCTTGGTTTTTCGGTTCCGTTTGAGTTTGTGTTGTTTAATTCCATAAAAGAGAGATTCCATAAATGAAATAATGGTAAGAATAACAAATTAACAAATAATTCTTATTCATTTTACTTCAAGATTTTATCAACATTCAACAAAATAACCAAACTAGAACACTTAGAAGACTTCTTAAACTCCACATGTCAAACAAACAGGTGCACGTTTACAATCAAGGAGTGAAACAAGCCATTTTATTGGGTGAAATACGACAAAGTACCCAATCACACCCAATCACAGTCTGTGTATCATACAAAATTGATAAACTACTGATTAGCAGGTTTAACCCCCCAAAAAAATAAAAGAACCGAACCGAAATCCACAAAGTACGATCTGAATCAAACCGATCAAGCTTGAACTGTGGTTAACTGAATTTTTGGTTAACCGCGACAGCCCTACTACATGCATATAATTTCTAAAACAATATGTAGTTGGAGGGTTAGGGTTGTGATAATAAAACAATTCCCAGGGTCCTGACCCTTAGCACCTTTCTAGATCATGATTTAAGCTCTATGATCATGAAAAATGAATAGCAGAGATCATTATTTCTGATTATCACACACATCAATATATGTAAAATTCATGAAATTCACTATATATACTACCAGTGGTCTTACTTTTGAATGAAAGTCAAACAGATAATCCAAATTCAGAATCAAAGTATGTAATGTACTGTTACCTACACTTGAAACATTTCACTGTTATAGATAACAATGAAAAATAGGTCATGTACGCTAATTTATCATTAACCTAATACATCAATTGCCCCATTTTCACTCTGTTTCCGATAACATTTGGTTGTGCTAAAATAAGCTCAAAGTGTATGGCAGTGGCAAGTTTCCCTCAAAATTGTGTGACTTTAAACATTTTCCACATGTATTGTATATCAGCTTTATCAAAATGCATATGAAATATACAATAAATATGTCATGTAGAGTGAACACATTCATATGCTTTCTGAATCACAATGAGCAATACCAACAAAAATACAAATAGATACAAAAGTACCATGCAATGCAAGAATTTAAAATTCAAACAATATTAAGATTTCCCTGTACTGTGAACATGGTTTAAGATGGTGATTTTCTTTGACAGTAAATAAAAAAAAAAAACAAATAAAACACGACATTTTTTAAAAAACAGTTACAAGGTTAGGTACAATACCTGTTATGGAACAAGGATCTTGGCACAATGAATATGCAAAAGTTATTAATTAAATTAACCAAATTGTTATCAATTCAATCAGCACAACCACTTGAATGTTCTGGTTAACTTAATTTATTATTTAAATGTTAAATCAGTCAAAATTAAGTTGAAAATTCAGAAATGACCTTGATTTAAGTTTATATATGCACATGTATAATATTCCTTGAGAAATGCAATAAAAAATACCCCCCCCCCCCCCAAATTTAGCCTTACATCAATATAATTATAAAATTTTCAAAATTACTTAAGTAATGACTTTAATTTTTTTCCTGTTGATACAGGAATCACCAGAAAAATTGGATGGAAAACTGCATCCACGTGCAAAGTGCATTGATACAAATGTTTTCCGTCCAATATTTTTTGGTAATAACTGCGTCATTTCTTATTGTTTAATATCTTCTGCTTATGGAAACAGACTGTTTCTTGAATCTAATAACAAGTTCAGAGGGCTGCGAAGTGATACAACATATTTCCAAGAACAAAACCAGTTACGGCTGCTGCCATGATTCAAACAGTGAACAATTGCCTATCATTATCTGTGGTTTAAGAACCAGTTTTAGCAAATCCTACATGCACAGTAAGAAAGAAATGGTATCCTTATAATTTTAAGCAAACATCAACAAATTGTATTTTCAGCTACAAGCTGATTCATGATAGTGGGAATCCCCAATTCCAAAAATAGTGCTATGGATCCAAGAAAAATTTTGTTGATTGATGTATCAACAAAATTTCTCAGCCAATCAGAATCTTCGTTTCTTAAAAATAAGAATGGAAATTAACTGATAAAGCAATAAACTAGAAACTATTAATTTTCTAAAAGCAAAATGAACAGAAAAAAATGTGTAACTGTATCATTTTACGGATGTCATTGTCATATACATACGGACGTTAACAAACAGATCCACTATACACATGTACAGAAGCTCACACTAGGCACAATAACATGTAGTTGTTCATAAACAAGACACAAACAACAACATAAATGAGTATCAAAACATCAGATTCAACCATAGTATGAAGTACACATGTACGTACTAAATCTCTATGATTGGAAAAATATGGACGTTGAGATCTTTAAAGGGTAACACTCAATAAGAATTTGCAAAATTAATCACTAGTTAAACTAAATAAGAAGTGGCAAAATTAATTCTGATCAGACAGGAGATCTCTCACAAGATACGGATGTCAAAATCTGATGTATGTACACAGCAAATCTCTTAGAAATTTCACAATTTTGATTTACTGAACCTAATTTTTAAATCAGACTAGAAAATAACCATAAAGCTAAAATTTAAGAAACGTTAATTATAAGAAGAAAAAAAAAAACATGACCTATATCTTTGGCTTAAGTGGACTATACTCTTGACTTCATTTTGTAAATATCTTATTTCATATAATTTAATATTTAAAATAACCAATGTAAGATATACCTATATGTATTGATTCTGGCATAACACTGATATACATTTATAGGCTCACATCATAATCCCTTGTTGAAGTAAAGAGTCTGTGGCATATTATCTCCGTATTTGGCCTTGACCTCATCATACCTGTCCTTGTCCATGACCTTCAGTTTATCCACTGATATAGAACTGAAATGATATGTTAATATGCTAGACTTTAGTTTTAATAAAAACTTCAAGCAGGTTAAGCAACACAGAGTGAACCCAGAATGTCCACGGTGGAAAAGCTGAAATAGGGGAAAATTTTAGGGGTTGAGAAGACCATTATGAAGGTATTCTATAATGGTAAGATGCATATTGTAGGATATGCCTGCCTTTTGTAAAAACATTAAAGTTTTAAGGTCATATAACTTACCGTATATAGAGTAATTTTAGCGTGATGGAAATTTTGGCTCTGCAAATTGCAAAAATTTTTTCATGCATTCGAGTCGGGATTTATTCGGCTTGAGATCCGCCATGATTTTTTTTGGCTTTGATTGCATAATATACCAAATATAGGGTAATTTTGGTGTCAGGAAATTTTGGCGAATTGGGTCCAAATGGGGCGTTGGAAATATTGGCCCTTTTAAAATTGGCGGATTGTCTAAAACATCCGCCAAAATTAATAATGGTCCAATTCATGGGTGTATCAACCTAATGAGCTAGCCTAAAATGACTAAAGACTTTAAAAAAAACCATATTTGGTACTTTATTCAAAAGTATATGAGACCATGTTCACAGTTAAAAAAGTCGTTTTAACTTCATTATAAAAGTACATGTATTATAATCGACAACCCTCGTATATTTTAGTCTCAGAAATGTAAATTTTCTAAAAAATTATGTTACAATTTTGTTGACAGATTAGCTTTTATTAACTTTAATATGCTACAAAATGAATGAATCATATACATTTTACTAATAATTTAGGAATAAAAATCATTCTATCACAAAAATCATCCTATCAAAGCCCTAACACTCACCAAGTTTGATCAAATAGTGCACATCCAAGTGGAACCATCACCATGAGGCTGGAATATCAAAGTCAAACTACATGTAACTATGTCAAACAGATAAAGTAAAGTATGAAACAATTTGCTGTACATTTTGTCATATACCGTATAAGTAGGATCATTTGCTGGTAATTAACTTACCATTTCGCAAGGACAATGATTTGTAGAGCCGCCCCTGCTAGTATTGATCGAGTTATGCATTTGGTATTCATTAATTCACTGGGACAAAATTTCACAGTACGAAATTGATGGCAAAAGTAGCAATTAGGTTAATCCTTCATGAATGATCATTCTATATATACACTATTCAATGTCTGTGTTTTGGCAAGAATAAATTAAATCTTGAATCATGATATATTTAGAAATTATTTAAAAATACAATTATATTGCACTAACATTAATACATAATATATTTATATTCTTACGTCAGTCCAGAGAGTAAGACTTGGAGTGGCGGATTTAAAAATCTACCATATCTCATCATGAAAGGTTTCTTCTCTAATCTTTCCATTAAAAGTGGTAACAAAACTGAGAAGAGAACACATGATAATGTTTTTTTTAAATATTCTGTAAAGTGTTATCATTCTAAATATACATGTACAAAGATAAAGCTATTCTTCTTTATGTGACATTTTCAATGAGCGGGATGTAAAGCACTATGAAAACATAGGTAATCACAGATTACGTAGCTCACCTCGTGGAAGCAAAATTCAATTCAAACATATTTCTAAATACATGTATATTGGCTTTTAAAGGCAAAATCATTCAAGCGGAAAAAGTAGGTCAATTTAATTTTATGAAAGTTTGATCAAAGATACATCCAATATGCAAGTTTGGTACATGAAGCACTTATACCTTGCTCAATATTGGCTTTTAAAGGCAAAATTACTCAAGCGGAAAAAGTAGGTCAAGGTCATTTTATGAAAGAATGATCAAAGATACATCCAATATGTAAGTTTGGTACATGTAGCACTTATACTTTGCTCAATATTGGCTTTTAAAGGCAAAATCACTCAGCAGAAAAAGTAGGTCAAGGCCATTTTATGAAAGTTTGATCAAAAATAAATCATATATGCAAGTTTGGTACATGTAGCACTTATACTTTGCTCAATATTGAATTTTAAAGGCAAAATCACTCAAGCGGAAAAAGTAGGTCAAGGTCATTACATGAAAGTTTGATCAATGATACATCCAATAAGCAAGTTTGGTACATGTAGCACTTATACTTTGCTCAATAATGGCTTTTAAAGGCAAAATCACTCAAGCGGAAAAAGTAGGTCAAGGTCATTTTATGAAAGTTTAATCAAAGATACATCCAATATGCAAGTTTGGTACATGTAGCACTTATACTTTGCTCAATATTGGCTTTTAAAAGCAAAATCACTCAAGTGGAAAAAGTAGGTCAGATGCTGCATCCGATGCATGGATCCATCTCGGCATCCAAAGATGAATCACTTGTGCAAGTTTGGTTACTGTAGCATTACTACTTGGTCAGATACTGAGCTACCCCAAACTTCTTAACCAAGTCACTCAAGCGGAAAATGTAGGTCAGATGCAGCATCCGATGCATGGGTTCACCTCAGCATCCAAAGATGAATCACTTGTGCAAGTTTGGTTACTGTAGCATCAGTACTTTGTCAGATACTGAGCTACCCCAAACTTCTTAACCAAGTCACTCAAGCGGAAAATGTAGGTCAGATGCAGCATCCAATGCATGGGTTCATCTCAGCATCCAAAGATGAATCACTTGTGCAAGTTTGGTTACTGTAGCATTAGTACTTTGCCAAATACTGAGCTACCCCAAACTTCTTAACCAGACGCGGAATCGGACGCGGACACGGACACGGACGCGGACGCGCGGGGGTATAGCATAAGCTCACTCAACTTCGTCGAGGTGAGCTAAAAATAAGCAATATTACTTTTTACAAGCAATATATAAATAGTTTCTAGTACAACACCATCTACATGGATGTATTAAAGTTACACGTGGTCTCACAAGAATTAATCTGTTGATAGTAAAGTTTTACCATATATGGGTTTTTTAAGATAATTTACTATCGTTTGAACATCTATATATTACTTGCATCAATTATCTCTCAAATTATTGTTTTATGGACGTTTTTTTCTCCAGTGCACACATTTTCAGTAAACTTCGAAAATTGTTATTTGCATAAACAGTACTTAAAATATGTCAAATACTCAGGCCAATCTGAGCGCACTATCAAGATAAGCCAATCGCTTGAATCACCATGGGATTACTTTGAACCATGAAGTAAACCATGTGTGTACTCTTGCTTATATTCACTGTATTTTCAAAATTCTTACAATAGGAAAAATAACATTCTTCTTACTTGAGGTCGTACTCATATTTTATTAAACTGTGTATAAAAGATCGATCTCATATATAGATATCCTGTTGCATTCAAATAGCCAATATAATACATAGAAAATTAAACACTTTCAAATGACTAACGCGTATGACCTTTGAAAGGATGACTAGTGTAAGTCTACAACACGTGTTTGTTTATCAAATCCTGAATGAAGATTTGCATTTAGTTAGGATTTTCAGAGGTTTATTTTTTTATATATTTGATATAGAATAAGATAAATAAAAGTTGAATGCCCTGAATATATATACAATTATCAAAGTTATATCTATTATTGTACATCTTACATTAAATATAACAACAAAAACTACATGCATTGTATATGTAGCTCACTTTGGCTAATTTCTCGTTCTGACATTACTTTCAAAGTCACGGTCATCGTTTAGGGTGTACATCTGTCCGAATCTCAACAAATACTAATTCTGTACGTCTTTTTATCGTTTTTACAATTTTTTCTCCTCTCAGATTCTTATAATACAGAATCATGAGATCGTCAATTCCTTATCGACCCATGTTTTATCTGTCCACCATATTGTTTTGTTTTGCTTCAGTACTAGCCTTACGCAAATAAGTGATTACAGGTGTTCGAATTTGGTCTTTTACAGAGAAAACTAGGTTATATTAGGGTATCCATGGAATGACTAGACTCGCTTCAATTTAATAATTGACAAATTAGATAATTAATGGTTTAATCTTGGCAAGACCATGTGTAACTTTAAAATGGATGAATCTTCACTATATACATGTACATCTACAACATAAAATTAATGTTTCATATTTCCTATTTGTTGTATTAGATTATAAAATGTAATAACTATGTCAAATAAACTAGAATACATACCCAAGCTTGGTGTGCACATGACAATCCGTGAGAAAACCACCTGACTTATTCCTTTGATTGCTGCATACTGAAAGTAAAAAATAAGATGAAAATTTGAAACTTATTAAATTGAATTTAAAAATTGCTTTGAAAGGTGTAAGCTGAGGTAACCTGCAACTTCGGCCCTAATTGTCAAAGACGTTCATTATTTTCTTGTTAGGAAAAAGTCTTATTAGGGGAAAAAGTCTTATGTATGGTGAATTGAAATGAGGAGAGATTGGTTTCATTTTATGACCGGCAAAAATCATTGAAAATATCAATAAACGGACAAAATTTCGATAAAAAATTATGAAACTTAAGTAGTGCGCCAGCCTTTGCCCATTATGATTTTTATACAACTTGATAGATCTTGGATTGACTTTCCAATTTGCATAAATGTTTTGTGGACGAGGCCTGGTGCACACTTGAATTTTTTTTTAAAGATTTGTGTTTAAAATATGATGATTTTTCATTGTTTTCCGTTATTCAGCATATTGTACATTGCAATAAGTGATAATTATTTGTTTAATAAAAGTAATTTTTATCGAAATTACTAGTATACGGCTGAATTAAGGGGTTACCACGCCTAGTCCTTTATCTGTAACATGTTTTATTTGTCAGAAATCCACAGTTCCTTCACCACATGCTATGCTCTATTGTAAGAGGGCATGGGATAGCTATCTGGGAAGCTATATTCACAACTTAGTTTGATACAAATACAGATTAGTCATCTCTATGCAAATTAACAAAGACATTCAAAAATACCATAAACCATCATTCCATAGCTAACTAATAAAAATAATCCATATGAAACAGTTTTTTTCAGGCGAGGTAGCCCATTTTATTCTATTAACACAGCTAGTGCAAAGGGTGTTTGACAATGTCCATTTCAATGTAAGCATTCATTTCAATGCGTGCATTCATTTTGAAACATTTAGCTTCAAGTATCAGTGGAAAATAACATTCAAATATTGATACTGAGTTTAGTTTAAAAACATGAAAGAATTTTTTTCCGATGAATATATGAAACACAGTATTTAGATAATCATATAGATACGTACCTTGGACTGAGTAACTTGTATGTTGTTCTCATCACTCACTATAACACCATCCAGCAGTTCACTGAAAGATGAAATTAAATCTAAATATATATCTTGTTTTTAAATGTGAAAGTCAATATTCTGAAAGAGAGATTGCCATATGTTTGACAACACACTTTTTGGCGTACTTTTACATCATGGTGAAATAATTAATGGCACGTCAAACCATGCTTTAATTGACCATTTGGCTACAACGTCATAAAGTATACAAAAGTAAAAGTATTTTTGCAATGATTCCCAAGATGATAATGACTTTTGACCTCTGACCTTGAACATCAATACAGCAAATCCTTTCCACATGACAACAATTTGTTGAAAACTTGTGGATTAATGATAATGTTACAAGGCTGCCTTATATTGGAGTAAAACAGAATTTACCTTGTATATAGTCTATTACGACTTTGACCTTTGACATGTGGCCTTCAGTTGTGGTGTATTGTTCAGATAGACCTTTATGACCTTGACCTTTGACCTCTCACACTGAGAATTAGTTAGGGTCATCCTTTGCCCTTGCCTGACATTTGTGGAAGGTTTGATGATTTAACACTCTTTAAAAGTTTGTCTGATTCTTTTGTGTTTAGACCCAAGCCTATAAAACACAAGATTGCATAGCAGTGATGCTATACATGTATTAACAGTATCTCCCCTCTAATTTTTTAAATTGATTTAATTATCTTGACTAAATGGTGCATGGTCTTCATGAGTCATAATTATTTGATGTGCATGGCTTAATTCCAGTTTATGCATGAATAAACTTTTTAAAAGATTGTGCAGTTTGATAGGATTTAAGTAAATGAATTCCAACTATAATCATCAGTTTACAGTTACATGTGCTCCCATTGAAAGAGGATGAGAAAAATGAAGGTTCATTACATTTCATCCCTAGCATGTATAGCGGAAGCACTATAGTACATTTAATAGGAGAAATAACTCCCTTAGGGATATTTAATACTTAGCAAATAACTTAATTCTCAAAGGGAAAATTAAATGAGCACCTAAAGTCAAACAGGCAATGCTGTGAAAACTTAATTAATATGTTATACCTGATTCAAGGTAATGCTAAGTAGAATAATCTATATAATAGGAAAACATGCTGTGAGCAAAATGCATGACGCTGAAAAGAGGCTGTTGAAGAGACATTTTTCAAATATTCCTATAAAGCTTCAGAGGAATGAGATATTTTTGGTATGGTTACTTCTGTTGGAATACATGACTATAATGTGAGGTATAAGCAAATGATGAGTTGTTCATTGTAATAATGTCTATAGCATGAATGCAACAGATATTGAGGAATTGACTGTAGACAAGGAACTTAATGTCATACATCAGATATGTAGTACAATACTGTTTGTTGGAGGGATCGTCATCAATCCACTATGTATGACTGCAATCTTTAAGGCAAAGATTCAGCATACTATCTCGTCAATATTCCTTATCAACATACTTGTCAACAATCTGCTTTTGACGTTTATTCCTATTCTTAGCGCACTCGTTAATTTCTATACCACCATCAACACGGAAACAGATGCAGTGTGTAAAAGCATTGGCTTCATATCAAATATTTTGGTTGAAGCTGAGCTGGCTGGACTTGCATTCATCTCTCTTAATTTTTACTCAATCATTGTGCCGGAAAATCCATTGCGGAGTTTTTTTTCCAAGCACAGGAATATAGTTATTCTCATTTTATCATCTTATGTAATGGCAAGTATATTACCAACTTTTCCCTTGTTTGGCATTCTCGGCAGTTACAGTAGAGGATCAGGGGGTATTTATTGCTCTTCATTTCGAGACAGTAACTATTTCGGGAGAGTAACAACTGTGATTATATTCGGAGTTCTCCTCACTATTTTGATAAGTACCTATTGTGGAATATTATACGTAGTCAGGCAGAGTCAGAGAGCAATAGCTGCCAGTGAAAGCTTAGAGCGACCAAATAAAGCAGGTCATGTCCGCAAGAATACTGAACAACATGAGAGAAATGTGGATACAACTTACATTAGAAGAAATTATGATCGGCACTTGATAAAGAGTTTTTCATTGATGGTACTCTCTTTTCTGATACTTTATCTACCATTGACAATCTCTATCGTTATGGATCCTACTGGTAAATCGTGGAGTGAGTATGGAATTCTGATCGTATCCTACATCGCATGCTCTCACTGCATGGTGAACTCTCTGGTGTATACGTTAACAAACAGAAAGCTTCGCAATACTTTGGTATCATTACTTTGCTCATATAGTATATGCATTCAGGCAGAAAGATGAAGACTTATTATTTTGGGAATTTAAAGATAAACTGATTGACTGTTGTATTCCATGTATGTGGTTCATACTTACATTTTTAAAGACATAATTTTCTGAGTTAAGTAAATGATACTTACTGACTTTGACCTGTACTTTAATTTAGTGATTTAAAAAAAACTGAAAATCTACGTCCTTGTAAGATTATAATAATTTACAAACTCATCTCAATATCTGATATTCATCCAACATGGCCAATATTTCATTGAAATATCTTAGCCTTTACAGTACGTGGCAAAAATTCAACTTGAAAATTTCAGGTTATCAAATGGGGCTATTTTCTTGGATAATTAGACAACTCTACTTATGTTTGTCCCATCATTTTTTATCTGATATAATGAAGGTCTCAAGTGACAACTAGACTAAGTTGCACCATGCAATTTAAGTTAACTTCTTGTCAGAACTGATTTTAGATAGATATATATTTATACGGTAAAACAATGTCAATAACATATACATATACAAATAAAATCTGTGTTGAAAAACAATGCAAAAAACTTTTACATATTTGGCATCCCTATCAGTAATATTATTCACTTTTCAATTTTTAGTGAATATATCCACATGACTACTAAAACAACAAATATCACAGTTTACAAGACATTGCTTACCAGGATAGCCCATAAAAGCCCTAGGGCTTATTTCCAATGGGGTCCCAAATGTTAATATCATATTATTTAAGATTTAGATTAAATTAGGTGCTTTTAAAATATGTTGGTAGAATTACTTTCTAATGTAACTTTACTTAGCTTGAACAAAAAAGATCATGCATTTACAAATTACTACAATTTATTTTCATGGAAATTATGTTCCTGGATAGAAAATCTTTAGAAATGTAAAAGCTACCTAACACATTCACAATGCATTGATGAATGGAAATTTAGCCCCTATCCATAACCTACCTTTGTCTCATTAGAGGAATGTTCACCATATTGGCAGCACACACGGCAGCAAGCGGAACAAATCGCTGGAGGAACGGACTGGCTACCTACAGAGAAGTCAAAATAAAAATAAGTCTCTAATACCCTTTTCTTCACTGCTGTAAAAGCAAATACAGTACATATTGGTATTATGTAGAATTCTAAATGAATTTAGAATCCTGCAAATTGAGGTTAACCTGTCTTAGCTAGTCTATCTATCAAGTAAATATGCACAACATATACAATAGTAAATCAGGACGAGGGATTGTTATGTCTTAGAAAGTTTCTACGTGTAGCAGTGAAAGGATCATCTTTAATTTATAATACAAGCTCAAAATGCATTAAAAATGCCAAGTGCCAAGTTGCAAAACTGCAAGGAATGCGAGTAGAAATATTTAGACTTACATGAATTATGTAATATGGTCTGTAATACGTTCAAATTAAACTAGTGGTAAAACAGACTCTTATGTGATCCAGGAACTATTTTCAATCATTTGAGTCCTATGACCTTGACCTTTGATCTTTTGACCCTAAAATCAAAAGGGGCCATCCTAGACTCATGGGAGATTTTTCTGGCAAGTGTCATGAAGATAGGTGCAATACACACTCTAATATGATCCGGAAACCAGAGTCATATAACCTTGACCTTTTGATCCCAACATCGATAGAGGCCATCCTAGACTCATGGGTAATATTTCTGTCAAGTTTCATGATCATAGTTCCAATACACACTCTAATATGATCCGTAAAACAATTTTCAATCATCAGAGTCCAATAACCTTGACCTTTGGACCCCAAAATCATAGGGGTCATCCTTCACTCAGGGTGATTAAGTGTATGAAGTTTCATAGCACTAGCAAATAACATATTTGAATAATAGTCCGTAAACCAAATGTTGACATCAACCTGCCCATCCAGATGCCTGCCTGCCCGCCCCCACCCACCCGTCTTGCAAAACTTGGCTAATAATAAAGTGCCTCTTACCTCTTTTCAATGATGAGTAAATCTATTTTTACCTTAACACTATACCTCAGGGTCACAAAATTTAAAACATTTTAACGAACACATATGCTTTGATCAATATACTCCCTTGAAGTTTGTACACCTAGTATATCAGATAGTAAACATGTAAAATGTACACAACACAATACATTGGTCTCGTTCAAATTGTCCTAATAAAAAAAAAACAACAGAGAAATTATCACATTATTACCTTTGCTAAGTAAGCTTTTAGTCCTAGTGCTGTGACTAGTGCACTTGATGTAGCAGTAACATAGGCAAACCCGAGCTGTCTGACAGAAATTTATAAAAGTATATATCACAACATTAAATATATACACATGCCATGCAAGAGTAGCATCCCCTTGTGTGGCAAAAAATTTCTAATATTTACTTTATCCAATCAGCTTAATATGAACAAGTTTTTCTAATATCGTCCATTGTGACTTTGAACTTTGACCTTGAACTTTGATAGGAGTTGTTCTCTTATCATGGACATTCAAAGTTTGATGAAGATTGAATGTAAACTCTAGTCTCTAGAGTGTCAATATGGTTTTCTTTTATCGTCTATTGTGACCTTGACCTTTAACCTTGAAATTCAATAGATGCCGTCTTCTTACCATGGACAACTTATATGCAAAGTTTGATGAAGATTGGTACATGTATTAAACTGTGACATCTAAAATGTCCACAAGAGTTATTGACGAATAAATAAGATTGTTATACCCTTAAAAGTATCTCTAAATAAAATCTGTATAGTAAACATAGGTAATCACAGATTACGAAGCTCACCTCGTGGCAGCAAAATTGAATTCAAATATATTTCTAAGTAAATGTACATTGGCTTTTAAAGGAAAAAGGAAAGTTTGATCAAAGATACATCCAATAAGCAAGTTTGGTACATGTAGCACTTATACTTTGCTCAATATTGGCTTTTAAAGGCAAAATCATTCAAGCGGAAAAAGTAGGTCAAGGTCATTTTATGAAAGTTTGATCAAAGATACATCCAATATGCAAGTTTGGTACATGAAGCACTTATACTTTGCTCAATATTGGCTTGTAAAGGCAAAATCACTCAAGTGGAAAAAGTAGGTCAGATGCTGCATCCGATGCATGGGTTCCTTTCGGCATCCCAAGATGAATCACTTGTGCAAGTTTGGTTACTGTAGCATCAGTACTTTGTCAGATACTGAGCTACCCCAAACTTCATAACCAAGCCACTCTTAGCTACCCTAAACTTCTTAACCAAGTCAATCAAGCCGAAAATGTAGGTCAGATGCAGCATCCAATGCATGGGTTCACCTCAGCATCCAAAGATGAATCACTTGTGCAAGTTTGGTTACTGTAGCATCAGTACTTTGCCAAATACTGAGCTACCCCAAACTTCTTAACTGGACGCGGACGCAGACACGGATGAGGACGTGTTGGGGGGGGTATAACATAAGCTCACTCAACTTCGTCGAGGTGAACTAAAAATGCCTATAGATTTGAATATTGGACCAAACTGTCAACAATTTCTCAATATTTGACCGGGCAATTAATAGTTCAAAAACTATTTACCGATACACTTCACATCATTTGTGACATCACATCTACTTTTTTCTCAGATCTCTTTCTCTTATAGACAAAAATGAATGTAAACATGCTGAGCCACTCAGTTCGTTGCTGCAGTATTGAAGTAGGTATAACAAAGCAATTATTGACTGGGAATTCAGGCAACATATGATTTGTTGGACCTTCAGACTAAATGTAGCCCTTGGCTTTCGGTCTTGAGCAACATTATGTCTTCAGGTTCAACAAATCAAATGTGCCCTCATTCCTAGTCAATACTTGTATAATATTGCATGTGTGTGAAGTTATCAGAAATTGACAGAAAAGTATAGAAAACAACAACAAACTGAAATCTGATTGAAAAGTTGAATCTATTGTATATATTTCAGTGTCTACTATTTCACAAAAGAATAAACCCTAGACCGCTAAAGGCGGTATGGCCAGATTGCAAAGCGCTATTTTCAGTTGATGTATTTAAGGTCAAGGTCACAGTCATAAATGGAAGGTTCAAAGTCAAGGTCACAGAGTTACTTGCAAGGTCTTGTAATATAGAATCTTTTTTGTTAAATATAAAAGTAATTCCGCATATGGTTCAAGAGATACAGTGAAGTTTTAAGTTTTGAAAAGTTTACCGAAGTTTAAAAAGTTAAAGCCACTAGGTCAAAAGGCCGTATTTCATTAAAAGGTGTTGTTGAAGGAATATTTAAGTGAAATATGAAAGCTCTATCCATTAGGGTTGTAAAATACATGTATAACTAAGGTTTAAGTTTTTGAAAAATAAGTCAAACTTTGAGGTCAAGGTCACTACATGTAGGAAAAAAGTCAAGGTCACAAATGAATGGTCTGATCCCAATTAATGTGTTCGCACATGAAGTATAAAAACCCTACCTCTTAAGGTCAAAAAGATATGGTCATGGTTAATGTTTTTTGAAAAGCAGGACAAACTTCAAGGTCACTAGGTCAAAAGTCAAGGTCTCAAATGAAAGGTCTTATCAAGGTTAATCATTATGCGAATGTTAAGTAAAGTTGCTTGCTTAAAATTTTTTTTCATAATTTATTCCTCATGGCTAAAACATAAAATCAGAAATTTCTGTCTCAAAGTCATAGTATACGACACATTGTTTTCAGAAAATGAAGTTGACAACAAGTTAGTTTTCAGAAAACAGAAACGGTGGGACTTCATTGCACAGATAGTTTGTTGGAGATTTTACACCAGGCAAGTTCTGCAGAAACATACAGGAATAAAATCTCAAGTCATGTTAGAATAATAAATAACTTTTTGGCTTTTACATCAATGGTTATTATAATTTTCTCTTTAAAAATTTAGCTTTAAATATGACTTGATAAATTTATATATAAAAGTATTATTGATGATAAATGTTTTGTATTAATATCAATAACAAATTCACCACTTACTTCGGTGTTACATCAGATGCCGCATTTCGATTGGTGTAATTAACCAGGGCATTGAAGGACTGGTTGGCCCATTGCCAAAATACCACTGCAGCATTACTCCTGTAAGATGGATATCCTATACAGTAACTTTAGAATTGATCACCTAAATATAGACACTCAAAAAAATAATTGATATAAAATTACATTGGAAAATTCTGTCTTTGAAAACTCAGTGTCAAGGGTCAAAAGGAAAATAGAAATGCCTGGTTCACAAGGATAATTTACTGTGGAATAATTAGTGATTTGTTGGCACTGTAGAATGTCACCATGACAACCACCTTGCAGACTCACTTGCAGAATTTGAGTATGGCACCTTTCAGAATTTATAAAACCGAGGACTAGTTCTTCCAATAGGATTGTTTAAATCATGTCACGTGATTGCCTCCTATGAGACCATAGCGTATACACCCTTATTCAAATAGGAGGTATTGGCGGCCTGATTTCAGGTAAAAAAAAAACAAGATGGCTACCTTTTAAACTGATAAAGTGGACAACAGATTAAATTGAATAAACCATAAACCTCTAAAGGCGGTAAGGCCGGATTGCGAAGTGTTTGTATTAGATGACATATACATTTTTGCACAGAGAGAAAGGTCAAAGGTCATTAATACTATTGTGCAATGAAAAAAAGCTATGGTCACAAGGAATCTAAATGTGAAATATCAATGTCATTTGGTCATAAGTCATGATATCAAATGAATGATCTGGTCATGAGGAATCTATAAGTGAAATATCTAAACCCTACCTCTTATAATTCAAAAGTAGGTCAAAGGTCAATGTCAAGGTCACTAGGTCAAAAGTCATAATATCAAATGAAAGTTCAGGGCATGAGGAATCTATATGTGAAATATCAAAACCCTACCTCTTATAGTTCAAAAGTAGGTCAAAGGTCAATGTCAAGGTCACCAGGTCAAAACTCATGATATCAAATGAAAGATCTGGTCATAAAGATTCTGCATGTAAAATTTCAAAGCCATAGCCTCTATAGTTCATGAGATATAGCCCAGATTTATTATTTTTAAAAGGTAGGTCAACCTCCAAGGTCAAGGTTACAAGGTCAAAACTTTTGGTATCTATGGTGAGGTCTTGTGACAAGAAATACATATGTGAAATATAAAAGCCCTATCATTTACCATTCAAAAGTTATGCCCAAGGTTAAAGTTTTTCAAAAGTAGGTCAAACTCCAAGGTCAAGGTCACAAGGTAAAAAAATTTTGTATCCATGGAAAGGTCTTGTCACAAGAAATACACAAGTGAAATATGAAAGCCCTATCACTTACCATTCAAAAGCTATGGCCAAGGTTAACGTTTTTCAAAAGTAGGTCAAACTCCAAAGTCAAGGTCAAATTTTGTTGCTGTGTTTGATTCGTCTCATCATGGTCTATCACCACATCAAGTTTCAAGTTGCTCCACCCAACAGTTTTCTCTCAAGGGACTTAAACGCAACACTTTAACCAAAATGTTGACACACTGACAGACAGACTGACGGACTTAGCCATTTCATAGACCAGATTTTGCTTGGCAATCCGGCCAATAAAACATGAACACAATCAAGAAGACACTCGTTTCCTTACATTTTAGCTCACTTCCTTACATTTTTAATCCATAATAATATCTTGTTTTCTTAATTCAAATAATACATGCTTCATTTCTCATCATAAAATTTTTACACTTGAACTTAATTTTTGTTACATTTCCACAGTCTACTATTCACGTCACTGCTGTAGCGGCGACGTCCAAATTGCTTGCATGCAAATTGCGTTCCAGATGTCCAGACAAGCATTCATCATTTGAAATAATAATTTTGTCTCATTCAGTTGGTAAACAGAAATTAGAAGGTCAGTCATAAACCTATTTCAGTGAAACCTGTCTAAACCAGTAAAATGCCCTTTGGACCAAAAATTTATAAATGTATCGGTATTCGGAATAGGCAGTGTTTGGTTTACACAGGTTTTTTGTGTTGCCTGCAAAGCATAGCGACACTTAGGGATCACTTTGTCCGTTGTCCGTCTGTCTGTCTGTCAGTCAGTCCGTCCGTCTGTCTGTCTGTCACACTTTGGGTGTCACACCCCATAACTTTTCATTGGTAAGTGATAGGGCTTTGATATTTCACACGTGTATTCCTTGTGATGAGACCTTTTTACACATATCATAATTTTTGACCTAGATATTTGACCTACTTTAAAAAAAAACTAAGATTGACTATATCTTTTGATTGGTAAGTGATAGGGCTTTGATACTTCACATGTGTATCCTTGTGATATAACCCTACTATACATGCCATAATTTTTAACCTAGTGACCTTGACCTAAATATTTGACCTACTTTAAAAAAAAACTCACATTGGCTATATCTTTTGATTGGTTAGTGATAGGGCTTTGATATTTCACATGTGTATTTCTTGTGACATAACCTTACTACACATACCATCAATTTTGACCTAGTGACCTTGACCTAGATATTTGACCTACTTTTTCAAAAAAATAAGATTGGCTATATCTTTTGATTGGTAAGTGATAGGGATTTTATATTTCACTTGTGTATTCCTTGTCATGAGACCTTTCTACACATACCATATTTTTTACCCAGTGACCTTGACCTAGGTATTTGACCTACATTTAAAAAAAAATTGAGATTTGCTATACCTTTTGGTTGATAAGTGATATGGCTTTAATATTTCAAACATGTATTTCTTATGATGAGTCCTTTCTTTTATTCCCAAAAATTTGTACCCAATGACCTTTATCTAGATGGTTGACCTTTTCTGAAAGTAATAGATTGAACATATCTTTTAATTAGTAAGTAAGAGGTTTAATATTTCACATGTCAGTTTATTTGACAAGACTTTCCCACTGATACATGTACAAATATTAAACCAAGTGACCTTGACCTACATATTTGATCAACTTTTTAAAAATAGGCCGCTTCGCAGGCGACACAAGCATTCCTTGGATTGCTATTTTTTTACATAGGAAAAGATAGAAAATTCTTTGGAACTGAAAAATTTTATCGGAATAGACAGGTTATCGGATTAGACAAGTATCATTGTATTAGATGCCATTGGGACCAAAAATTTATATTGAGCATTCTGAATACTGGTAGGCAGTGTTTGGTTTACACAGGTTTTTTTATATAAAGAAAAGATAGAAAATTCTTTGGGACTGAACAATTTTATCAGAATAGACAGGTATCGCTTTAGACAGGTATCACTGTAACCAAAAATAAACTCACTTGTAGAATGTGACCATGGCGCCTATCAAGATCATACCACCAGGAACCTGAAAGGACATACGTCCTATGACATTTTGTAAATCGCCAGTATCAGGATGGAAGGCCGAAAGACAAAGCTGTTTTGCATTATAAATCTGCTTTTGTGTTGTACCAGGTGGTTCCTTGCCCTCTCTAAATGAAATATGTAGAGTTATAACGATCATCAGTTAATCTTTTTTTTTTTTTAAATAAATGTGAAAAAAAGCAGTGCTACAATGTACAATCATATGTTAGGACAATTTAAACTCACATACGAGGGTTGTCCCAGAAAATAGTAGACATCGACAATATGAAAGTAGCAGAGGGATGCATTTTTATAAACTTTGCATTGATAAATTTGACAGCTAATTTTGCTTCTTTAAATGGAAAATCAATAATTTATCTCTCATAGTAATTTTTTAATAAAAGAAATAAACATATAGGATGACGTCCACCGGCGCATGATAATTAATGTCATGGATTCCGGCGACTGCGGCTAACAATTCTATATGTCATATATTGATAATAGACTTGGCACTCATCAAATAAATAAGCCAATCTTATTTTAATATATACTTGACAGGATTCTCTACAAAGTAAATTATCTATGCTATTTGTTTTACTGATCGTTGCCGGTCTTCATCAATGGTGTTCCTAGTCAAATTTACTGTCTGACAATCGCGCCTCTTCTTGAGTCCTTGTTTAGTTTTGTCTGTCCATTCGTCAACAAATCTCTTCTTCCACTTACATACAAATGCTCTGCGTACATTTCCATACTTTTCTTAACTTGTCATTTCTTACTTTGTCTAAAAAGGGGTCAATCAACGGCAATACCATTTTCTGCTCGGCTAATACAGTTGACGTCGCTGTCTTTTGAATGATTCATAATTCATAATTCATAATTTAATTGTTTATTACGTCAATGACAAAAATACAGTATGTATGTACCCGTAAATATAAGTACTTTTTGTCGATTAGATTTTTTATACTATTGTAGTATGCAGTGTTAAGTATTCAACTAGTTTTAATATCAATTCTTTTTTCGGTGGTTGAAAATTTCGTTCTGGTAAGGTCTAACCGCTGTTCTAATAATTCAATTAATCTTAAATAACATTGGTAGATTTCAATTTAATTAACATTTGATACTCCCTAGAAAGTTAAATCCACATCCTGGAAATTCTTGTGGAGATTTAACACGAAATGCAGGAATTGTGAGCAATGTCTACGTTTTTCTGGGACAACCCTCGTACATACAATGAAAACCAGAAGTCTCTGACGAGACTGTAGCTCTCCTGGTTGTTTTTTTTCCTAAAATGTCAATTTCCTTTCTTTTTATTTAACCAAGACCATAGGGAGCAGGCGCTCTAACAAATTGTAAGTAGCACGACAAAACAACATATCCATTAGACTGCAACTAGAATATCACTCTATAATTCATAATATCCGAGATAAAGTATTTCAAAAAGGAATGTCACACCCATTTTCCAAGATCCTAGGGACCAGGGGCTGCTAGCTCAAATGAACTATCAATGACACAACAGGACTACAGATCCATAATATTGCATAAAGAATTAACTCTCCATCATTAATAGCTTTAAAAGAGTAGAGAGCACAATTACATAGGAGAAAATGACCACACCCATTTCTAAGACCCTGGGGGTCAGGGGCTCAAATAAAATATCAGGTGCACAGCTAGACCACAGACCAATAATATTGCAAAAAGAATTAAGTCTCCATCATTAATAGTGTCAGAGGAGTTGCGAGCACAAGATTACATAGAGTCATATAAGAGAAAATGACCACACCCATTTCTAAGACCTTGGGGGTCAGGGGCTCAAACAAAATATCAGGTGCACAACTAGACCACAGACCCATCATATTGCAAAAAGAATTAAGTCTCCATCATTTATAGTGTCAGAGGAGTTGTGAGCACAAGATTACATAGATTTATATTGGAGAAAATGACCACACCCATTTCTAAGACCCTGGGGGTCAGGGGCTCAAACAAAATATCAGGTGCACAACTAAACCACAGACCCATCATATTGCAAAAAGAATTAAGTCTCCATCATTTATAGTGTCAGAGGAGTTGTGAGCACAAGATTACATAGAGTTTTATAGGAGAAAATGACCACACCCATTTCTAAGACCCTGGGGGTCAGGGGTTAAACAAAATATCAGGTGCACAACTAGACCACAGACCCATCATATTGCAAAAAGAATTAAGTCTCCATCATTTATACATGTAGTGTCAGAGGAGTTGCAAGCACAAGATTACATAGATTTATATTTGAGAAAATGACCACACCCATTTCTAAGACCCTGGGGGTCAGGGGCTCAAACAAAATATCAGGAGCACAACTAGACCACAGACCCATCATATTGCAAAAATAATTAAGTCTCCATCATTTATAGTGTCAGAGGAGTTGTGAGCACATGATTACATAGATTTATATTTGAGAAAATGACCACACCCATTTCTTAGACCCTTGGGGTCAGGGGCTCAAACAAAATATCAGGAGCACAACTAGACCACAGACCCATCATATTGCAAAAATAATTAAGTCTCCATCATTTATAGTGCCAGAGGAGTTGCGAGCACAAGATTACATAGATTTATATTGGAGAAAATGACCACACCCATTTCTAAGACCCTGGGGGTCAGGGGCTGAAACAAAATATCAGGAGCACAACTAGACCACAGATCCATCATATTGCAAAAAGAATCAAGTGTCCATCATTTATAGTGTCAGAGGAGTTGTGAGCACAAGATTACATAGAGTTTTATAAGAGAAAATGACCACACCCATTTCTAAGACCCTGGGGGTCAGGGGCTGAAACAAAATATCAGGTGCACAACTAGACCACAGACCCATCATATTGCAAAAAGAATTAAGTCTCCATCATTTATAGTGTCAGAGGAGTTGCAAGCACAAGATTACATAGAGTTATATAGGAGAATATGACCACACCCATTTCTAAGACCCTGAGGGTCAGGGGCTCAAACAAAATATCAGGTGCACAACTAGACCACAGACCCATCATATCACAAAAAGAATAAAGTCTCCATCATTAATAGTGTCAGAGGAGTTGCGAGCACAAGACTACATAGAGTTATACAGGAGAAAATGACCACACCCATTTTCTAAGACCCTGGGGGTCAGGGGCTCAAACAAAATATCAGATGCACAACTAGACCACAGACCCATCATATTGCAAAAAGAATAAAGTCTCCATCATTTATAGTGTCAGAGGAGTTGCGAGCACAAGATTACATGGATTTTCATAACCACGCCCATTTCTAAGACCCTGGGGGTCAGGGGCTCAAACAAAATATCAGGTGCACAACTAGACCACAGACCCATCATATTGCAAAAAGAATTAAGTCTCCATCATTTATAGTGTCAGAGGAGTTGCAAGCACAAGATTACATAGAGTTATATAGGAGAATATGACCACACCCATTTCTAAGACCCTGAGGGTCAGGGGCTCAAACAAAATATCAGGTGCACAACTAGACCACAGACCCATCATATTACAAAAAGAATAAAGTCTCCATCATTTATAGTGTCAGAGGAGTTGCGAGCACAAGATTACATAGACTTATATAGGAGAAAATGACCACACCCATTTTCTAAGACCCTGGGGGTCAGGGGCTCAAACAAAATATCAGGTGCACAACTAGACCACAGACCCATCATGTTGCAAAAAGAATTAAGTCTCCATCATTTATAGTGTCAGAGGAGTTGCGAGCACAAGATTACATGGATTTTCATAACCACGCCCATTTTCTAAGACCCTGGGGGTCAGGGGCTGAAACCAAATGTCAGGTGCACAACTAGACCACATACCAAGTAGGATGCAAAAAGAATTAACTTTGTATCACCTATGGTTTCAGAGGAGTTGCGAGCACAAGAATTGTTAACGGACGGACGGACGGACAGACGGACAGACGGACAGACGGACAGACGGACAGACGGACGGACGCCGGACGACGGGGTATCGCATAAGCTCGACTGGTCTGGGACCAGTAGAGCTAAAAATGGGTGGTATTCTCGACTCCACTCCAACAAACCTTTGCCCAATACCTTCCAATCATATACTCTACAAATAATGTACTTAAAAAATGGACAATAAAATACAAAGTTTTGCATACCAGTATTACCTATATTTTTCGACTAGTTCCTTTGCTTGTGTGAGGGATTCTTTTGAGTTAAAGTTCAGCAGCGGATTAGTAATCCAGGCATAATATCGTAACCTGCCGGTAAAAGTCCCTAGATTCCAGACTGGTTTGTCAATATCAATCCTTTCCATAATTGGGGTGAACTGTAGAAAAAAAATCAAAAGTCAAGAACTGCCTAGTATAATGACAATGAAGTATGATAGTACAGAAGACCGTAGGTGACAGGTATGGATTATAATTTATCTGGCGGCCGCTACTTACTTTATCTGGCAGCCACCAGATAATGATGTGGCAGCTGTCAGATAATGATGTGGCAGCTGTCAGATAATGATGTGGCAGCTGTCAGATAATTATGTGGCGGCTTTCAGATAATTATGTGGCAGCTGCTAGATAATTATGTGGCGGCTGTCAGATAATTATGTGGCGGCCGCCAGATAAATTATGTGGCGGCCGCCAGATAAATTATCTGGCGGCTGCCAGATAAATTTTAATTCATACCTGTCACCCTTAAACCGTATGATAGGAATCTTGCATTCAAAATACATGTATTCGCCCATGGGTTATAACTCATTTAAATATTCAAATGAAAATAAGTTGTTGCAATGTCAAGCTTATAATTGTCTATAATCAGACAAATAGACTGACAGACAGACAGACAGATGCCTGAGGGGTCCCCGTAAAGTGACCAAAACGAGACCAAACAAATTGAAATGAAACAAATCGAAAACATAGGGTAATCAGAGATGACAGCGCTCACCTCGACAGCATCATTGTCCCATGACCAGCATCTGTACCTACATTGCACCAACATTGCACAAAATATTTCCAGATGCATCATCCACATAAGTTTGGTTGATAAAAAATTCAAAGAAGGCTGGAAATGAAGATTCTAATTTTACCATACCTGGTCAATCATGCGTGAAATATAGGTCAGATGCAGCATCTGTACAGTGCATTGCAGTAAGTATCCTCAGATACATCACCAACACAAGTTTTTTGATTGATCTAAGACCTGTCCCATTTTACTTAACCTGATTGCTCAAGCATGGAATGTGGGTCAGATGCAGCATCTGTACCATACATTGCATTAAGTATCCTTGGATGCATCATCCACAGAAGTTTGGTTGATGGAGGACTTATATTATATTAGGGCAGGAATGGACCTGTCCCATTTTACTAAACCTGGTCACTCAAGCATGAAATGTAGGTCAGATGCAGCCTCTGTACAATGCATTGTTGTACACATCCTTAGATGCCTCAACCACACAACAACTTTGGATGACCTAGGACTTATAGTAAGGTGGGAATGGACCTGATCCATTTTACCTAACCCAGTGATTTTTTTCAGTAATTTGGGAATGGGGTCGGGGCCCGTGCAATTGGGAAAATTAACAACGTTTGGGAATCTTTTGGGAAGTACTAATATGAAAGTAAAATGACAATTTATACGATCAAAAGTTCAGAATTGAATGTTTAATCAAATAATTTCCGTTAAAATATGATTTAATATCTCATGCTTGCAACAATATGGCAAATAATGAGTAAATTTGCTACTTTTGAACCAGTAAATTTCACTAATTTTGTTGCTAATTCCACCTATATGAAATTGGGAAATTTTAGAGCCACAAATGGGAAAAAAGATACTATTTTTCATTGGGAATGGGGCCGAATAACAGCCCCAAAAAGGGGCAAAAAAAATCCCTGTAACCTGCTCACTCAAGTGTAAAATGTGGGTCAGATGCAGCCTCCATACCATGCATTGCAGTAAGCATCCTCAGATGCATTCATCCATGCAAGTTTGCTTGATGAAGGACTTTTAGTAAGGCTGGAATGGACCTGTCCCATTTTACCTAACCTGCTAACTCTAGTGTGAAATGTAGGTCAGATGCAGCCTCCGTACCATGCATTGTAGTAAGCACCCTCAGATACATCATCCATACAAGTTTGGTTGTTGTAGGACTTATAGTAAGGCTGGAATGGACCTGTCCCATTTTACCTAACCTGCTTACTCAAGAAAAATGTAGTTAAGATACAGCCTCTGTACCATGCATTGTTGACTTTGTTGTAAGCATCCTCAGATGCATCGTCCATGCAAATTTGGTTGGTGAAAAACTTATAGTAAGGCAGGAATGGACCTGTCCAATTTTACCTAACCTGCTCACTCAAGCATGAAATGTAGATCAGATGCAGTCTCCGTACCATGCATCTGACCTACATTTCATGCTTTAGTGAGCAGGTTAGGTAAAATGGGACAGGTGCATTCCCACCTAGTACTATATGTCCTTTACCAACTAGGGCTATCACTATTCACCGCCGTTTTCGATTCACCGCAGTTCTTGATGACGGTTCAATGCATGATACCTGAAGAGGCTGTATTGTTTCCTTCCGGTTCGTTTTACGCATTTAGTTTTATCTTCAAAAAATTACATGACGATGCTCTGAGTTTTGTACTTTTTTCTAGTCAATACAATAATTCTCAAATCATTCAAGTTATGAATGATCTTAATTTAATTGTTGTTGTTTTAATAAAATATCTGACGAATTACAGAAATGCCTCCACATATCTACATTAAAAATGTTGTATCAAGATACAAATCGTATTGTGAGTAAATGTCACGATACATATCATATCGTGAGCTTAGCATATTGTGACAGCCCTAATACCAACCAAACTTACGTGGATGTCATGTTTCTAAATTACTGTAATCACCAGATGACCAGATCAGAAATTCTTCTTTTTCAGTGAAAGTCATAATGAATCCCCAAAATGTATCTTATCCCATCAGCATTTTACAGAGAAAATGGATTTTTCCAAGAAAAACGAGTGAAATTCATAGCTATAAATTTTTCTAATGAAGGTTTAAAAGTGAATGCCAGATAAAGTCTCTGACGTCATGCGTAGAAACTTCGGACACCAAATATTTCTTTCTGGCATAAAAAACTGCAATATTATGAAATACATGTATAATAATTATGAAGCTGTTGAAATATGAGTAGTATGTAAGTTTGGTCGGCGTAGGATTTATAGTAAGGCAGGAATGGACATGTCAAGATGATATTCTGAAGTAAACAATATCTCTGAAACTTACATTTCACAATTTTTTTCTCAGAAACTGAGAAATTTTCTCATTTGCTTACAGAATAGGCAGAAAGATCGTCCAGGTATTCGTATGCGCTACTTTAAAATCAAGGCTAATAACACTGGTTTTACACTCTTGTCGGAAAAATTCTTGGAAAATTTAAATTCTCAAGGTGTGGCTACTATTATTACATTAATGGGGGGCATGGACAGGGGGGTACTGCAGTATTTCGTATAATAATTCAATTTAGAGGAAACAGTGAATATTATCATTTAAGAGCAAGATTTTGCTTTCAATGAAATCTTAAATTACAGGGATAAAATTGGCCAAAATATATGGAAAATAGGGCATATCCAAAAATATAGGGATTATAGGAAATATACATGGCTGCTTTGAAGAATGCCTGCAAACTATTTATAAGGTACATGTAAACTTAAATGTAAAGTGGGGGAGGGCAACCCGGTCTTGGGGGTCAAGACAAATGTTTAAACTTAATAAAAGTGTAAATTGGTGCAATAGTTAGGCACGGTCCATTTGATATTCTGGGGGGGGCTTGGGTTTTTTGTTGGAGCAAGATTATTTTTTTCGCCCCGGACCAGGGCAAAATAATTTTTTTCTTGCATAGTTGGAGCAAGGAAATTTTTTTCAATTAAGTGATGCGCATATTAAGAATGCTTGTGTTTGATTGTTAGAAATTATTTATATTTTTACTCAAAACTCTAAATATTAATATATTAGTTTATTTTTATGCAAGAATTCATTTTAAACAGAGAGATAAAAGATTTTTACAATACAATTCTCAATATTTTATATAAGGTACATGTATATAACATGTACATGTATAAGAGGATCTGAGGGGAAGGTCTCCTAGACATAAGTTTACATGCAAATGTATCTAATTGTAAATTGGTGAATAACTGAAGTTATATGAAGGGATACATGCAACATGTATTAAAAGCAATACATAAATATTCACAATAAATTAATGTAAGCTTTTAAGGAAGCTCTTTTTTCATTTCACACATGTATAACTTTTGATATCTTCATATATATATATGGACTTTGCCATAGTAAATAATGTTTTGATAGAAAATGTATAATGGCGAGCGAAGCGAGCCAAAGATTTTTGATAGAAATTGAAAACTGCGGCGAGCGAAGCGAGCCGGAAAATTTTTAAGAATCTTAGCGTAATTTTATGGTAATTCTTCAAATTCAGAATATTTGCAAGAGCAAGATTATTTTTTTCTGTCACACCATAAGCAAATTTATTTTTTTCATCAAAATTGAGAGCAAAATTATTTTTTTCGAAAAAAACCCAAGCCCCCCCCAGAATATCAAATGGACCGTGCCTTAAGTTATTTGGTACAGTTATTTCCTTTAACCTTGAAAAAAGACCTGTTAAGATGAAAAACTAAGGTGAGTGAAGCGAGCCAGAAATATTTGAAAAATAATTGAAGATTGCGGCAAGCGAAGCGAGCCTGAAAAATTTTAAGGTATTTAAAAATGAATTTCGTGGTAATTTTTCGAATTGAGATTATGTACATAAATGCATAAGAGCAAGAATATTTATATCTAAAGTAATTTCCAAATTTTTTTTGTTACTGTTACCCCCCAAACATATCTCTTTCTCCCCCCTCCCGCCCCCTTTCCTCCCCCTCCCTTCCTCCCAACCCCCCCTTTCTCCCCCCTCCCTTTGACCCTGTCCACCCCCTCATTAATCGATGGACAAAAGATTAAGCTAGATACTGACCAAGTTTGGATAACCTGGGCCTCAGAATAAGGGAGAAACTCCAAAATGAAATTAGAATCAAGCGATTAAATTTTACTCGACATTTAAGCTGGTCCACTCTCTTTGACTGGAGATATAAATGACTTCTTTCATTGAATAAGTGATGACAGGTGAACATTTTGATTACAGGTAATTGGGAGTAACATCAACTGAATTAGAATAAAAAATAATTATGTTTTGTTGATATTAGGAATCGTATATGCAATGCAGTTGATGGTAGCATTCTAGACGAAGCCATATTCTAGTTTATCTTCAGCGTTTGAGAGTGGACCAGCTATAATGTCGATTGAAAATAAATCGTTAGGATTCCATTTTCATTTTGGAGTTTCTCCCTTATTCTGTGGTCTAGGTCAACGAAACTTGATCAGTATCTAGTTTAACCTTTTGTCTGTTGATTAAAGTAATAATAGTAATCACACCTTGATAATTTCTATTTTTCCAAGAATTTTTTCGATAAGAGCGTAAAACCACTGTTATTATGGCACTGTCACACCTTCATTTTTTTGGTCAACGCACGAGTAAAGACCTTCAACACGCTGGCAAAGGTTGCAGTTTTGTTCGAAATTTACGTTCTCATCATGCGTGTAGCAACCTTGTAGCACACGGGGAGCATTCTCCCAACAATCACGGCATGTTTCCAATGCATGAAACTAGTTTACGATTTACCTGTTAACGTTCTATAACGCGTGCCCAACGACCTCGCAACGTTCGTCTGAACGGCTTGCCAGAGACCTGCCAACAACATGTCAGCGACCATTCTTATGACTTGCAAACTAAAAGTATCTGATCAATATCGAATCAAACAATTTTAAAATAAAACACCGCTAAAGACGGTATGGGTTAAGGTCACTAGGTCAAATATTACAGCATACAATGAGAGGTCTTGTCAGAGGCAACCTACATGTATAACATAAAGTTTCTACTGCATGCAGTTCCTTAGATTTTGCTTAAACCAGGAACTTTAACCAAAGTCTTTAACTAGGTCAAAGTCCAAGGTCAAGGTCACTAGGTCCAATGTTACGGCATAAATTGAAAGGTCTCATCATGGGCAACCTAAATGTATAATATAAAGTTTCTACTGCATACAGTTCCTTAGATTTTGCTTAAACCAGAAACTTTAACCAAAATCTTTAACTAGGTCAAAGTCCAAGGTCAAGGTCACTAGGTCCAATGTTAAGGCATAAATTGAAAGGTCTGGTCATTGGCAACATACATGTATAATATAAAGTTTCTACTGCATACAGTTCCATAGATTTTGCTTAAACCAGAAACTTTAACCAAAATCTTTAACTAGGTCAAAGTCCAAGGTCAAGGTCACTAGGTCAAATGTTATGGCATTACTTGAAAGGTCTTGTCATGGGCAACCTTCATGTATAATATAAAGTTTCTACTGCATATAGTTCCTTAGATTTTGCCTCAACCAGAAACTTTAACCAAAATGTTGACGGCAGACGGGCAGACGGACAGACGGACGGACAGACGGACATCGTCAATCCATAGACCGGAATTGCTTTGCAATCCGGCCAAAAATAGTTTGTTTTCTACATTGTATTCTTTAGCCATTTTAAAACAGACTTCGAGGAGAAAGGATGCCAGTACTACGAAGAGATACAATGTAAAAGAGGGGGGAGAGGACGCGGACAAATCACAATGCCTCAACATTGACTGTCTTCTTCCCGCCTCCTACTCTCCCACCCCATTCCGATTATGATTACATTAGCTACATTTTTTCTCATCATGTATAACCATAATGTTAATAACAATAAATCCATAATGTTGTTCCGATGATTTAGAAGAGCTGTAGCTGTAGCTGTAAGTGTCTATTTTATGATAACTCATCGCCCGCAATTCTCAAATTCAGTTTTAATTACTATCTGTATCAGCAAAACTTAATTTTCAGAAAACATTTTGTTAATTCTATGATCAAAATACATTTAAAATGAACAAATGTTAAGGTCCTTGTCAAGACATTGTGCACACACCAAGGATGTAAGGTTGTTGATCTACTGTTGTTGGGCACATGTTTAGGACGTTAGACCATTGCTAGAAGCTAGGTTGCTTCGTACGCATAAGACATGCCCTCCACTGTCATTACATGGTCATTGAAATTTATTGGCGACCTCTTGACGTTTTAGCAACTACTGAGTAACGACTGCATAACGCACGGGAATGCATGCCCAGCATGTGCAGGGCGACCTCCTACGACTCCATAATTAACTAACGATTTGACATTGGGCAGACGTCGGTGTTTTGTGCATGCACAATTTTTCCACGACCACGACGCATGCCAACGTCCTCTAGTGTTCACCCAGCGACCACACAACGACCTTCAGTGACCACATAACGACCAGCCAGCGACCTCAACGTTCTTCGACGTGTTGGAAAATTTACTTGTCGTTACTTGTGCGTTGGCCAAATAAGTGAAGGTGTGACAGGGCCTTTAGCCTTGATTTTTATAGAGGTTCATACGGGCTGCATTCGTAACGCAGTTCCGCACAAGCAGAACACTGTTCCGGACTTTCGAACACGACAGAACAGTGTTCGGAACCTGTTCCTCTTGTTCTTTTCGCCAAGCAGGTGTAGCCGGCACAGAACAGAAACAACATGGCGGAAAATATGCTGGTCTAACGTGAATGAGGGACAACATTCACTTCAAATAAAGCAACGAGGGTGCATATCTCCCGGAAAGGTGTCATATATACTTCTACAAACTAACCATACATATTCCATGATTATATATGCTGTCCAACCCTTCAAACGTTGCAACGATGCAAGTGCAGTGACTGTTTTGCACGAAGGAAGTTAATTTTCCTAAGTAGTAGTCCTTCTTTCCTAGGCTCAAAACGTGTCTTGTACTTGCCTTCGAGCAAATTTTAATTTTTCAATTGTCATTTTAAAATTATGTACGATAATGTGTAAAGGACTGTTCCAAAAATAATCTGTAACCCCCCCCCCCCCACCCCAACCACCACCATCATCACCACAAAATATGGAGAGGTATGCTTATAATGTAAAAAAAAATGTACATTTTAGGAAAAGCGAAATCCAGCACCTTTTCTATGACTTCTTTGAATGCACGTACTTAGTATTACGTCCAAAGGATGCATGTCTGTGTGACATTTTTTTTTGGGGGGGGGGGGGGTTAATATCTTATTCCCCGGGCCCCGTAATAATCTTCTCGAAAATGTTTTTTTTTTCACCCACAGGCCCACTGACACATTCTGCAATACATTTGGTTGCAATAAATTAGTTTAAAAAAATGGCTTTTTGCGTTAGCAGGACAAAATTCTAAGTTACCTTGGGCATTTCTTGGGTGACTTTTTGTGCCATAATTATTTAAGCATGTTTTTATACTGATGCACGTATTTTTTCTGTCTTTTTGTATGGAAAAACTCAAAACTTGAACATAACTTTTAAACATGTGTATTCCTTTTTGCAAGAGTTTTTTGTTATGAGGATGAAAATTTGACCTTTTTTTTACTTCTGAGTTTGACCTACTTATAAAAACAGGGTTTTTGCTGATGAAAGTTGTGTACCAAGACAAGGACTTATAAACCTGTGTAAATCCCTAATCAAAATTGAAATATGTGTGGGAGAGCCTGAGGTGAACACTTCAACAGAATTTATTCATTTATTTATCTATTTTCCTTTCTATATTCTTACTATTTCTCAAACTCCTACCTTTATATCCTCTTTAATCGCTTTAAGAGTGAATTAAATATAGTGTGATAATTTCCAACAATATTTACAAGGAGTGTAGTATCACTGCAGTCAAGAGGGTCAGTCCTCAACGCTGTTTTAACCCTTTTATATTGCGATTCTTCCATTTCTACTAATACCACTGTTCAAGTGCTGCCTTTTCAGCCATATTGGATCTGTTCCATCTGTTCTATCGCATTCGAAAGGCAGAACAAATGGAACAATGAGAACAGAGTTCTGCACAAGCGTTACGAATGCAGCCACGATTACTGGATTGCCAGGCGATCTTTCGGCCTGTGGCTTACAGTAAATTTATTTGCACCTCTACTAAAAGTAAGTTTCAGAGATATTGTTTACTTCAGAATATCATCTAAATTACCGTAATCACCAGATGACCAGATCAGAAATTCTTCTTTTCCAATGTTTACAATGAGCTCTTCTGCTAATGAAGGTTTAAAAGTGAATGCCAGATCGAGTCTCTGACGTCACGCGTAGTAACTTGGGAAGCCAAATATTTCTTTCTGGCATAAAAAATGGTAATATTATGAAATATAACGATTATGAAGCTGTTGAAATATGAGTAATATGTATACCAATTAATTTCCGAACAGTCATTCTTACTAAGCACTATTATTTTCCATCATTAACTCCAAAATGTTACATTTTTTTTCTGGCTCGAATTTCTTTTGACCAATATACTGATATATATATACTGTCCCGCGGCTCACTTCGGAAAAGAATAAACGTGATTTTGATAACTTTATCATGCAAAAATTAAGATAAAATTTATATCATGGAATAGATCTCGCTTAGTCATAAATCTTGATATATGTTGCATGGTAGAGGAATTATGCAATCAAATTATCAGGTTGGGGAAAACTTCAGATCGAGCTATAATAGTTCGATCGGGCTATAATAGCTCCATGTAGCTATCATAAAACTATTTTTTTCTTAAGAAAAAAATTAAAAATTGATGATAATTAAATTTTGTTTACAAGTCGCACTAGTACTGATAAAATACTACAACTTTTGTATAGAAACCCCTATTGAAATACCAACAGATAAGGAGATAAGGAACCTCAAATTTTTTGTTTTTTCAAAATCTTGTTGCTCATCATCGGTCCATATTTGAATATATGTGTCTTGTTACACATACGGCAAAGCGTTTTTTTACTGAGCCCACCTATCGCGGCTGGCTTATTTAAGGTGGAATTCCACCTCAGCATCGCCGCTGACCCCCGCAAATCACTTCATCGCGGTGCCAAGATCGCCGGGAGTTGCGGTGGCGTTGCGGTTGATTGCCGCGCTGACAATTACCTGTCCAGGTGTTACCTGACCAGGTGCTATTTCTTACGGATGAATAGAAACTTGTTTTTAAGCATGACATGTATAAATAAAATGATGATTTAAACATTAGGACATGAAACATAAGTACATTTTGTAAATTGAGCCTAAAAATGTTTCGTATAACCTGACTCGACGCCAACGATCCACAAGAATATCCGCCTCTACTTTCCTTATATATATTGACTATAGAGAGACGTGAAGGGGCGGATGTCATTGAGGGTTGTTGGCATCGAGCTCCTGTGGATCTACCTTATTTTCATCCCGACTCTTTTTTATATCGGATAAGCAGGTCAAAATAATGAATATTTACATCTTCTGGTGTCAAGTCCAGATGAAGCGGAATCTATTCACATTAAAATTGAAGCATGATCAAATTATGTCTGTAGGCTCTTTACACGGGTACTTATAATAGGCATGTGAAAGATGCAATGAATCGTCGGTCCTTGTTCACTTCTTATTATTAAAAACATATTAAACTAGCGTTGATGAAATAAATGCTATATGAAAGATTACTCCAGATGAAATGCAAAATCCCGAGTTGTGTATCACGTTACGCATACTCCGTTTGTAGAGACCAGACAATCAAATTTCCAAACAAATTAATTAGTGCTTATACAGGTGACAGGTATATTGCTGGACAAACAAAGCCATTAGAGCGGCGATCTCTACGCTGTCATGGGTACTCGTCTGACCCCGGGGACGTGGTCCTTTTCTATTATGATGCAATATTGATTTTTCTCCGACATTCTTTTTTATCCTCGTTCTGCGTCTGAGATTTAAATGTCCAACGTCCACTTAAGTTTCTTATCTACGTAAAGGTACTTGTGTATGCGTTCGTCCGTAAAATTATCATGTCATTTTAAGTGGTCAGTCAATGGGTACAAGTTGAAGTAATCAAATTTGAAGAGTGAGTTGTGATATCGACATATAGATATGTACAAGGGAGCTCGACCGGGGAGTTATATAACCCTCCCTTTCCCCTGGCTTTTTACTGTAAAATTTTAGAAATAGCGAGAGGGAGCTACGTGAACATGCATTTGCGGCATCTAATATTTCTGCAATAACATATTTTCTTCAGTCGCTGCAAATTAAAATAAAATACATAATTTTACGCCAGCACTTCGGGCTGGTAAGATTTATTTCTCGATATTATTATTTTTTTTTTTACAAAGTCACAATTCTTTTTTTTTTTTTATTTTTTTTACAAAGTCGCATTCCACCCCCCCCCCCCCCTTCAGATTTCCAAAACGGTAAATCAAACAAAATAACAAATAAATTCTTTATTAATCTCAGCACCTCAGTTGTACAAAGGTATAATGAGATACATATATATAAGCAGAAAGAACAAATACAAATAATAATATGGCATGCGTGAAATTTCATATTTGATTTTGCAATAATGTTAGTTGGAAGTTGATTTAATACTATTTGTAATAATTGTGATATTTCTAGAATAAGAAGAGAGAGATATTTCTAAGGAAATGTCATAATTCAACACATAAGTTTTTGCACGATAGGTTACTTTTTAACTATTGTTATTATTACCATTATTATTGTTAAGATTAGTATCAGGGGAGCATACATCGTTAATTTTTCTGATGAAGGAACATAATTTTCGAAGATAAGAATGTTTTTTATTTGACATAATTTCATTAAAAGTAATTACGTTTCTATGGAGAATTTGTCTTGGTAATATATGTTTTTTTCTTTCTGTTCGTAAGTATGAGCAATTAAGTATATAATGAAATTCATCACCGATTTCTCTGTGATTACATAGAGTACAAATTCTGTTTTCCCTTGATATATTTGCCCATCGTCCTTTTTCTACTGGTATTAAAGAGTGATTACATGTACGAAATCTGCAAAATGTTTTCGAATCTTTTTTTAGAGAGAATATTAAGATAAGGCTCGAATTTAAGTTCATTTTTAAAAATTCTATAATTTAATGCTTTAGGAGATGTTTCTAAAAATGAATTCCATGTTTGTTTGTATTGATCGATTAATGTCATTTTTACTTTCTCTTTAATCCATTTACTATTTGGGAAACTTTGCTGCATCCATATGTTTGAAAGACCACATTGATTAAGAATATCTTTAACGTTTTCGATCCAATTAATTTTTCTATCATTATTCAGAGTATAGCCTAATTAGTATAACAGATTGGAAATCTTTGTTTCTTTTCCGGCGATTGAAGGTAGATGATACGCCCTGCGCAGTCAGCCGATAAGGTGTGAAAACACGTCAATTAGTAATCCCCACTGCCAGACCTGAACCAGATGGAAGACCCTACCTGTCAAATGCGATTGCATTAACGGCTTATAGTGAATAAAGAATCTGAATCTGAATCACTCCCCCTCCCCCCCCCCCCCTTTCTTTTTTCAATTATTTATAAGCACCCGTCTTTAAACGGGTATAGCTTTGAATAGTATGTCAACACGCGGATCTAGAGATAGGAGGTCAAGATCCAGTCCCCACCTCCTGGAATTTGCCATTATAGTAAAGCTGATTTTCATAGCCCCCCCCCCCCCCCCGTGAGTTAGATCTGCCCATTGATTGTAAAAGTATCGCTCCTTAGAAATAATTCAATTCACGATGATTGGACTTTCAGAAAAAACCAATTGAAGACCATACGATAATGCAATTTAAAAAAAAAGGAAAGAAAAGAAAAAAGTGCGTGCTCCTTGTTCTGATCAAACAAGTCCGCAAAAAAAAAAAAAAATAATAATAAGACATCGATTGATGAAGAACGTGTATCCAGACAAAGATGAATCATGTAAATAAAGTAAAAAAAAAAAAAGAAGAAGACCGGCATACAAAGAAAAGCAAAAAAAAAAAAAAAAAAAAAAGAGGATAGCCTAATAATAAAACAGATGTAATAAATACAAGAACCACCCCCCCCCCCTTTTTTTCGCACTGAATTCCAAAAGTTAACCGGTGAACGCCAAACCAAAACTAAATCAACAAACGATGCCTCACAAGTTGTTCACACCTTTTCAGTTACCCTGCGCTTCTACCTGTATAACAATCATCCCCTGTACGGGAAGAGGCGATGTCTTCACACCTTGTAAGACCAGACATATAGGCACGCCCATATATAACCCTTCCCTAATCAATATTGACAGCTACGTACACGCGACACGTCGTCACTCAAGCAGAACTAAGGAGGGTTTTGTGGTCACATGTACATGGAAATATCGACGTGAGAGACTTTTCCAGAATGTATGCAATTTCATAATAATTATTTACTTCAAGTAAGAAAATAATAAGCAAACATTGTACCAACATGACTAAGCCGTAGATAATAAATAAATTTTACATAGTATTCACCTGGATTTTTTGCGAAGAATTGAATTTAAACTTTGCATGTTCCTTATCTGCATGAAATTGAGATTTAATTAGGCATTTGTGACAGAAAGAAAATAAAATTACGCTCAAAGTTTAATAAGGTTTCCTGTATATAATGTTTACGTACGATATAGTTCTTTTTTTTCTTGAGAAAGAAATAAAATAGTGTTTACATATATTTTTTACGGAAGTCGAAGAGACAAGAAGACACCCAGATTATTTCGATCCACACAAACATCGTCTACCCCTGTATTAATCTAATGATCTAATTAGTAATTTTGGCTTCACGCCTTTTTGAATCGTGAAGGGGTGGGGGGAGTCGCGATTTCACACTTAGCATGGACAGAGGGGGGGGTTGCATTACAGCGCAAAATGCTTTTAAAGATGAAAATAGTATGTATAAAATCAATAAACGGACAGGCTAGAAAATTTATTCTACCATTTTATAGGAAAATTACCCCCCCCCCCCTTCTCCCGGACGGCCGCTGGTGATTAATCTACCCCTGACTCCTGCGTCCCTGGCGCATAAAAACGGAGTTTTTTTTCCTATGAAAAGATATATATGCATTGTGGAATCGGAGTTTAACTTCTAGATACATGTTATCTATAAAAAATCTTCTATAATTGTAAACTTTGCAGGACGTTGTGAATTATCTATTGAAATCGTTTCACACCTAATTACCACCTTCGTAATTTCGTATTTATATATACATTTGTAATTGGTTTGTTTGGATAACGTTTTACTATACATCGCCTCACTTGCGCAAACAAAACAACCAAATAAACAATAAATTACTAAATAAGGCTATCAAGGCTATATTTGACTAATTGGGAGATAGACGCTTTTCAACATTTTAACATACGAACTAGCGAACATAAAACACCGCTAACTAGTAATCTCAAACGGAAGAATCTCCAAAAAAAAAAGGTCTGCAGTGCTTTGGACTTGAACAGTAAAGATATACAAAAAAATGTCGTAAAGCCTCGGCTCCAGTCGATGTATCTCTCAAAGTCGAAAGACGGAGACTTTAAACCCATTTTTGCTTGACCGTACCGCTCCCGTAGACTGCCCATTGTTCTCTAATCCTTAGATAAACACAGCTGGACATTATAACTAGTTCTATCATTCAGTCACACGGTTCTCTTTTCGTATGTACAACGTAACGCTTTTAAAGGACATTTTTATGTCACCAATGATAACAATACATCAAAATAAAGGACGTAAATTTTAACAAGTTATTAATTGCCGCTGAGAACTGCGGCGATCGCCACCGCGTATCCCGGCGATCATTGCGGTGAATTGCCAGGATCGATGTCCGCGTTGAGTCAACTCCATTGTTAATCCATGACCGCGGGGATTTAAAATCCTGGGTCAAAAAAGATTGCGGGGATGATTTGACAGGGTAAAAACACGCGATGCCGGTAGTGTAAAAATTTTGATATATATCGAGTACAAATGGAATCAGTGAATATTTTTCAAAAATTTTGATTTTAGTTAAATTTTGTATTGAAAAATGCTATTAGGCAATAGCTTGTTCTAGCTATTATAGCCTGATCAAGCTATAATAGCTCGATTTGAAGTTTTCCCCAACCTGATTATACAGACAATGTAAATTTTAGATGGGATGTTTTCAATGTTAAATTTAGCGTGAAGTCGCCGAGTTTAACATTATGTCTATGGAGAGCGTCACGATGTCACAGGGAAAAATTAGCATGGGAAATGGCACATCTAAAACTTGTTTTGTCTGTTAAGTGTAAGGCCAAAAAAAAAAAGTTGTTTGTTTCCTGTAACCCGACCGACCGTCAAAAATCGTGCCGACTCTGATTTTTTTTCACCATTTTCCCTACACTGCCTAAAAAGAACCGAAAATCCTTAAAATTAATGCAAGTCGTGCAACCCAGATTCGTCTTTGGAAGCCTCCCGTTCCCTTTATATTTTCTTTCAGACAAGCCGTGATCATAACACGTACATAGCGCCTCTTGTTGTAAATCACTACAGTGAGTACATGTAATTCACACCTGACCACCAGGTAGATTTAATCCGTTTCACATGAGTGACCAAGTGTTGAGAATTCGAAAGGATTAATTTAGTGATTATCATCTTCTCACGTTACTTGTATAGTGTATTGTAACCTGGACATAACCGATGAAGAGCAGACGATTTTTTAAAAGTTTATAAAGACGGACTATTTTAGAAAGAAGGAAAATTGGATGTCATGCAATTTGTTCCGTGATTGGGAAGGCAAACTTGCTTAATGGGACTGGCCCCTTCATCAATAGGCCATTCTCATAAACAATGGGTAATCTTTCTTAACGAAAGGGCCATTCCAAAAAATGATCAATTTTCGAAAAGCTTTGCATATACGATGTATGTAAATCAGACGTTAGCAAATTTTTTAAGTCGTGAAAATTCCATATTTACCATTTCCAATGAATAATTTACAGTACATTTTTTTTGCATATATCGCAGAACAACCAAGACCAAACTTCAGCCACCGATCCTGTATTTTTCGTGTCCACGTGGGCAGCTTTGTTGATACTAGGGAAGAAGGGGGGGGGGGGGGTTGACTGCAATCATTGACATTTCTGTACAAACTCAAAATGACCACGTAAAATTAATGTGTCAGTGACATGATAATTTTACGGACGAACGCATACACAAGAAGTTATTACCTTTACGTAGATAAGTTGGAGATTTAAACGAGGATAAAAAAGAATGTCGGAGAAAAATCAATATTGTATCATAATAGCAAAGAACCTTTCGGGTGAGCGGATTAACAAAAGAATTTGTGCTTCTGACTGGCCATATACAGTAAGCAGCTAGCTGAGATCCACACGCTACTGCTACATTGCAACATAAATACGAGTGGTCAGAACTTTTCTATAGATGAAAAAAACGAAAATGGACATCGTACGATTCATAGAATAATGCGCACCAGGGCCCAGCGAGTTGCCGATTATATAGACCATTTTTTATGTCGCATGGTGAATGGCCTTCCCAATGATACTGCAATTTGCAGGAAAATTAGCGTTTTTTTAATCGCACATAATTTCCGGGGGGGGGGGGGTTTCTTCTTTTCTTCTTTTCTTGCTTTATGTAACGCAATCCCCCCCCCCCCCCTGTAAAAAATAGATTATTATTCAAATTTCCACAACCTGTCATGAATTTCTCAATTATAAAATATGACTGATAACTTAATATTTGGATTAACTTAAAAGACTCAATTGCAGTCCATTACAAATGTACTTGCAGTGATCAAGAAACTATTCATGGAATGGGGTTACTGTATGTTCAGATAACAATAATTATAATATTGTTTTGGAATGCAGAGGGAGGGGTTTACTATGTGTATTATACAATTATGGACTTTTCACTAAGTATATATATTGTGATATTGACTCACTATGAACATGATGAAAATATTGACCGAGACAAAGCCAAGGTCAATATTTTCATAGTGAGTCAATATCACATCATATATACTGAGTTAAAAGTCCATAACTGTTTTATTCTACAATTTCATATATGATTCACTATAAATAAAGACGCCATTTGCAGAACTAAGTGAGGGTAATTTTTAAACCGTGGTATACGGTGATTTATTTAGGAGCGTCAATGACCTTATCAGCCAATCATGCAAAGAGAGTCGCTATTTATAGTTTATAGAATAATACATATTAGCTCAAAAAGAAAGGTGATAGTCACCAGAGACCCCTACCAACATCATCTATCCTCCTCCACCCCAAAGAGTATGTATGTATAATAGTCATTTTAGAATTTAATCATGCTGCTCAAGCTTCAGCTTATGTACATTATACCCACAATAATGGCTGCAGCTATGTACACCACCCACGCAATCTCTAATAACAAACATCTTAAATAGCAGTAAGTTGAGTTCCAGAATCAATAAATGAAATTATAAATGATGGGACTCAACAAAATGTCACCAAAAAATCCTCGACTTATCATTTTCAGTTCCCTCCCTCTTGTAGGTGAAGACTTATAGTGCCTCCATATACAATAAAAACTTAACAAAGTTTCTTAATTGCATCTGCCCTCTGACCAAAAAAAAAAAGATTTTCCTACCTACCGACCCTCTCAATTTTTGGCATGTTACAGGAAACAAACATATTTTTTTGTTTGGCCTAATATAACTATAGTCACGGCACTATCGTTGCTGAAACTTGAAAGTCGCTGACTATCGATAATGGTTTTGAAAATCGATTGTCGCTGTTGAAATTACGTGAAACGAGCTGTGTATCTATACACAAAATAAAATGAAAACAATAGGGTTTGGACTTCGTCCTCATAAATGGCTTTGCCATGAGTTCATATTACGATCAAGGAATGTTCATCATTTATATCCATGATTTTAAATTAAAATTAGGGTTGTCAACGAGTACCCGGTTAACTGGTTAACCGTCGAACGAACCGAGTATCGGTTAGTAAAATTAGTACTCGGGTACTCGGTAAAAAATAAAATATAAGCAAAATGTAGCCGACATTAAAATCCGCTCTGTTTGATTGTTTGTCTTGTTTGTATTGCGCAACGGAACACTGTTTTGACAAGTAATCAATAATTACAGGTATGTCTTCAACTGCCCCGGGGTATTATAGATCGATTGTTTGCACGTGCCACTGAATAGGTGTTTTTACATATAACCAGGGACGTGAGTATATAGTGTCCCTGCCATAACTGCATTGTTGTAAATAGAGGTTTTGTTATTTTAAGCCAAATTGGATTATAAAAATGCCGCCTCCAACGTCAAAGGCTTGGAATTACTTTAAAAGGACGACGGACAGCTCAATATGCAAAATTCAAAATTTGTTTTATGATTTGTAATATATTTGTATTGCACTGTTTGTACTTCAAATGAATTGCACTTTCTAAATTAAATTTCATTTGCACCTTTGGATATGGTTTCCGTTTGTCAGAGTGAAGGCACGTACGTAACTTACTTGAGATTTGATGTAGGGGGCCTTGTGTCAGACATGCTGCTTTTAGCCACGGTTTTCATTAAGACGTTTACACAAATTAATTTAAAGCCGCACGAATTCATACGAAAACCATGGATAAAATTTCATGCCTGGCGTCGGGCCCCATGCATTGTACATAAGTGTGGAAAAACTTCTATTGATACGAGTAACCGGGTACTCGATCGGAAGAAGTATATACCGATTAACCGGTTAGTGAAAAACGTCCGATTTGACAACCCTAATTAAAATCAGTTTTTTAAATCACAAGCACCGAGTATTCTCCTTCTGAAAAGATACAAACATACTTAAGAAATAAAAAATGACAAGCCGGGCTCTATTGTCTCATAATGCCCGAGCGTCCTCAGCCAATCGCATTTATTACCGAGCCGCGTCGGCGGCAAGGTGATAAATGTGATTGGCTGAGGACGCGAGAGCATTATGAGACAATAGAGCCCGGCTTGTCATTTTTTATTTCTATTCTAATGATGACCAAACTTAGACATCGATTCTTGGTAAAAACCAGTTCCTGCCGGTTTATCTGCTTTCAGAAAATGGGTAGGCGTGGCTTATCGTTATAGGGCCTATATTGGAGAATAGAGCCCGGCTCGCGTCTGTTGTCTTAATAGGGAAAAAGAATCAAGTCATATTAGAATACATATTAAACAAGAAAGAACAAAAGTCTGATTATTCCGATAGTTAGTGGAATCGATTTTACTCCTCCAATAGTTTTCGATAATCGATAGTAAAATTTTTCCGATTTTACAACACTATTGTCTATTAATTAATTTTGATTGCGTTCACTCATGATTCTCATATAACTTATACCAAAATTTACGACAAAATGAGATCTACCGAATGGTATCAATTTTATTTAACGTTTTGCATGATAAAATAGTCAAAATCGCTTTTATCCAGTTATCAGTTGACCCGTAAAGGAATGTAAAGAAAAGAAATATGTTAAATTCAATTTAAGACTGAAAATTTCGATCCTCTTCATAATTCCCATTATTTGACTAGACGGTCTGTGCAGCTCACTTCCTTAGTCACCTTTTAAAAACTTGTGAAACTATTGTCTATGAATGTTGTCATACTTACAGAAATGGATAATGTAATAATATTACAGGGGATTAAGACAATGTTTGTATAGCCTGACAGCTTTCTGAATGACAAGCAATTTGTATCAGAAATTTTATTGTATGCAGTATAACATTATGGCAAAAGCAAACATTTTTCACATGGAAAATCCCTGCGTCCTGATTGAGTAGTGGTCATTTCTGTGATTGTACGGTGACAATCCACCACTGATTCAATAGGAAATATTGCTATATCAGATAGATATGGGCGGAGCAGAGATCACAGGAAAAATCCACTTTTGCAAATTTTTTCGAGTTTCTAAAATTAATTTCCTACTCTTAAATTTCACTCGCATTTTGTGAGTATATCCTTTTAATTAAAAGGCCTATCAGTATGATTAGTGACAGAATTGAGATTTACATGTAGATTGGGAGTTTTCTATGTTAATTTTAGTGAGACATTGCTGATTTTTAAAATTGATCGAGCCTATGCCAAGAATGTCAACATCACGCTAAAATTAACATAGAAAAATCCCCACCTAAATCTTTTCTTTATCACTGCATGTGAGTATAGACAGGCTTTCTACTGTTCCTACTTTTTCCTACTATTTCCTACTTTTCCTACTTTTTTATTTTGATCCTATTTTTTCCTACTTTTTCTTCAAAACCTCCTACTATTCCTACTTTTTCATCTCAGAAGTAAGAAATTACTTGCTTCACTTGTCGTCGACATCTGATTAAAAGTTTTTAAAAAATTTCGGGCTCGCTTCGCTCGCCCATTCTGTATATTTTACATGAAAAATCAATCTCCCCTTATTTCTCTTTGTGATTTCCTCAAAAATGAACATTTCCAGTCTACAATTATTGCTTACTGTGACTTTGTGTGTCATACTTACTGAAAATTGTTGCTAAAACTTAGTAAAAGTGATGGAAAATTTCCTACTTTTCCCCTATTAATTCCTACTTTTTCCTATTTTTCTCCTACTTTTTTTCATTGACTATTCCTACTTTTTTCCTACTTTTTCATCAAGGTAGAGTAGAAAGCCTGTATAGACTATTGTTTGTACGAGCATATGATTGAGAGATCTATCCCCTAATCTGAATTTTAATTAGAAAATATTCAAACAAATGAGACAAAAGTGTAATTTTTGAAGTGAGCTACATATAGCTGTTTGGACATGTACAGTGTAGTAACAAAGAAGTGATATTTTGCTGGGAAAGACAGGGCAAGATATCACATTTACATTTCCCTGTTACTAGTGCGCATCCCATATCTCAACATTATTTAAAATGTTTATATAAACAAACTATTGAACTGTGCCGCCAGTATAAAGCAAAAAGATAAATGTTGAGAGGCAGATATTGAATATGCAGAACCCGTCCACGAAGCTCAATTCAGAAATTGGAAAATCGCTAATCTGTTAACTTTATCTTTTAGAATTTTAGATATTAAAGATGTATACTATTTGACATGTCTGATAGATCTATTTAAAAAAAAAATTAAAGTTTAATACTCGATCATGCTGAACCTATTTCGTAAATTATAGCAAGAAACTAATTTTAGATAGGATGTTTTCTATAGTAATTTTGCCATGACATTCATATTGTTTAACACTTAGCATGCATATATTATGCATAACGCCGCCAACATCGTAGCAAATAAATGTTGAAAATGTCCCAATCAAATTTATTTTTGGTTCTCGTACAAAATAGTGCTAAGATATGGAAGCATTCAACAATACATTTTGAACATGTACATGTACTACATGCTACATTTCCATACCAAGGCATAATTGATATCAGAAGTGTCAGACCTTAAACTTATGATGATCAACCTTTTATGAGAGATTAAATTTGAACAATTGAATGTCACATCATGAAATTGGATCTGTTCATAAAAAATTATGCTGCAAAGGGGGGCATGTATAATTTGTCCCTTTAGGGCAGTTTTCATTTCGGCTTCAGGGTTTTTTTTTTTCCTTGTTTTGGGGCCGAATTTCGGCCCCTTCCCAGTGCAAAATTTCCTCTATTTTTCCCAAAAAATCACTCTTAAATTCCCAAAGAGGAATTCTGAAAAAATCACCTTAGAAAATAAGACTCAAAACCTGGAATTCAGCACAAAATGTCCTATTATAAGTGCATCTTTAAGTTTTTCATTCATCCCTTGTTGCACGGTCTACGTTGTAGATGGTAATTTACACCTTTCCAGACGGTGCAATATTTTTCATTGTGAAGCAATGATTGAATTAATGATTGAACTAATCACTGAATGATCAACTGAGCCATTAACTGTCCTTAACTGACCTGACGTCCGTTTCCTCCGTTTAAAAAAAGGAAACGAATGTTCCCTATAACAAAAATTGTTTTCATAGGAAAAAAATCCCGCGATTGAAGGTTTGAAGTTCTATTTTAAATGTCATGGGCAGATCTAGATTTTTTTCCAAGAGGCGGGTCCAGCCCATTAGTGAAAGGTGTCCAGCCTATGATTTTGAAAGAAAATAGGAGAAAACGGGACTAAATCACTTTTTTTTTTTGCAAAATCCAGCCGGGGAGGGGGTGGTACCTACTCCATGTCCACTATAGATCCATGCGTTTTAAAATGTTTCAATCTGCGTAGGATCAACTACCAACGATATCAGACAAAACAGTTTGAACTCGTAAGATTTCGATTGAATAATGTAACTCTTACGATTTCGATTCATAATGTACTGATTGGTACCTTATAGTTTTGAACAGAAATAAAGATATAATAATAGCGGAATATCCCCGTAGTTTTGAATATTTATTGGAAAACTTGTACAGGGGGATCAAAAACCGCAACTCCTAAAATCCGCTTCCTATGTAGTCTATTTCCTTTGAAAAATTAAAATATCAATGTTCGTTTGTTTTTTTTTCTCTCTCTCATTTAACTCATAGACTGGACCAAATTCTTTTGATTTCCTTTCAGTTATTTTCTTTGAAATAAACTTTTGAAATGCATTAAATTCTTATCTATTTTCTGACCATGAGTAGTTTTCTCCTACTTGGAATGGCAACTTATAATTAGTCAATCATCGGTGATAATTGTTTGATGGCCTAACAATTGCCGTGCAACAAGTGGGTTATTCAACTGCTCCTCGGGCTACGCCCTCAGAGACAGTAGAATAACCCTTACTTGTTTATTTCAAACAAATCAATGGATTAGCAGTATGAATAAATGATACTTAAGCAGTGGCGGATCCAGCGCCCCCTTTGCCGGGGGGTCAAGGGGCGAATTTTGCCGAATTTTACTGAAAATGGGCCAAAATATACCTGTTTTTGGAAAATTTTGGGTCAGTGCCGGGGGGTAAGCCCTCTCCGCACCCCCCTGAATCCGCCACTGTTAAGGGTTTTACTGTGTTGACAATTTGTATGAAAATTTTCCCAATTTCAGCAAAATGTCGCAAATTTTCCCAAATGGGACAGGCACAGGCACCTTCTCCAAAATAAAAAAAACCCTGGGCTTTGAGTAGCTTTTTAGCAAAGCTCAATTTCTCAGATGCCAGAGCATTGCATTGGGCCCATGCATGCATGGGTCTCTAAGTTGTTGTAACCTGTGACTTTGATTTGGATTTTTACCAATGTTGTGTCAAATTAAGCTGTATCTTTTTATGTCATCTGTGTTTCATAATCAAATGTCTTGTTGTGTTTTTATACAGGGACTCCTGTCACTTATTCGAAAATTAAAAGGTAATAGTGAGGCTAAAGAAATCCGTGTACTGCTGTTAGGACTAGACAATGCAGGAAAGACAACTCTCCTGAAATCATTAGCAAGTGAAGAAGTAAAAAATATCACACCAACACAGGTAAATATAATACTGTTATTATTGATATTTTGAACTTCAACAGTATAACAAAATACCAACAAGATATTAACAATGGGATTTTAAGTTTAATGTGATACCATTGCAATATTCAGTCTTAATGGGATACTAACAGGATACTCATTCCTGATAAGACTGGAGTATTTTGTTAGTATCACATTAAGAGCTGATATCAACAAGGTACTGTAAAGTGATACTAAAGTGTTTCTCATTAGTATCACATTGGTATCATGTTGGTATTTTGTAAAAACTGATTTTCATCAGAAAATAGGATAATTGATATTTAAGGAACCAACTGTTTGATTTTTAGCTCACCTCAACGAAGTTGAGTGAGCTTATGCTATACCCCCGCGCGTCCGCGTCCTTGTCCGCGTCCGCGTCCGGTTAAGAAGTTTGGGGTAGCTCAGTATTTGGCAAAGTACTGATGCTACAGTAACCAAACTTGCACAAGTGATTCATCTTTGGATGCTGAGGTGAACCCATGCATCGGATGCTGCATCTGACCTACATTTTCCGCTTGAGTGACTTGGTTAAGAAGTTTGGGGTAGCTCAGTATCTGACAAAGTACTGATGCTACAGTAACCAAACTTGCACAAGTGATTCATCTTTGGATGCTGAGGTGAACCCATGCATCGGATGCTGCATCTGACCTACATTTTCCGCTTGAGTGACTTGGTTCAGAAGTTTGGGATAGCTCAGTATCTGACAAAGTACTGATGCTACAGTAACCAAACTTGCACAAGTGATTCATCTTTGGATGCTGAGGTGAACCCATGCATCAGATGCAGCATCTGACCTACATTTTCCGCTTGAGTGACTTGGTAAAGAAGTTTTGGGTAGCTCAGTATCTGACCAAGTAGTAATGCTACAGTAACCAAACTTGCACAAGTGATTCATCTTTGGATGCCGAGATGGATCCATGCATCGGATGCAGCATCTGACCTACTTTTTCCACTTGAGTGATTTTGCTTTTAAAAGCCAATATTGAGCAAAGTATAAGTGCTACATGTACCAAACTTGCATATTGGATGTATCTTTGATCAAACTTTCATAAAATGACCTTGACCTACTTTACCGCTTGAGTGATTTTGCCTTTAAAAGCCATTATTGAGCAAAGTATAAGTGCTACATGTACCAAACTTGCTTATTGAATGTATCACTGATCAAACTTTCATGTAGTTACCTTGACCTACTTTTTCCGCTTGAGTGATTTGCCTTTAAAAGCCAATATTGAGCAAAGTATAAGCGCTACATGTACCAAACTTGCATATATGATTTATTTTTGATCAAACTTTCATAAAGTGGCCTTGACCTACTTTTTCTGCTTGAGTGATTTTGCCTTTAAAAGCCAATATTGAGCAAAGTATAAGTGCTACATGTACCAAACTTACATATTGGATGTATCTTTGATCATTCTTTCATAAAATGACCTTGACCTACTTTTTCTGCTTGAGTGATTTTGCCTTTAAAAGCCAATATTGAGCAAAGTATAAGTGCTACATGTACCAAACTTACATATTGGAGGTATCTTTGATCATTCTTTCATAAAATGACCTTGACCTATTTATTCCAGTCGAGCTTATGGGATCGCCCTGTGTCTGGCATCTGTCTGTCTGTCCGTTCGTCCGTCCGTCCGTCCGTCCGTCCATCCCTCCCTCCGTATGTCCGAGTGTCCATCCGTCCGTCCGTTAAACTTTTCTTGTGAGCGCGAATCCTCTGAATCAGTGAATAGTATAAAATAAATTCTTTTTGCATTATAATGGGCCTGTGGTCTAGTTGTGCACCTGATATTTTATTTTAGCCCCTGACCCCCAGGGTCTTGGAAAATGGATGTTGTAATTTTTCTCCTATATAACTCTATGTAATCTTGTGAGCACCAATTCTCAGAAGTATAATTGATAGAAAGATAAAACTTTTAGCATCATTTTAGCATCATTCTCAGTCTGTGGTCTAATTGTGCACCTGATATTTTGTTTGAGCCCCTGACCCCCAGGGTCTTGGAAAATGGGTGTTGTAATTTTCTCCTATATAACTTTATGTAATCTTGTGAGCACCATTTCTCAGAAAGTATGTTGGATAAAATGATACTTCTTTTAGCATTATTTTTAGTCTGTGGTCTGGTTGTGCACCAGATATTTTGTTTGAGCCCTGATCCCAGGGTCTTGGAAAATGGGTGTGGTCATTTTCACCTATATAACTCTTTGTAATCTTGTGAGCACCAATTCTCAGAAAGTATAATTGATAGAAAGATAATTCTTTTAGCATTATTCTTAGTCTGTGGTCTGGATGTGCACCTTGTGTTTTGTTCGAACCCCTGACTCTTAGGGTCTTGGAAAATGGGTGTGGTCATTTTCTCCTATAAACGGTAACTCTATGTAATCTTGTGAACACCAATTCTCAGAAAGTATAATTGATAGATGAAGTCTTTTTCCATTATATTAATCATTCTCTGATCTTGTATTTTGTTTGAGCCCCTGATTCACAAGGTCTTGGAATTGATGTGTCACTTAGATTAATTTAAGCAAACAACCAGGAGAGCTTCAGTCTCATCAGAGACTTCTGGTTATGGGGGGGGGGGCTGGGGTATGGGCAGTTGAAACTAAAGAATGAAATTGGGGAGAAACAAATTGGTAAAAAACTTTTATGATTTTTTTCAGTTACAAAATATATGCATTATCAAATATCTCCCTATAAGAGAAATAAAGTGAAATGTCCAAATAATGTTAGAGGGCAACCATATTGACCATGTAGTTTCGTGGGTTCAAATTTCAAACTTGGTTGCCACGGTAACAACCCACTTCACATAAAGGTCTTGACCCTGCTGTATCAGAATATTGAGACATTATACAGTCATGTAGGTGTCTTGTACCTTTCATTAATTATTAAAACCCCCGCAAAGGAAGTTTAGGGGGGTATATAGGAATCACCCTGTCTGTCTGTCTGTCTGTCCGTCTGTCTGGTTAAGAAGTTTTGAAAGCAGATTTCTTTTACACTATTAATGGTAGGCCTTTCATATTTCATACAAACATTCACCATAAAGAGTACTAAATTTTGGTACCATGACTTTCAACCCTGTGACCTTGTGACCTTGACCTTCACTGTATACAATATTTTATGTTAAGAAGTTTTAAAAGCAGTTTTCTTTTACACTATTAATGTCAGGCCTTTCATATTTCACACAAAAATTCACCATAAAGAGTACTACATTTTGGTGCCTTGACTTTTGACCCTGTGACCTTGTGACATTGACCTTCACTGTGTACAACATTTTATGTTAAAAGTTTTGAAAGCAGTTTTCTTTTACACTTTTAATGGTAGGCGTTTCATATTTCATACACACATTCACCATAAAGAGTACTACATTTTGGTACCATGACTTTTGACCCTGTGACCTTGACCTTCACCCTATACACCATTTTAAGTTAAGATGTTTTGAAAGCTGATTTCTTTTATACTATTAATGGTAGGCCTTTCATATTTCATACACACATTCACCATTAAGAGTACCACATTTTGGTACCATGACTTTTGACCCTGCGACCTTGACCTGTACAACATTTTATGTTAAGATGTTTTGAAAGCAGGTTTCTTTTATACTATAGATGGTAGGCATTTCATATTTCATACACATATTCACCACAAAGAGTACTGCAGTTTGGTATCATGACTTTTGACCTTGTGACCTTGACCTTTACTTTTGGTTTATGTTGAAGTTAGGACAGGTTTAGAAATTTTGAAAGCAGATTTCTTTCATACTATAAATGGTAGGTCTACTGTCTTTCATATTTCATACAAACATTCGCCACAAAGAGTACTACAATTTCGTATCATAAACTTTTTTACCTTTTGACCTTGACATTGGACTTATGTTGCAGTTTGAGTTAGAAAGATTTGAAAGCAGATTTATTGCATACTATAAATGATAGGCTTTTCACGTTGCATCATAAATGGTCCCATTTACAAAAAAAATGTCATGCGGGGGTATGATTCGTGATCCACTTTAGGGCAGTTCTAGTTAAGTACAGGTATACATCAATTAAAACTGACACTTCACAATTATATATCATGGTTTATTACAAATCTATGTTAGGGAGAAAAGCCGAAAACTATCCATTATGTCAGAGAAAGTACTGATCGAGGCCCGTCAGGGCCAAGATCAGTACTTTCTCTGACATAATGGATAGTTTTCAGCTTTTCTCCCACTTAAAACATGACATCTTTTGTTTTAATAATGGACAGTCACAGGTAGATCCTTTCGCAGAATTCGGACACCTCAAAATCGAGAACCATATCATTGGTCAAGAGATGATGATCAGGAGCATGTAGCTTGAATTTCTGGCCAGTCAACCGATTGATTTCTTATGTCTTAATAATGGACACTTTCATGTCAAGGTCAATCATTGAGTTGTTGAGAAAATAATTCATTTCAATGAATCCATGCTTGTGGTATACAGCGTATTTTTCGTATGAACCTCGTTTTTATTCTTATCAAATTAATGCTTTTAAAAAACTAATTGATCATTTTTAATTGAAGCGTCACGTTTTGGATATAGACTGTAGCGGTGTTTTTAAGTATTTTTATACGCCCGTCATTTGACGGGACGTATTATGGTATGGCGAAGTCCGTCCGTCCGTCCGTCTGTCCGTCCGTCCGTCTGTCCGTCTGTCCGTCTGTCCGTCCGCCTATGGAACACAATAACTTGAATACGCGTCAACGGATTTTTATGAAATTTATACATAGTGATCAGACTGTGGAGAGGAAGCCGCCTTTCGATTTTCAGGTTCATCCGATTTGTCGTTACAGAGTTATGGGACTTAGATTTTTAAAATACAGTGAAAATATACTAAAATATTTAAAAATTATTTAAAAATCTATTTCTGGTCGAAATGTTTTGAAATTTGGTATACTTCAAGTAGAAAGGATGCTCTTTGACATATGTAACGGGTTTTTAAATTTTTTGTCGCATAACCGAGATATTGTGTGTAATGGGAAGGGGGGGTGGGTTATATGCACATACATTTTAAGCAAAGGGCAAAATATAGGCGCATGGAACGCGATAACTTGAATATGCATCAACGGATTTTCATGATATTCATACATTATGATTGGACTGTGGAGAGGAAGCCGCCTTTCGATTTTCAGGTTTATTCGATATGTCGTTACAGAGTTATGGGACTTAGATATTTAAAATACAGTGAAAATATACTAAAATATTTAAAAATTATTCAAAAATCTATTTCTGGTCGAAATGTTTTGAAATTTTGTATACTTCATGTAGGAAGGATTTTCTTTGACATATGTAACGGGTTTTTAATTTTTTTGTCGCATAACCGAGATATTGTGTGTAATGGGAAGGGGGGGGGGGTGGGTTATATGCACATACATTTTAAGCAAAGGGCAAAATATAGGCGCATGGAACGCAATAACTTGAATATGCGTCAACGGATTTTCATGATATTCATACATTTTGATTGGACTGTGGAGAGGAAGCCGCCTTTTGATTTTCAGGTTCATTCGATATGTCGTTACAGAGTTATGGGACTTAGACATTTTAAAATACAGTGAAAATATACTAAAATATTTAAAAATTATTTAAAAATCTATTTCTGGTCGAAATGTTTTGAAATTTGGTATACTTCAAGTAGAAAGGATGCTCTTTGACATATGTAACGGGTTTTTAATTTTTTTGTCGCATAACCGAGATATTGTGTGTAATGGGAAGGGGGGTGGGTTATATGCACATACATTTTAAGCTAAGGGCAAAATATAGGCGCATGGAACGCGATAACCTGAATATGCATCAACGGATTTTCATGATATTCATACATTATGATTGGACTGTGGAGAGGAAGCCGCCTTTCGATTTTCAGGTTTATTCGATATGTCGTTACAGAGTTATGGGACTTAGATATTTAAAATACAGTGAAAATATACTAAAATATTTAAAAATTATTTAAAAATCTATTTCTGGTCGAAATGTTTTGAAATTTTGTATACTTCATGTAGGAAGGATTTTCTTTGACATATGTAACGGGTTTTTAATTTTTTTGTCGCATAACCGAGATATTGTGTGTAATAGGAAGGGGGGGGGGGGGGTTATATGCACATACATGTTAAGCTAAGGGCAAAATATAGGCGCATGGAACGCAATAACTTGAATATGCGTCAACGGATTTTCATGATATTCATACATTTTGATTGGACTGTGGAGAGGAAGCCGCCTTTTGATTTTCAGGTTCATTCGATATGTTGTTACAGAGTTATGGGACTTAGACATTTTAAAATACAGTGAAAATATACTAAAATAGTTAAAAATTATTTAAAAATCTATTTCTGGTCGAAATGTTTTGAAATTTTGTATACTTAAGGCAGAAAGGATGCTCTTTGACATACGTAACGGGTTTTTAATTTTTTGGTCGCATAAGCGAGATATTGTGTGTAAGAGGAAGGGGGGGGGGGGGTTATATGCACATACATGTTAAGCTATGGGCAAAATATAGACGCATGGAACGCAATAACTTGAATATGCGTCAACGGATTTTCATGATATTCATACATTTTGATTGGACTGTGGAGAGGAAGCCGCCTTTCGATTTTCAGGTTTATTCGATATGTCGTTACAGAGTTTTGGGACTTAGATATTTTAAAATACGGTGAAAATATACTAAAATAGTTAAAAATTATTTAAAAATCTATTTCTGGTTGAAATGTTTTGAAATTTTGTATACTTCAAGTAGAAAGGATGTTCTTTCACATATATAAGGGGTTCTTGAATTTTTTGTCACATAATCCAGAAATTATGTGTAATGGGGGGGGGGGGGGGGTTATATGCACATACATGTTAAGCTAAGGGCAAAATATAGGTGCATGGAACGCAATAACTTGAATATGTGTCAACATTTTCATGATATTTGTACATTTTGATCAGACTTTGAAGAGGAAGCCGCCTTTCGATTTTAAGCTAGGTTCATCCAATTTGTCCTTATGGAGTTATGGGAATTTAGATATTTTGGTGTTGTGAAAAAAATCCCAACGGGCGTATCTTGCTGCGTGAGCGTAGGCTTTATTCTAAAGACAACGCGAAACATAGGATGTAATTCGTCTTGGATTTCACCAGATTTCAATATTTTGTAGTTTTACTTACTTTATTTTACAAGTATTTGATTTACTTCTATTTCATTGTATTTTCGGACCCACGAGCTTGAAATATCTCCCCGTAAAAATTACGAAATCCGCGCATCGATGGATTCTTTCGTTTATTAATATAGAGGAACATGTTTTACCCCAAAAGAGGAATATTAATGGATATGGAATTTGAAATCGGAATAATCAAAGAAACTTGGAAAATAATTTTCGTTGGGATATATAGTTCTTTCTTTGTGATATTATGTCATCATAATCAGGATTCTTTTGTCCGAAAATTTACCTGTGACTGTCCATTAAGTTACCTTAAACTGTCCATTATTTTTAATAATGGACAGTTTTGGCAAACTTAATGGACAGCTACAGGTGAATTTTTGGACGAAAAAGGATCATGTTGAGACAATATCACATAGAAAGAACTGTCTAGACAATGGGATGACGTCATAGTCATGTTTTAATCTCAGAAAACCTTTTGCGATTCAATATAAAGTATAAATCATAAAATGTCTATGTTCTTGAATTTGTTTGCTAGTGAGGCCATACCTTTTTATACGCCCGTCATTTGACAGGTCGTATTATGGTATGGCGAAGTCCATCCATCTGTCCGTCCGTCCGTCTGTCCGTCCGCCTATGGAACGCAATAACTTGATTATGTGTCAACGGATTTTCACGAAATTTATACATTATGATTGGACTGTGGAGAGGAAGCCGCCTTTCGATTTTCAGGTTCATCCGATTTGTCGTTACAGAGTTATGGGACTTAGATTTTTTAAATTAAGTGAAAATATACTAAAATAGTTAAATATTATTTAAAAATCTATTTCTGGACAAAATGTTTTGAAATTTTGTATACTTCAAGTAGAAAGGATGTTCTTTGACATTTGTAACGGGTTTTTAATTTTTTTGTCGCATAATCGAGATATTGTGTGTAATGGGAAGGGGGGGGGGGGGTGGGTTAGATGCACATACATGTTAAGCTAAGGGCAAAATATAGGCGCATGGAACGCGATAACTTGAATATGCGTCAACAGATTTTCATGATATTCATACATCATCTTAAGACTGTGGAGAGGAAGCCGCCTTTCGATTTTCAGGTTCATTCGATTTGTCGTTACAGAGTTATGGGACTTAGATATTTTAAAATACATTGAAAATATACTAAAATAGTCAAAAATTATTTAAAAATCTATTTTTGATCGAAATGTTTTGAAATTTTGTATACTTCAAGATGAAAGGATGTTTTTTGACATATGTAACGGGTTTTTAATTTTTTTGTCACAAAAGCGAGATATTTGTAATGGGAAGGGGGGTGGGTTTTTCACCGTTATATGCACATACATGTTAAGCTAAGGGCAAAATATAGGCGCATGGAACGCAATAACTTGAATATGCGTCAACAGATTTTCATGATATTCATACATTATGTTTGGATTGTGGAGAGGAAGCCGCCGATTTTCAGGTTCATTCGATTTGTCGTTACAGAGTTATGGGACTTGGATATTTTAAAATACATTGAAAATATACTAAAATAGTTAAAAATTATTTAAAAATCTATTTTTGATCGAAATGTTTTGAAATTTTGTATACTTAAGGTAGAAAGGATGCTCTTTGACTTATGTAACGGGTTTTTAATTTTTTGGTCGCATAATTGAGAAATTTGTAATGGGAGGGGGGGGGGGGTTACATGCACAAACATGTTAAGCTGAGGGCAAAATATAGGCGCATGGAACGCAATAACTTGAATATGCGTCAACGGATTTCATGATATTTCTACATTGTGATCAGACTTTGAAGAAGAAGTTGCCTTTCGATTTTCAGGTTCATCGGATGTGTCATTGCGGAGTTATGGGACTTAGATATTTTAGATACAATGTAAAAATATACTAAAATAGTTAAAAATTCTTTAAAAATCTATTTCTGGTCAAAATGTTTTGAAATTTTGTATACTTCAAGTAGAAAGGATGTTCTTTCACATATATAACGGATTCTTAAATTTTTTGTCACATTATCCAGAAATTATGTGTAATGGGGGGGGGGGGGTATATGCACATACATGTTAAGCTTAGGGCAAAATATAGGTGCATGGAACGCAATAACTTGAATATGCTTCAACAGATTTTCATGATATTTGTGCATTGTGATCAGACTTTGAAGAGGAAGCGGCCTTTCGATTTTCAGGTTCATACGATTTGTCCTTATGGAGTTATAGGACTTAGATATTTTGGTGTTGTGAAAAAAATCCCAACGGGCGTATCTTGCTGCGTGAGCGTAGGCTTTATTTCTTTCTTTGTTAACATGGTTAAGTGTCAGATCAAGCAGTTGAAACATATCTGCTGAATAACAAACAATATTTAGGGAGACATGTATGTCTAAAGAAAATGTAGGACATATTCAAGAGAGCAGCTTCTCATTGTAAAGAAGCAAAGAAAGTAATGCATACATTATACTTTTGTGTCATTTTCAGTTAATTTTCAGGTTACATAAACTTTGTAAGACTAATTACCCGCTGTAAATTGTTGAGACTCATGCACCTCTGTCTTGAACAAAGCTATCAATAATATTGATGAAAAAATATGGAAATGGACTGTTTAATATGTTTTTTGCAACAACACCCTGTAAAATTTAAACTTCATGTGGCCTAATTTTTAACGATACTAAATAATTGCCTTGCTAATTGTTATTTTCCAAAGAAAATCTGGTGAATCAACACATTCTGGTTTTATATTTCAGGGATTTAATATAAAGTCAGTCAGCCAATCTGGATTTAAGTTAAATGTATGGGACATAGGAGGCCAGAGGAAGATTCGACCATACTGGAGAAATTACTTTGAAAATACCGATATACTTGTAAGTTTTTCTATCACTATTTTATATGATTGATATTTTACTATTGATAACCTACACAGTGAGTGAACAATGTTTTATTTTGACATAACTCAATCTAAAGGAAAATATAACTTGTCAGTGAATAAAACATTTTCTGATATTGTATGAGAGCTCAAAATGTCCAAGTCAATATCTTTTGGCACTGTTTTTCATTTCAATGTCACTGTTAAAAGATGCAATTTCAATGATATTTAACAACGTAAAGGATGCAAAATTTTATCATGCAAACATTCATTTTCAGATATATGTCGTAGATAGTGCAGACAAGACAAGAATGGAGGAGTGTGGCCAAGTGAGTTATATTTACTTTTTACAGCTTCTGGATATTATAATATTTTCAAAATCATACATGATTCATTTGACAATCAGAATTAATCTTGTTTATCACTTAAGTTTACTTCCTTTACTACATTTGTATTACATCTTTCTTCCTCTTTTAATCTCATGGGTATCAGGTGAGCGTTGCAAAATTTATTTATTATTTGCAAAAAAGCAAAAACAAACAGTCTGTTTTCCTAGCTACTTTAGTAGAATTAACATCTTTTTATACGCCCGTCATTTGACGGGACGTATTATGGTATGGCGAAGTCCGTCCGTCTGTCCGTCTGTCCGTCTGTCCGTCTGTCCGTCCGTCCGTCTGTCCGTCCGCCTATGGAACGCAATAACTTGAATACGCGTCAACGGATTTTTATGAAATTTATACATAGTGATCAGTCTGTGGAGAGGAAGCCGCCTTTCGATTTTCAGGTTCATCCGATTTGTCGTTACAGAGTTATGGGACTTAGATTTTTAAAATACAGTGAAAATATACTAAAATATTTAAAAATTATTTAAAAATCTATTTCTGGTCGAAATGTTTTGAAATTTGGTATACTTCAAGTAGAAAGGATGTTCTTTGACATATGTAACGGGTTTTTAATTTTTTGGTCGCATAACCGAGATATTGTGCGTAATGGGAAGGGGGGGTGGGTTATATGCACATACATTTTAAGCTAAGGGCAAAATATAGGCGCATGGAACGCAATAACTTGAATATGCGTCAACGGATTTTCATGATATTCATACATTATGATTGGACTGTGGAGAGGAAGCCGCCTTTCGATTTTCAGGTTTATTCGATATGTCGTTACAGAGTTATGGGACTTAGATTTTTAAAATACAGTGAAAATATACTAAAATATTTAAAAATTATTTAAAAATCTATTTCTGGTCGAAATGTTTTGAAATTTTGTATACTTCATGTAGGAAGGATGTTCTTTGACATATGTAACGGGTTTTTAATTTTTTTGTCGCATAACCGAGATATTGTGTGTAATAGGAAGGGGGGAGGGGTGGGTTATATGCACATACATGTTAAGCTAAGGGCAAAATATAGGCGCATGGAACGCAATTACTTGAATATGCGTCAATGGATTTTCATGATATTCATACATTTTGATTGGACTGTGGAGAGGAAGCCGCCTTTCGATTTTCATGTTCATTCGATATGTCGTAACAGAGTTATGGGACTTAGACATTTTAAAATACAGTGAAAATATACTAAAATAGTTAAAAATTATTTAAAAATCTACTTCTGGTCGAAATGTTTTGAAATTTTGTATACTTAAGGTAGAAAGGATGCTCTTTGGCATATGTAACGGGTTTTTAATTTTTTGGTCGCATAAGCGAGATATTGTGTGTAATAGGAAGGGGGGGGGGGGGGGTTATATGCACATACATGTTAAGCTATGGGCAAAATATAGGCGCATGGAACGCAATAACTTGAATATGCGTCAACGGATTTTCATGATATTCATACATTTTGATTGGACTGTGGAGAGGAAGCCGCCTTTCGATTTTCAGGTTCATTCGATATGTCGTTACAGAGTTATGGGACTTAGATATTTTAAAATACAGTGAAAATATACTAAAATAGTTAAAAATTATTTAAAAATCTATTTCTGGTCGAAATGTTTTGAAATTTTGTATACTTAAGGTAGAAAGGATGCTCTTTGACATATGTAACGGGTTTTTAATTTTTTGGTCGCATAAGCGAGATATTGTGTGTAATAGGAAGGGGGGGGGGTTATATGCACATACATGTTAAGCTATGGGCAAAATATAGGCGCATGGAACGCAATAACTTGAATATGCGTCAACGGATTTTCATGATATTCATACATTTTGATTGGACTGTGGAGAGGAAGTTGCCTTTCGATTTTCAGGTTCATTCGATATGTCGTTACAGAGTTATGGGACTTAGATATTTTGGTGTTGTGAAAAAAATCCCAACGGGCGTATCTTGCTGCGTGAGCGTAGGCTTTATTGAATGTATTTTTCTTCTATACAGAAATTTCTCAAATATTTTTCTTCAATACAGGAGCTGAATGAATTATTAGAGGAGGATAAGCTCCAAGGTGTTCCAGTATTGATATATGCAAATAAGCAAGATCTACTGACTGCTCAGCCTGCCAGTGAGGTGACATCTTTATTGGGTTTACATGGTATCAGGGATCGTAAGTGGCAGATTCAGCCCTGCTCAGCTATGACTCAAGAAGGACTAACAGTAAGTTAATAAATAGCGAGCTCCGCTTGCTTCAAAGGCCCAAAGGACATTTCTCTCTGATTGCTTTTCTCGACCCAAAAAATTCACATGTAGGAAATATATGAACTTTGGTCGATTCCGCATTTAACTTGATCTGTTAATGAGTCCTTGGTCTGACAAGGTCAAGCAAAGATGACTTCTAGCTGAGCTCTGCATAGATTGTTTGCAAGGAAAGGAGGATCCTTATCAATTCTCAGGTGTCGAAAGGTCAAGCAAGTGGATCATGAGCTGCATTATTGATAGATTTATGTTTAGCTCACCTCCACGAAGTTGAGTGAGCTTATGCTATACCCCCACGCGTCCGCGTCCGCGTCCGTGTCCGCGTCCGCGTCTGGTTAAGAAGTTTGGGGTAGCTCAGTATCTGACAAAGTACTGATGCTACAGTAACCAAACTTGCACAAGTGATTCATCTTTGGATGCTGAGGTGAACCCATGCATCAGATGCAGCATCTGACCTACATTTTCCGCTTGAGTGACTTGGTTAAGAAGTTTGGGGTAGCTCAGTATCTGACAAAGTACTAATGCTACAGTAACCAAACTGCACAACGGATTCATCTTTGGATGCTGAGGTGAACCCATGCATCGTATGCAGCATCTGACCTACAATTTCCGCTTGAGTGACTTGGTTAAGAAGTTTGGGGTAGCTCAGTATCTGACAAAGTACTGATGCTACAGTAACCAAACTTGCACAAGTGATTCATCTTTGGATGCTGAGGTGAACCCATGCATCGGATGCAGCATCTGACCTACATTTTCCGCTTGAGTGACTTGGTTAAGAAGTTTGGGGTAGCTCAGTATCTGACAAAGTACTAATGCTACAGTAACCAAACTTGCACAAACGATTCATCTTTGGATGCTGAGGTGAACCCATGCATCGTATGCAGCATCTGACCTACATTTTCCGCTTGAGTGACTTGGTTAAGAAGTTTGGGGTAGCTCAGTATCTGACAAAGTACTGATGCTACAGTAACCAAACTGGCAAAAGTGATTCATCTTTGGATGCTGAGATGGACCCATGCATCGGATGCAGCATCTGACCTACTTTTTCCACTTCAGTGATTTCGCTTTTAAAAGCCATGGATGCAATATTGAGCAAAGTATAAGTGCTACATGTACCAAACGTGCATATTGGATGTATCTTTGATCAAACTTTCATAAAATGACCTTGACCTACTTTTTCTGCTTGAGTGATTTTGCCTTTAAAAGTCAATATTGAGCAAAGTATAAGTGCTAGATGTTCCAAACTTGCTTATTAGATGTATCTTTGATCAAACTTTCATAAAATGACCTCGACCTACTTTTTCCGCTTGAGTGATTTTGCCTTTAAAAGCCAATATTGAGCAAAGTATAAGTGATACATGTACCAAACTTGCATATTGGATGTATCTTTGATCAATCTTTCATAAAATGACCTTGACCTACTTTTTCCGCTTGAGTGATTTTGATCTATAAAGCCAATATTGAGCAAAGTATAACTGCTACATGTACCAAACTTGCATATTGGATGTATCTTTGATCAAACTTTCATAAAATGACCTTGACCTACTTTTTCTGCTTGAGTGATTTTGCCTTTAAAAGCCAATATACATGTACTAAGAAATATGTTTGAATTGAATTTTGCTGCCACTGAGGTGAGCTTCGTAATCTGTGATTTTATTAAGTTATTGGTTTCTATAGACAAGTTATCATCAGCATGCAGGTAAACTAATGTAATACAGAAAGATGATGTACCCATTGCATTGTGCTAATTAATAGTCCCAATTAGTGCATGTTCTATAAATTCAATCTAAAAAGATTATTAGAATGTATATGCACATAGAGAATCCATACATTTATTTGGTATAGAATGCCTTAACTTTTACATTTTTTAAAAGATCTGTATCAATTGGTGAACACATTTTGTTTTCTGTTCTAGGATGGCATGAACTGGGCCATGCAAACCATAAATCAAAGAACTGCAGGAAGGAAAAAATGATTTGGATCATCCATGTGGAGATGGCAGATGTATCTTTTATGTCTATATTTCACTGTGCTTTGTATGTGACAATTCAAACTTGGAAACAAACATCTGATTTTCAAAAATCTTCTGATATGATAGTGAAATATTAAAAAGTCAGTAAGTCATTTCTTATATAGTGACTTTTGAACATATGTTTACATGACACTATTCTGTCTTTTTGATATGTGCAGAGTTACTTATTCTCATTTGCATGATTTGGGAGGGATTCTGATTATTATGCATAATGACATAATGAAATGTTGTATTTGATGCATGTTTCCCTGAATTTTACACTTATTGACTTTTCATTGTCTTTATGACATTGATCTGTAGCTGAGTCCGTTATTGAGAAATTATGTCAGATATTTTTATGAAAGCTGGTCCCATAAACTGTCATTGGGCAATCTTACTATGAAAAAATGTTCCTTGTACACTGAAGTTACGTCTTATTACATATCTTTTCGAAAATGAATGGAAAATCACAAATTTTTAATAATTTTTTTTCTCATTGTGTACCATTTAATCTATTCAAATATCTTCATGTATTTTCCAAAAAGCATGCACATCATTATTACCTATTCATGCCCATTTTCCTGAGTGACCCAGAGAGAAATATGTGCTTGAGTATATGTATTCTTTTTTATGTAAAATGGCCTAGACACATCCCTTAAATTGAATGTGTTGTTAACAGTTTATATTATTTTATAGATACAGTTATTTTGGTGATTCCGAGTCATCCATTTGTCGAATCCTACATAAATGGTCACTAAAATTAATAGAGATGAATAATAAATCAAAATGTGATTGATTTTAGTCTCATTTATCATTGATAGTTTCATTTAAAGATTTAAGTCTAATTATGGATGAATACCAATGTCCAAAATGTATAAATATATGGTTTGTACTTAAAATAGACAAGTGACCAATTATAGACAAGTGACCAAGTGACCAAGAATAGACAAGTGACCTGGAATTAACAAAATGACTGTACAAAGTGAAGTTTGTGAGTATGAATGGTATATTATGATCATACTTTTTTTTGTATGTATGGTTATGCATGTGTGGAAGAATTTTTGCAAAATGAAAGAGAATATTGGAGTAAGATGTGAATGTATTTTGATGTACAATTAATTGCTCGTGATTTTCACTTTACATATAACTCTATTTCGTTTACATTCTTGGTGTCAAGTCATTTTTCATTACTTTGAAATGTTAATACATGAAAATGATTTTTTTTACATATAATTTCTCCATGTCTGTGTAATTTCTCCATTATTATTTAAGAGGAGAAATCATGCTTGCTTAAAACAACAGAACATGACTATCTTGCATGAAATTTTGATGCACATAATACTAAGGCTTAGATCTTTTAATTTCTTAAAATAACATTCGGTTCATAGATTTATGAAAATCCCTATGAATAAAAATCTTATGATGGTAGCTTTACATAAGCCCAACAAGCACTGAATCTCTCATCTACGGTAACAATCTTTGTAACACTTTTATTTTTCTCTAATTTCTGATAAAATGTTTCATTTAAACTGTGAAGTGATTCCTTCAAATGCTGGAATAGCTGTCTGTTTCACTAATAATTTCTACATAAGTAAATAAGACTCAATACATCATATGTCATGTTTTTCCATTTTTGAAAAGAAAGACTTTGATACAGTATGTCTTCAGGAGTAAATAATTTAGCCGTAACTTAGATTAGCCGAATTAATTGTTACATATGATGAATAGAATTCACATCTAAATAAGGTCTTGACGACATATTTGTCATATACTTAGTGTACTATAACCAAGTCCATATCCAAAGAAAATTACATATACCTCTCATATAACTTAAATGAATTCTGGGTAAGATCTATCCACATGTGTGGAAGATAGTGTAAGATCTATCCACATGTGTGGAAGATAGTGTAAGATCTATCCACATGTGTGGAAGATAGTGTAAGATTTATTCACATGTGTGGAAGATAGTGTATGATCTATCCACATGTGAGGATGGTAGTGTATGTTCTTAATGAAGATGATTTATGTTGTCTAATATCATTATTTACCATCATTGCTAAGAATCGTCGATGTTGTTTTTTAATTATGATTGGCAAGGTACTAAATGTGTGTAAAATTGTAATTATTATTGAGTAGACTTTGAAAAGAAACATCTTTATCTATTTATTATAAGGGTTTTGAAATATATTGTGATATCAACCATTGTTAAAATCTACCAATCAGAACTCAACTTAGAATTCCTCAGAAAATTGTCAAGGATATTTTTTTTAATGATCAAATTTAAATAACTGAAACAAGAACGGTGATGCAACACTTTGATAGTGAAGCTATGTGCAATTTTGTGGTCACATTTCTGTAAATTCATACATCAACAGAGGGCCACTTTGTTTGTTTATGATTGAAAGTAGTACATGCACAATATTATGTTCAGTGTACTTCATTCATGCAATTCACTTGATCACATATCATACTTGTTGTTTTAAATGATATTTTCTTCACCAAAGACCATGCATTATTTTTTTGTATAGTAAACTACAGAACAGAGTGTACATGTGTATTATCACTAACTTATCCTTATATTTGTATGATGATAATATCCGTCCACAAGTAAAGTTGTAAACTTGTGAATCTCTAACTTACAATGGTTACGTATTTTGGGTTTTACTGAGTTCTATTTGTTAAAGATTTTCTCCCACCACTCTTTTGAAAGCATAGTACACTTTGTAAAATCATAATAAAGAATTATTAATGAAAAGCAAATTTAATATGTGTTTCTTATCTAGCTCACATGAGCCTGAGCTTGAAGTGTTAGCAATATTCAAGATCGCAAATGCAGCACGTGCAGTGTGTCCGTTCTGATTTTGCATTTAGTCACCTACCTAAACCATTGTTCAAAACTTGGGCAACATTTCTGCCCAAGTAAATTGATGACATCATAACAATGGAGAACAATCAAAGAGTGTGCGAGAACATTCGTATAGTCTTGCTTAGAAGTATTTGCGATCTTCCGTATTATTTTAGCATTTAGCGATTATGATTATTATGCAAATCATGGTTGTCAAAAGCACAAGAGCGTGTTAGGTCACTCACATAGAAATGCTAAATTACAGAAATTCATGACCTTTCATTCTTATCAGTAATTCCATTTGATGTGGATTATGAGATTCTGATGAAACGTACTTTACTGACATCTACCAGCATCAAGAAATGCAAAAACATAGTGCCATCAGAGATTACAGAGATCACCTGAGTCCGTGGCAACATTGTCACATGACCAGCAAAAACATATTGCCATCAGAGAATACAGATCGAGCTCACCGAGTCCATGGCAACATTGTCACATGACCAGCAAAAACATAGTGCCATCAGAGATTACAGAGATCACCGAGTCCATGGCAACATTGTCTTATGACCAGCATCTGTACTTACACTGCACAAAGTATTTCCAGATGCATCACCCACAAAAGTTTGGTTGATAAAGAATTATAAGAAGGCTGGAAATGAAGATGCCTCATTTCACCTTACCTGGTCACTCAAGCTTGAAATATGGATCAGATGCAGCATCTGTACCATGCATTGCAGTAAGTAAGCATCCTCGTATGCATCATGCATGGATGACCTAGGACTTGCAATAGGCTGGAAATTGACCTGTACCATTTTACTTAACATTGTCGTTCAAGCGTGAAATATAGGTCATATGCATCTTCCATACCAATCATTCAAATAAGCATCCTCTGGTGCATCATCCATGTAAGTTTGACTGAAGTAGGACTTATAATATAGGCTTGAAATGGACCCGTCCCAATTTACTTGACCTGGTTGTTCACGCATGAAATATAGATCAGAGGCAGCATTCAGATGCAGCCTCCGTACCATGCATTGTAGTAAGAATCCTCAGATGCATCATCCATGCAAGTTTGGTTGATGTAGGATTAGTAAGGCGGGAATGGACCTGTTCTATTTTATCTAACCGGCTCACTCCAGCGTGAAATGTGGGTCAGATGCAGCCTCCGTACCATGCATTCTAGTAAGAATCCTCAGATGTATCATCCATGCAAGTTTGGTTGATGTAGGACTTGAAGTAAGGCAGGAATGAACCTGTTCCATTTTACCTAACCTGCTCACTCATGCGTGAAATATAGGTCAGATTCAGCTTCTGTACCATGCATTGTATCCTCAGACGCATCATCCATGCAAGTTTGGTTGATATAGGACTTATAGTTTGACGGGAATGGACGTGTCTCATTTTGCTTAACCTTTATTGCGGACGCCGACGCCGACGCCGGGCGATAGCATAGCCCCTCTCTACTTAAAAATTAATTATAATAACCAAAGGCAATTTGACATATTTCTCATCAGACTTGGAAGATGTTGACAAAAATGTTGGTATGACTGGGGTCATCAACTTATTCAAAGGCCGCTGAAATTAATCTGTATTTTCACTAGCAATTTGTCAGTATATTGACCTTCGTCAGCGCTTAAATTAAGTGTGCCAAAATTTTTCTGTGACCCTCATGGCTGCATGTGAAGTATTATACACTAATATATAGGCCTGTACTACATATTTTGTTTCTCACATCTATTCATATTCCATTCAATGATCCAGATATATGCCGATCATGACCTTGACCTTGACCAATTTATTTTCCATGAAACCTTGAACGGACCGTGGCAGTCAAAAAGACAATTTGGTACACCAAAGGCTTTTGGCAGATGACCTTGACCTATCTTAAAATATACAGCAGTTTTCCTCAAGGGAAAATGTGTCTGTTACGTACATACATGTATACAATTCCCATCCTTGATGCAATGTCGACCTTAATTTAACATGACTTCATTTTACATGTAAAGGACCTGTAAGAATAAGGGCTTAAACCCTGAAATCATTCGATAATTTCTCGTGCTCTTTCCTTCCTTTGACGGAAAAAGATGTTCAGGATAAAAATATTATGTATTAGAAAATTTCTCATTGGTATTTTATACTTAAAGAATTGATGTAAGATTTGATAATTACGGCTGGGATACGTCGAATAGTGAACGAAAATATACAAAAGATAAATGCATTTTTTACATAAAATTTACGTGTTTTTCTGCAAAATTCCTTAATTATTTTCAATTGTTCATACTAAGTAATTTTATATAATTGTCTTGGGTCTCAGGAACTCATATTTTCAACAGTCCCTTACTTCATAGGATGTAACCTCCTTCATCTTTTTCAAGGTTTTGTCATTTTAAGATTTCTGATTACTTGGGAAAATGACACATCTCTTATCTATTTATTCTCATCAAATATAGACAAAATGTGAATTAACAAAAAAAAATTTTAGGCTCGCTACGCTCGCCAGTTCTTAATAAAAATAAACATGAAAGGAAAGCTAACAATACCCCCCCCCCACCCATCAGAATTGCCCCCCCCCTCCCCATCACTGTGCACCGATATATATGTACATGTACCTACATGATAGGTAGACTTCCTAAAATTTTGGACCCCCTCTGACCAAAGATGCTGGATCCGCGCATGCGTGTATGTTGTAGTTTCATCGGAATTCTCTCAGAATAGATTGTTTTATTGAATAGCAAGAAGAAATTGGCATTTTTTATCTAAAATAGCCCATCCCCCTTTTTTCGTTTTCTGTTTTTGGGACATTGTTCCACCCCAAGTTACAGAACCCCACTTTATCAGAACATTGGTTATAATGATATGTACACCTTTGGTAGAAGTGGCATTCTGTAACTCGGGGGTGGAACAATGTTGTAGAAAACTTTAGCGTTTTCCATTGATTTCTATAGAAAAAAAAATCATATTTAACCCAAATATCGGTATTGTTATTGATAATTTATTAAACCATGCATTAGATTAAGATATGCGTTAAGTTAGTCAATATTTCTACCTGATTCTTTTTTTTTTTTTTTTTTCATATTTTCCATTTTGAAATTGACTGTTCATGGCAGATTTTACGTCTTATTCTTACAGCTCCTTTATGTTTGAAGGAATATATTAATAAAGGCAACGCAAGTATAGCATCCTTTTCAGCTTTATGCTATCGGCAAAATGATTTTTAAAAAATCAAGTCCATAGTGACCTTGACCTTTGACCCTTGACCTTGAAAATCAATAGGGTTCATTCTTTGCCAAAAGGAAGTAAATTGTGATGATTGCAAGTTTTGTCTTCAGTATAATGCTGCTCACAAGGATTTTAAGCCTCGCGGATTTTTGTTATATCCAGTCTCCCTTAATGGGGAACATCTATGGAAGGCTTTTAAAATTGATTGTTTCTATGATGATCCAGGTTTGCCGCTCTTAGAACTATGCTATTCACAAGCAAACAAACAAACACACGGAGGCACTGCAGTTAAGCTTTTTTCCTCTCCTCAGCAGAGTTTCAAGGACAAGGGTAATTTATACCTAGAATAAGAAACTATAATTCAAATTTTCGAAGAAATTAAGATACGGCACAGAATAGTGCATTGGAATAAAAAAAAATCAGCTATTTCAGTGAATTTTTAATTCAATTGCTCTTCGCATATTTCATTTTTGACAAGAGACTATGCAGAGTCGACAGAATACCGATGTGCCTAGCAGATCAAGAGTAGGTCCCTTCTTTTTTTTGAACAACAACGTATGAATATGTGATGAAAATCCTTAAATTTTTTTGATGGTCAATTTCATTTGCCTGACAGTACTGGTCGAGGACAAGTGGCCGCCCAGGACCAGAACTTTACCGCCTATATACTGCATGAATTTTAGAGGACTTAGGGTTGAAATAATGACATGAAAATTTGTCAGAAGGCTTCAGTGGCGGATTCAGGGGGTGCGGAGGGGGCGTCCGCCCCCCCCCCCCGGCAATAACCCAAAATCTGACAAAAACAGATATATTTTGGCCCATTTTCAGTACAAATCGGCAAAATTCACCCCTTGATCCCCCGGCAAAGGGGGCGCTGGATCCGCCACTGGGCTTTTAGACATATATTTTCCTGATTATGAAATAATAATCTCATCCGGTAGCTAGATTTGTTTTAAAATAACATGAAGAGGATTATTGACATGTTCAAATGCTGCGGTTGGGGAGAGGGTAGTCTATGTGTATTCAATCTATCAATGTTGGGATTTTTTTCATAAAAAAGGCACCATACTATCAAGTAAAGATGAATTTTATTACTGTGAAAGCACTGGAACCAAATATTTTAGTTTACAGAAATAGGAGCCAAATAGGTAGTAACTGTTCCTGCAGTCTTGCAAAAAACTTTTTTTGTTAAGGGGGTATGAGTGTGAACCGCATTTTCAGGGAATAATAGAAATTGAAAATAATTGACTACATATAAAAGAATATCCCTTCCTTCATCGATTGCAATATTTCATGAAAAAAAGAGTGTAGCCGTTTGTCCCCTATACCCCGACAAAAAAGGGAGGTAACTCTGCACATTTTTTTCTAAAACAATGTCCCAACTTTGGACTTTATTTTAAAAATCAACATAATGCAGTACGAAGTAAATTTTTATCCATTCACGTAGCAAATGAAGTAAATTTATCATTTTAGAAAAAAATAATTTTGTTGCCATGGTAACCATGCTGGAGAAGGACATTTATTTCATCCCATTTTTGACAGTAAAAATTGTATGAAAAGTTTAAAAACATTCATTTTCGAAGTAGTTGGCATAATAGAATTTTGATAAAATGTTTCTTTTATCATCTAGTGATACATGCTAAAGATAAAAAAATAATTTATAGAAAAAAGAGTGTAGCCGTTTTGAAGAAATTTAGCTTAGAATTCCTCTGACCAAGCCTTTGGATATGATAAATCCGTTGTTTATGATTGAAAATGGGAAGTTGTTATATATCTATACATTTTAACTGAGACTTCTTACAATCTGGACTTCAGACTAAAAATTTGAGTCATATTCTGATCAATTTCTCATTCATTTTCCCAACACTTAGCGCTTTTAAGCACCGACAACGTAACCTGACGTAGAGCACATCGTGACGCTCACTTTAGGTAATGCTCGGCGATATATGTGTACTGTTAATCTCAGTGAATGAGAAAAAATGAATGTTTTAGATTCTTATCTCTGTATGCTTCTTCTGTATATCATTTCTCTCAAAATTGATTTTGCGGCATCTACACGTATCTATTTATTCATGTACATGTAGTTTTCACATTCGTACATCATGTACATATTGTACCAGATTAAAAAAAAATAAGCAACTTTAGTAGAACAACGATACGAAGGATCTCTTAATCTCTTGATAAGTTTGCTTTGAAATAATTTATCTAAAGTTAGCGGAGGCACATTTCTAGTTTCATTTTAAAAAGTGCTGGGATAAGAAGGGGGGGGGGGGGGTGTTGGTATGATAGGAAAGGTAGTAAACGCACACCCTGTCTTCCGCATTGATTTCCTGCACATGTTCTCTTCAATGAATGTCGTTATATCATGCTTTAGTAAAATTGAAACAGAATAATTCCCTTTTCAATAGGGCATACAATGGAAAGCGTCTTTACGGAACCCTTCGGATCGATTTATTTTACAACGTACATGTACGTGATCTTTGGTCCTTTTGATGATTTGACAGTCGGTCGTCATGCTCACTTATTACAACTACTAATCAATAGGCCTCGTGATATTAATTCTAGCTAAATCATTATAACAAATACCTTTTGTAAATGAAAGAAAAGTACTTTCAAGATAAATTAGTTTTACATGTTTTCAATATTTGAGGTAAATTGCGGCGTGGTCAGAAACGCCGCATCGTCAACTTGAACTATAAAATATAATCATTCTTTTGAATTTATTTGTGTCTTTTTTTTTTTGCAAGAATAAATTTGGAGTATTAACTTACTCATTTCATTCGCAATCAAATTATTCCGCTCCGTAAATTTGTCATCGCGTGAAATAATATAAGACAAACTGAATTACCGGACTTCTAAAGAACAAGCACAAAGCGCTTTCATGATAATTCGCGGAAAAATATTACAACGTCATAATTCAGTATGACGTCAAATAAACTCCCGTTGATGACGTAAATTGTATGCCAAGGGTAAAACAATGTCGTGATAGAAGCGTATTTTAGATGTAAGCAAGGATATTTATTGCTCGTCATTCGAAATGCATTGCTCTTTAATCTGGAGGTATATTCAACCTTTAGTTCATTAAGTTTTCCGATTTTGTTTTCTTTACGACATCGATACGGTTTACGTTTGGTTTGTTCACGCTCATACCCTCTTAAGTCATTCGGATCCCCTCGCCCTTTATTTGTAACGGCATAAAAAGACTCGGATGCCAATCGTGGAAGGTTTTACATCAAATCGATGTAAAAGTAAAAAGGCACTTTTTCAAAATACAAAATTCTCAAATTTGAGTGAATGATGTTGTGAGTAACATATTTGTCAGTTACGATCCAGTGTTGAAACTTGTATTTCATGAAAGATTATAACAAAAACAAATAGACCAACGGGGATCTATTTTCAAAATGGCGCCGTCTGACGTCCGAGTCTTTTTTTCGAAGGAAAAGGTCGAGGCTGATCCGATTGCCTCTTAAGTGTCCAATTGACCACTTTCCAGTTCCGCGCCACCTAGCGGCGAAGTGCTGAAAACAGGGTGTCATGGCCGTATAGACGGGCACAGGCATATGCCGTTTCGTTTATTGATGTGTTAATTTCGGGCAGATAGTTCTCTTCTATCTTTTAATATGTCTTGATATATTTCTGACATATAAATATGGTGCTTTTGACAAATTTTAATCATTAATAGCAAAGATTAATCATGTAAAACGGGGCAGTTTCGATAGGTTATGGAAGTTATTTTCTGTCGATTATTTCAAAATACGAGACAAGAAATCATTCATTTGATTAATCTTAGTCTCAGTTCTTAATATGAATCAAGGCAAAGCCTTATGTGCGAGCGGAGAAAAAAAAACACCAAACATTTTGTAAAACCTTAAAACCTTGATCTCAGAATCAAAAACTTTTCAAAGTCATAACCTTAGAATTCCAGGAAACTCTCCCCGCCGGTCAAGCTGGACCTCCCCTTCCCATTGCAAAAAAAAAAAAAAAAAATCTGGATCCGTCCCATCAACTTTACACAGACGTAGATCATTAGCAAGGGAGTCTAAAATCCTCCCATTTCCTCTGTAGTGACTTTGAAATCCATTTAAAAAATTCAATTTTTCTTCTTTACTACATAATTATTTCGATCATATCTATCTTGTTTATTTGATACACTGAAAAGTGTTAGAAAATCGCGGCAGTTTTGTGTTACGTTTCTTTCTTGCATTACTACAATCATGTACCATTATTGCACGTGAAAATGGGCGCACTGCTACAATGACGTCACATATAGAGGAATACTGACGTCAAGTATACTGCAGAGTTACGTACCGTTGTGTCGTCATTAGTGATAAAGATGGCGGATTAGTTGCTGCTGAATTTCTGATTTTCAGACGAACAATTCGGCGAGTTTCACTTAATTTTATCACGCCATAAAATAGAAGAATTCTATCTATTACGACTTTGTCAAGGTATGTTCTCCTGCTCTGTCGTTTAAGGGAATCGAGTCATTTTTACCCGTATCCTCGGTCCTGTTACCATACTTTTTCAGCTCCAAGTATGTATATCTTTTGCTCGTGCATTTTCCCATACTTACGTATACGCGTTACCATAAATGCGAGCTTCGCTCGCAAAGGCCCTTCGGGCCTTTGCAGCGAGCTCCGCTCGCTATTACCGACTCTTAGTATACACGTGCACCCCGTGTATATACACAACCAGTCAATTATGACAGGTGTCATTCAGGTAGATATCGGCGCCTACCTGTGTGGAGTCAGCCATGCGTTCATGCATGCTGACACAATGTCTGGAATGGTCAGATAAAAAAATACTAGTATAGAAATATGTTATTATATTCATTTTAGAGCGTTTGTGTATTTATATAAAAATTATATATTACCACGAGAAACACGTACCTTTCGACTTTTTTATTATTATTATTCAGTGTACACGGGGCACTGAGTTTTATACGCAATCCTACCTTCCCCTCTGAGTCTCTCTCCTCATCAGAAATCAATTTTCATCTATAATCATTCTTGTCAAATTTAAAGATGTAAGGAGATCGTTAAGAAAAGAAAGAGATGCGGGATAAACACAATATCACATTTGAAATAAACGGGCCAAATGAAAAGGTGATCCAGTAATTTCTTTTTTTTTTCAAATCTCTTTATTTTTCGAACTATAATTTAAACAAGGAATCTTAACATATTCATTTATATACCATGATCATCCAGCCGTATTTTAGAAAAAAAAAGTGTTAGATTCTCCATTATTAGTCCCCTATCGGCAACACCAAAGGGGACTCTTAGTTGTTTTAATAGGGGGCGGGGGGGGGGGGGGGGGGGGGGGGCTCTTACGCATTTAAAAAGAAATTCTTACTTCACTATTATTTCATTTATTTTTTTTTTTCACAGATGTTTCAACTTTATTTCCCATTGACTCGTTATTTTTTTGTCTTCTTATTTCATTCATTAAAGAAACCTTCCGTGATTCCTTGAGATTTTTTAAAAGAGCTTTTTGAATATGACATTTTTTAGCTAAGATCTTTAAATCAAAATACATTATCAGATAAAAAAAACCCATTTTTTTGTATCAATTTGAAAAAGGAAGAGAAAAAAAGACGAAATAAATAAAAACAAGATGAGGAAAAAGATAGTAATTACCGTAAAAACTCTTCCATGTGAACAGGGTGCAATGAGAACGTACACTACACGTGTACGCTGACCGTAGTCCGTGTACATGCAGCAAGTATATATGTTAACATATTTAAAAAGTTTACATATCTAAGTATATTTTTAAATGAAATTTTCTCTGTGAAAATAAGAAGATTGGATTTATTATGAAGATATTCTTATTGTCCCTCTCCCATGTCTCCATATATCTTATTTGAAATGGCCGCATGGCCATATCACGCTCTGATGATTTTCACACCTGGCAGGTAATGAATAAACGTACCCTGCACGGTTGATTGGCATGTGTGTACTTGTCAAAACAACGATTTGTTAATTGGGATGATACTTTTTAGCTCGCCGGGACGAATGTCCGGAGAGCTATTGTCATACCCCCGGTGTCGGCGTCTGCGTCTGCGTCTGCGTCTGCGTGCGCGTGCACAAAAACTTTAACCTTGCTTATAACTTTTAAACCAATACAGATTGGGCTTTCATATTTCACATGTGCATTCCTTGTGACAAGACCTTTCCATGGATACCAAAATTTTTGACCTTGTGACCTTGACCTTGGAGATTGACCTACTTTTGAAAAACTTTAACCTTGGCCATATTTTTTGAATGGTAAGTGATAGGGCTTTGATATTTCACATGTGTATTCCTTGTGACAAGACCTTTCCATGGATACCAAAATTTTTGACCTTGTGACCTTGACCTTGGAGATTGACCTACTTTTGAAAAACTTTAACCTTGGCCATATTTTTTGAATGGTAAGTGATAGGGCTTTGATATTTCACATGTGTATTCCTTGTGACAAGACCTTTCCATGGATACCAAAATTTTTGACCTTGTGACCTTGACCTTGGAGATTGACCTACTTTTGAAAAACTTTAACCTTGGCCATATTTTTTGAATGGTAAGTGATAGGGCTTTGATATTTCACATGTGTATTCCTTGTGACAAGACCTTTCCATGGATACCAAAATTTTTGACCTTGTGACCTTGACCTTGGAGATGATTGACCTACTTTTGAAAAACTTTAACCTTGGCCATATTTTTTGATTGGTAAGTGATAGGGCTTTGATATTTCACATGTGTATTCCTTGTGACAAGACGTTTCCATGGATACCAAAATTTTTGACCTTGTGACCTTGACCTTGGAGATGATTGACCTACTTTTGAAAAACTTTAACCTTGGCCATATTTTTTGATTGGTAAGTGATAGGGCTTTGATATTTCACATGTGCATTCCTCGTGATAAGACCTTTTTTATTGTTGTTGTTGCAATTTACATATGGTTGCCACCGGCGAGCTATGTTGTCATTCTGACAAGTCTGGTTAAGAAAATGGACTAGCGCAATGGACGTACAAATACGAATACGAAGAATTTGTAATTCATACCACGGAAAAGCTGGTTTTTAATTTAAATTTACAAATAGATGTTTAAATATGCAGAAAAAATTCATTTAAAGCATCTTTATCTTTCATCAAACATCTATAAATAATAATAAAAACTAGATGGCTACTGTTGCAAGCAACAGACGGATTCCTCCTTTATTAGACCTTCCTCGAAACTGAAGTGTTAAAATCCGAATAAAGAAGATGAAAAAATAATAGTCGTTTTAGTACCTTATTCACTTCAGCAAATGAGTCAAAAGAGCTTATGTCTAACTTGGGACTCTTATCTATTTATCGACAAAAAAGAAGAAAAAGATGATAAATACCTTTCAAGTTTAGGAAGGCTTTAAACTCCTAGATCTATTCTATCTATTTTGAATCCTTTTAAATTACTATCACAAGAAGAATTGCACAATGAATTAGCAATGAGAAAATTTCTATAAATAGAGAATGACAACAGCATGAAAGTACAGACAAGTAATGCTACTAAGATATTAAAGGAAACAGAGAACAAGAATAAAAGAGTTATCTATCTTACTATGTAAAGTTCAAATAAGAAGTACTACTTGTGTGAAGAATAAATATTTAAGAACAAAATCCTATCAATTCTACAAGAGTAAATATTTCTTATGACCTTGGAAAAGTTTATTTGACCTTGAACCAAGGTCATGGATAAAAGATAAGCATTTGAATTTATTCTCATCAAGAGTCCTCTTAATCTAATCAAAGCTCAATATTTTATCGACAAAAGTCTGATGTGACCTTGAAATCGAACAAATGACCTTGGGTCAAGGTCAAGGTGAAAGGACTTGATGCAAGGAATATTTGAGCCAAGTTTGAACTCTCAAAGTCAAATGGTCTTTGTTCTATAGGAAAAAGTTTGTTGTGACCTTGAGAATCAAAATTTGACCTTGGGCCAAGGTCAAGGTGAAAGGGCTTGGCTCAATGATTGTATTTATGAAGTTTGAAGTGTCAAGGTCAAATAGTCTTTGTTCTATAGGCAAAAGTTTGTTGTGACCTTGAGAATCATAATTTGACCTTGAAACTAAGTCATCATCAATAACTACCTATAAGTAACCTACCATCCAAGTTTCAACTCAAAATCTCAAAAACTGTAGAAATTGGCACTGTGCCAATTTAAAGTTCCATTTTCAACTCAAAATAGAGCGAAAACCGTAAATATTTTATCGAGCATGTAAGCGTATAAAAGTTTGCAAATTTCCCAAAGAACAATATAAAACAAATTTCATTCAAATCGCACGGTTAGTTTAGGAGTTATAAGGTTTTAAAGATTTTACCTTTGATGACCTCTAGCGGGGGCATATGTGAACTTTTCGACAAGAAAAAAAATTTAAATTAAGATCTTTATTTGCTCTTTCACATGATACTTTTCATTTTATCATATGATGCGGTACTTTGTTGTAAAGTTTCTGGATTGGTTTGGGGGTAAGAATAATAATAATAATAATAATAATAATAATAATAACTAGATGGCTACTGTTGCAAGCAACAGACGGATTCCTCCTTTATTAGACCTTCCTCGGAACTGAAGTGTTAAGATCCGAATAAAGAAGATGGAAAAAAAAACAGTTACTTTTGTACCTAATTCACTTCAGCAAATGAGGCAAAGGAGCTTATGTCTAATTTGGGACTCTTATTTATTTATCGACAAAATAGAAGAAAAAGATGATAAATACCTTTCAAGTTTAGGAAGGCTTTAAACTCCTAGATCTATTCTATCCATTTTGATTCCTTTTAAATTACTATCCCAAAAAGAATTGCACAATGAATTAGCAATGAGAAAATTTCTATAAATAGAGAATGACAACAGCATGAAAGTACAGACAAGTAATGCTACTAAGATAAAAAAGGAAACATAGAACAAGAATAAAAGAGTTATCTATCTTACTTTGTGAAGTTCAAATAAGAAGTACTACTTGTGTGAAGAATAAATATTCAAGAACAAAATTCTCTCAATCCTACAAGAGTAAATGTTTGTTATGACCTTGTAAAAGTTTATTTGACCTTGAACCAAGGTCATGGATGAAAGATAAGCATTTTAGTTTTTTCTCATCAAGATTCCTTTTCATCTATTTAATGCTCAATATTTTATCAACAAAAGTCTGTTGTGACCTTGAAATCGATTAAATGACCTTGGGTCAAGGTCAAGGTGAAAGGACCTGATGCAAGGAATATTTGCGCCAAGTTTGAACTCTCAAGGTCAAATGGTCTTTGTTCTATAGGCAAACGTTTGTTGTGACCTTGAGAATGAGAATTTGACCTTGGGCCAAGGTCAAGGTGAAAGGGCTTGACTCAATGATTGTATTTATGAAGTTTGAACTGTCAAGGTCAAATAGTCTTTGTTCTATAGGCAAAAGTTTGTTGTGACCTTGAGAATCATAATTTGACCTTGAAACTAGGTCATCATCAATGACTACCTATAAGTGACCTACCATCCAAGTTTCAACTCAAAATCTCGAAAACTGTAGAAATTGGCACTGTGCCAATTTAAAGTTCCATTTTCAACTCAAAATAGCGCGAAAACTGTAAATATTTTATCGAGCATGTAAGTACGAAAGCCGAATAGTGTCAAACAAAAAATTAAATTTATCTCGTTATTACGAGAAAAGATCTCGTTATTACGAGAAAAGATCTCGTTATAACGAGATAATTTTCTCGTTATTACGAGAAAAGATCTCGTTATTACGAGATAATTATCGCGTTATTACGAGATAATTATCTCGTAATTACGAGAAAAGATCTCGTTATTACGAGATAATTATCGCGTTGTTACGAGAAAAGATCTCGTTATTACGAGATAATTATCGCGTTATTACGAGAAAAGATCTCGTTATTACGAGATAATTATCGCGTTATTGCGAGAAAATTATCTCGTAATTACGAGAAAAGATCTCGTTATTACGAGATAATTATCGCGTTATTACGAGAAAAGATCTCGTTATTACGAGATAATTATCGCGTTATTACGAGAAAATTATCTCGTAATTACGAGAAAAGATCTCGTTATTACGAGATAATTATCGCGTTATTACGAGATAATTATCTCGTAATTACGAGAAAAAATCGCGTTATTACGAGAAACGATCGCGTTATTACGAGAAAAGATCTCGTTATAACGAGAAAAGATCTCGTTATTACGAGATAATTATCGCGTTATAACGAGATAATTTTCTCGTTATAACGAGAAAAGATCTCGTTATTACGAGATAATTATCGCGTTATTACGACTTGGTTATTAGGTGAATATGTATGAATAAAGCATGATTTATTTATATGCATTTTTTAGAGTTTAAACATGTTTGAATTGAACCAGTTCATAAGAACTTGTTTCCGAATAGGATTCAGTAACAAGGAAATTATTCAATTGTTAGCACATTCTGAGAAAATAATAATAAGTATTTCGACACTGAAAAGAAGAATGAAATCTATGGGTTTGTTCATTTAAAGATATCTACAAATAGTACAGCGCTCTGGAACGCCGTTTTAACATATATTCAATTATTTGAAGATATCTTCAAATGAATTAAAGATATCTTCAATACATTTGAAGATATATTCAAATGATTTGAAGATATATTCAAATGATTTGAAGATATATTCAAATGATCTGAAGATATCTTCAAATAGTACAATTTGAAGATATCTTTAATTCATTTGAAAATATCTTCAAATCATTTGAAGATATCTTCAAATCATTTGAAGATATCTTTAATTCATTTGAAGATATCTTCAAATAATTGAAGATTTCTTCAAATAATTGAATATTTCTTCAAATAATTGAAGATTTCTTCAAATAATTGAATATGTTAAAACGGCGATCCATACATAACCTCCATCCCCCGAAAAATTATTAAATTGATTACTTATTTAATTTTAACACAAATAATTGCTTTCAAATCGCTAACAAGATGTGTTTGTGAAACACTGATGTCCCCGGCGGCAACGAAGTCCAAAATGGCTATTTTTAGACTAAAGGTCACAGTCAAGGTCACAAGGTCATCGACCTTGGTGTCATCTGAAAGGGTTTGTAGAGTAAGCATGGCAAATATGAAGTCTCTATCTTTTCTCGTAATAACGCGATAATTATCTCGTAATAACGAGATCTTTTCTCGTGATAACGAGAAAATTATGTCGTAATTACGAGATCTTTTCTCGTAATAACGAGATCTTTTCTCGTAATAACGCGATCTTTTCTCGTAATAACGCGATAATTATCTCGTAATAACGAGATCTTTTCTCGTAATAACGCGATAATTATCTCGTTATAACGAGATCTTTTCTCGTAATTACGAGATAATTTTCTCGTAATAACGAGATCTTTTCTCGTAATTACGAGATAATTTTCTCGTAATAACGCGATAATTATCTCGTAATAACGAGATCTTTTCTCGTAATAACGCGATAATTATCTCGTAATAACGATATCTTTTCTCGTATTTACGAGATAATTTTCTCGTAATAACGCGATAATTATCTCGTAATAACGAGATCTTTTCTCGTAATAACGAGATAAATTTAATTTTTTGTTTGACACTATTCGGCTTTCGTATGTAAGCGTATAAAAGTTTGCAAATTTCCCAAAGAACAATATAAAACAAATTTCATTCAAATCGCACGGTTAGTTCAGGAGTTATAAGGTTTTAAAGATTTGACCTTTGATGACCTCTAGCGGGGGCATATGTGAACTTTTCGACAAGAAAAAAAACTTAAATGAAGATCTTTATTTGCTCTTTCACATGATACTTTCTATTTTATCATATGATGCGGTACTTTGTTGTAAAGTCACTGGATTGGCTTGGGGGTAAGAATAATAATAATAAGAACTAGATGGCTACTGTTGCAAGCAACAGACGGATTCCTCCTGTATAAGACCTTCCTCGGAACTGAAGTGTTAAAATCCGAAAAAAGAAGATGGAAAAAAGAATAGTTGCGTTAGTACCTTATTCACTTCAGTCAAAAGAGCTTATGTCTGACCTGGGACTCTTATTCATTTATCAACAAAATAGAAGAAAAAAATAATAAATACCTTTTATTTTTACGAAAGCTTCAACCTCCATGCTCTATCAATATCAAATCCTTTACAATTACACTCTCAAAACAGAATTGCACAATGATTTTGCAATGAGATAATTTCTATTAATAGAAAATGACAACAACATAAAAGTACAGATATGTAATGCTACTAAGAAAAAAAAAAACAAAAAAAGAAACAGAGAACAAGAATAAAAGAGTTATCTCTCTTACTATGTTCAAATAAGAAATACTACTTGTGTGAAGAATAAATTTCTAAGGAGAAAATCCTGTGAATTCTACAAGAGTAAATGTTTGTTATGACCTTGAAAAAGTTTATTTGACCTTGAACCAAGGTCATGGATGAAAGATAAGCATTTTAGTTTATTCTCATCAAAATTCCTTTTCATCTATTCAAAGCTCAATATTTTATCAACAAAAGTCTGTTTTGACCTTGAAATCGAACAAATGACCTTGGGTCAAGATCAAGGTGAAAGGACTTGATGTAAGGAACATTTGCGCAAAGTTTGAACTCTCAAGGTCAAATGGTCTTTGTTCTATGGGAAAATTTTTGTTGTGACCTTGAAAATGAGAATTTGACCTTGGGTCAAGGTCAAGGTGATGGGGCTTGGATCAATGATTGTATTTATGAAGTTTGAACTGTCAAGGTCAAATAGTCTTTGTTCTATTGGCAAAAGTTTGTTGTGACCTTGAGAATCAAAATTTGACCTTGAAACTAGGTCATCATCAATGACTACCTAAAAGTAAACTACCATCCATGTTTCAACTCAAAATCTCAAAAACTGTAGAAATTGGCACTGTGCCAATTTAAAGTTCCAATTTCAACTCAAAATAGCGCGAAAACCGTAAATATTTTATCGAGCATGTAAGCGTATAAAAGTTTGCAAATTTCCCAAAGAACAATATAAAACAAATTTCATTCAAATCGCACGGTTAGTTTAGGAGTTATAAGGTTTTAAAGATTTTACCTTTGATGACCTCTAGCGGGGGCATATGTAAACTTTTCGACAAGAAAAAAAATATATATGAAGATCTTTATTTGCTCTTTCACATGATACTTTCCATTTTATCATATGATGCGGTACTTTGTTGTAAAGTCTCTGGATTGGCTTGGGGGTAAGAATAATAATAATAATAATAATAAGAATAACTAGATGGCTACTGTTGCAAGCAACAGACGGATTCCTCCTTTATTTGACCTTCCTCGGAACTGAAGTGTTAAAATCCGAATAAAGAAGATGGAAAAATTAATAGTTGCTTTTGTACCTTATTCACTTCAGCAAATGAGTCTTTAGAGCATTAGTCTAATTTGGGACTCTCATTTATTTATCAACATAATAGAAGAAAAAAATGATAAATACCTTTCATGTTTACGAAAGCTTTATACTCCATGATCTATCAATTCTAAATACTTTAAAATTACTATCTCAAAACAGAATTGCACAATGATTTTGCAATGAGAGCATTTCTATAAATAGAAAATGACAATAGAATCAAAATACAGCCAAGTAATGCTACTAAGTAAAAAAAAAAAAAAAAAAAAAACAGAGACCAAGAGAAAAAGAGTTATGTTTCTTATACTATGTTATGTTCAAATAAGAAAGACTACTTGTGTGAAGAATAAAAAGCGTAGGACAAAAACTGCTAATTTTACAAGAGTAAGTTTGTTATGACCCTGAGAATGATCATTTGACCGTGAATAAAGGTCACAGAAAAAAGATAAGTATTTGAGGTAATTCTTTTCAAGATTGATCTTAATCTGATCAAAGCTCAATATTTTATCAACCAAAGTATGTTGTGACCTTGAAATCGAACAAATGACCTTGGGTCAAGGTCAAGGTAAAAGGGCTTGATGCAAGGAATATTTGTGTTAAGTTTGAACTCTTAAGATCAAATAGTCTTTATTCTATAGGCAAAAGTATGTTGTGACCTTGCGAATCAAAATTTGACCTTGGGTCAAGGTCAAGGTGAAAGAGCTTGGCTTAACGATAGTATGTATGAAGTTTGAACACTGAAGGTCAAATTGTCTATGTTCTATAGGCAAAAGTATGTTGTGACCTTGCGAATCAAAATTTGACCTTGGGTCAAGGTCAAGGTGAAAGAGCTTGGCTAAACGATAGTATGTATGAAGTTTGAACTCTGAAGGTCAAGTAGTCTTTGGTCTATAGGCCAAAATTTGTTGTGACCTTGAGAATAAAAATTTGACCTTGAAAGTAGGCCAGCATTAAATGTCTACCTATAAGTAACCTACCATCCAAGTTTGAACTCAAAATCTCAAAAACTGTAGAAATTGGCACTGTGCCAATTTAAAGTTCCATTTTCAACTCTGAATAGCGCGAAAACCGTAAATATTTTATCGAGCATGTAAGCGTATAAAAGTTTGCAAATTTCCCAAAGAACAATATAAAACTAATTTTGTTCAAATCCTACGGTTAGTTAAGGAGTTATACGAGTTTAAAGATTTGACCTTTGATGACCTCCAGCGGGGGCATATGTGAACCATTTGACAAGAAAAAAAATTTCATTCAAGATCTTCATATGCTCTTTCACGTGGTATTTTCCGTTTTTTCATATGATGCTGTACTTTTTTGTAAAGTGTCCGGAACGGTTTGGGGGTAAGAATAATAATAATAAGAATAATAATAAGAATAAAGAAAAGACAATACAATAACAGAAAGGATTCCGACGGAAGTCGGAATCCTTAATAAGAATAAAGAAAAGACAATACAATAACAGAAAGGATTCCGACGGAAGTCGGAATCCTTAATAATAAGAATAAAGAAAAGACAATACAATAACAGAAAGGATTCCGACGGAAGTCGGAATCCTTAATAAGAATAATAAGAATAAAGAAAAGACAATACAATAACAGAAAGGATTCCGACGGAAGTCGGAATCCTTAATAATTAGTCGGGTAATTTAAAAGACAATATCCATCAAAATATATTAAATGATATATAACGCGATTGAGGCGTGATGCCCGTCTATACGGCCATGACACCCTGTTTTCAGCACTTCGCCGCTAGGTAACGCGGAACTGGAAAGTGGTCAATTTCAGTTATATTACACTTTAAACATTATATAAACAAAATAATCAATTTTTTTTCAGAGAGAAATTATATTTATTAAAGAGGATTATAATCCAGTGTAAAAAGAGTACACCGTTGTCCATTTAAAGTTTCAATCAAATATTTCATCAATTTCAAATTTAAAATTAATAGGTGGACACTTGTCCTCCACCAGTAGAGAAGTCAAACAGCTTCAAGTGTTGTAGTTTCAATTTCGTTTGTTTTTCTAAGAAAAAAAAAAAAATAATTGAATAGCCTATCCAAGGACTTAGAAACTTGGCCTATCCAGGGATGTATATAACTAGACGTCACTGGCCTATCGTATCATTCGGATATATTTTAACCGTTATATTTTAGGTTTTTGTAATAAACAAGATGTCAGCCCACATAACGCGTTTTTCGATCGTCGTCAGTAAACAGCCTTGATTCAATTAATTGATGATCCCTCCTTGTTCTGATTTAGAAATTTAAGAACGCCATGGGTAATACAATCATTTATTCATGTTTTTCATTGGTTTGAATTTTTTAGAAAATACTAGTTTCGCAGTCCACGTATGGGCAGCTTCATTTTCAGCTTTGTTGATAGGCAGTGGCTTCGGATATGAACGTTCGTATCTTTAGACCTATTTCTCGGCGTACGAACACAAATCGTAGTGAGCTTCTGCATACATATTTCAATTTGGTTCGTTTTTTTTCAAGGCATCTAATGTGTTCAAATTGTATCTTTTTTGTGACATATATTGAAAAGTTAATTAGGTAAAAAGCATGGAGTTGCATCTACATGTACGTATTTGTTATCGTCTCAAAACTTTCAAAAACTTCAAATTCCGCTGGAGTGACGGAACATCAGTACGTGCACACAACAGCTGACAAGTGCGCGTCTGCATAATTACTGATCATGCTGATCAGTGATCACTATTATGATTGAGAGGCTCAGCATAGAAAATAGCTTCTTATCCCGGATGCTAAATTACAGATTATGCAGAATAAACAGTCGAGCTCGTATACCGTACCTTGATATGGTTACAAAAATCAACTTTTTATTTTGTTATGGACACATGACCCGAGTCGATCACGTGACAGTAGCAGACCAATCAGAAACATGTTCGTACGCCGAGACATAGGTCTAAAGATACGAAGGTTCGTATCCGGAGCCACTGCCTTGTTGATATAAGGGAAGGCAATTGACATTTCTGTACAAATTTTATTACTTCAATTTGTACCGTACCCATTGACTGACCACTTTTAAAAAAGGCATTATAACGCATACACAAGTACCTTTACTTACATAAGATATACCGGTAGTAATTGGATGTTGGAGATTTAAATCTCAGGCGCAGAACGAGGATAAAAAGAATGTCGGACAAAAATAAATATCGTATCATAATAGCAAAGAACCTTTCAATTGTTTTTTTGTTTTTTTTAAATTTTGCTTTGATCCACACATTACTGCTCCTGGTCTAGATCTGCGTTACAACGTAAATACAAGTACAGAACTTTTAGATTTAAAAACCAAAAAATGGATACTGTAGAATAATGAGCACATGAGGGTGCAGCAAGTTGCCGATTTTATCATGTTTATGGGCCATTTTTTATCAGAATGGGACTATGGCGCAGGGCGCATGGCCTTCCCAATTCCTGGTTTCGGAACAGTTTCCGGACATTATTTCAAGCACTTTAAGGGAATTATTTTCAAAATTTTGTGACACTTTTGTCATGTTTGTAGAGATTTAAATCTAACTACAATAACAGAATATGCATCTAATTGACCTATTAACGTAAACGTCTGTTTGGTTCACTTTCGTCTCTTTGAATAAGGTTCTCGATCGCCTTGTTTTCCTAATGCAAAAAAAACATATGAACTTTTCCTTAATGGGAAGTTGCGAGAACCATCCTTTTTCAACCAACATGATTTGAGAAGTTTTGATACTATTTCCAAGTGTGTCTGTTAACTTGTATAGAAATTTGCAAAAAATGCCTAAATTTATACTGGCACTAACCGCTAAAAATTTAAGGCATCCTTAGGATTGAAATAATGAAACATAAATTTGTCAGATGGATAATACTAACATGACTTGAGATTTTCTACCTATATCTGCTTTAGAACTTGCCTGGTGTAAAATCTCCAACAAACTTCCAGTTCGCTAAGCTCCGCCCATGCACGCGCTACGGTATAGGGCTCATGCAGAACAATATTAGAATAGAAATAAAAACTAGCTAGCTGTGATTTGTTGTACAGTAATTCCCCTCGTCGCATGAACCAATCTAATTATCACCTCGCCGCTTTGCGGCTCGATGATAATTTTATTGGTTCATGCGACTTTGGGAATTACTGGACAACAAACCATGGCTAGCTAGTTGTTATTTCTTAATTAATTCACAGTTCTTGCAAAGTATTGGTTTTATCTGATTTGTCAATAAAAAAATTAGTCCGATAAAAAAAATCCTGAAATAACCAAAAATAATAATTCTGGTTGTATTGTAGAGTTTTCTGATGATGAGGACTCCTTCGATGTACCCCAAGTCAAGAAGTTAAAGCCAGTGGTGTATGGTAGCTTGGAAGAGAAAGAACGGCAGAGGATAGAGAGTGGCACGTCCTCGGGATCACTGGCTGTGGACGCTATAGAGGCGGGAAAAGCTGCTGGAAATATCAACATATCCTCTGGTATGTACATCATGTAGATAGGAGGGGTCAAATTTAAATGTATTCTAGTGTTTGTCCTCTAGCTGAAGCATTATTCATGTATGTTTACATGTTAGAGCCAGTTTACATTGCTTTCCGATAGAATTATTCATTGATAACTCTTTATGTTTACAAGAACAATTGATGTACAATGTAACATAGAAAATACATGTAAGATAAGTTTGCTAGTTAATGTTTTATTTTAATACCGATATGTAAATCTTAATGTTAATTGTAATTTATTTGAGCTCTTTCAGTAAAAGTACTGGAAACAGATTTTAAACTTATTGATGAACAATGATGAAAACAGGTATGTCTTATTCTAAGTTGATACCACAAACTTTCAGGAGGTACCTATGACATTGCTGAACAGTCGACTGACAACCATGCTGAACTTATAGCAGAGCTTGAGAAGAGGAAAAAGGTAAAGACTGACTAAAAAATATGCAGAGAATAAAATGACGTCAGTTGTTGGAGGCTTTGTTGGGGGTTGTGGAAGGGGAAATCTTTGTGATGAAAATCAGGGCATAAGTCAGGAAAAGAGATAAAATAAGGCCAAGAAAAATTAAAATTTCGTTTGACGGGCACTGCCGCATTGCCTAAAAACCCGCCACATTTCCGATTTTTAGTGTGCGTTTTACCATAATTTTAAAGCAGTCAATTGAACATCGTCGTGCTATTACAAATTGTTTGTTTACATATTCTTTCCTTCACTAAATATATGAATTGTAAAGCTGTAACTCAATACTTTTTTTATTATTTTTTGTTCACATTTTCTGTACTATATTTCTACATATTACTAGTATATTATTCTTTATTACTGTTATTCAATACTTGTTTACATAAAATAGTATTATTTACCCGAGCTACCGTATTAAATAGTGTTTGTACGGTAATCGCGACCACGTGTATATTCCATATCACAGACGAGGTAACGTAACTTAAAATGATACTTGACGCTGTTGTGATAATATGCTAGAACATTATTCTTTATTTATAAGAATTTTGAAAACGTTTTTGTTTAGAACATACAATTTACGTCAGATTGATCAGCCGGGAATGCCGGTGACGGGATCGAGGGGAAGGGCAGAAATACTACGCGATCCTATTCGTTACAAATAAACTGGTCAATTAAACCCTAAGCACATCGCAGAAACTTCAAAATTTCCGCAGGATAGAATTTCAAATTTGCAGACAACTTGCTCAAGTCCGACATTGAAAAGGGAAGACGAATCGATCAGGGTTACCCTTATGTAATCGTTGTTAAAATTCAAACTAAATTGTCTGACATGCAGTGATCGGGAAGGCAAACTTGCTCAATGGGATGATGGTCCTTTTCACATGGACTTCAATGGGCCATTCTCAAAAACAATGGGCCATCTTTCCTCACGAAAGGGCCATTCCAAACATGATCAATTTTCGAAAAGCTTTGCAAATGCATGCATTATACATCAGATGTTAGCACATTTTTGTTGTCGCGAGACTCCCAATTTTACTATTTCCAATGAATAATTTACAGTACATTTTTTTTGCATGGATCACAGAACAGTCAAGACCAAACTTTCAGCCACCTTTCCTGAATTTTTCGTGTCCACATATGGGCAGCTTCATTTTCAGCTTTGTTGATATTAGGGAAGGCAATTGACATTTCTGTACAAATTTTGTTACTTCAATATGTACCCATTGACTGACCACTTTTTAAAAATGACATGATGATTTTAAGGATGAGCGCATACACAAGTACCTTAACGTAGAAAAGATACGTAAGTGGACGTTGGAGATTTAAATCTCAGGCGCAGAACGAGGATAAAAAAGAATGTCGGAGGAAAATCAATATTGTATCAAAATAGCAAAGAACCTTTCAATTGTCAGTGAACAGAAGAATTCTGTGCTTCAGAGTTCTGACTTGCCATGTACAGAAAGCTGAGATCTCTGTATTACTGCTCCTGGTGTAGATCTACGTTACAACAAAAATACGAGAACAGAACTTTTAGATACTATTAGATTTATAAACCAATAATGGACGCCGTAGAATAATGGCACCAGGGCGCATCAAGTTGCCGATTTTATGGGCCATTTTCTATCAGAATGGGCCCTCCCAATCCCTGGGCATGTTTCTTTGCATTTTTCCTACTCTTTTGCCGACGCCAAGGGTCAAATTTTCGGTTTAAGCAGTGAGCAACAATTACGATAGAAGTAGTTCACAAAATGTTAATTAACGTCATTTGAAGTTTTAACTTTACACAGGGCAACGGTTAGAGATTGGTGATCCTTTTCAGCATAAATTAGATGTACAACATACATGTATTTAGTCTACATCTTCATACTGGTCTGTCATATGATACATATACATGTAAAAACTGTGACCAAATCACAGAATATCTAGCAAACTTCAGATTTGGAAATGCAATTACTTTATTACAGGAAGACGTTGGGTTATCTTGTTAATCAATGCACTCAACATTACCATTTCATACAATATTTAAGTTTTAATGTATTTTCAGCATCAAAACACTTGAATTAGAAATTTGGTTAAAAGATGAATTACATTCATCAAATTTCACATTTGCAAAAAAAAAAAAAAAAAAAAAACCCTGCCTCCCTCACTTGTTTTTTCTCAAAAAGTGCCCGTCAAACTAAACATTAATTTTGTATGGCCTAATACGCTGTATACTAATGTCCTTTTCACTAAAGCCAGAATACTTTGACTATTTTTCCGAAATAAATTGTTAAGTTAAAAAAAAAACCCAAACCATCAAGTATAGAAATAAACTCTTTAATGGAGCAGAAAATATCACTGTTTAGGTTTTGTTTAGAATATACATATACATGTACATGTACATGTTGCTTAAATCTTAAAATGGTATACCAATTGTCATCGTAATGTATGATTTCTTACTTACAGGCAAGGCAGATACAAGTCTCAACTGATGATTATGAAGTGAAAGCAAATCTTCGACAGCTGGGAGAGCCGATTTGTAAGATGCATGTATAAATATGCTAATTCAAGTTCTTCATCAGTGTGGTTTGTTGATTTAAAATGAGATATTAGAACAATATCACAGATCATTATATACATATAGTTGTGACGTATTGTAGGTTTATTTGGTGAGGGACCTGCTGATAGAAGGGAACGTCTCAGACGGATTCTAGCCGAGATCGGAACAGAGGCCTTGAAGAAAAAACGTGAAGAGGAAGCTTTGGAGAAAAAAAAGAGAGAAGAGGTACTTAGGGGTTACAATACACATGTTTACAAAAGCTGATAAGGTATTGGCAAATTCCCTGTCAGAAATTGAGTTTTACCAGAGGGGTTACGCAGTAAAACGGATATTTCTGACAGGGGATTTGATTATATCCTGTCAGTTTTTGTAAAACATCAGTATGTTAACCTATTCTAACACTTTGGTCAGTAATGAGCTAGAAAATGCCTGCTTTTGACAATGTTGCATCCACGGGATAGCAAAAACTGCAGTTAAAAGTGATTTCCTTTGCAGTTTTTCAATCGCTCAACCAATCAGAATTTGCGTTAAATTATAATGGAGCTTTGTAGCTCATTGATTTTATAGAGTATGAAACAATGATACAATGATTACTCCCTCCGATTAGACAAACTAAAGATTATATTCCTCAGTGGGTCACATGTGCATGTTTACATGTATATATACAAATATTTTTCTTATCCCAACTCCAGCAAAATTCTTCATATACTGTATGATGCTGTATTAGACCTGGAATCAAAGATCCTCAGATTTGGTCATTCTTTGCTAAATTGAGCATATTTAACTCAAGTGATTGAAGTTTTTGTAAGTCAAACTGTCTGTTTGTCTGTGCAAAATCTTTAAAAAGATTTGACATAAGTTGATAGATACATGTATGTGTATGTGATAAGGCTTTCTTATTTCATATACATGTATACATGCATATTTCTTTTGACCATCTATTGTTACTAAATTTCACCATGTGACCTTGACCTTGGAGACTGACTTGCTTTCGAGAGACTTTGGACATGCCTTTTGAATGATAATTGTATTCCGTGTGACAAAACCTTTCCATTGGTACCAAAATTTGGCCTTCTGACCTTGACTCTATATTCAACCTATTTTTATGCCCCCGGAATCAAAGATTTGGGGGATACAGTTTTTGGCCTGTCCGTCTGTTTGTCTGTCTGTTTGTCTGTCTGTTTGTGACAAGACTTTTCAAATAATACCAAAATTTTTTGACCTCGTGAGCTTAACCTATGACCTACTTTTCAAAAACTTTAACATTGGACATAACTTTTGAATGGAAAGTGATTAGGTTTTCATATTTCATATATGTATTCCTTAAGACAAGACCTTTTCATTGATACCAAAATTTTTGACCTTGTGACCTTGACCTTTGACCTACTTGTCAAAAACTTTAACATTGGGCATAACTTTTGAATGGTAAGTGATAGGGCTTTCATATTTCACATGTGTATTCCTTATGATACCAAAATTTTTGACCTCGTGACCTTGACCTATGACCTACTTTTCAAAAACTTTAACATTGGGCATAACTTTTGAATGGTGGGTGGTAGGGCTTTCATATTTCACATGTGTATTTCTTGTGACAAGACTTTTCCAATGATACTAAAATTTTTGACCTCATGACCTTGACCTTTGACCTACTTTTCAAAAACTTTAAAAATGCTAAAATAGACAAAATTTTGATAGAATGCTGTGTTAAAGATGACTATTTATCCGATTACAAAGTAGAGTCAGTCATATGCATACATGTTAATATAAAATTCAATTTTACATATACATGTACATATAAAAAGGTAAATTTCTCAATACCTTCGAAACTGAAATGTGATATCACAATAGGTAACCGGAATTATAGAATAAAAATCGCTTTGCTTAATGAGCATTTACCATAATATAGGACTTCTTCTGTGATGTAAATACATGTTTATGGCAGATAAACACTTCATTTTCTTTGTACATGTATTATTCAGGAAAACATCACTTGGTATCATGAAGGTTCAGACAGTCTCAGAAATGCCAGATTCTGGATTGCCAAGTATTCATTACCAAGGTATGTTCAAGTAATCACCAGGATTTCGTTAAAAAATATCAAACAGATTTAATTTTGTATTTATCATGTTTATTGGTAGACTCAGGTGTTTGTATTTTCATCTTTTATTTTATTTTTCTTCCCTTTTAATGCCAGTATAAACATCATATTACATGTAACTTATAAACCTAGAGACTGCCAATGATCTCATGTTTTTGTATGCACATGTTTTTCTATGCACATGTTTTTGTATGCACATGTATTTGTATGCACATGTATTTGTATGCCTATGTATTTGTATGCACATGTATTTGTATGCACATGTATTTGTATGCACATGTTTTTGTATGCACATGTTTTTGTATGCCTATGTATTTGTATGCACATGTATTTGTATGCACATGTATTTGTATGCACATGTTTTTGTATGCACATGTTTTTGTATGCACATGTATTTGTATGCCTATGTATTTGTATGCACATGTTTTTGTATGCCTATGTATTTGTATGCACATGTATTTGTATGCACATGTTTTTGTATGCACATGTTTTTGTATGCCTATGTATTTGTATGCACATGTATTTGTATGCCTATGTATTTGTATGCACATGTATTTGTATGCACATGTATTTGTATGCACATGTTTTTGTATGCCTATGTATTTGTATGCACATGTTTTTGTATGCCTATGTATTTGTATGCACATGTATTTGTATGCACATGTTTTTGTATGCCTATGTATTTGTATGCACATGTATTTGTATGCACATGTATTTGTATGCACATGTTTTTGTATGCCTATGTATTTGTATGCACATGTATTTGTATGCACATGTTTTTGTATGCCTATGTATTTGTATGCACATGTATTTGTATGCACATGTATTTGTATGCACATGTATTTGTATGCACATGTTTTTGTATGCCTATGTATTTGTATGCACATGTATTTGTATGCACATGTATTTGTATGCACATGTTTTTGTATGCCTATGTATTTGTATGCACATGTATTTGTATGCACATGTTTTTGTATGCCTATGTATTTGTATGCACATGTATTTGTATGCACATGTATTTGTATGCACATGTATTTGTATGCACATGTTTTTGTATGCACATTATTGATACTATGAGAAAAGATTACTTATGCATCAATTTTTCTCTCATTTTTCTTACATTCTTCATGCATTGGAAAGTTCAATTACATGTATGGTACTGTTTATCAATTCCCTGCAATACATGTGGTAGAATTTCTTTGTGTTCATATGTGTTACCATATCTAATGTGCAGGGCAAAAACAAGGGTGCTGCAACAGAAAGAGCATAAAAGGGAACCAGAGGCAAAGAGAAATGCTCAGAATCAGGACCTTCAGAAACGATTAAGGGTAAATCTATGCTGTAAAACTCAAAAGTCTAAACCTTCTATGTATAATAAGACAACTCAGCTCAATGGTGAAATAATTCTGTTACAATGTTAGATTCAAAAAATTCCTGGAGTAATAAAAAAATATACTTGAAACTTGTGTATCACAAATGATTTACTACATGTATGTCAACTGATTTCTACGTTAATATTATACTTTGTGTTAAAATTTAATGAATTTGGTAAACACATAATGTAAATGCATCCTCTCAAAAATGAAACATCTGAACATTAAATATGCACATTTCTTTCAATACATACTGAGAAAAGTTCAGAATTAAATGTACATTTATCTTTGCTTTTGTTTTAGGCCGTATCTAATGAATGCAGTCAGATTGGTGATGAGCGACCGTTATCGTTTTGTCAGTTCAGTCCAGACAGTAAGCTTCTGGCTGTGGCCTCATGGTAAGATATTCAGTATTTCTTACTAATTTTATATACTTGTACTAGTATACGTCTTTTAAATGAATCTCATATAGAAGGAATAATGTGGATAAGGGTAATTTTCTTTAAGATATCAGCTCAATGATAAACTTTCAGCATTAGAGAATTCTTTTCGAAATCTTTTTTTAAATTTCTTCCATATTATCATACTTATCCTTTATATGACCATACCAAGTGTAGAATAATAAAGCTTTCATCCATGGGGGTTGCATGATAAACAGCATGTGGGAATATTAAGTATATTTATGTGTCATAACAGATGGACGTGTCAGTGTGGACTAGACATGATAATAATGCATCTATTTTTTTTTTAAAAGAAGTATTACTATTATAGATCTTGACATGGATATCCAATTCTCATAACCAGGATTTGTTTTATCCATGACTTGGCAAGCCTCATTATGGTATAAGTAATTCTGACAATTTGAGTCAGATTTCTCGGTTAATGATCATATTATCTGATGGATCATCTATTTATATGTCAAATAGCATAATTCACAGTACTTTAAAATTGTGTAAATGTCAGTTCTACGAAAAAATATACATGTAACTTGACAGGTGCTCCCAGAGTGAATTGCTATAAAACGTCAACATGAAACGAATGAAACAATTGAATGGAAAATAGACAAAACAAAAATAAATGTTTAACAGTATGTGTTTTTTTACATTGCTTGTACATTTATATTGATGACCAAGTCAAAGATATTTATAAATCTAGACAATCATGCATAATTTGCATGGTCACTATGTACATGTTCATTTATTTCATCATTTCTAAACTCACCTGTTTTATTTTCTTACAGGTCAGGACTGTGTAAATTATGGTCCATTCCTGACTGTCAGCTTGTAAGGCAACTGCGAGGTCTGTATAAACAGTCTATGCCTTCATTTATGATACCCCGAAAAAAGGTTCATCCAAAGTAGTGCAATTCATATGCATTTCAGAATCTGTAAGCTCTACTGGTCAAAGGCAATTTCATTATGTGATCATTCTGTGTCAGTCCAGTTTCCATCCATCCATCCATCCTTCTGTCTGTCCTTTTAAAAAAGTAGAATTTGAGTGAAGTAAACAAATGCAACTACTAAGTAGACCATTATTCTCAACAGAGACTTCTGGTTGCAGATTAAAAGATAATTGAATTTTCATATGTATATTTATGTTGTCCAAAGTACAAGGGACAATGTTTTAAGGTTAAGAGAAAAACTTACAAGTATCTACATTTCCTATACTAAATGTATGTTATAATATGGTTTTATGATTACAGGACATAATTGTAATGTAGGAGCTATAGTATTCCACCCCCAGGCCACACTAACACTTGATGATAACGCTTGTTGTATGGCATCGTGCAGTCAAGACGGCTCCGTCAAATTGTGGAACCTTGTCAGGTAATAATAGATTTACTGTCATATTATTTTAACTGTAATGCAGGAGCTATAGTATTCCAGCCCCAGGCCACACTAACACTGGATGATAACGTTTGTTGTATGGTATCGAGCAGTCAAGATGGCTCCGTTAAATTTTGGAATCTTGTCAGGTACATGTAGGAATAGCTTATCTGTCCTATTGTATGCCATATAACCTGAAATTTTTCTCTATTTTCTTGAGTATTTTACAAACGTGAAGATAATTTTGTTAGTACAAGAATTTTCACAATCAGTTAAGTTCATCTATCACCATACTTCACTGACAGTATCTTGTTTTAAAAAGATTTACATCACATTTAGGATACTTTCAATTTTGGTAAAAATGATAACAAAGTAAAGCTGTTTGATGATATAATTTTCATTATATTTCATGTATTTTATCCTCAATCCAGTTTTCAATTTCTGAAAATTTTTACTAGCAACAGTGAAGATATTTGTTTAGAATTAGCAAAATTTGAGGTGCCAAAAGAAATTCTATCGATACGTTATTTCAAAATAAAAACAAATTTTGATGAAAAAGGAAAAAGATAATCCAATGTGTTAATGGGAAATTTGAACAGTTTGTACATTACAGCAAAATAACTTTAAAAGGCTGAAGTCTACGAAGAATTTCATCACATATTTTGGAAAAATAATTACAATGTAAACAGTTTCAATTGAAGAAAAAAAAATTCAACTTGATTTTCTTGTTGCATGTTCAGATAAAAATTAGTAGTCTGATCACATACATGTATATACATGTACATGTAGTAGCGTGTAGAAAAGGGAATAATAAATTCAAATTCTACGTCTTATATATTACAGTGATGAGCCTATAGCGGATATCGAGGGTCACAGTCCTTACAGGGTGTCACGTTTACAGTATCATCCCTCCGGTAGATTTCTTGGTACATGCTGGTAAGAAACTTTCTATCACAAGGAATACAAATACTCATTCATTTGCTATTTGCTATTTTCCTTTTGCATAGAATGAAAACTAAATAGTGCAGAATTTTTAGTTTTGAGTTTTGTGTCACTTTCATAGCACAATAAGAGGATGAAGCTTGAAAGTACAATAGACTGGTGTCACATACCTACAGTGGTTACCTTTAATTGCTGGAATGTATGAGAAAAAGGCAGTAATTACAATATCACATCTTATTTCATAGAATTTTACCATAAATCAGATTTTTAGCTCACCTCGACGAAGTTGAGATGAGCTTATGCTATAACCCCGGTGTCCGCGTCCGCGTCCGCGTCCACGTCCGCGTCCGGTTAAAGTTTTTGGGTAACTCAGTATCTGACAAAGTATTGATGCTACAGTAACCAAACTTGCACAAGTGATTCATCTTTGGATGCTGAGGTGAACCCATGCATCAGATGCTGCATCTGACCTACATTTTCCGGTTGAATGACTTTGTCAATGTCTGGTTAAAGTTTTTGGGGTAGCTCAGTATCTGACAAAGTACTGATGCTACAGTAACCAAACTTGCACAAGTGATTCATCTTTGGATGCTGAGGTGACCCCATGCATCGGATGCTGCATCTGACCTACATTTTCCGGTTGAATGACTTTGTCAATGTCTGGTTTAAGTTTTTGGGGTAGCTCAGTATCTGACAAAGTACTGATGCTACAGTAACCAAACTTGCACAAGTGATTCATCTTTGGATGCTGAGGTGACCCCATGCATCGGATGCTGCATCTGACCTACATTTTCCGGTTGAATGATTTTACCTTTAAAGGCCAATATTGAGCAAAGTATAAGTGCTACATAAACCAAACTTGCATATTAGATGTATCTTTCATCAAACTTTCAGAAAATGACCTTGACCTACTTTTTCCGCTTGAGTGATTTTGCCTTTAAAGGCTAATATTGTGCAAAGTATAAGTGCTACATGTACCAAACTTGCATATTGGATGTATCTTTGATCAAACTTTCATAAAATAACCTTGACCTACTTTTTCCGCTTGAGTGATTTTACCTTTAAAGTCCAATATTGAGCAAAGTATAAGTGCTACATGTACCAAACTTGCATATTGGATGTATCTTTGATCAAACTTTCATAAAATGACCTTGATCTACTTTTTCCGCTTGAGTGATTTTACCTTTAAAGTCCAATATTGAGCAAAGTATAAGTGCTACATGTACCAAACTTGCATATTGGATGTATCTTTGATCAAACTTTCATAAAATGACCTTGACCTACTTTTTCCGCTTGAGTGATTTTGATCTATAAAGCCAATATTGAGCAAAGTATAACTGCTACATGTACCAAACTTGCATATTGGATGTATCTTTGATCAAACTTTCATAAAATGACCTTGACCTACTTTTTTCCACTTGAGCGATTTTTCTTTTAAAGCCAATATACATGTACCTAGAGATATGTTTTAATTGAATTTTGCTGCCGCGAGGTGAGCTTCGTAATCTTTGATTACACTATGTTGTTTTTTTCGGCTAGTTTTGACAACTCGTGGAGGTTGTGGGACCTTGAGGTCCAGGAGGAGATCTTGCATCAGGAGGGACACAGCAAGCCTGTGTACGATATCTCATTCCAACATGACGGAGCTCTCGTCTCAACAGCGTAAGTTTCCAGGAATTAGAAGAATGTAGATACATGTACTTCAATTTTTTCATGTTACCATAGTATTCTTCATTTAAAAAGGGCTTCATTCATGTTTTCAAAAAATATAAGGCTCCTTTTGATAAGGTATGGAAATTTGAAATTGGTGTATAGTAATAATGTATAGATTTAATGAAAATTATTTACCAATGAGTTTTTAAAAATATTGATTTCACGAAATAGAACTTTTTATCTTTTTTTTTTTAGATATATTTCATCAAGGGAAGCTTATAAATTGATCATAATCGAAATAATTCTAGATTTGATAGGTTTATACAATTTTGGGAAAGATTGAAAAATATGAAAAGAGAAAGGGGTAGGGCCACGAAGACCGATATTGGCCCTAATTTTGAACATTGTACTTCATAAAATTTTTAACTTTTTTGACATTTTAAAACGTTCTCTACTGAGTCACGATTCTATCTTTTGTAAACATTGCGTTTATCAATAGCTTTAAGCCCTTTGAAAACACATAAATTGGTCATATTCCGCAAAATTGATGCAAAAACTACATACATGTATTTCTATAAAATTAGCAATGGCTGCATGCATTAACTAGGATGAAAAAATTATATGTGAAAGATTATCATTATATGCTTTTGTTATAAACGTTTTATCTCAGTTAACGCATGCGGCCATATTGAATTCTTCCACAAAAGACAAAATTCCAAGCAATTTTCGCCATATTTTGTCAATAACGTCAAAATGATGTCACTTTATGACGTCATTACATTTAAATGGCACTATGTTTGGTGATATTTTTCTTTCCATTGTAAGCAGTAAACATTCATGTATTTTCTTGAGAGATGTATCAAGCATTCCCTATGAAATTTATTTCTAGAGAAAAATCGAGGGCCGATTAAGGGGTCTCATGGCCCTAACCCTTTACTATGTTTTATTCATTAACAATCAAATACATGTACCTTAAATGACGAATCTTTAAACAAAGATGTACTTTCATTTACTGTATGTACATGTACATGTATTTTATTTACAGAGGTATGGATGGCTTTGGTCGTGTGTGGGATTTACGGACGGGGAGATGTATCATGTTTATGGAGGGTCACCTTAAAGCCCTTCTAAGTGTAGACTTCTCCTATGACGGGTAGGTAACCTCTAACATGTGTGGGATTTACAGACAGGGAGATGTATCATGTTTATGGAGGGTCACCATAAAGCCCTGCTAAGTGTAGACTTCTCCTATGATAGGTAGGTAACCTATAACATGTGTGGGATTTACGGACGGGGAGATGTATCATGTTTATGGAGGGTCACCATAAAGACCTGCTAAGTGTAGACTTCTCCTATGATGGGTAGGTAACCTCTAACATGTATGCGATTTACGGACAGGGAGATGTATCATGGTAATGGAGGGTCACCTTAAAGCCCTGCTAAGTGTAGACTTCTCCTATGACGGGTAGGTAACCTCTAACATGTGTGGGATTTACAGACAGGGAGATGTATCATGTTTATGGAGGGTCACCATAAAGCCCTGCTAAGTGTAGACTTCTCCTATGATGGGTAGGTAACCTATAACATGTGTGGGATTTAGGGACAGGTAGATGTATCATGTTTATGGAGGGTCACCATAAAGACCTGCTAAGTGTAGACTTCTCCTATGATGGGTAGGTAACCTCTAACATGTATGCGATTTACGGACAGGGAGATGTATCATGTTTATGGAGGGTCACCTTAAAGACCTGCTAAGTGTAGACTTCTCCTATGATGGGTAGGTAACCTCTAACATGTGTGGGATTTACAGACAGGGAGATGTATCATGTTTAAGTAGGGCCACCTTTAAGCCCTTCTAAGTGTAGACTCCACCTATAAGAGGTATGAAACCGCTCACATCTGTATAAGCTGAAGGTACATGTGCTTGTTTGTAATTGCAATGAACATGTACAATGTTTTATGTAAATAGAAAGATTTCAAATTCAAATTCAAATTCTTTATTGACTTTCACCATATTGGCATATACATTTGTATCAACATAACACATGATATGCATTAAATGAACAAATGGTAATGTTTGGTTCACATGTACATGTACAAAGTATAATCAATCAGTCATATAATATACAATGATAAAATATGTTAAACTAGCGGTATATTTTGTACTATGTTTTGATGAAGTCATCTCTTAAGATATAGCATTCTTTCAAAAACTTGCATGTTTTATTCATCATTGTTAAGGTTTGAGGATTCATAAAATTAAGAAGAAAGGTATCATCATTATTAGTATTTTCAAATAAACAATTATATTTAGTTCTGATATCAATATATAGTGGACATTTTAGTATGAAATGCTTTTCATCCTCAATTTCATTCGTACAATATTTACAAAATCTTTCTTCCCTCGAAATCATTGGCCGTGAATATCTCCCTCTTTCAATTTCTAGCTTATGAGCACTGATGCGCATTTTTGTTAAAAGGTTTCTCTCCTTAGGATTAATAGGAAATGTTAAGTATTTTTGCAATTCAAATCTTTCTAATATAGTACTGTAAAAAGTTAATTTTCCTGTATTGCTTATTCTTATTCGATTAAGTTCATCAAGCATTCTTTTTTCATACAGGGACTTAATGTTATTTAAAAGCTGACCTTTGTTAATACTTGTTACATCAATACCGAGTAACTCCGAAAGTTTTGTAACAGTGGAATGAATTGAATGGTTCTGCGAGATCATGCTAAGCCTTTTATCTTCATGTTTTGCAGCAAGTAGGATTTCATTGGTGACTTTAGTATTGTTATTCAAACGTACATAGTATCTGACAATTGAATTGTACATTTTAAGACATATAGGGTGTACACCCAGTTCACTGCGTATAGCTAAATTTGAGGTTTTGTTATGGACCCCTAAAACATTTCTCAAGATCATGTTTTGTATCTTTTCGGAAGGTAGTTTATCAATATTTGTTAAATTATTTAATTTGAAATCGTTCAACCAGATTTCACAACCATAGGAAAGAATAGGTACAATAATTGACTCGTAAAGTTTAAGTTGATTTTGTACAGAAAGTTTATTATGGAACAGTAAAGACGACTTCAGAGAGAAAAATGCTTTTCTAGCTCGATCAGCTAATTGGTCAGCAGCATGGCAAAGTTTACCATTTGATGTGAAAATAATACCTAGATATTTGTATTTGTTTGTTATGCTTAATTCTTGATTATCATAGAGGAATCTGGGTTGTATCTTGACGCTGTTTCGATTTGAAAAAATCATAACACTGGATTTTTTCAAATTAACCTCTAATTTTGAGTTATTACAATATTCTTTAAGATGATTTAAACTATTTTGTAAGCCCTCAGGTGTTGTTGATGCTAAAACTAAATCATCTGCAAAAAATAAATGACCTACAGGTAATTCGTTTAAACTGGGAGGGTGCAGGTTTCCAGTGCTTAGTAGAGCCTCTTCAAAATCATCCACAAATATATCGAACAGAATTGGGGAAAGATTATCACCCTGCTTTACCCCGCGATTTGCTAAAAAAGGTTTGCTTACGAAAGGGTACAACTTACATGCATATTCAGTATTTGAATACATATTTTCAATAATTCTGTAAAATTTACCACCAACTCCTTTCTTGAACAGTTTTTGCAATAATAAAGATCGGTCTACAGTGTCAAAGGCTTTAGTAAAGTCTATGAAGCATGTGTACAATTTATCTTTGTTGTGTAAATATTTATTCACTAATGTTTTAAGGATGAAAATATTGTCAGTAGTTCGAAGATTTTTCCTGAAGCCAAATTGATACTTACTGAGCAGATTGTTTGATTCCAAGTAATTTTCAAGTCTACTTTGAAGAAGTTTAGTAAATAATTTACCCAAACAACTTGTTACACTTAATCCACGATAGTTTTTAGGATCATCTGGATCTCCTGATTTGTATAATGATGTAATTATGGAAATGTTCCATGAATCTGGCAATTTTCCGATTGTAAGTATTTTATTAAATAAATTGGTTAAAGTAGGAAGAAGGACATTAATACTTGATTTGATAAATTCATTGCTTATGAGGTCAGGTCCAATACTTTTGTTCTTTTTAAGCTGTTTGATTCCTTTCTTTACTTCAGCTATTGTAAATGGAAAGTCAAGAGGAGTAACTCTTTCAATATCAGTGTTATCATAATATGTTGATGAGTTATCCTTCTTTGTATTTAAAGACATTCATAATGATTTCTAAGTTTTTCAAGCTTAATGCAGTCATAAGATAGGGGTTTTGTTTTATTACTATTTATGAAATTCCAAAAGGTTTTGGATTGATTAGGATGAATACTGTTTGCTTTGTTAGCAATATCATTATAAAAATCTTTCTTAAGTTTTTTCCTCAAACGATTTAATTCTGTTTTTGCTTTTACAAATGTTTGTTTCACAAATGGATTATTTGGATGATCATTAATCTTTTTCCCAAGATTTTTTACTTCTCTTTTAAGTCTGCCAAAATCTTTGGACATCCACGGAGATAAAGATTTATGATGTTTTTTACCATGTAGTTTTGGAATTCTGAAAGGCATTGTTTCAGAGGCAGCCTTTGTAAAAATATTTTGTAAGGAAGTTGTTAAAAAGTTAACATCGGTTTGATTTGGATCATTAAGTTGTTCATTCAGCTCTGAAATAGCACCGATTGAAGTTTCATCTATCAAGGCACAGACAAAAGCGTCATTACATTCATCTGACCATTTAAAGTTTCCTTTACACAAGTTATGCATGTGTGAATTACTTTCAGACTCAGGTACACACAATCTGTCCAAATTACATTTAATACCTACACTTATCAAAGAATGATCAGATATAGAATTGGGTGGATGAACATTAAAATACATAACACTATGCATAATGTTACTTGATGCCAACATGTAGTCAATAGTACTTGAACCATTTTTATTTACAAAGGTAAAATAACCTAAGGAGTCTCCAGGGAATCTCCCATTTAGTATTTTAAGATTTGAATTTTTGCATATTTCAGTAAGTAAATGACCATGAATATTATTTTTCGTATCTAGTTGAGATCGCAAAGGTACATTGTCCGGAATATATCGAGTTGGGAGGGGGCAGTCCTGATAATAATCTCTAGTATCATCATATTCAATGTAATCATTGAGCCCACCAGTACGGGCATTCAAATCCCCACATAGTAAAATTTCACCTTTTGAGGTGAAGAATTGAATTTCTTCCTCAAGTTCTTTAAACATTATTTCTGAGTCTTCTTTTTTGGGGGAGGGTTTCATGTAACAAAAACATATAAAAACAAATTTGTCTTCACAGTTTGTAATACACGATTTATCAAATCTAAGCCACATAGTAGAATTTGATTCCCTTACTTTAGTAAGACATTTGTAAATTTCCCGTTTGGCAAATATAAGCATACCGCCGGATTTTCTTCCTTTCTTTTTTGTTCTCTTAGCATTTAGTACAAAGGGAGTAATGTATCCTAGGAGATTTCTTGGAGAATCACTTGACATGGTTTCCGCAAGACAAATAATATCAAAACAATGTTGCAACTCATCAAAATAATCTACATTCTCACAAAGCTTGGACTGACTAAATCCATGAATATTCCAAAAACCAACATTCAACATCAATGTAATACAGAAAAGTATTCATAGTGAAACTGATTTAATTGTCCATCTTCAAGTTTAATGATACATGAATAAACAATCATGTCAGCCTAAAGACAAGTATGGAGCTCATAAGATACATGCAACAAATAAAATCTGCCCAAAAGAAGGAATTTGGAAAATGGAAATCAGGGGAAAAAAATCTTTAGATTTATTCCTATACGACATTCCATTAAAATATGAAGTTATTCTAGATCTGTTTTTGCATTTAATTGCTAATATTTGGGTCAAAACTTGTTTTTTCTCCATAAAAATCAATAGATAAAGGAAAAGTTTTTTTTAACATTGTCCCCCCCCCCCCCCCAGATAAACAGAACGCCACTTATACTGGAGGACTATATCCATGATACAAATTTTCTGGAAAAGTTGGGTTCTATATCTCCGGCGGGAATCCATCTTTGATATAAAATATGGCAAATTTGACCATTTTATCTCTATAATCCATCCAAAAATGTGTTCTAAATACATGTATGATCGCATGCAATATTCGAGAATAAGGAATGAAATTAACAAGAGCGATGTTTTTATTCTCCGCCAATTTGTATTTTGCTCGAAAAAGCTTAAATTTTAGCCATTTACATGTATTACAAAATAAAACCGTTTTATAAGTTCCAGATTTCATTATTTTCCGATCAAAGGAGATAGAACTTTCAAAATATATCTTTGATGAACAATGTAGACATATTTGATGTCCTTTAGGTAATATTTATATGAGTTTTCCTATCCATGTACCCCCTTCCTCTTTTGACCTTAATTGTAGAATCTTAGGCATACTTTACGGAAAAGTGAAACATGTAAAAAGTCTTCAAATACATTATATTGCAATAATGATGAACTTTTTGTCAAGAAATATGGCACGAGATTCAGGGCTAAAAACAGCCCTTATCGTATCAGCCTCTTAGCAGAATTGAGTACCGAAATTATTATGTAATCTTTTGTTTGTTCTGCACGTCTAATTTGATGTGCCATATAAATTTGTGCTACATGTATGTAAGTTGTAATATTTCACATACATGTACATGTAATTGCATATATTTGTATATGTATTTTGATGTGCAGGTACATTTGTACCATGTTGTTTTATTTAACGCATGTATTTCTATGTATAGGTATCATGTAGCCACTGGCAGCGAGGATAACACCGCTAAAATTTGGGATTTACGGCAGCTTAAATGTATCTACACCATCCCTGCTCATACCAATCTTGTCAGCAAGCTGAGATTTCAACGTAAGATTTACAAAGCAAAAATTCTCTTATCAATAATTTCCAAGTAGAAATGTGCAGTAATGTTGCATCTCAAGTGCGAACAATTGCAATGCCATCTGCATGAGATATAACATCCTGTTCTCGAATCTCTTGTTCTGTGTAACAAAATGAAAGGAAAACATACAACCTAATATGTTAAAGATAGACAAATTTCCACAACTTACTGTAGAATGAAGTAACAGGGTCGTATCTTCCTTGACCTTTCATGACATACTTTCCAAAGTTTGATAGACTTCACTTTCTTTGGATTTTTTGCGAGAAATTATCTCAGTATCATCAGGAAATATGCAAAAAAATGTTGATACTTCCATATAAACTTGCATGTACACATGTATATTGCAAACTTTTCTACAGTAAAATCATTGTTACTCAACTCACTGAAATCATTCTTTAATTTTCAGCCTATCATTCAAATTATTTGGTAACATCGTCATATGACTGCACATCAAAGGTGAGCAAGGTGTCAAATTTTTAATACCTAGTAACGACCTGTAGTCAAAGGTTCTTACAGAGATTTAAAAATGATAATAAAGATTTGGCCAACTGCAAAGTAACTGAATGCAATCTTAATTACAAGGCCAAATAAATCATTGCATTTTCAAGTCAGACTGACTAATGCTTCTGGAAAAGTAAATGCACAAGTTTAAATTCAAAAAATAAAACAAGGGGGCACTACTGAAATGAATTTTTAGCGGCTTATGAAAAGCACTTTGGCTTGAAGCATCACCGATGAGAATTCAGTATCTGAAACACCGTGTCTGGTGCATAATAAATTGGTTTGAAATTTTCCTTCAAGAAGGTATAGAATTGGAACACTTCCGTATTATTGAGATGTTCAATACACATTATCAACTGAAAAGCATTTTGTGTTGTCATATTACTATATATACATGTACATACAATGTATATCATACCGATATATTATTTATACTCATTGACCAGCTTTCAGTGAACAATGACTGTTTTCAGATTTGGGCACACCCCACATGGGCTCCCCTGAAGACACTAGCTGGACATGAAGGCAAAGTGATGGGAGTGGACATATCTCCTGATCTTAAATACATAGCCTCAGCATCGTACGATAGGACGTTTAAATTGTGGGCGTCAGAGGCACTTGGGGGAATATGATTCACGAAAATGCCTGTTAAATTCATGAAGCTCAGAGAATGTGTGTAGTACATGTGAGAGTGTGTGTGAAGATGGTTAATTTTTGCGAGTGTTTGTATGTTGATCTTGTGTACCACGTCTGTGTTCATACATGTAAAAGTATATTAATTCTTTATCAGTTTCTCTTCTGAAGTTTCAGTAATTTGCTATTTCTGTATAATTGACCCTTCCAATTGTGGGAAAAAAATGCAAAATTTCGCGACGTCACAATGCTTTTACCTCGCACAAACAAAATTCGAACCTCGGTCAACAATTGAAATTGCATTGTGACGTCATGGAATTTCTCAAATTTTTTCCGCGTTCCGAAGGGTCAATTTACATACATATGGAACTAATGTACATGCATCAGTATGTCACAACCCGTTAATTATTAGATTTTCACTGATCTTTTGGCATAGTTACCGTAAAATACATGTACATGTAGTTCAGCAAGTAAGAGAAATGTGACCTTCTATTGCAGTTTCGAAATATTTGTATATGTAACTCAGATGTTAATTTGTGTTTGGTAATAACATAATATGATTTTTTTCAATTTTATTTCAACAAACACAATGGTAAACTCTAACTACAAGTACATGAATTTCATATAAGTTAAAATTTCATCAATAAAAGTAAATGACAATAAATATACTGACTAGATTTTGTTTTTGATTTTGTGCAATCATCAACACAGTATCTACTTGTGAATACATTGTGTATATAAAATCAAAGTACGTGTATGTTCGTGAAACACTGATGCCCTGGACAGCATGTAAGAGATACAGCTGTATTATACCTGAATATTAAATTCCAAGGTCATAGGTCATGGTTATAAATATTTTTGTGTCGCCTGCGAAGCATAGCGACACTTAGGGATCACTTTGTCCGTTGTCCGTCTGTCAGTCAGTCAGTCAGTCCGTCTGTCTGTCTGTCACACTTTGGGTGTCACACCCCATAACTTTTCATTGGTAAGTGATAGGGCTTTGATATTTCACATGTGTATTCCTTGTGATGAGACCTTCTTACACATACCATAATTTTTGACCTAGTGACCTTGACCTAGATATTTGACCTACTTTTAAAAAAAAATTAAGATTGGTTATATCTTTTGATTGGTAAGTGGCAGGGCTTTGATATTTCATAGGTGTATTCCTTGTGATGAGAACTTCTTACACATGCCATGATTTTTGACCTAGTGACCTTGACCTAGTTTTAAAAAAAAAACTAAGATTGGCTATATCTCTTGATTGGTAAGTGATAGGGCTTTGATATTTCAGAAATGCATTCCTTGTGATGGGACCTTCTCACACATGCCATAATTTTTGACCTAGTGACCTTGACCTAGATATTTGACCTACTTTTAAAAAAAACTAAGATTGGCTATATCTTTTGATTGGTAAGCGATAGGGCTTTGATATTTCTCGTGTGTTCCTGATGATAAAACCTTACTATACATGCCATAATGTTTGACCTAGTGACCTTGACCTAGATATATGACCTACTTTGAAAAAAACTAAGATATTGGCTATATCTTTTGATTGGTTAGTGATAGGGCTTTGATATTTCACATGTGTATTTCTTGTGACATAACCTTACTACACATACCATCAATTTTGACCTAGTGACTTTGACCTAGATATTTGACCTACTTTTTCAAAAAATTAAGATTGGCTTTATCTTTTGATTGGTTAGTGATAGGGCTTTTATATTTCACATGTGTATTCCTTGTCATTAGACCCTTCTACACATATCATATTTTTTTACCTAGTGACCTTGACCTACGTATTTACTATATCTTTTGATTGATAAGTGATATGGCTTTAATATTTAAAACATGTATTTCTTATGATGAGTCCTTTCTTTTATTCCCAAAAATGTGTACCTAATGACCTTCACCTAGATGATTGATCTTTTCTAAAAGTAATAGATTGACCATGCATGTATCTTTTAATTGGTAAGTAAGAGGCATGAGAGTTCATTTGACAAGACTTTCCCACTGATACATGTACAAATATTAAACCAAGTGAAATATGACCTACATATTTGATTAACTTTTTAAAAATAGGCCACTTTGCAGGCAACACAAGCATTCCTTGGATTGCTATTTTCTACCTATGGAAAGGTCTTAACACCAAGGAAACACATTTGAAATTCATGTATGAAAGCGTATAACTTGTTGAAGACAAATTTATGCTCAATGTTAAAAGTTTAATAAAAGGTCAAACACCAAGATCAAGGTCACAAATTTGTGTACCAATAGAAATGTTACATGTTTGCCCATTGGTCTCGTTGGTTTATGTGTAGTCATTTGTGTTTTATGTTTTTCTGTGATTTGACGTTCATTGTACTACTGCGTCTCTTTCTGTGCGTGTCATTTTTGTGTTTTACAGTGGGTGTTTTGGGAGGTTGCTGTTGATGCTGCAACTAGGTGTTGTTGGAGATCCCCTCCTTTCTTATAGAATGAAAATATTAAATATAAATTTCCTTTAACTCCCTTAACATTCAAAGGTTCTGCCCAGGGTTAAAGTTTTGTAAAGTATATCAAACTCAGGAGTCAAAATCAATGGTACTAATTTACTATTTAGAAGTAATGGCCAAGTTTGAAGTTTATTAAACGAACTGACGAGGCAAAGGATGGGTCATACATGTAAGAGGTACCCCCCTCCAATTATGGGGAAATACAGTAAAAACAGAACAAGGTACAAACCAGAAGTCTCTGACGAGACTGTAGCTCTCCTGGTTGTTTCTTTAAAACATCAATTTCCTTTCTTTTTTTTTTAACCAAAGACCATAGGGAGCAGGTGCCCTAACAAATTATAACTAGCACGACAAAAAACATATCCATTAGACTGCAACAAGAATATCACTCATATAATTTATAATATCCGAGATATAGTACATGTATTTCAAAAAAGAATGCCACGCCCATTTTCCAAGATCCTAGGGGCCAGGGGCTTCTAGCTCAAATGAACTATCAATGACATAGCTAGACCACAGACCCAACATATTGCAAAAAGAATTTAGTCTCCATCATTTATAGTGTCAAAGGAGTTGGGAGCGCACTATTACATAGAGTTATATAGGAGAAAATAGCCACACCCATTTTCTAAAACCCTGGGGCTCAGGGGCTCAAACAAAATATCAGGTGTACAACTAGACCAGAGACCCATCGTATTGCAGAAAGAATTAAGTCTACATCATTTATAGTGCCAGAGGTGCTGCGAGCACAAGATTACATAGAGTTATATAGGAGAAAATGGCCACGCCCATTTTCTAAGATCCTGGGGGTCAGGGGCTCAAACAAAATATCAGGTGCACAACTAGACCACAGACCCATCATATTGCAAAAAGAATTAAGTCTACATCATTTATAGTGCCAGAGGTGCTGCGAGCACAAGATTACATAGAGTTATATAGGAGAAAATGACCACGCCCATTTTCTAAGACCCTGGGGGTCAGGGGCTCAAACAAAATATCAGGTTCACAACTTTTAAGTCTACATCATTTATAGTGCCAGAGGATTTGTGAGCACAAGATTATAAAGAGTTATATAGAAGAAAATGACCACACCCATTTTCTAAGACCCTGGGGGTCAGGGGCTCAAACAAAATATCAGGTTCACAACTAGACCACAGACCCAACATATTGCAAAAAGAATTAAGTCTCCATCATTTATAGTGTTTCAGGATTTGTGAGCACAAGATTATATAGAGTTACATAGGAGAAAATGACCACACCCATTTCTAAGACCCTGGGGGTCAGGGACTCAAACAAAATATCAGGTTCACAACTAGACCAGAGACCCATCATATTGCAAAAAGAATGAAGTCTCCATCATTTATAGTGTCAGAGGAGTTGCGAGCACAAGATTACATAGTTATATAGGAGAAAATGACCACGCCCATTTTCTAAGACCCTGGGGGTCAGGGGCTCAAACAAAATATCAGGTGCACAACTAGACCACAGACCCATCATATTGCAAAAAGAATTAAGTCTCCATCATTTATAGTGTCAGAGGAGTTGCGAGCACAAGATTACATAGAGTTATATAGGAGAAAATGACCACGCCCATTTTCTAAGACCCTGGGGGTCAGGGGCTCAAACAAAATTTCAGGTGCACAACTAGACCACAGACCCATCATATTACGAAAAGAATTAAGTCTCCATCATTTATAGTGTCAGAGGAGTTGCGAGCACAAGATTACATAGATTTTCATAACCACGCCCATTTTCTAAGACCCTGGGGGTCAGGGGCTGAAACCAAAGGTCAGGTGAACAACTAGACCACATACCAAGTAGGATGCAAAAAGAATTAACTTTCTATCACCTATGGTTTGAGAGGAGTTGCGAGCACAAGAATTGTTTACGGACGGACGGACAGACGGACGGACGCCGGACGACGGGGTATCGCATAAGCTCGACTGGTCTAAGACCAGTAGAGCTAAAAACTATTTGTCTCCAAATATTTGATTCAGGGGTATGATAAACAAAATGAAATGATCATTAAGAATATGCTCAAATGAACATGGCAGCATAATCTTTTGATCATTTGGTGCAAAGCTCAAGATCACAACTTGGATAACTTAGACCATATCTTGGTCATTTCTTGCTTAAGCCGGGCTTCCACTGTCGCAAATGCAGAGGCGATAGAGCTACGATTAGGTGATTTTGTTTAATCGTAGCACATTCTCCTCTCAATTGCGGGCATTCTCGTCTCATCGTGTCATGTTCTCCTGCATTCTCCTCTATTTGCGGCACCAACGCGAATGCTTCAAACTTCAAAACATTCGCGTTTGAATTCTTATTCGCCTCACACTTGCGGCACATGCGCAGCACATTCGCCTTGCATTCTCCTCCATTCGCAGCGCGTTCTCCTCACATTCGCGTGCATTCTTGTTCCCAAGGTGGAGGAGAATGAGCCACGAATGAGCCCCGATAGAGCCCCGACAAGAAAGAATCTGACACGAATGTGATGCGAATGCGCCGAGAATGTGACGCAAATGAAAAAATCAACGTGAATCAGCCACGATCTTGAAACGATATTGCCACGATAGTACTACATACACACACGACAGTGACAATAATAATTATCTCAGAGTTGATGTTAAAGTGTGCGGATAAATATTTTGAAAACTTTGACAATGCCTTTCAAGAGAAAACAACCTGGAAAGAGGTTAAAGTCAACAAAGGGTATTGATGCTCCTGGATATGTCAAATAATTTTGATTTTGCTCATGTCACATTCTTGTCATGATCGCAGTGCTATCGGGTTAAAGTCGTGTCTCGATCTCTTTCATCGCAGCGCTATCAGGTTAAAGTCGTGTTTTAATCTCCTGCATTCGCCTCTCATTCGCCTCTCATTCGCCTCAGTGTCTTTTTATCATGGCACAATCGTGTCGCATTTTCCTCTATTCTTATCACACTCGTCTCACTATCGTAGCAGACGCGTAGCATATTCTTGTTGCAATCGCGGCGCTATCGTGTGTCTATCGCGCCAAGAAATACTTCATGAGAACAGACAAGAATGTGACACGATTGTTCATTCACCTCTGATCGTAGCTCATTCTCCTCTGCATTCGCGTCAGTGGAAGCCCGGCTTTATCAGACAACCATCAGCACATATCGACTGGAAAACATATCAAAACCTTTCGTGGCAGTTGAAGCAATATATCGGTGTTTCAATCTTGGGGTTACTTGCTTCCTGTAAAATTTTGTCAAACTCTGTATCATAATTGGCAAGTACAAGTAGAAATCAAACTTTTGTCTGTGCCTGTCAGATTTCTGGTTGCAGTCATATCTAATGTATGATTTGGGTAAATAATAATGAATTTTAATCTTGTTAGAACTTTTAATACTTACTCCCTGGAAGTTTTTGTGAAAGTTTCTGTAGAATTTGCATCAAGCTTTTGCCAACAATGAGTAATGGTAAATAATGTACTTCCTTCATGCAAGGGCTCTTCAATGCAAGTATTTTCAAGTGAAATTAACGTATCCAATGTACAAATGGAGATCTCGCTGACGTCTCTTCCATTTAAACAGTGTTAAAATTATCTCGGTAATCTTCCGCAGTGTCTCGAAAGTTTCCATGGCTTAGTTAGTGGTTGGGATGTTGACCTTTGATGTTGGAAACCAACTTTTATGTTGCATTATGGTATATTTAGGTACAGATATGCCATAATTCTAACTACAGTGTATATAATACACTTGATATTTATTTGTACAAAGGATACCTTAAAATGTTCATTTTTGAATCAATGGCTTCCATATAGACTCTTAATTACTTCCATGTCTAATGCACAAGGATAGATGATTCAACAAACATTCATATGGTAGGATGGTGTCTCAACAAATCTTAAAATAAATAGCAATACAACATATAGGTAAATGTAAACAAGAGGTTGGTGATCATTAAGTGATATTCAACAGTCACTTTGTAAATATAATTGTAGATGTACATGTATATATCAAATATCTTGATACTGTCACTTGACAATAAATATAATATTGCACACTTGACTTATTGCACTTGTGAGATAATATAATTATTGTATACCTAAGTGTACATGTACAAATGACCACTTCAACACAAACAACATAATTATACATACATACATTGTACATATCAACTGATACACTTGGTACCAAGCAACCTTAAAGAGAAACCCAATTCAACCTTATACGAGATTCTTCATTCTTTAAATAGTTCATTTCTTGATTGCTGAAGACCTTGATTTGATTTTATAGTTTTAAATATATGCATTCCACAGTAAAACTTACAATTACATAATAACTACTCATTAACTCGATAACAAATTCCTCAGCACAACGCTTATAAAATTATACATGTACATGTATATACATGTTCATGTACATGTAAATTATGATTTTTCCAAAATACATGTACATCTACAGGTGTAATTTCACTTTTTACAAGCATGAATTCATTACATTTAGATTATTACTCTACAGCAAAAGACTCCTAAAATGTGTCTTAAACAATAGAACTGATCTTTTAATCAGGGTGTTGTAGCAAAATTATTATAATATAATATAATGATGCTATAAACTTTTCACCATGTAAGAATGAAAAAAAAATTACAACGTGGCAGCCTCATGTTCCTTCTGGCCTGGAGTGAAATACTGGTAAAAGGTATGTCAGTTCATACATTGTCTCTCTACACAATGGTGTCATCATAATAAATACAGACCGAGTTACGTGACTGTCCAGAGTCATCATCATCCTTCAGCAGGGCTGATGACTCATTGGCTCCCATCGAGTCACTTGAGTCATAATGAGCTATGTATACTTGCCGTACAGGGCTAGTAGGAGGGGAGTTAACCCTGTAAGCAGGTATAGCAGGAGGGTCCCTCTGATGACCTCCCCTTTTCTGGGTCCCCTCTCTGGATGGTGGAGCACTCTTGCTTGTTCCCATAATCCTTGGCTTATCTTGAACTTGTGTGGCTTCTACAGGAGATTTGACTCGTCGAGCTAACCGTCGTGTGGGGCTGTGAGTTTGAGGGACTGTATCAGGGGTATGTGAGTTACTAAAGCCATCATACTCTTGCTTGGCCAGAGGGCTTGTTGGGGGAGACGGGAGGTGTTGACCTGGAGCAGCACGGACAGGGCTCGATGAAGGTGACCTTGACCTGACCATACGGGCACCTTGCCGGGCAATCCTTCCTCGAGCAGTGCCGGGGGCTATAACAGCAGAATGTGGGTCATCATGGGACTTGGAACGTTGAATATACCTCTGTCTACTGCTAGTTGGCTAAAATGTAAAGGTAGTGGAGTTAAATATGTGAATAATGATTGAAATTTCTCTAAAGATGCTCACTGTAACTCGTAAATCTTTTGAAAAATGTAAAGTAAGAGTTTATGTATTGGTTCAACTCTTGAACATAAAGGTTAATGTTCTTCAAAGTGAAAAAAACCCAATGAAATCTGCCATAATCAATTAAATTTTTTTAAACAAAGAAATAAGACAAGTTAATCTTAAGAGTTACTTGATGACATCATGTTTGGTGATTTGTTCCTTTCATTAAGAATGGGAAAGATTTATTAAATTTCATGTGATATATAAAGTATTTCTCGGAAAATTGCAAAGCCAATTTAGGGTAATTCATTGCCCTACCCCTTTGATGCCTAAACTGTAATGTAATTATAAGCAGCTGAAAAGCCAAGGAGGCAAGTCTAATTTTGGTAAAAAACTACATGTACATTGTATATAACACAGTTAAAGTTCAAAAGCAGTATCCATCAGCAATACACTTTTAAAAGAACACTGATTTAGCTTAAAAGGAATTTTTTAATAGTTTCAAAATGACTTCCCCATGTGAATAGACTGAAATAAATTATAAAGCAAATATCAATTATAAAACAGCTAAATAGCGGCAATGTGCTTTCTATGGGAAGAGGGCACTTAATTAAGTAATTAAGTCCCTTGCTATAAATGTTCTACTAGCATTTTTTAAAAACGTGCATATTTTAAAAAGTGCGTAATTTAATAATGATTGATCAAATGAGCTAAAGGGAAATGTAATGGGAACTTTATCCAGGATTTCTTCTTTTACATTAAGAACATGCATACAGATTGATGGATAAAATGTTGGTGCTGTCATTAAGTAGCTGGGAAAGGATACAAATGATTTAGCTAGTGACTCAGTACTTACTCATGACACAAGAATCACTCATAGAAAGGATCTGAATTTCCAAATTAGTGATTATAGAGTTAAACATAGTTATATCTCATTGAGAGAAAAATAATCAGAGCAATTAATATGAAATATTCAAAGAAGTCTTGGATAACTACAAGAATACATGAAATGTACATGAACAACTGAAAGTACTACTAACTCAGTCAAAACATCCTGGAGAAAAGGAGATACATTCAGTACAATTGTAAGGCAGATGATACATCCTGTTCTGTTTACATTATATACATGCATAAAATGACCAAACCATAAATCAATCAACATATGATAAAGAATATTCTGAAAGAAAAATGAAAAAAAACCCCAAAATTTCTTCCTCAGTCTCCTTGTACTTTACATGCTGATAACATACACATACACATTGAATATATAAACAGTATTATCTACCTTCATTTCCACAGATTCTGGTAGCCTTTCTGTAGACTGTACCGTATCCCTAACAACCTCTGGTCCCTGGAGTAGCCGTGCCCCTATGTCTGGACCCACCACGGCACCCAGGCTGCTACGTGTGTGCTGTAGATGATGAAGTTCTTGTTCTGTAAGCCCAGCGTGAGGCAGACCAGCATGGTGACTACGTGACAACTCGCGGGAGAATGCAGACCGAGCCCTTTGTAGATGCAGTACCTCCCTTTCCAGCCGGGAGAACGGTCGATGTGTTGGGGAAGTGTCCGTACTCCCGCCCTCACCTTCACTTGTATCGTCATGGAGATGACGTGGTAGGTGGCGCCTCATGCTGTTTGACCTTGTTGAAGCTTTCTTGCGTTTAAATGTTTTACGACTCTTAGCATCCTGCCTCTGAAGTCTGTGAGATCGGGGATCCAGATCAGAGCCAATTGTCCTGACGCCTTCTGTAATGTTGGTGGGAAATGTAAATGTGTATACATACATATAAATCCTTGGAGAAATTTAATTTAACACGTGAATAGGGCATTGAAATGAAAAACTTCCGTCTAGTAAATTCAGTATCTTAATAATGCTGAAGGCATTATACATCTAACACCAGTACAATTACAAACAGAAAATACATGTAATTATGGATTTTTTAAAATTTTTGTAGAATTTTTTTCAATTTGAATATCTATTTTTATCTCTGAGAAAAGTACATGTACATGTACATACATTTAATTATTCATTAATCTACATGTATGTAGCTTTGTTTCCTTGTACAATTTACCAAAATAACAGATGAATGGAGATACATGTAGAATACAAGTCATGTTAAAATGGCAGAGGCCAGAAAAAGAATATTTTTGTAGTAATCCTGTAACATTCTTACCTGTATTGTTAGTGAGTACAGCTTCCTCTGTCTCTATGAGTGCCGGGGGGTGTTGACCATCCTCTATACTACTCTGTTTGGAGCCGAGCGGTGATCGGTAACAAATAGTGGGTTGACGAGTCAGTCTAGGTGCCTCGTCAGGAGTCACTGCATCTAAAGAAATGAATTTTCACACAATTTGATCTTACTCTGTAAGCCTGTGTTGTAGCTATTGCCTGTCTCAGTACATATACAAATGTACAAAGACATAATATTATCATAAACAAACATGTACCTCAGAGAGTACTTTTCATGTAGCAGAAATCACATAAATGTACAAATCTTACGATTCAATAACAAATACGTGCATATACATGTACACGGTAGTGAAACACGTGACATGCAAATAATCTCTTGCATGGGAATCCCCTTCTATTAAACAAGGTAAACACTGTCTAAATCTACTTTACATGAAACTATTTTAGGCCTTCCCTATGAGCATCATTATCATTTATATGATGGTAATTCATTCTGGTCAAGAATAGAGGTAAGTTTAGAGAACACTTTAACAGAAAATTTCTCATTTTACATGTTATGATATGGTGCATGTACATGTATATAATCAAATTTTCTGTTTAAGTGATCTCTGGATATACATGTACCTCTTTTCTTGACCAGAATAGATTACCATCATAACTGATAATGATGCTCCTATGATAGGCCTATAATAGTTTCATGTAAAATAGATTTATATACATGTACATGTATATTATACTCATATAGAGTAGATTAAGCCAGTATTTACCTTGTTTAATCGAAGGGGATTCCCATGCAAGAGATTCTTTGTATATCACATAATTTGCTACCGTGATATACCTGTGAGAAATGAAAGTATTTTTGGGTGTGTTTATGACCTATGCACTTTGGTCCATATGCAAATTTTGTGAATCACAAAAAGATTCTCTGAAAATTTGTAGCAAAGACTACAGTGAGCAAGCCCAACTTACATAACAAGAATCATATCTTGATCTTGTTTATGCAAAATTATATAATATTGTCTGAATAATTCACATCTCTTTTGTTTTCTATCTCATATTTTTGTACATGTATTTCAATGACTATATTTCTTGTCTTACCTCCTATGGTTTGTTCATCTATGGTTGGTTTCTTCAGTTTTTCCAGTATACTACTACCCTCCTTAGCCGAGATTCTGCGGCTAGTTTTACGATCGCCCTGAGGGCTCCCGCCGTCCATACTAGAGGCAAGCACTGTCGCCTTAAACGGCTGACTGGCATTGGAACTAGATCGGGAAAACAGTGTGGCTGAAAAGTATAAAACATTTCTACTTTAAGGTCTTTATATACAACTTCTCGACAGGAATTGAGCAAACATCATTCAGACTTACATGCTACATTTCATTATTATTTCTGACATTAAATCATACAAGAGGAAAATAATCATTTTGTTAAACAAATTAGTATTGTATTCTAAAAGTTGTAGAATAATTCATGTATGTTGCAGTTACTCAAAGTGATGACAGTCTGACTCCCCTACCTCTACTTGACTTTTTGCCTACAGATCCTAGATTTGGTTTTGGGGTCGGGCTGATGATTTCCAAGGCAATATCTGTCACACTGACTCTGGACCTCGGGTCATGGTACTGGTTCTGGTGAAACTCTGACCTCTCTGTTGTCATTGTAGCCGACCTTGACCTGTATTCACCTTTAAAACAGAGTGTAAAACACATATATAATAGTGAGAAATGTAGAAAGAGTTAATATCAAACTTTATAAGCACATAATTTCACAGCTGGATATCAAACTTCATCTCAAGCTGACCTAATATAAAATGTGGTAGAGTGAGTTTGGACCCGTATTTATCTATTTATATTTATGTCCGTTTTTATCCCATATTTACATACATGTACGTACTTCCTGTTAAATAGTACACGAGTCCCGGTCATGCGCGCGATTCATTTCCGTTTAATTAATATAGCGATTTAAATGCCGCATTGCGCACACTGCGTCACTTAACTAATTACATACTAACCAATTACCGACTTTCTTTAAGACATATGACTAAATGACATCTTTTCATTGGTTACGAATATTCTAGCGCCCAAGCCTTTGTTTAAGACTCCCGCTCAGCCAGATTTGTCCTGAGCCCTGAGCCAGTCAGACGGATATTGAATTTATGATTGTCTTCTCGGAGGTTACAAATTTGAGTTGTTCACACAATTAAATACCTACATTCACTTGTATACTTACCTGGTGCAGAACACTGTAAGTTACTTTCCTTTGTTTTCTTCATTTTCCACTTTCCTCTTTATTTCTGAGATTAACGTTATTTTAACTTTGAGAATACAAGATGAACGAAAGATAGATTTATTTAGTTAAGTAATTTATGAAAGAGTAATTCTGTTACAAATCCGTATGAACGCAAGATAGATTTATTTAGTTAAGTAATTTATGAAAGAGTAATTCTTGTACAATCCGTATATTGTGAACTTTTTGAATACTTACCTTTTCCGATGTCGAAGATATATTTTGTATGGTCTCTCAGACTTTATGAGTTATATTTTTGAATAGATCAGTTTGGCTATCGTTTAGAAAGCTGTTTTCATACTTACCTTTTTTTTAATTCGCCCTTACGAATATTGTATTGAACTTTATATTGTTTGTAGTATTTGACCATCATGTAGTTGGCTATAGAGATTTGAGGATAGCTAAGACGAGTTTATCACAACTCCCAGTCTAGTTCCATAAACTGGTACGCAATATTATGTTCATTTTAAATTATATACTTTGACCTTGATATTTGTGTAAAGACTCTATACTTACAGTATTTCTATTTTTTGAATCAGAGTTATTTCCCTTAGAAATGAGATGCTCGATTGAATTGATTCATTGTCAGATTTGTAATTGGTCTTGTTTAAATACAATATACCGTGTCGATTACATAATTATGCAGACTGTGATTTTTGTGTTGATATGAAATAATATATATGAAATACAAATGATATTATATTCTTATACACTTATGTTGATTATTAATATGTTTCAGGACTGTTGTTATTAATACAGTCAGTAATAAAGGATCCAAACTTTATCCACCGGACTTTGGTTATTCATTACACAACACCAAATCCACCCCGGTAAAAAAAATATGAAGCAAACAAAACTTCTGATTTCTGAAATTTTTTAATTTTTGTGGCATGAAAATGTATAAGAAATCTCCATATCCTTTAAAAAGTACACGAAGCTCTAAATTAAACACAGCAGCTTGATAGCAGAACATTAAGGTTTAGTGTCATAAGACTACAAACTCAAGTGTTTACCATGAGTTTTTGTACATGTAGCTCTGATGCTAGCTGCAGTAGCTTGCTAGCAGTACATTCAGCATAGGTAATAAAGGACTTACATACCCCCAGTCTAGAGTTCATCTTGGGAATTTTTTGTAGCTATGATGCTACATGCAGTAGCTTGCTAGCTGTACATTTAGCATATGTGACATATGACTACATCCCCCCATGTGTAGAATTCTTCTTTGAGATTTTAAAGTTCTAATGATAGCTGCAGTAGTTTGCTAGCTGTGCATTCAGGTTTAGTCACAGTGTAGTTTGCTAGCTGTACATTTAGGTCAAGTGATATAGTGTACGTACCCACTGTGTAAAATTCCTCTTTGACTTTTTGCTCTGATACTGTAAACGTGGAAATTTTCAAGTGGGGGGTAATTTTCGCATTTTTCGCAAATAGAGGGATTTCACGAAAAATTTCCCTCACACGAAAATATCCCCGTTGCATTCTTACAATGGGAAAGAAATTTTTATCATGAATATTTCCCCCACGCGAAAAGTCTTGATGCTATAATCTCGATATTTTCCCCCGCGAAATTAACCATGTTTACAGTACGAGCTGCAGTAGCTTGCTAGCTGTACATCTAGGTTTAGTGATCTAAGTTTAGTTATACTATTATCTGATAGTCAATTTGTCGGAAGATCATTATCAGATTAACAGGAGTATCAGATTATCAGGAGTTTGAAATTCCATGGAAATACCATAATATAGTCCTATTAATTGTACTAGAATGTATCTCAGACATTAATATATGCATTAATGTAATGATGTAAATACTTTCAAGCCATTTTGAATAGTTTTAAAGGGTAAAATATCAATTTGAAGAATTTTGATATGATAATCCATTGAAAATGATGTCAATATCATTGGAAAAATATCATAGTTGACAGAAAATCCTATCAGATTAAGAGGAGACCTTAAATTTTTGATAATTTCTATCAGATTAAGAGGAGTAAATTTACATTGATTATATAGGAAATGGTTTTGTGTTTTGAAATCATATCAGATAAACAGGAGTATCAGATTATCAGGTATCAGATTAAGTGGAGTCCTCTACATGTACATGTACATGTATATGACAAAATACCCCTGGTGTAGAATTCTTCTTTGAGTTTTTGTAGCTCTGATGCTAGCTGCAGTAGCTTGCTAGCTGTACATCTAGGATGGGTGATATAAGACTACATATCCCCGGTGTAAAATTCTTCTTTGAGTTTCTGTAGCTCTGACTCTAGCTGCAGTAGTTTGCTAGCTGTACATCTAGGCTGGGTATTATAAGACTAAATACCGCGGGTGTAGAATTCTTCGAGTTTTTTCAGCTCTGATGCCAACTGTAGTAGCTTGCTACCTGTATATTTAGGATGGGTGATATAAGACTAAATACCCTCGGTGTAGAATTCTTGTTTGAGTTTCTGTACAATGTAGCTCTAACGCTAGCTGCAGTAGCTTGCTACCTGTACATCTAGGATGGATGATATAAATGTATGACTACATACCCCCAGTGTAGAATTCTTCTTTGAGTTTTTGTAGCTCTGACATTGGCTGCAGTAGCTTGCTAGCTGTACATGTACATCAAGGATGGGTATTATAAGACTACATACCCCCGGTGTAGAATTCTTCTTTGAGTTTTTGTAGCTCTGACGCTAGCTGCAGTAGCTTGCTACCTGTACATCTAGGATGTGTGATATAAGACTACATACCCCCAGTGTAGAATTCTTCTTTGAGTTTCTGTAGCTCTGACGCTAGCTGCAGTAGCTTGCTAGCTGTACATGTACATCAAGGATGGGTGGATATACATGTAAGACTACATACCCCCAGTGTAGAATTCTTCTTTGAGTTTTTTGTAGCTCTGAAGCTAGCTGCAGCAGCTTGCTACTGTACATTCAGGTTTAATATTATATACATTGTGAGACTACATACCCCCCGGTGTAGAAATCTTCTTTGAGTTTTTTGTAGCTCTGAAGCTAGCTGCAGCAGCTTGCTAACTGTACATTCCGGTTTAATATTATATACATTGTGAGACTACATACCCCCAGTGTAAAATTCTTCTTTGAGTTTCTGTAGCTCTGATGCCAACTGCAGTAGCTTGCTAGCAGTACATTTAGGATGTGTAAAGCTGTATCCTTGTAGTTTGTCCTTGATCGACTGTTGTAGGTAATACTCCTGGGCTGTATCACAATTAATCCTCATCATCTGTTACCAGAGACATACATGTACATGTATTATTGTAGGGTTACAAACATGTTTATGCCTAAAAATAATGGTTTTTCTACAAGTTTAGGCCTCAACAATTTTTCTACAAGTTTAGGCCTCAACAATTTTTTGCTTTGTTAAGTATCAGCAGGTGGGTATGTTTTCAGGGTATTGTTTGCCAAAAAACAAACAGTCTGTTCCCATAAACGGGAATTTTTTGCGTGTGTCTAATTTTGGTTAAGTGGCGAGCATCATCAAAATGCGAAAAATGAACATAGCGAAAAAAAGACACAGATTTTAACCCTTGTTCTTATTTATAAAATAGCAAAAATAAGACTTAGTGAAAAAAAGACACACCTTTTTGGGGTCATTTTCGCGAAATTTACCCGACGTGAAAATTACCCGATATACGGTATTTTTCGATCTCAATTCGTTTTCAAGACAGAAGTGTTATCTCTAACAATTAACAGCAGATATTTCGTCTTACAAAGGTTAGATGACAAGAAAATAAAGTATATGTACAACTGACATAAATAGATCATTTTGTGCCATTTCCTTTGTTTCCTACCCAGAGATCCTACTCTCTTGGATATTTCTTTCACTTTCTGCAGATACCCATGGCTCTTTGTTGTTTGTTTTTAAAGAGATAGGTAAATAGGTTTTCATTGCTTGACTTGATGCTTATAAACGAATAAAACAGGTATGGCCTTATTCATCAATATGAACTGACATCAAATTTCTTAGAATTATACTTTCTACACATAAGTCGCAGACATTACAATTACTGATTTCAAATATACATGCAGACATGATTCTAGTGTTCAAAGAAAAAAGCTGAAGGGGGGTCTGGGGGTCCTCCCCCAGCGGGGTGTATAGGGGCAGCGCGCCTATATCAGGGGGACCAGGAGGCCGAATGTCCCCGGCCGAAAACGACAATTTTCATCATTAAAGACCCTTCAGAACAGCTTTCTTGGGGCAAAAAATACAGCTTTAAAGTGTTGTTATCTTGAAACGAAAATACAATTAAATTGATTTTTCTTGTACTTTTCGAGAGGGCTAGGGGTTCACTATCGAAGCTCTCATTTCCATGGATTCTTGAGTGATAATGTCGGAGTCAAGGGCCTTTACGTCTACCTCTCCCCTCTGGACGACCGACCATATGCTTTTAGACATTTCTCTTAAGTTCAAATACAAAAAAAAAAAAACCGACGAAAGTTCCGATCCGGCTGGCAAGGAACAGTCGCGAATTTCCTTTGCTCCGTGTTTCTGATGAATGTTAACGTCTTCATATTGAATAGCATCATTTAAGAACAGGTAAATTGGCAACATGGACCAGACATGCACGTTTCGGGTACTACTAATCGTTGATTGGTCGAATGGTTGCCTATTGACCAATTAGAAATCACGACACATCGCGAAACGGCAAAGGTTAAACATCTATTCTATAACGCATTTGTCAAATTCCGGAATTTACGAAAGAGCGGAAATTATAAAAACGAGCGGAATTTACCGATTCTCGAAGCGGAATTCCGCTTTAAAGCGGAGAAAAACCATGTCTGTACATGTTTATTTTCTTTCTATAACACATTTCAATTTGACAAACTTTGCATGTACATGTATTTTTATACAAATTAAATTGCGATAACATTCTTGCGAAAGGAATTTTAATATTGTTTTATATTCAGTATTTGTGAGATACATTAGAGTTAAGACTTACAAATATGAAGAACCTATTAAAGAAGTCTACAAAATGTTTATTTTTCAAAACTTCACCTTGTACTGTATATAAGGCTGTAGAAGTAAGAAAATAGATGGTCTGTGTGTCACTATAAAATCCAGGAACTTCCAAAGGGGGAAACTCACTGTAAGAAAATCTCTTATTAGTTATAAAGCCTGATGGATAAAATATACATGTTAATCTAACAACTAACACATGTACCTGTATCTAGATTTAATTAGAACAAGATGCTTAAGTGTGTAACATCACTTGTAATGTAAGAGAATTATCAGGTAATAATTACCTTTGCCTTTACTGCCCAGATCAATGATGTGTCTAGCCACTTGGTGCCACTCAGCAGAGAGAACTTTGTCATAACATGTCATCAGTATCTCCAAACCTGTAACAATAAACATTATACATGTAGTAAGTTAATCACTTAAACTAGAGAATGTTTGTAAAACATATGCCTCCAAAGAAGCAGTGACCTTAAATTTTGACCAATGGACACCAAAATCAATAGGTAAAATTCTTCCCTGTTAATGAAAAATCATACAACAAAATCTGGTTTTGATAGATTTATTCAGTCATCATCTGAAATATTTCAAGTGTATTTTTCCTAACAAGGACTTTGATTTTTGACCTACTGACTCCTTTTCTAGCTCATTCCTGAAAATACCACTGGACTTAGGTAACCATACAAAGTTTAACAAAATTAACAAAAATTGACAGGGTAAAATTGGAGAGGGGATTTGCTCTGTCTGTTTCTGTAAAAGACTTGTATCATAATCCCTGTCTAAATTACATAGCATCAATACCGTATTTTAGATTCATGTTTGATTCAAATTCATGTTCAACACACTCCATAATGAATATTCAAACATCACATAAACAAGTTATACAAATTCAAACTTTATACATGAAGATCTTACAAGTCTTCCTCCTTAGTATCTGAAGGATACTGGAAGTTGTTTGTACTCATCAATTTTACATGTGTACAGTGTAATGTATAATTATTTCATCTTAACAATAATCTCAATAATCATAGATGTTACATGTATTAAGAAAATTCTCTACATGACTAACATACAATGTACATGTACCAGTCTGATATTATACAGTTAAAGTATACCATTGAGAGAGTTAGCATGATTCTGGTTTCCTGAGATAAGACTTATTTCCTGAGGCGGTCTGGTCGAGGGAAACCAGAATCATGCTAGCTCCCTCAATGGTATACTTTAACTGTTTTATTATACCGTCACACATTGTAGCTCCGCCCCATTTCAACGTCATGCGCTGTAGCTCCGCCCCATTTCAAAGCTACTTCCCTAGGGTATACAGTCTTCTCAACTAACGCACCCTTTGCAGGGAAATAGTCTCATCAGGCGAGTTACAGCTAGTTTGAATGAGTATCTTTTTATACAGGAAAAAACAAGTAGAGGTATAATAAAATTGGTATGTATAAACGTTATATTATCATACAGTACCTATATAAGCTGTATGAAGTAGTAATTCATTCTCTGTTCCCCGTGACCGATCAGACTGACTTATACTGCCACATCGTTGATGGTTCTCACTCATTGAGGAATTAAACGGTGTGTGATGAGATGGGGGCTTGGAGGTAGAATTCTGCTGGCCCTGAGGCGGGGCCCTCACAGGAGGGCAAAGCACCTGCAAAATGACTGACAGGGCAAAGTTCACATTGTGGGTCCGCAGCCTGGGTACATCTGAAATAGTATCTCGATGTTTAAGTAAATAAAATGCAGTCAATACATGCTTAAGGTAGAATTAAGAACATAAAACAATTCCAGACATACATGTACTTATTTTATGTACCAAGATGGAACAAGTAAATACTTCTATTAGAATACCTCAAAACCTTATAATATAAATATAATAAAAGTACATGTACATGTACATGTATATATGAGATAAAAATACTTGAACAAAGGACATCTAACCTCTACATCCACAGCAGAGTCTGATACATAGAGGCAGTAAAAAGTTGATCAGCAATATTTATACACTTCTCATGGGATGGAAAAATACATGATTCACCATCTGACTTGTTCTAAAGAATACTAATCCTATCAGACACACAAGATTTCTTACCTCTACGTCCACAACCTAGTCTGATACATAGAGGCAGTATAAAGTTGATCAGCATGTTGATACACTTCTCATGAGACGGAAAGATACATGATCCTCCACAAACTTGTTCTAACGAATACTGATCCTGCAAGAGTAATGACGAAGAAATCATAAACATAAATTCAAGTAGATTCTCATGTTTTTATTAAGTCCTCTTTATATTAATGAGAATTCAAGGAAACTATGTTAAATTAACATCAGAAATAATTTTAAATAGAGATAAGCCTTGTTAATACAAAAATGTACAAACAAATGTAAAAAGTTGAAATCCTTTCCCAATAGTGTACCTACTGTAAACATGGTTATTTTTGCTGGGGGAAACTTTTCCCGATTCTAACATCAAGACATTAAGCGTGGGGTAAATAATCACGATAAAAATGTCTTTCCAATTGTAAGAATGCAACAGGGATTTTTTCGCGTGGGGGAAATTTTCGCAAAATCCCTCTATTTGCTAAAAAAGCCAAAATTATCTCCACGCGAAAATTTCCACATTTAAAGTACATGTATATCATACATGTATATTGTTTTGAATCATATAAACTTTACAACAACTTACACACTTTTTCAATTTATTACATATACCGGTACTAAAATGTCGTGTCAAGTCATCAGTGTGACAATTTCTGACAATCTGTCAAACTTTGATTAGAATGATTATAACTTTTATTCAGACTATTTACCTTCTTTAAAATTCTTATTAACTGATCTTATTCCCCTATAAACCCTCCATACTTACACCTAATGCCTGCATCTGCATGGCCACGACTTTGACGACAGCTGAGCAGAATGCTGGGGGTGTGATCTGGTATACAGTAGCTGGATCACTCCGGTGACTCCCATGGATGCCAGCTGTCATCTCAGGAAGAACAGGTGCTCCAGGGACCTGACAGGATGATACTTAACAATGCGTTGATCAGAGTCTGTAAACATATAGTATCATAAACTAAACGCTACATATAATTTAGTATGAACATGTTCATATCATTAATACAGTAAGATAGAATTATTGTATATATTTACGTATGTTTGATGTCACTTATGAAAATATAGAAAATATACTAATGTACATGTGAATAATTCTAGGTAGGTACATGTACATGAATGTAGAAAAGTGGCCAACATAGAACTACATTTGTGTACATGTACAATGTATGTGAATCTGTCTATGAAAGGTACCCTAGTAAAATTCTTCATTTCTACATGTACATGTATAAGGCATTTACAATAAATGACTGCTAATACTGCTAAAACAAAAATGACTACTAATATAAAAGAAAAGAAAATTTCCACATAAAAATTCTTATCACACTCCATGAAATGGTTGATCTCCACTTCTCCATATTAACAAACTAAGAAAATTGCAGTTGAGTTTAAAGTATTTTATCAACATAAATCTAATATTCAAATACATGTGTATTTAGCATTTACCACTCAGTAACCTGTGATTTGCTCTGCTCATGGGTATTAAAACTGAATTCTGATATCCTGATACGTGGCAAACTACTGCTACGACTTTTGGTTTTTTTCAAATGAAACTTAGAAAACAAAATAATTCCAAGGAATGCATGTGTCGCCTGCGAAACATACATGTAGCAACACTCAGGAATCACTTTTATAGGGTGTTACATCCAAGTGTGACAGACAGACGGACGACGGACAAAGTGATTCCTAAGTGTCGCTATGCTTCACGGGCGACAAAAAAAAGTACATGTACAGCTATATTCCCTACACCACTTGACAATCATACCATACCAGTGCATGCATATAATATACACAACAATGAGTGTTACCTTCAAATGTGGAAGATGTGCTATATACTGGAATTTCTTAAGTGTCAAATACACTCCTTGAAGCCATACAAAACAAGTTAGTGAAAGTTAGTGACAGTGATAGAAATGCGTAAGTCTTGACAAAAACAAGGTGCAATGTCAAATACTAAAGTGCAATTGAAAACTTGTTCTCAATTGAGTGGGTATGGCATCACACCATCAGTGTCTTAAATACATGTACATGTATATGACCAGATTGTTTCCTCTTTATTAATAACAGTTGCAGTGAAATTCTACGTACATGTATAATCAGCGATGGGTCTGTTCAACTAAACACTTAAATTTTCAAAATCAATCTATCCTTAAAATGGACGATTGATATTTTTCACTGAAATAAAATTGAATATTAATCAATCCTCTCCTATCTTGCATTCCTATTGTATATGTTAAATAGTCAACTTTGGGCATGATGCATGAATTAGTACTTCAAATTTGTTAGAACATTTTTACAAAGACTGATGATCTACTGTGGGCAAATCATCATGTACAGGACATTTGATCATGACAAACGTTTGTGTCCATGCTCTGACCTTCATATGGTGAAACTGGCCTATGTCAGGGTACTTCCTCAACATCAAAAATAACCCTAAATATACATTGTATTATATAATACAAACAGGGTACACAATTTTTGCACTTGCTTACTTTATCTGCAGTTGCATATCTTGTAAACGAATTTGTATTTCATGTGTGTTGCTCATATTTACATGCATGTAATTTTTGTATTAAAGAAATAGTAGGAGTTTTGCAGAAAAAAGTGCTTTAAAAATTTGCAAGTAATAAAGAATTCGATAAATAACGTCAAACCAACCTTTCAGCAAGTTTGCCGCAGCATCCCAGTCTGCCTGTCTCTACAAGGAATATGCAAAATTATTACATAAAACATAGGTAATCACAGATTACGAAGCTCACCTTGTGACAGCAAAATTCAATTCAAACATATTTTTTAGTACATGTATATTGGCTTTTAAAGGCAAAACCACTCAAGTAGAAAAAGTAGGACAAGGTCATTTTATGAAAGTTTCATCAAAGATACATCCAATATGCAAGTTTGGTACATGTCGCAGTTATACTTTGCTCAATATTGGCTTTATAGAGCAAAATCACTCAAGCGGAAAAAGTAGGTCAAGGTCATTTTATGAAATATTGATCAAAGATACATCCAATATGCAAGTTTGGTACATGTATCACTTATACTTTGCTCAATATTGGCTTTTAAAGGCAAAATCACTCAAGCGGAAAAAGTAGGTCGAGGTCATTTTATGAAAGTTTGATCAAAGATACATCTAATATGCAAGTTTGGAACATCTAGCACTTATACTTTGCTCAATATTGGCTTTTAAAGGCAAAATCACTCAAGCGGAAAAAGTAGGTCAAGGTCATTTTATGAAAGTTTGATCAAAGATACATCCAATATGCAAGTTTGGTACATGTAGCACTTATACTTTGCTCAATATTGGCTTTTAAAAGCGAAATCACTCAAGTGGAAAAGTAGGTCAGATGCTGCATCCGATGCATGGTTCCATCTCGGCATCCAAAGATGAATCACTTGTGCAAATTTGGTTAATGTAGCATTAGTACTTTGTCAGATACTGAGCTACCCCAAAATTCTTATCCAAATCACTCAAGCGGAAAATGTAGGTCAGATGCTGCATCCGATGCATGGGTTCACCTTAGCATCCAAAGATGAATCACTTGTGCAAGTTTGGTTACTGTAGCATCAATACTTTGTCAGATACTGAGCTACCATAAACTTCTTAACCAAGTCACTCAAGCGGAAAATGAAGGTCAGATGCTGCATCCGATGCATGGGTTCACCTCAGCATCCAAAGATGAATCACTTGTGCAAGTTTGGTTACTGTAGCATCAGTACTTTGTCAGAAACTGAGCTACCCCAAACTTCTTAACCAAGTCACTCAAGCGGAAAATGTAGGTCAGATGCTGCATACGATGCATGGGTTCACCTCAGCATCCAAAGATGAATCACTTGTGCCAGTTTGGTTACTGTAGCATTAGTACTTTGTCAGATACTGAGCTACCCCAAACTTCTTAACCAAGTCACTCAAGCGGAAAATGTAGGTCAGATGCTGCATCTGATGCATGGGTTCACCTCAGCATCCAAAGATGAATCACTTGTACCAGTTTGGTTACTGTAGCATTAGTACTTTGTCAGATACTGAGCTATCCCAAACTTCTTAACCAAGTCACTCAAGCGGAAAATGTAGGTCAGATGCTGCATCGGATGCATGGGTTCACCTCAGCATCCAAAGATGAATCACTTGTGCAAGTTTGGTTACTGTAGCATCAGTACTTTGTCAGAAACTGAGCTACCCCAAACTTCTTAACCAAGTCACTCAAGCGGAAAATGTAGGTCAGATGCTGCATCTGATGCATGGGTTCACCTCAGCATCCAAAGATGAATCACTTGTGCCAGTTTGGTTACTGTAGCATTAGTACTTTGTCAGATACTGAGCTACCCCAAACTTCTTAACCAAGTCACTCAAGCGGAAAATGTAGGTCAGATGCTGCATCTGATGCATGGGTTCACCTCAGCATCCAAAGATGAATCACTTGTACCAGTTTGGTTACTGTAGCATTAGTACTTTGTCAGATACTGAGCTACCCCAAACTTCTTAACCAAGTCACTCAAGCGGAAAATGTAGGTCAGATGCTGCATCGGATGCATGGGTTCACCTCAGCATCCAAAGATGAATCACTTGTGCCAGTTTGGTTACTGTAGCATTAGTACTTTGTCAGATACTGAGCTACCCCAAACTTCTTAACCAAGTCACTCAAGCGGAAAATGTAGGTCAGATGCTGCATCGGATGCATGGGTTCACCTCAGCATCCAAAGATGAATCACTTGTGCAAGTTTGGTTACTGTAGCATTAGTACTTTGTCAGATACTGAGTTACCCCAAACTTCTTAACCGGACGCGGACACGGACACGGACGCGGACGCGGACGCGTGGGGTTATAGCATAAGCTCACTCAACTTCGTCAAGGTGAGCTAAAAATGGCATTTTAAAAGTTCAAAGAATTAAGAAGACAAATTGCTTGTTTCAGTGAGTGAAAACCGACTGCAAACTTACAATAACTACAAGCTGAATTTACTCATTCAGTGTTCTCCTTCAACATAACAAAAATTGAAAATTTTCAGTCTAAAGCAAATCATTCATTGATTGTCCAATGTAGCATTTCAACAAATTATCTTTATTTTATTGTAGACATTTTCTTACCAATAACAGAAAATTGATCATAAAATATACCTAAGTACCATACATGTATATTGGGTAATTATGGCGTCGGGAAATTTTGGCAAATTCCGTTTAAATTGGGCATTGGAAATATTGCTGTTTTAAAAATTGGCAGATTGTTCAAAACATGCGCAAATATTATAATGGTCAAACCCATGGGGTATCTTAAATTAATTCTTTTTTTAGCCGTATAAACGAACATAAAATGAATAGAAACTTATTGATATACATGTTTAGTACTTTATTCATAAAGATTAGAAACACTATTCATACATGTAGTTCGATAAAGTCTGAATATTGATCAGATTATACAGACATTCGTAAAGTGAAAATTTCGGTATTTTTTTGTAAGTATATCTAATTATGATCCTTTGGGCTACTAGACTCCACAATACTTGGACCATGTGTATTTTATTATTATAATTGATGTCACTATTTGGTAGAAACCAGAAGATATTTTTTATACAGTGGCTGATCTCTAACTGAATAAATTGCGACTTTTATTAATGGAAAATTTGGCACTTTTGAATTTGGCCAATTTATTGCATTCGCTAACAAAGCCAAAATTTCCATTGTGCCAAAATTACCTGATATACCGTAACATCTAAATGTAAAAAAATATTTAGTGTTTAAAGAACATATGTGACTCCTGCTGCAGCTTTTAAAATTATTGAACTTTGATGCTATTTGCCATCAAAAGACAGACAGATGCTAGAAAAAGTGGTCTCTAAGTGTCGATATGCTTCGCAAGTGACACAAAAACATTTCTGTTATTTTTTGAAAATATAAAAGAAACATTTCTAAAAAAATCAAATTATCAAAGACAAAACAAAACTTAAAGTAACATACCCGTAAGGAAGATTTCTTGGAGATTTTGTTAAAGAATCTATCGAGCCTACGTAGTATCAAGTTCAATCCCGGCCGTACAGCTTCCTGCTTCCAGTCAGTTAGCGGTAAAATCTCTGTCATATATCTACATCATAACAGATACACCGTACAATGTTTTTTAAAAGTTAATAAACTAGAACTGCCCTAAAGTGACGAATCATAAACCCCGCGGGACGTTTTTCTCTAGATAGATTTATTTATGACATATCATTCAATTGTTCACATAGAATACCCTCAAACAAGTTCTACATTCCAGGTAAAATGCTTCTGAATGAAAATGTAGTACTAAGTACAATGTATGTTGAATCCTATAAGGAATAAGACTTGTCGGAAGACAACATCGCTCGCCATGCAGGTTTTTGATAGTAAAATAGCAATTTCAAAGAATATAAAGGTCAAAGTCACTAGGTCAAAAGTCATGGTATCAAATGAAAGCTATGGTCATGAGGAATCTATATGCGAAATATAAAAGCCGTACCTCTTATAGTTTAAAATTAGGTAAAAGGTCAATGTCACTAGGTCAAAAGTCATGGTATAAAATTAAAGCTCTTGTCACGAGGAATCTATATGTAAAATATCAAAGCCCTACTCCTTACTGTCAAAAAGTAGGTCAAAGTTCAAAGTCACTAGGTCAAAAGTCATGGTATCAAATGAAAGCTTTTGTCATGAGGAACCTATAATAATGTGAAATATCAAAGTATGTCAAAGGTCAAGGTCACTAGGTCAAAAGTCATGGCATCAAATGAAAGCTCATAACATGAAAAAACTTTAAGTCAATTATGAAAGCCCTACCCCTTATAGTTTAAAAGCAACTTTCAGTCAATAATCAAAGCCCTACCCCTCATAGATAAAAGCAGGTCAAAGGTCAAGGCCACTAGATCAAATGTCTTCGAATAATTCTTGTTATGATGAATGTGTTTATGAAATATTAAAGCCCTATCACTTATACTTGAAGAAAATTTGCTTTAAGAAGTTCTTAACCAAAATATAACTACAAGGTCAAAGTTCAAAGTCAATGTCACTAGGTCAAATGTCTTGGTAACAAAATGTAGTACTTGTTATGGTAAATGTATAAATGAAATATAGTGAAAAAATATATTCTTTAACAACTTCTTAATCAAAATATACCAGATGGACGGACTTCGTTTGTGGGGGGGGGGGGGGGGGGGGGGGGTATGATAAAGCAACTTATTATTTCTCAATTCATCAGTTTTCATTCCTAGTTGATTTTCATGAAAATTATCATGCATGTAAATGTACATGTAACCAAATCTTTTTCATGAATTTTTTTTTTTTTCAAAAGAACATATACATGTACATACAAACAAAAATGATCAAAAATGTGGAGAAAGAATCTAATTGAAGAACTCACTATCTTTAATATTTCTTCATAAATAAATGTACTGTATAACCAGAATTCTTACAAGTATCAAAATTCCTGATTTTAGGGTGAAATGAGTGCCTTTATTTTTGCAAATTTTGCAAATATAATTATTCATGATTCAAAAATTACAGAAGTATGTGTACATATCATTTTTGGTTTTATACCCATAATACATGTACATATAACATGTTCATGTACATGTAAGTAAAAAATTCAGTATGTTCTAATTGGAGGATACTCTCAATTAACTATTTCCTATGTTTTGTGAAAATGGCACATGTACAATGAATAAGGAGATGAATGAAACAGATTATCATATACAATTTTTCACAAATTAATTTTCACCCTTTTAACATGTTTAAATCACTCGTGAAAATAGCGAAAATTAGTATCTAGCAAAAATTCTGGTTAAACGATAATCATATGATGCTTCTTTGATATCCTCTGCTTTTAAAATGTAGAATAAGAATTATCATAACAAAGAATTAATGTGATTACCTTTGTAGTCCAGTACAGCACAGTGTCACAGGATCATACGGAGCTAGCTTCAGTAAGGTGTGAGCTATCTCTGCTAGGCGCTACAAGATTAGAAATAACAAACATATACATGTACATGCATCTATGAATTATCTTGGTATACATAGAACATTATGCATAATTTTCTTATCAATAACGACAATGAATATAATTTTATGTACATTCAAATCAAGGCAACACAGATGATTACAACTTTTAACTCAATGGAAAATTTAGATAATTTCTGCCAATATCACATACATTATGGGATCTGGCATCCAGTAGTTCCGGGGGTCTGAACCCTGTGTCCGCCATCATCCTACGTAAGTCAGGACTTTTTAGGCGTGGCTGACACGTGCTGTAGAACTCAGCCACCACGTTGAGCAGGGCGTCTCTAGGTCGGCGATACTCATTGGCCATCTCTAATTCCTCCGTCTCTTGGTTATGTTGTTTCTTTTTACCATCATCATGTCGGCTTAAAATAGACAATTTAACTTATCTTCAAAATTATTATGAAATGCACATTAAATCAGAAGACAAGTGACAACGTGTGTTATCAATCAAAATGAAAAACTGAGGCTTCAGTGCTGCTCAAATGAACTGGTATGAAGTTTATGCACTACTGTATGTTTAAATTTAATTTTACTTGCATCAACTACAGCAATATACAACTTTTAAAACGTACATGCATTAATTTTTCATTCAGACAAATAATCTGTGTGGTACAAAAATTTACAAGCATTGTAATTTACACATAAAAATCTCAACTACACAAAAAAGTACAAATACAGGTAAATGTACTTAAATCTACCCATAAACACCCAAATGTCTGTTTTGCTTCTTACATCATACGATTACATGTATTTGTCTTTAAAAAATCATTTTACGTAAACAAATCTTGGAAAATAGCAATTGATATACCTGACGTGTGAATCTTCCCTATCGTCATAGTAACTGGTACCTCCCAGTGGGGAGTGGTTACTGGCAACAGACTTTACATTAGGTTTATCCTCAAACTGGCGAGGTAAGTTCATGCTCCTGTAAATGTACCACATCTGCTGAACACTTCATACATGTGTAACATTTATAAAAGTTGATAAAATAAGATTATGATTTTAGCATTTATTAACTACCGGTACATGTACATGTACATGTATGTCTTGCTCGGCAAATCTGCTGCACACAAAATACATGTATAACACACTGTCATTATCTTTTATAAGAAAAGGAGATTAGAGTTTCAATGGAAGTCTTCACTATGTTTAGAAAATGTTTTCCTATAAGTAGTTCAAAATTGAGGTACATTTGTACCTCAGGCTATAAATTTCAAAGTACTTTTAGACTTAATGCAATTACTCAATTAGTTTTTTACTATCACAAACAAACACCGCACCCAAGTAGCGATATAATTGATTGAAAGCGAATAAGCATTATAGCAATTATACTTATCCATACATGTATTTTCATTACCTTGTAAAGTTTTCACAGCTGAAGATAAGAGCCCTCATAGATATTCCCAGACTAGTGATGCTGGACACCTCCGTCCTGGCAGCGTGTGTCTTGTCTACACGTACCGTCTCATTCCGTATATGCTCTAGGAATCTCTGTACCACAACCTCCAATATTGTCTGCATAATATGATGGCAAGTTGTTATATACATGTATCATATATCCTATATATTCAAATACAAAATGCCATTTCGTAATTTTTTGTGATGACAAACATTTGATAACCCGAGCATTTTTTTAGTACGTAAAGCTAAATATGGATGATGTCATCACGATGTACATGTATGCCATGTAATTAAAAGACTCTCTTATTAAGTTTCTATTTCAAATGCTACTCATCAAACTCACAGATGATTTAAATCCCCTTTCCAAGGCTCAGGGATAAAAAATCACACAAATGGTTTCATAAATACACATGTACCACATGAAATAATAAAGCCTGTGTTTGTGAAACACGAATGCCCCCGGTGGCATCTTTGTTAGTATGAACACTATTTTCTGTTAAGTACATGTATGTGAGGTCACTGGGTTAAGAGGTCAAAGGTCAAGGTCACGAGGTCAAAAATTTTGGTATCAATGGAAAGGTCTTGTCACAAGGAATACTCATGTGAAATATGAAAGCCCTATCACTTCCCATTCAAAAGTTATGCACAATGTTAAAGTTTTTGAAAAGTAGGTCAAAGGTCAAGGTCAAGGTCAAGGTCATGAGGTCAAAAATTTTGGTATCAATGGAAAGGTCTTGTCATAAGGAATACACATGTGAAATATGAAAGCCCTATCACTTCCCATTCAAAAGTTATGCCCAATGTTAAAGTTTTTGAAAAGTAGGTCAAAGGTCAAGGTCAAGGTCACGAGGTCAAAAATTTTGGTATCAATGGAAAGGTCTTGTCACAAGGAATACACATGTGAAATATGAAAGCCCTATCACTTCCCATTCAAAAGTTATGCCAAATGTTAAAGTTTTTGAAAAGTAGGTCAAAGGTCAAAGTCAAGGTCACGAGGTCAAAAATTTTGGTATCAATGGAAAGGTCTTGTCACAAGGAATACACATGTGAAATATGAAAGCCCCATCACTTCCCATTCAAAAGTTATGCCCAATGTTAAAGTTTTTGAAAAGTAGGTCAAAGGTCAAAGTCAAGGTCACGAGGTCAAAAATTTTGGTATCAATGGAAAGGTCTTGTCACAAGGAATACACATGTGAAATATGAAAGCCCTATCACTTCCCATTCAAAAGTTATGCCTAATGTTAAAGTTTTTGAAAAGTAGGTCAAAGGTCAAAGTCAAGGTCACGAGGTCAAAAATTTTGGTATCAATGGAAAGGTCTTGTTACAAGGAATACACATGTGAAATATGAAAGCCCTGTCACTTCCCATTCAAAAGTTATGCCAAATGTTAAAGTTTTTGAAAAGTAGGTCAAAGGTCAAGGTCAAGGTCACGAGGTCAAAAATGGAAAGGTCTTGTCACAAGGAATACACATGTGAAATATGAAAGCCCTATCACTTCCCATTCAAAAGTTATGCCCAATGTTAAAGTTTTTGAAAAGTAGGTCAAAGGTCAAGGTCACGAGGTCAAAAATTTTGGTATCAATGGAAAGGTCTTGTCATAAGGAATACACATGTGAAATATGAAAGCCCTATCACTTCCCATTCAAAAGTTATGCCCAATGTTAAAGTTTTTGAAAAGTAGGTCAAAGGTCAAAGTCAAGGTCACGAGGTCAAAAATTTTGGTATCAATGGAAAGGTCTTGTCACAAGGAATACACATGTGAAATATGAAAGCCCTATCACTTCCCATTCAAAAGTTATGCCTAATGTTAAAGTTTTTGAAAAGTAGGTCAAAGGTCAAGGTCAAGGTCACGAGGTCAAAAATTTTGGTATCAATGGAAAGGTCTTGTCACAAGGAATACACATGTGAAATATGAAAGCCCCATCACTTCCCATTCAAAAGTTATGTCCAATGTTAAAGTTTTTCGGACAAACAGACAGACAAACAGACAAACAGACGGACAGGCCAAAAACTATATGCTCCCGAATCTTTGATTCCGGGGGCATAAAAAATCATACATGTATTTATGAAAATCTGACTTCCCGAATGAATGATGAGCAAAAGTGACAACTATGCTGTGATGCATTTTGATTGTTAATATACATGTAAATGAGTTCATACGTACCAACATTTGATTTCCTCGGAATGAGTCTGGAGCGTAAGCAATTACAGTAACACACATGTTGATTACATGTAGTATATCCAGCTTCTCTGGATCACTCTCATAACAAAAGTCCTGAAATATGTCATCAACATACATATTACATTTATAGATGAATTAGTTCAGTATACATGTAGAAATGAAACTGTTAAAACAGATTGTAAAGCTTTCAAATGGCCCATGACCTTGACTTTGGACTTCAGAATTTTTTTGGTATTTCTTTGTGTCAATATGCAAAATTTGAACTTACATGTAACTGAAATTTGAAAGACACAAAATATAACAATTTCTTTACCTTTGACCTCTTACATAAATAAAATAATCATCATCTCTTCTGTCCACCTTGTTGAATAGCACACACAAAGTTAATTGTGCTCTTTATGGTTTTTAGAATATTAACTTGATAACTTAGAACACTAATAATTGAAATAATTACCATGGCAGTGAGAGGTTTATCTCCTTCTACTAAGTCCATTATACTCAGACTGTCAGCTGGTGCATCCTTACCAAGGGTCAACAGTAGCTTAAATAGGCAATCAGGCTGAACCTAAAAAGATAAAGAGTTACATACACCACTTGTACATGTGTACATGTATGTACAGTATTGTACATGTATTACTTATCTTATTCTCTACATATGACCTCAATCAAACTGAACCTACATGTGCATATTTATACAAAGTACAAGGCAAAAGACATACAGTAAAGGCAACCACTGAAACTGAAGTCAACCAAACCCTTCAAAAATTTAGACACACTGTATGGACAGACAAACAGCTTCCACTCAAAATAGAAAGAAAACAATTAGACAAAAATCTACATGTTGTGCGTGTATAACACTTACATGTAAATTTACAAATATGAAACTCATTAAGTATTCTACAAACCTTGCTGCTGTCTATAAGCCCAGTCTCCTCAAAGTTCATATCAAGTATTGGTGTTACACTACCAAACATCTGAAAATATTCAATTACATGTACATTTTATACATACATTCAAGCATGACGTATGGCATAATTTTTTACAATAAATGTACAAGTATCAGTTTAAAGAAATGCAATCAAGTATTTTGATATTCAAAGAAAAACACTGCTAAAAACGGTATGGCCAGATTGCGAAGTAAGTTATTTTCAGTAACAGGGTCAAAGTCCAAGGTCACTAGGTCAGAAGTACAGGCATAAATTGAAAGGTCTTGTCACGGGCAACCTACTTGTATAATCTTGTGTTTCTACTACGTATAGGTTCCTGAGATTTTGCTTCAACGAAAAACTTAACCAAAATCTTTAACTAGGTCAAAGTCCAAGGTCAAGGTCACTAGGTCAAATGTTATGGTCTTATCATAGGCAACCTACATGTATAATATACAGTTTCTACTGCATACAGTTCCTTGGATTTTGCTTCAACCAAAAACTTTAACCAAAATGTTGGCGGCAGATGGATGGACAGACTGACAGACATTTTCAATTTATAGACCCTAACTGCTTTGCAATCTGGCCAACAAAAATGGTATGATTTATTTGAAAGAGGCCAAGCAGCTTTAAGCATGAAAATGATTTTACAATTCATGTATAATTAAAGCAAATACCTATGCTTGTTGAAATATTTTCAGCAAAGTCTTAAACAATTCCTTGTCATGAGGATGTATTACTTTACCTATTATATGATAATCTGACCTTAGTGCTGGATGCCAATAAGTAGGACTGATGTTTCAGCATGTATTACTTTCATGATGTCTACCCTACCTTGTTGATAGTTTTACTTCTTGACTGATTCTTACTTGTATACAGATTATAATACCTGTTCTCTGATTGCCTTACCTGTAAGATGAATGGTTTTCTATGGAGTATATAGAACTGACAGCATACAAACTCCAGAGCCTGACATATCACAGGGTTAGGCTGGTTGTTACTGTACACCTTTAGTAAAGTTGGCATTATGTGCATAAACCTGCAAAAGTAAAGAACTTATTTTACTATAGCTCATTAAGAAAATGGCTTGAATACAATGCAAACAACACTATGAATAGACATGTACGTATGATTTTGATTATTACTATAATCAAGGACATGACTTTAACTATCTACACATATCTGTCTCCTTGACATTTATTTCACCAAGAGAACCTAACCCACATGAACATATTTGAAAAAAATTTCTGGGAACAGCATACACTCAAAGTGACCTAGCCTGAAAAAATCAGAAAAAGACAAGAATAAACAATATTTATTTAAGACTATGGTCTTACCCATTCATTGAGAAGACGTGTTTGAAGTGTCTGGATGTATTGATAAGTACAGCCAGGCAGTATCGTAGCAGTCCGGTATCCTCACAATGTAGTACGATACAGCCGTTCACTACGTTTAGGAACAGTAATAGATCATTGGTCCATCCAAATGTGCTCTGCATCGAGTTAAACAAGGTCTCTATCAGCTGTAAATATAAGATACAATACAACTCATTATACAAGATATTACAAATGTACGTACAATGTACATGTGTATAAAGCTGGAGAATGATCATATTGTGGTATATGTAAATGCAATTTGTCTGCCATAAAAAAATTTCATTGAGAAATAAATTTTCATCTCTGTTGATTCTTCGGTCAGTCTGTTTGTCTGACAAACCATCCAACAAAGAGCATGCACAAACTTTCTCATACACACTGCATCCTAAAAATTTCCTTTTCAGTGAGTTTAAATACATTAACATTATTCATTAATTTCTAAAATAATTTATTTATGACTTCTCACCTTCACCCAGGAACATTTATGCAAAGTATCCAAACCATACAGTTCCTGAAAAAATATCAAACTGTCATTCATTTCAGAGCTTACAAAATATATAGAAAATACAATCAAAATAAATCATCATCTACATGTTTATAATAGATGAATGACATGTGCATGTCTTAAAGATAAAATTAAAATGTGTGCAATGTTGACACATCCATGACAAAATGATATACAAATGTACTAGTGCTAGTATTATACATACCTCTCCTCCCTTGGCTGTGTATAAGCTGAACTCAGATTCCAGGGCTTTTCTGGGAAAGGATGGAAGCTTTAGGAACTCCTCATGTAGGAAGCTTACATGGGTCTGCATCTGGAAATACATGTATAATTTATCTATGAAAAAAGAAGTGAATGATTAACCAATCTGAAAATGACAACAAGTTTATAGAGCAGATCTTATTTTACCTTTTTCTTAATTTCCATTTTTCATCAATTGCTTGAAGTTTTAGATAGAGAATGTGAATTTTTTTTATGAAACAGAATAAAGAATATTAGAATATTTTGATTGAAAATAAAGAAAAATTTTATTTTTCAATAGAATCAATCTTTTTCTTACTAGATGTTGATCTAGTTTTGAACGAAATTTTATGCACCTGTACATGTATTTTTCATGCAAAAGTTGAATATAAAAATACAGTAAATAAATCATAGCAAGATAAATACCTGATGACTTGTTGTGCTACTCAATACTTTGGTCGTGAATAGAACTTTTCCAATCTCTAAAAACTTTAGAGTGAATGCCTGAAAATATGAAAGTCATATGGGGTACTGTATAAATTCATTGCTTATACTTAATTATAAAGATTTCTCTTGAGCTTACAATTCACATTATTCTAAATATTTTAAATCCCCTGATGAGTAAAAATCTCAATGTAGAGTTGCATTCTCTGTATACACATACGAGTATTTTAAAAAACAATCTTGTGCTGCAGAATAAGAATCTTGCCACATGTTACTGTTTCAACACAGATGCATATACATGTAGATGAGTTATACATGTACATGTAGTTTATGATAGAAAGTGTATGGTATGATTTTAAATGGGGTTAAAGAACATTATGTGACATCCAGATGAAATGAATACCAGTACACGTACCTGTCTCTCCAATGCCAACAGAGCTTCCTCTGTGTTGAGAGCCACCAGACTGAGCTGTGGGTAATGGTTCCTCCGGAAGAAATAGAAATCCCGTACATACGAGTTCAAATTGTGGATCTGATCTGTAAAGTACATGTAAAAACAAAAAGATAAACGAGACTGCTGTAGGCTTTTCAAAATATGATTTTTCACAAACAAAAAATAGCAATCCAAGGAATGCTAGTGTTGCCTGCGAAGCGATTATTATTCTAGAAAGTGGATCAAAATTATTTGTATCAGTAGAAAAGCCTTGTCAAATGAAATTCATTTGAATTATCAGACTTCTTAATTACAAATTAAAAGATATGGTCATTCTCAAATTTTCAGAAAAGAGTGTCAATCATCTAGGTCAAGGTCACTACGTAAAAATTGGTAACAAAATGGTTTCATCATAAGAAATATTAAAGACATATCACCTACCAATTAAAAGATATATACAACCTTAATATCTACGAAAAGAAGGTCAAATATCTAGGTCAAGGTCAAAAGGTAAAAAAAATTATGGTATGTGTAGAAAGGCATTGTAACAAGGAAAATACATGTGAAATATCAAAGCCCTATCACCAACCAATCAGAAGATATAGCCAATTTTACTTTTCTTCAAAAGTGGGTCAAATATCTAAGTCAAGGTCACAAGGTCAAATATTATGGTCTGTGTAGAAAGGTCTTGTCACAAGGAATACACATGTGAAATACCATAGCCCTATCACTTACCAATCAAAAGATATATATAATTTTAATTTTTTTGAAAAGTAGGTCAAATATTTAGGTCAAGGTCAATAGGTAAAAAAATCATGAAATGTGTAAAAAGGCGTTGTTACAAGGAAAACACATGTGAAATATCAAAGCCCTCTCACTTTCAAATCAAAAGATATATCCATTCTTAATTTTTTTGAAAAGTAGGTCAAATATGTAGGTCAAGGTCACTAGGTAAAAAATAATGGCATGTGTAGGAAGGTCTTGTCACAATAAATACACATGTGAGATATCAAAGCCCTATCACTTACCAATCAAAATTTATGGGCTGTGACACCCAAAGTGTGACAGACAGACAGACAGACAGACAGACAGACAGACAGACAGACGGATGGACGGACAGACGGACGGACGGACGGACGGAAAACGGACAAAGTGATCCCTAAGTGTCGCTATGCTTCGCAGGCGACACAAAAATAAGTAACTTCACAAACACAATGTACATGTATAGAAGTTTCATATTGATTGTCTATATTTCAATCCTTTTTTACTGAATCAAAGATCTTACTAGACTTTGTATCCACAATGAAGTATGAGGAATAGTCCTCCTCTGGGATGTTAAAGAAATCCAAGCTCTCCTGAAGAAGGTGTGAGAACTGGGTGTCCTATATGTAAATGAATGAATATATACTTACTTTGAAATCAATAATAATTATGAACACCAGTGGATCTTAACTCAATGATCTAAAGTACATGTATTTACTTCACTATTAAGGCGTATTTAAAGAAGTGCATTTTTCTGAAATTACATGCATGTACAAAAAAGTGATTTCAAATTTTTAAATCATGAACAGTTTATACATAATGTGCAAATTAATGTATGTAGTTTTTTTTTTTATTATTATTAGGACTGACCTCATGAATGGGTAGTTGTGAGGGAATACTAGCTTCATCAGGTCCATTAATCAAGATCTTCTTAGCGCTTGGCACGTTTGCTGATATCAAGATGTACGGCTAAAATAAAGGGAATGAAGACATTATTAGTTATTAGGTTTGTTACTGACCTTACACGGAAATCTGTCGGGTTGATAAAGCCCATAGAAGGCGAGGCGCTTGCGCCGAGCCTTCTATGGGCTTTATCAACCCGACAGATTTCCGTGTAAGGTCAGTAACAAACCTAATAACTGATTTGTTTTGTCGAGGACCATTTTGACATGGTGATTCCTACTGTCCTCCTGCTTTACCAAGCAATAGTGCTGTAAAGTTTTACCCAGTTTTGCTAATTGTCGGCCATTGCCTTACAAATTTTTGAAACTGACTTTCCACAAGAATTTGTCGGGCAGTCACATGACCAAATTCAAGCATTCCCATTGGGTCAAACTAGTCCGAGGCAAAACAAAGATGTATGTCTGATTTTAAATTAACATGTACTGTACATACCAAAAACTTTAAACAACAAATATTGCCTTACAAATTGAGCAATTATACATTTACTATTTTAATGAAGTACAAAATGTCAATCACTGCACTGTCACAAACCAAGTAAGGCACATAATGAAAACTTGATAATGAGGCAATTATTGTATGCTTACATGATGAAACTATATACAGTATGTATATTTATTGTACCAATCATAAATACAATGTACATGTAAGTACTTACATCACATTGTTCTTTCTTCAGAACCTGCTTTAAAACATTGAAATATATCCCTTCTACACTTGGAATCACCTGTATATAATATATTTATACATAATTTATCAATCAGTGATGAGTCCAAAGTACATGCACAATGAACATGATTTCTCATTGATATCGCAAAGACTTAAAAAAGAATACCTGTGTTCAAATTTAACCATAATTTTCCAATACAAAGCTGCATGTGTTCAATATTTTTCAATCACAGATAAGTCCACATCAAACATATGTTTTATTAGTGAAATATTACAATTACGATTAAAATGACTGAACTATCAGCTGACCTGCCATAGTAATCCAAGGGCACCTGCTATAGCCTCCTGGCTGCCAGAACATGGGGCTCGTACATAAAACATAATGTAACCAATCTGTAATTATACATGTATATGTATGTAACATTTAGCTGTTTGATGCATGTTTATGTATCAAACATCAACAAATCATCATTTTAATTTCCATTTAATAATTCCTTCATTTCAACTCTTAAGAGGAAATATCTATGAAATTTTTCAAACAGGATTGCAGCTAAAACTGTAGTCTATTCTTTTCCTAGGGAATTCTTTTTAAGCTTAAGAAACTGTTAACTTGGTTGATTTTGCTGGTGGAAAATTTAGCCATTAAAACATCAAAACATTTCGCTTGGGGGAAATATTTGCAATAGAAACATCTCTGCCTTTGTAAGAATAAAGCAGGGGGGAATTTTTGATAAGTCTCTTGAATCTTGAAATATTGAAATTTACCATATGCAAAAATTTCCACGTTTACTGTAAGCATTCGTTTACATTATCTTACCAGGTAATTAAACAGTGTTCGAGCCATCTACATTATCTTACCAGGTAATTAAACAGTGTTCGAGCCATCTACATTATCTTACCAGGTAATTAAACAGTGTTCGAGCCATCTACATTATCTTACCAGGTAATTAAACAGTGTTCGAGCCATCTGTGCTGGTAATTCTCTGTAGTGTAGTATCAGCTTACGTAGCAGGAAAAATAACTCTTCCTGTAATCAAAATGTGTTCTATGATAAATCTAATAGTACTTCAAGTTCAAATGAACATCAATCATGTACTGCATCTCATGTCAGGAAAAATTAGAATACAATTAGAGAAAGGAACCATATTTTTCTGGTGGTCTTAATTTTCTGAAACATCTAAACCTAAGATAAAATTAAGAAGTAAGAATTAGAGAATACTGGTACATTAAGCTTTATTTGCTCACATGCAGATTAGACACATCAAAGCATAGTACAATATACAATGTACCTGTTTGTCCCTATGTGTGAGCTTTTCTAGGAAATATCTGAGGAACAGAGCCGGATCCTCTACAATACAGTTCCATATCACCTTCTCTGCCACCTCACTGACAGACACCCCATCCCCACTCACGTCACTGTCCTCGATCAGGTGCATGATGGGTAGCACAGTAGAACAGATGCATGATGGGAAGAAAGTAGGTGCTGGCTGCATGTGGTGAAGATGTTCTGTTCTCTCCTCATCCCCTATTATAACAGATAATTTGTGTGAATATAACCTACATACATGTATACCACCTACATGTATGTATGACAGGAAAATAATGTATAGTTTTCATGTGAATGCCATTACTCATTTTACATTTATAAAAAAAAAGTTAATACATGTACATGTATAAGATGTAATCATGTATTACATGTATGTGTAAATCTAGAAATGTTGATCCATGGACAAGTGATGACCTATTCAAACCATATTGCAACATTTTCATTCCAGATCAGGTGTATTTTGTTGAATAAGAGCTTTATTATTCGAAGAAAGAATTAATGCAATGATTTAGCATAAAACTGAAAGTTTAAAAGCAAAATCTGTTTGAAACTTGACATTTGATCTTTTGAACCCTTTGATCAAGGCAGTCTGATGGTGAAGTAGTGAAAACTTATATTGTGGGATTGTATTTTTAAGCTTTGCCAAAACAGAGTGTAGTAGAGTGATTTATTACTGATTTGTAATAAATAACATCATTTTCTATTGTATTTTTCATATTTGCATTATTGTATTCATAATACTTACCTGATGTACTATTTTTAGATCTTTAGGGGATTTCCCTATATGTATCACATTCCAATGTAATATATATATATATATATAGGAAGTGGTGTGACATCAGAGGGGTCACATAGGTCATTTGTAATGTTAAAATGTATATCATTGGCCAATATGCTAATGATCCTTAATAGAACTTTTTCTATTGGTTATTACCTTTTTCCCTCCAACATTCAGTGGTCATTGTTTACTATACCCAGACAGACATGTTGATTTCCATCATACCTTGATTTCTTGATTAAGTACATTATTCCATATTCTACTGACTGTAAGTACTTTTTATTGTATTTTATTGATGTATGTGATATTTCTGAATTAATTAATTATCTATAAAATGTGTATTTTGATCTTTTATAAATTTTGGTAAATAATGTAAACACAATCAGCTGATCAGCCATTTTGGATCAGCCAGGTAACACATCAGACTTTTCCTATTTTTCCATCTTTAGATTACTTTGTATGATTAGACATTCATTATTGTTAATTATCTTATCTAGGTTTTCCCATGCATTATCTGTCTGATGTACCCAGGGTATAGATCATCATGTAGGATCTATTTGATCTTTGACAGCCTTGTATCACATACAGGTAATTATTATTCAATTTGAATGTATTAATTATCATTTTGTGATGATTATAATTATGTGTGATATTTATCTATTTATGCATATACATGTATATTGTATGAAATTGGGGAATTATATATTTTTCCTTGAATTGTCAGATTGTGTGAATTTCATATATTTTTGATATCATATGTTTAGGCCATACCAAATTAATTTAATGCTCTTTGGATTTCCCGCACCATATTTTTCAAAATTCAAAAAATAATATTATAAAAATAAAATGCTCGCCCGCACCATGTAATTTCTGGCTCAGGAATTTTTTAGGGTCGGGTCTGATTTCTGCAAATCTTGCAGCTTCTAGAAGTCTCAGATTGTGCAAAATTCGAAGACAATGATACTTCTTGTGTTTAAAAAATTTTGTTGGGAGCAAATTTGTTATCCCGTATACATAGCACTGAAAGTCAAGGAGGGGGGAATATTCGAAAATCTTTTCTTTACTGCTATGTGCAAGGCTTTCTAGTCACCAGAATCCTATGGGGATCCCTTTTTGAGTACTGAAAACATAAGCAATGTATTTCTGGAGTAACCCATATCAAGAATAGAATTATTTCATTCGCTCGCACCTTAAAAACTGCAAAACCTAAAAAAAAAAATAAAATAATTATATTTTCGCCCGCTCGCACCCTTTTATTTACAAGAAAATCCAAAGAACATTTAATTAATTTGGTTTGGCCTTACATTGTATTTATTATTGTTATTATGTATTTCAGGGCTACTTACTTATTCATGTTGTAATAAATTGAGAACCTGAGACCAGAGTTACTGTCCTATTTTGACCACTACAACAAGAGCATGACTAGAAAATTCTGTTACATCAATGTAGGTTAGGAAACACACAAGTAATGGTGCGAAAATGCATTTTTCATACAAGTACAGTGTACATGTATATGCAAAGTTTGACCTTGATAACAAATAAATAGGGGTATTTCTTTGGCCATTAGCTTTCTAAGAATGATAGAATGATGGCACAGAAATACATTTCCCAAGATATACATGTAGCACATTTAACCCTAGAATGGATCCTTTCAATATAGGTATTCTTTATGTGATGTTTCATAAATCTGGCCCAAGAATTACTTGAGTTAAAGCACAAAAATGAGTCCTCAGACAGACTAACTGATGGACATACAGTTAGACACACATGGTGAAACAAGCATATCACCTCCTAAACTTTCACTTGCATGGGGTAAAGTTAGCCAACATGACTTTATTTTAACTTGGCCTATACTTAAAATGAAATTTCTATATCAATGAATGAACTGATTTCCTGTTAACATGGTACTTTCTTAAAATTGCCCAGAAACTACAAATATTTTTCGATTAGCATAACTCTGCACATGGATCGGCAATACTACTGATCTTCCAATCTTTTTTTTCTTTTCTAAAAGATATACCTAAGTGCTAGACTTACAGATTGTCTGAAACTGATTTCCTTTACATGTCTGGAAACTACGAAAATATTGTACTTCCAAGTTTTAAGAGGCACATTCTTCACAAAATAGAGCTATTACTCATGTTTGAATTTTTCTTTAAATTTTCCACTTTTCAATACCATATTTTTTGTCTGTATAGTCTTTTATAGATGTTTTCAATAGTATAAAAACTACATGTATTTATCAAAATTCCACGGTGCACTTACAGCAGTTTTGACTTTTGCTATTTTCATCTTTCAGATATTTTGTTTTCTCTTTCCATTTTTTGTTCCTTGTATTTGACAGGGTACCTACACTACCTAACTTCATATTTTGGTATGATCATTTCAACAATATGTACACGTACATGTACATGGATGGACATTGATTTTCTTTACACTATATTTTTAATAACATTGTTGAACATGTTGAAATTACTATCTCAATATTTCTTACAAACTTAGAATTCTTTTGTTATATTTACAGAGATGATATCATGTACACCCTTAGTTACTATTATAACGTAATCATCTTTGAAATTATTGTAAAACCCTAGCTAATAAACAGTATGTCAATAATAATTTCACTTTATATACATGTATCATTATGACGACAAGATTCTTTATTTCTACATCAATTTAGTAGCTCAAAAAGTAAGGACCAAGCACATGTATACTGTGTAGAGTGCATTCTATTCTACTGCATTCTAAAGCTTACAAATAAAATCAATGTGTTACTAATCTAATATATTATTATCCAACAGTAATTCAACAACCTTCTCAGACCTGTAAAGAATTCTTTTTTTCTCAGTCATAGCATTTTATCCACATACTATATGTTAATTGTATGTTCATGTAAAAGAATGTTTCTGCAAAACAATTTTATATTCTTTAAAATAGCATACATTTTATTAAATTGACCTCAATACTTATAAGACGTCTACCCAGGCTGACAAGCATATAGTCTGATAGACAGTGATCAAAATGATCCCTTTTGTGCTCTGCTTCAGTGAAAAATTACAAACACTTCTGCATAGATTAGATAAGGTAAAATGTTAGTATAACATTAAATGAATACCTTCCAAGCCTATACGTGCCCAGTGTAAACTACCATTCCTCCAAGATAAGCTACGACTTTGAACATTTGCACGATTGATAGGAGCGAGGGAAACACGTCGGGCTGCCAGGTTGCTAAGCTCCTCTGACATGGTTGCTAAGTGACACAAAATAACAAGCAGGTGGTTTGTTAAACAAGACACACTCTTGACTGTATACAATAAATGTCTGGATAACTGACATTCTGTCCAAATAAGTAAAAATTCCAAATGTGATGAAATATTTGCCTACATATGAAAATACATGTATAGGCTTATAAATTTATTCTTACAATGAAATTCAATAATTTTTTTTACAATTGTTTTGTTTACTTTTTATCAAAAGTCAGACATCCACTTCAATACAGTCAAACAAGCAAGGTAACAAACACAGCCCAATCTTCATTTCATACACGTATATTAACCTCATTTACTACATGAATAAAAAAAAAAGTGGAAAGCTTTTTACATTTAGTTGGAATATCAATACTTTATCAATCATATTTCACGATATGAAATTCAACTCATATAAGCCAGTTTTGTTATTATTTTTTTTCAATTACAATATTTTCAAATATACATGTACATGTACATGTATGTGTATACAATGGTGAAGTCTTGAAATAGACTATTCTTTGTAAGAAATCTGAAATGAAGATTGGTTGATTGGTGAATTTATCTCATGTAATAAAAACTTAGAAGGCATGACGGTTAAAATTTGACTGACGATCACATTGACAGTACAAAGGATGACCATTACGGTGACTAAACACGGAATTAATCAAACTGAACCTGGCATGGAAAAGTTATTAGTGGCAACATAGAAATATATATACAAGTATATAAAAATCAAGCTATCTGTTACATACAAAATGGGTCAGTCACTGGATTACAAGTCAACAAGACATGTGTCAAGCATGTGGTTAAGTAAAGCTAGTACTGTAACATAGGCTTGTCACACCTGATCTTTTTTTTTCTCTTATTTCTAATGTTATAGATCTATGCCTACATAATGTATAATGCATTAGTGCTGATATTCAAGACTGAAATGCTATACACAGACAGTGGTTTTAGGCTTAGTTTTGGGGCATAGTCTGTAAAAGCAGTTTGGATATATACGATGTAATTCTAACTAAACTAGGTGCAGCTCAAACCCCTGGCTAAGTCAGCTTTTTGTCCTAATTCTCCGTTTTTCGTACTCAACCTCTTGAACTTTGACCTTTTACCTTCTTCATGCTCCTCCCCTGCGTGGTGTAAAGCCAGCTCATTGGCTGCCTGGTATGTGATGTGCACACTGGTCATGGGGAACTTTTCCCTGCCTACTCGCTTCCTTTCCTCCTCTGCCTGGAAAGCCTTACGTATCATTTCTTGTTGTTGTTTACGTCGGGTGGTTGTTGTGGTAACCAATGATTTCTGAAAATCACAATTTTTGTCAGGAGAACACATATACATGTACATGTATAATGAACTTGACCACTTTTTGAAGATTACATGTAGAGACATAAATACTGTATTATATACATGTACATGTAATTTAACAACAAAAACATAATAAAATTCCAATTTAGCTGAAAATAGGAAGAAAACTATAAAAACTATAATTAAGCATTCTGTATAAGAAATGATTAAATGTTTGCATTTCAGCAAACCCTGTTTATTGCAGATAACATTAGATTAAATTAAAAAAGTTTGAACAGAATATTATTATTAGAAATACATGTATAAGTAATTGATAAAGGGTCTACTAGCTTACTGATTCTTCTTGATTGACGGTGACTTCCTCTATCTTTGCCTTGAAGTGTGGCATCCAGGGAGGGTCTACCACCGTCTGTACAGGCATTCCTATGGTGGGAGACGGCAAGGTGAAATCTATGTTGGGTGGTGGGATCTGTAACATTTCATGTACATGTACATGTATATACAGCTACATAAATAATAAGAATACATGTACATGTAATATCTTATGCTTTACTGTATTTCTTAATTAATTTCTGTAATCTTGAAGCTTACAATATACATGTATCATACTAATAGTTTTAAATACAACTCACATAAATCCTTATTCCTCTCAATTATTACTGAATTTCATTGTCAACAAATGTGCATGTAAGTATAATTTTTTTTAATTTGTACATAAAGGTATTGTGATAATATTGTAAGTACATGTATGCAAACGATATGTTGTAGAATACCTTGAACATTGAAGCAGATGAGAATGCAATAATAAAACATATTTTTACTTTGAAGTAGTTAAAGAAAAAGATGGATGCATTTTATCAAAAGTTAAAAGCAATATACATGTACATGTACATGTAGAAACATAGGTAATCACAGATTATGAAGCTCACCTCGTGGCAGCAAAATTCAATTCAAACATATTTCTAAATACATGTATATTGGCTTTTAAAGGCAAAATCATTCAAGCGGAAAAAGTAGGTCAATTTCATTTTATGAAAGTTTGATCAAAGATACATCCAATATGCAAGTTTGGTACATGAAGCACTTATACTTTGCTCAATATTGGCTTTTAAAGGCAAAATTACTCAAGCGGAAAAAGTAGGTCAAGGTCATTTTATGAAAGAATGATCAAAGATACATCCAATATGTAAGTTTGGTACATGTAGCACTTATACTTTGCTCAATATTGGCTTTTAAAGGCAAAATCACTCAAGCAGAAAAAGTAGGTCAAGGCCATTTTATGAAAGTTTGATAAAAAATAAATCATATATGCAAGTTTGGTACATGTAGCACTTATACTTTGCTCAATATTGGCTTTTAAAGGCAAAATCACTCAAGCGGAAAAAGTAGGTCAAGGTCATTACATGAAAGTTTGATCAATGATACATCCAATAAGCAAGTTTGGTACATGAAGCACTTATACTTTGCTCAATAATGGCTTTTAAAGGCAAAATCACTCAAGCGGAAAAAGTGGGTTAAGGTCATTTTATGAAAATTTGATCAAAGATACATCCAATATGCAAGTTTGGTACATGTAGCACTTATACTTTGCTCAATATTGGCTTTTAAAAGCAAAATCACTCAAGTGGAAAAAGTAGGTCAGATGCTGCATCCGATGCATGGATCCATCTCGGCATCCAAAGATGAATCACTTGTGCAAGTTTGGTTACTGTAGCATTACTACTTGGTCAGATACTGAACTACCCCAAACTTCTTACCCAAGTCACTCAAGCGGAAAATGTAGGTCAGATGCTGCATCTGATGCATGGGTTCACCTCAGCATCCAAAGATGAATCACTTGTGCAAGTTTGGTCAATGTAGCATCAGTACTTTGTCAGATACTGAGCTACCCCAAACTTCTTAACCAAGTCACTCAAGCGGAAAATGTAGGTCAGATGCAGCATCCGATGCATGGGTTCACCTCAGCATCCAAAGATGAATCACTTGTGCAAGTTTGGTTACTGTAGCATCAGTACTTTGTCAGATACTGAGCTACCCCAAACTTCTTAACCAAGTCACTCAAGCGGAAAATGTAGGTCAGATGCAACATCCGATGCATGGGTTCATTCACCTCAGCATCCAAAGATGAATCACTTGTGCAAGTTTGGTTACTGTAGCATCAGTACTTTCCCAAATACTGAGCTACCCCAAACTTCTTAACCGGACATGGACGCGGACGCGGACGCGCGGGGGTATAGCATAAGCTCACTCAACTTCGTCGAGGTGAGCTAAAAATGATGTTAAAATTATTTAAACAATTTACTAGAGCTTTACCTTGAAAAACAGATTAGCATCAACCTCCATACGTGGCCAAACTTGATGTCTAAACTTCCACAGTATACCAAACCTGTAGAAAGAATACATGTACATTGAAAAGGAATAATCAAATAAATCTCCATGTATACAATTGTTCCTCTTTAATTGCATTTACTTCTACTCCTTGTTCAAGCATTTATGATTTCTTTTAATCTTGGATTCTCATGGAAAATCTCAAATTTTTAAAATAATTCATGTTCATCAGAACCAAACCAGAAAACATTCATAATCATGTAATTAAAGGGTTTTTTTCATGTAAATTTTACCTGTACATGTACATGTATATGCATTAGCTGATTTCTTCCTCTTTTTTTGTCATTTTCTAGCTGATGATATTGATATATCTACCTTAATATGACACTTTATCCCGCCTCTGGCAAATTTCTGTAAAACACAGTATAACTAATATTATCAGTATAATTATTACCTGAGGACTGCATTAATCCTCTGTGTCGTGTCCTCATGTTGAAGTTCCTTGGCTATCAACTTCTGTGCTTTCTCCGGGGCCTTAACGGACACAATCAGGAAAACTGATGCTGAAATTACAAAAAAATACATGTACGTACATGATGTAAAGGTACATGTAAAGGTGCATGTAACTAATATAATTAGTTTTAAAGTCTATATGTCTCACCAGCAGCGGCTGCTAGTTCTTGGTCAGTTTCCAGTATAAGTTCCCAGGCCACAGGAAGGATGTCTGTCAAGTTGTCCTCAGACAGTATGGGCGCGGCCTTAGCTACAATACCCATGGGGCACTGGGTCAACTTCTGGGCCTGAAAATATACATGTATGCAGTCTGCTACTTGCACTATGAATTCTTATACAACTTAAGAAAAATCATTTTTAATACCAGTATAATATCATTATAGACAAATCTTTACAATGCTTATTAGTACAGATTTGATTGTTGTCTAAATGTTCTCAATCTGCAAATTCATAAAACATATAAAAAGTCATGCTTCTTGTATTTTTTACATGTATATTGAGATTCTACAATAAAATCCATAATGAATAAATGTCTAACAAGTCACAAGTAAAAACAATCAATGCTGTCTCAAAAATCTTTTTAGGATTTTAAATATTTGGTCATAGTCAAGACATACATGTACAGTGAAACCTGTCTAAACCGATACCTGTCTAATCCGATAACCTGTCTATTCTGATAGAATTTTTTGGTCCCAAAGAATTTTCTAACTTTTCCTATAATAAATAACCTGTGTAAACCGAACACTGCCTACTCCGAATACCGATATACATTTTTGGTCCCAGTGACTTTTTATAAATATATTTCACACTGTCTAAGCCGATATCATAAAGTAAAAATAACACCTACCCTGACCAACCCATGTTTTGATTAATTATCACCCAAGCTAATCAATTAAATAGCTGAAAGGACTCGATCCAGTACTCTTTATAGTCTCCTGCCCAAGCCATGTCCAGTGTCTTAATTGTTTGCATTATAATGATTTTAATTTGTACATGTATGTAAACTTATCACCAAGTACAAATATGAAAATCCCATAGCCAATTCCATCTGATTTGAAATCTTTTTCATGGAGTATATATTTCCAAATTTAACTTATCATCACAAAGACGATAATTTTTATGAGAAATAAAAGTTTAAACAGTTCATGGTTAACAAAAAAGTATTACTGTTTCACAGTTTTATGACCAGTTTTTCACTTTCAATATAAAGATAACATGAAGGAATTATCAGGATGCCTCGATTCTATTAAACCTGTGTAATCCGATAACCTGTCTATACCGATATTTTTTCTTGGTCCGAGTCGATATCAGTTTAGACAGGTTTCACTGTACATGTATGTACAGCAATGCAGGCAAAAACTTTTTCATATACATGTGCAGTATAAGTAAGTACAAATGTATATGTAAGGTATATATATTTATTTAGAGTCGGCACAGTACATAGTATAACAAAGAACATAAGTTATGACAAGTACATGTATGTACATTGTGCATGTAATATTTTGATTTTCATTAAAGATTTAATTTACCTGTGATGTAAGGTATTTGATCATTACAGATTCCTCTTTTACTTCTTTGGGTTTTTCTTCCTTTTTCCAAGAAGAGCTTAACTTCAGTTTGCTCATTGATACATCACTTTTTATTTTCTCCAGTAATGGAGTGCTCTCCCTTCTTCTGGTGGGTGAGGACTGCTGAAATATGGACTCCTACAAAAACAAAACCAAATTTAAAATTTGTACCATCAAATTTCATTGGTTCACTGATCCTCAATTGGTGACATCCATATACATGTACATGATATACATGTGCATCTAGGCCATACAAAATTAATGTTTAGTTTGACGGGCACTTTTTTAGAAAAAAAAGTGAGGGAGGCAGGTTTTTTTTTTTTTTTTTTTTTTTTTTTTTTGCAAACGTGAAATATGATGAATGTACATTTTTTGTAATTCATCTTTAACCAAATTTCTAATTCAAGTGTTTTGATGCTGAAAATACATTAAAACTTAAGTATAGTATGAAGTGGTAATGTTTAGTACATTGATTAACAAGATAACCCATAACAAGATAACCCAACGTCTTCCTGTAATATACTTATTGCATTTCCAAACCTGAAGTTTGCTAGATATTCTGTGATTTGGTCACACTTATTATATGTATCAGATGACAGACGATGTCCTATGGCAGACCAGTATGAAGATGTAGACTAAATACATGTATGACAAATATGGATAATGACCATATCCCTGTCTACAGTACAAAATCGATAATTCAGAAAATCAGAAACCGAAGGCATACAAAATCAGGATAAAACAGGAACCAAAGCAAACAAAAACAAAAACCTCCACCATATGAAAAGAAGTGAACTCCCGATATGAGAGTGAGACCAGGTGCCCAGGAAGAGTAAGCATCTCCTGCTTGCATGCAACACCCGTCGCTTCATTTCGGTAGAACTGTCACATCCGGTTACTTCCATTTTGGAAGATATAGAGTACAATCTTATTTATGCTAAAAAGGATCACCAATCTCTAACCGTTGCCCTGTGTAAGGTTAAAACTTCAAATGACGTTAACATTTTGTGAACTACTTTCAGGTGCAACTAAGTGAGTGAAACTCGTAATTGTTGCTCAGTGCTTAGACCGAAAATTTGACCCTTGTCTTCGACAAAAGAGTAGAGAAAATACAAAGAAACATGTCCGGGGATTGGGATGGCCCATTCTGATAGAAAATGGCCCATAAAATCGGCAACTCGCTGCGCCCTGGTGCCATTATTCTACGGCGTCCATTTTTTTGTTTTTTAAATCTATTAAAAGTTCTGTTCTCGTATTTACGTTGTAACGTAGATCTACACCAGGAGCAGTAATACAGAGATCACAGCTTTCTGTACATGGCCAGTCAGAACTCTAAGGCACAAAATTCTTCTGTTCACTGACAATTGAAAGGTCCTTTGCTATTTTGATACAATATTGATTTTTCTCCGACATCTGCGCCTGAGATTTAAATCTCCAACGTCCACTTACGTATCTTATCTACGTTAAGGTACTTGTGTATGCGTTCGTCCGTAAAATTATCATGTCATTTTTTAAAAGTGGTCAGTCAATGGGTACAAATTGATGTAATAAAATTTGTACAAAATGTCTTCCCTAATATCAACAAAGCTGAAAATGAAGCTGCCCATCCGTGGACACAAAAAATTCAGGAAAGGTGGCTGAAAGTTTGGTCTTGGCTGTTCTGTGATCCATGCAAAAAATGTACTGAAAATTATTCATTGGGAATGGTCAAATTGGGGATCTCGCGACAAAAAAATGTGCTAACGTCTGATGCATAATGCATGCATATGCATAGCTTTTCGAAAATTGATCATTTTTGGAATGGCCCTTTCGTGAGGAAAGATGGTCCATTGTTTTTGAGAATGGCCGATTAAAGTCCAAGTGGAAGGGACCGTCGTCCCATTGAGCAAGTTTGCCTTCCCGATCACAGCATGTCTGACAATTTAGTTTGAATTTTAACAACGATTACACAAGGGTATCCTGATCGATTCGTCATCCCTTTTCACTGTCGGACTTGAGCAAGTTGTTTGCAAATTTGAATTTCTATCCCTCGGAAATTTTGAAGTATCTGCGATGTGCTTAGGGTTTAGTTGACTAGTTTATCCGAATCGAAATTAGGATCGTTTAGTATTTCTGCCCCTCCCCTCGATCCCGTCACCGGCATTCCCGGCTGATCAATCTGACGTAAACTGTGAGTTCTAAACAAAAACGTTTTCAAATTTCTAATAAATTAGATAATTTAATAAAGAATAATGCTCTTGCAGATTATCACAACAGAGTCAAGTATCATTTTACGTTACGTTACCTCGTCCGTGATATGGAATATACGCATGGTCGCGATTACCGTACAAACAACAATTGAATACGGCAGCTCGGGTAAATAATACTATTTTATGTAAACAAGTATTGAGTTACAGCTTTACAATTTATATATTTAGTGAAGTAAAGAATATGTAAACAAACAATTTGTATTAGCACGACGATGTTCAATTGACTACTTTAAAATTATGGTAAAACACGCGATAAAAATCGGAAATGCGGCGGGTTTTTAGGCAATGCGGCGGTGCCCGTCAAACGAAATCTTAATTTTTTTTGGCCCTACATGTACTGTATAACATGTACATGTACATGTACGTACATCAATATAAAGGCAAAACTGCCTTAAAATTGATACTTATGTTCTGTTGAACAAAAGTGATTGGACCATTTTCATGTAATTCAATTTGATGTACAAAGGTTTAAAATAACACCATTTGACAAATTTTTGAATACATAAGTTTTGTCAGGGTTATAAAACTACATGTACATGTATATCAAGGTAAAGTCAAAACTTTGTCACAAAACATCCTAGCTGTTTTCTCATAGTCAAAATACATGTATCATAAAATGATAAAATCTTTGAAGAAATATGAAGAATGTCTACTACAAATGACAAACATGTTCATGATTGTAGATACATTTATATGTTTGTATATATGTAAATGGCACAATGTCCTGAATGATTTTTTCTTGAAAAGGAATTTCTCAGCAAAGATGAGATCTTTGCTGCGATAAAAATGACATGATAACAACTTACCCTTCTCTTCAGCCTCTCTCTGAGCGTGTCCCTCCTTGTGTCTGCCTTCTTGTCGTCCTCGTCATTCTCTGTACTCTGATATACTTGCTTTAGACTGTTTACCAGGCGAGAACACGACCTACGCTGTCGTTCGTAACAGTTTGGATGGCAGTAATTCTGATGACAGCAAATAAAGTTGGACAAGTTGGCTAACTGTACCACCACCTGAAAAAAATCACAAAGTAAAATGTGACAATTACAAAATCAGTCAAATGAAACGTTATGAACAAGAAACAAAAAAGGTGTATTGTCACCCTAGGTGGCACTATTCAAATACATGTAGGTTACTTATTAAGTAACTTACACTGAATACCTTAAGCTTAATTTATGGCATGCTGAGACTAATCTATGAATCATCTTGTCTTTCTAATTCATTTACAATCGTCTTATAGTCATCATTAATGTGTATAAATCACACGGCATAGATTGCACTGTGTAGAGATGTGAGTCATCTTATCCTTCTGGTTCACTCACACTTGCCTCATAGTTGACATCACTGTGTAGAGATTAGTTATCCTTACTGTGAGTTACTTACTCTAATTCAAGGCATGTCGATACTGATCTGTTGTCTTGTCCTTCTGGTTCACTCACACTGGACTCATTATCTCATCACCATTTATAGATTCCCTATCCACAGTGTGAGTTACAATGTACTTACACTAATCCTTGGCATGTACAAACTGAGCTGTGATTTGTCTTGTCCTTCTGGCTCACTCAAACTGGCCTCATCACTGTGTATAGACTGGTTATCCTCAATGTAAGTTACAAAAAAAATTAATGTGAATTACTTACCTGATCCATGGCATATTGACACTGAGATGTGAGTCATCTTGTCCCTCTGGCTCACTCATACTGGCCTCATGGTCTTTGTCACTGTGTATAGATTGGTTATCCTCAATGTGAGTTACTTACCCTGATCCATGGCATGTTGACACCGAGTTGTGAGTCGTCTGGTCCTTCTGGCTCACTCACAATGGCCTCATGATCTTTGTCACTGTGTATAGATTGGTTACCCTCAAAGTGAGTTACTTACCCTGATCCATGGCATGTTGACACTGAGCTGTGAGTCGTCTGGTCCTTCTGGCTCACTCACACTGGCCTCATGGTCTTTGTCACTGTGTATAGATTGGTTATCCTCAATGTGAGTTACTTACCCTGATCCATGGCATGTTGACACCGAGTTGTGAGTCGTCTGGTCCTTCTGGCTCACTCACAATGGCCTCATGATCTTTGTCACTGTGTATAGATTGGTTACCCTCAAAGTGAGTTACTGACCCTGATCCATGGCATGTTGACACTGAGCTGTGAGTCGTCTGGTCCTTCTGGCTCACTCACACTGGCCTCATGGTCTTCGTTTCTGTGTATAGATTGGTTATCCTCAGTGTGAGTTACTTACCCTGATCCATGGCATGTTGACACTGAGCTGTGAGTCGTCTGGTCCTTCTGGCTCACTCACACTGGCCTCATGGTCTTTGTCACTGTGTATAGATTGGTTATCCTCAGTGTGAGTTACTTACCCTGATCCATGGCATGTTGACACTGAGCTGTGAGTCGTCTGGTCCTTCTGGCTCACTCACACTGGCCTCATGGTCTTCGTCACTGTGTATAGATTGGTTATCCTCAGTATGTACACCTTCATCCTCTGGAGCTTGTTTGTCCTTCTCTGACTGTAAGGACTGACTGCTGACCTTACGAGACTTGAAGCTATCAAATCTCTTAAAACCTTCAAAAAGGCACTTGTTTTTGTTACTAAGTTTATATGAAAAGAGAATATACAATGTACATGTGCATATACTGTATGTAATAAATCTACATGTATCCTTAATAAGCCTCCTAAAACAGAATATTTTTTATTTAGCTTAATAATTTTAGGATTGCTTATATTCTTTTTATAATATTATATCATTTTATCAACATATCTGACTTAACATGTTCAGGGAGAGGGTGTTAAACTTTTGCCCAATCCCATTTTGTTTACGGAAATAAATTATGTTTAAACTAAACATGTTCAATGTATACATGTATTAAAACAATCATAATGCAGCAGGAATAATAAAAATCTGTAAGCCTTACAAAAAATACCACAAAATGTTACTCAAATGAAGCATAAACATTTTATACATGTACATTAAGTTAGGAAACCAGGGTGCTCAATGAACACATGCTTTTCTCATTTATTGTAGGTCTGACATATGAACAGACATAAGGAAGGACAGACGCATCACCAAAGAGATCCTTATCTGCCAAACGGCTTTGCAAGCAACAAAATATATATGAAAAGTTACTTTACAATAGTGCATGTTGATTAATATAAAACAGGAGAGTACAACAGAAAATGAATAATAAGTGAATTAATAATATAAAACAGGAAAGTACAACAGAAATGGAAAAATAAGTTATGGTGACCATTAGTGCAGGAAATTAGTAAATAAATACATGTACACAAATCAGTTGTAAGGAATGCAATCTTTCGGTGCTGGAGGTTGCTGCGTGTAAGAAGCCATCAACATAAAACATTTGTGACCACAATAAATGTTAAACGTTCAATGTGGGACAAGTTTTTACAAAAAGTATCAAATAAATTTTAAAAAGAAATTAATGTTTTAAGGGTGCAATGGTGAGCTCAAATAATGGAAATTTACCTTGAAATAAACATGTGTGGATACCAATACCAAAATGGAACATAAATATGAAAACATACTCCATAGACGGAATTAATTGGTTAATCTAAGCTGACAGAAAAAAAATTATATTAAGGTAAGGTGAGGTAGAATTAAGAAATATTTATTAGATGAAATAAAACCACAAGAACCCTCGATAAAAGAGCCCTACCAGTATTGGACAACACTGGGACGTATTACTTACTGCTTTTATGTTGTCTGAAGCTTCGATTCTGACGGAAGCTAGAATTATGACCTGAACCACGCCTGAAATGTTTGAAGAGTTTTTGTCGGCCCTGGGCTAATCTACGGCCTACTGAAAGAGTAAACAAAACAACAGCGATGGAGGAAGACTATATATAGTACGTGCTAAAGCTGAGGTCACTCCCCTTGTGTCTACACAGTCACTATATACTACATATCCGCCACTTACTGCTCATTGATTTTAACCTAAATGTTCGCATGCCGCCACCGAGCCCCTGCCCAAGTGATTCTCTCCGCATATGATGTAGTAATTTTTGCCTTGGGCAACCTAATTTTCGCCCTATGCAATCAAAAGATCAGTATCATCATCTTTATAGTCAATTACACAATTTTATGCATTTACTTGGATTTGAGAATAGAGGCTATAAAATGTACTATAAATATTGACAAATCTGAAAAAGCAAAGCACAAATATTATTCAGACAAACAATCGAGAGGAACAATTTAATGGAATATCTGCTAACCATAAAAATGATTTTAAAAATACAAAATGTACATGTACCTAGAAGAGATGAAGAATATAAATTCATCAATTTTCAAGTGTAATCATAAAGAAGTGAAAAAGTTTCATTCTCTTTTCTTGATATCAATTCTTCAATTAACTTTATTCATCAGTGAAATACATGTACATGTAATATACATGTATTTAGGTACTTTTTTACTTAATATAATTTTGTACTACATGATTTAAACTTAGCTTTTCTTGAAATCAAATGGTCCTTGACCATTACAATGTTAACTAACCTCTTTTTTCGTCACTGTGTATATTAGGTGACACTGATGGATCCAGACCTGATATAGACGTTGTACTACTGTGTACCGAGTCTGAACGATCACCAAGTACTGCAAAGCTGATCTTGCGCTCAGCCCCTCCAGGACTCCCCACAACTACATTGGCTACAAATAAACATTCTATATGTGCATTTACATGTATGTAGAGGATATCAAATGGTTTTCTATTTCATAAGGTATTTATGAAACCACTTGTTTGATTTTACAGTAAGAGGATCAAAAACATACATGAACAAGTAACCTAAATGTAAATGGTGAATAAAATAGAAACATCATATGAGGTTCTTTTAATCACATGATATGCATCATTATTGATGAATATTAAAAACAAGAGAATGTTTAAAATTTCGACATCATTTCTTGAAAATAAAAAGCTCTTCTACACAGCCAATTGTGCCTCACATGAAATTCATATGAAATGAGCATCATGTAAATTTCACATGAAGGTTCATGTAAAATTCATGTAAATTTCACATAAGATTTATGTGAAAAATATTTCACATGAATTTTACATAAATTCCTTCACATGATTTTCACATGAATTTTTCTAAGTGACCTTCAGAGGAAATTAAATTCACATTAAGTCCATGTAAAAATCTTTACATGAATTTCATGTGAAAAATTTCATGTAAATTTCATGTTCGTGCTCGCTTCACATAAATTTTATGTGAACTTTCATGTAAAGTTCATGTAAATTTCACATGAATTTCATATGAGGCACAATTGGCTGTGTATTGTGCCATCATAATCAATCTTCAGCGATTTGAAAATGAAAATGCTCTGAAGTGTTCTGTAATGTAACACAGACAGTATGAAATGACATTAAGTGATCAAATATAGGAAGTAGCACGTGATAAATGAATACACATCTATTGTGTAGGTTGTTGTAATATTATCTTAATATATTAAATTCTTATATTATTCTAGAATAAAAAATTACATGAAGATAAGATTTGAGTGTATGATGAGAAGCAAAGAATGTACCTGATGAAGAATGGGGTATTTCAGCCATATTGGACTCAGAACTATGGGAATGTCCCGGACTGCTGATGATACTGCTCCAGCGTCTGTTTGCCATGCTCCTATCCCAGGCTGTATCACGTCTCGTACTGCGACCTTTATGAAAATCTCTGAACGTCTCTCTCAGGAATGTTGTGATTTCCTGTAGGACCAGACAGGCTACCATCTTCAAAGCATAGGGACAATCCATACCAGACTCATTGACAGATGCTGAAAATTATGCTCATACATGTACATTTATCTACTATTATCACTGCTACATTTTTGTATGGATTACAGTAAACTTACTTCTTCAAGAATCTTTGAAATTCATACCCAATTTTTCTTTGAAGAAAATCCCCATACACAATGCAACATATACATGTACATAACAAGGATTTGAACAAGCTGCAATACTAATTACACTCACATATCAATTTTTCTGTGAGAAAATTATTCATGAAATTCCTATGCAAGAAAATAATTATGTTGATGAACAATACAGTAATTTTTAAAGCTTTGTCTGCATTACTAATGTGGTAGCTTGTTTATAAATACTTAAATAAAGCTAAATACCTTCATCCAGGAAATCCTCTTCTTCATCAGACACTCTAAGTTCCCGTTTCTTGGCCTCATTCCGTATATCACTTAGGATATTCAGACGATCTTTATGTTCTTTGGCCAATATATATTCCATCATACTCCCTAAATTCTACAGAAAAAGAATTATACATGCATGCATATCTACAAATTGAAGTAAACATATACATGCACATTTACATGTATACGATGTTCATGGATCGACAGTTTATCTTTGTAACTATATTTTTTGTTTAACTTGACATTAAACTTTTTCTCATGCCTGATACAAACATGCACTTTATTCTTTTTTAAGCGTTGTCTTGTATTCTTTTGAGAATTGCAGAAAATAATTCCATTTCAATGAAGTTATAAGTATTACCTCCGCCCATTTATAGAACATCCTGCCGGCTGCCTTCTGAAGAGTTAGAGTGCGTCTGTACCCAGACGGCTGACCTCTGTTCTGTAATGCTGCAGCTGACTGGCGGAAACTCGGCAAATTTAATCTCATCCAATTAGGCCAATCTCCATGGTTACAGCGATGAATAAAATGTGCACATTCCAACAATAGGGCTGCTCTGGCAACGACAGGGGCTTCCTAAACCATAAACCGTTTGGATGTACATGTAGATGAACATACATATAGGATCTCAAATGAATTTTCATTTCATACGATGTATTATGAGCCTTGGCGAGGGGATATAAAACGAACAACGAGTTTCATAATACATCGTATGAAATGAAAATTCATTTGAGATTCTTTTTATCACATGATATTGCCTAAAAATGTGTATTTCTAATGTGAAATCAACATTTCCGAGAACTACTGAGGCGAATCACGCTGTGATCTAGAAGTCGTCTGCTACGCCATGAGAAGTAGTGTCCCCAATGTATAGATATTCTGTGCGTAAGAGAAAAGTATTTCAATTTTGGATAGTATTTTAATGCAAAAATTAATTCAACACCAACAATTTTAATCCTTGATATTGACTCCAGGTCTCAATTTAACAGTTGACCGATATTTGAAAGGTCACATTTGTCAAGGTTTATGTGATTGGGTTCCAAACTTGACCAATCGCATTCAAGCAGAGTGAAATGTAACGTGTTATCATATCATATATTTATGAAATGGCTTTATGAAACTGCATAACGGGTGAATCATGTGATAAATAGAAGTACAACATACATGTTTAAGTAAAATACAACTCATTAAATCAGTGCAGCATCTAAAGATAGATAAGCCCTTAACCACTAAAGGCAATATGGCCAGATTGCAAAGCGCCAGTATAAATTATGTACATCTCATCATGGTCTATCACCATGTAAAGTTTCAAGTTGCTGCTTCTAACAGTTTTCTAAAAAAAAAATTTTAACGCAACAATTTAACCAAAATGTTGACACACTGAAGAATGGACGCATTGACAGGCGCACTGATGGAGGGACACATTGACGAACGGACATTGACAGACGGATGGACAGATGGACCAACGCACCGACGGATGGATGGACAGACAGACTTCGCAACTACAGAGACTGGATTTTGCTTCCCAATCTGGCCAAAAATACATACATGTACATGTACATGTATTTGTGCATGCATCTACATGTACATGCAGAATTTTTTTTTAATACAAAGGAACAGGATAAAGCTAGAGTATATCATTCTAATTTGCCAAAGTCTGCAATCACTCAGTTTCCTTTTTTCATTCAGGCGTACATACCAGTTCTAGCATGGCAGCTACTAGTTGAGGGTCTGGTATAGATCCTGGATGACAACATTCTAGCAGGAATGAGAACCTCAGCATACCAGACTTTATCAGGTACTTGTCAACCAACTTCTTCTCTTTTACTATTGTAGAAGCCTCACTCTCCATGTCATCTGATGTTGTCGTGTCCTTCTGTTTCCAGTCTGGACAAATATATTTGTTAAATAATCAGAAAATTTTGTCAATTTTGCTCGATGCTGAATGGTAGAGACAATGCTTGATAGAACAATTGACCCTTGCGAACGCAGGAAAAATTTGAGAAATTCCATGATGTCACAATGCAATTTCGATGTTTGACCGAGGTTCGAAGCTTGTTTGTCGGAGGTAAAAGCATTGTGACCTCATGAAATTTTGCAATATTTTCCCGCAATCGGAAGGGTCAATTGACCACAATAGCACGCCTTTGGCCTTGGTCAACCAATACCTGACCAAGTTTGTATAGTCACAAGTAGGCCTCAACAAAGGGTCAATAATTGTATAATGTACAGATATGAGGTAGATGCTAATATGATCATTTGATATGAGATTTTGTTTTGAGGTGTCTAATAAGATATTATACATGTATATTTATATAATCACATAAACATAAGTACAACAACATCACCGACTGTTACCATCTACACTTCCTCTTTTGCTCATTCTTTTCCCAAGACTTTTTAAGCCACCCTCAATTCTTTTCCGTGCACTTAGAAAAGTTATAGTTGCATGGCTTGCAGTTTTGAATGACATTTTGCCCCTGAATCCTGCAGCCCTGGGGACCTGCATCTCACTTTTGCTTTCTCTCCTGTCTAAGGGGGATGGGTCACTCAACCCCTCATCTTCATGGTCAGATTTAGCTCCCCTTCTCCATCCTATTGTGTTAGTGAAGAGATGAACAGTTAGGGTCAGAATAGGTAATGGTAGGCAGGGCTTTTTCTGCTCATTCAAGGGTCAAACATGGGCCCAACTTTCAATGGCAAAATGATATTTTTTGCCTATTTATTGCCAGAAAATCCTGTACTATAAACATGAAAATTAGCAGAATGTGTTATCAAACCATGCACTTTACATTTGAAGTCGATAGAATAGAACACATTTTTTGTTTCAAAATACATGTACATTATTCAAGATCACTTCACAAACAACAAGAAATAGTAAATTTCAATTTCTGTTATTTACTTAAATCCCCCAATTTTATGCACAAGTGTTGTAATTTTCCCAATTTGAAGGCCATGGGCCATGTTCCCTAAAAGAGAGAGAAAAAACCCTGATAGGTCAAGCTTGTATATGTATACACCAATGTCATTTGCACATGTACATGTATGTAGTACATGTATGAACCCCACAAGGACTTAATGACAAACATACTTATACACAAACAAAGGGACAAGGATGAAAATGAAAATTATAATGTAACATAATGCATCTTGTCAAAGGACAGAAATGAAAAGCTAAAACTTAAAAAAAATTCAAAAATTGTTTCAAACATGTACAGGTACATGTAAAAATCAACACTTAAAAATGTTAAACACATGGATAGTAATCAATCTGAACTTATGAGAAAGCATTTGGATTGGTAGAACCAATTCACACAGCAATATAGTGTAAACACATTACCTAGGTGAAATTTGCTAAATCGCCTTCGAGCCGTACCAGAGCTAGACACAGAATCATCATCCGTGACAGTACTACCGTTAGCCTTTGTTTGTCTCATATCGTCAAGTATCTCCGAGTCACTTGCCGCTGCATATGGCTGTAATGTCAGTGACTGCAGACAAAAAAGAAAAGAAATATATGTATAGGAAACTCAGTGAGCAAATCAACTAATATCACATGACAAGTTTTGATTCTTTGCATTTCAGAGTTAGAATTTTTTTTTTCATTTTGTTACATGTATTATTCATTTTGCAAATTCACAATTACAAAACAAGAGCTATCAGTGTGATTAAGTTTTGACAACAACTTTAATATAAAACTGCCCATTTCATGTCCAAGTTATCAATTCTCAAAATGTTGACATACATGTATACATGAACATTTCATCACAATTGTATAAAACCTACAAATATTGTACCTGAACGAATACAAAAATGTATTAAAGGAATAATACCTTTTTTAGTTTTTTCTTGAAGATTGATTTTTTTTGTTTTGGTTGTCCAGCTACATCTTCAGCTGATGATGGAGTAGCAGCCTTTAAAGTGTCGTCTCCACTTTCTGATGTTTGTGATATGGTACGCCTACAAAACATATTATTTTCAAAAACTACAAAGATTTGCATGAAACCTGTACCTTATTTATGTTGAAATAACAACATACTTATCAAGAGCAAAAATCTTTTATCAAAAGTCACATAAATACATGTACATCTGTGTACGTTGCAAAATTTACTTGATACAATTTCATTCAAAATTCATTGAAAACTGAAAAAAATATACAGGCCTACAGAAACCAATATAAGAGACTGATACACAAACTGTATGCTTACAAGTACCATATGTATGCTTATGAATACCATATGTTTGTATGTGACATGTACGAAAAATAATAACAATTGTCTGTTCAGAAAATGAATTCAATGTTGCTTCTAACAAGTGTATTTGCTAAATTTGAGATTTGGAAAGCTCAAAATTGTTACATTATTTTTCAGTCACTTACCTTATTGGTTTAGCAGTCTCTTTATGCACCTCCTTGGCTTTCTCTTGACGTTTTAGCTTTAATACGGAATCTAACAATCCACTCAGTTCAACTCTTCTGAATGTCCCACCATGAATCTCTTTACAATATGCCATAAACTGACGAATGTCGCAAAATAAACTCTGCAAGAAAATTGTTAACAACATTTTGTGAGAAGATATGGACATCCATCCATGATGGTTAAATATGTGTACATATGACTGAAGTGTTAATAAAATGAAGGCTTAATTTGTTCTTTTTCCAGCTGTTACATGAATTATTTTGTAATCTTGCTATTGCAGCTGTAAGATGAACTATTTTGTAATCTTACTATGTTATCACTGCCGTACAGATCTCGTGTATTTTCCACTGATCTAGAGATGAATGGTTTTAGGATGTTAGCTATGAGCACCCCCTCCACACCTCTATAACCCACTCCACCAATACTGTGACCAAAATTGTTGTGAAAGCCATTCTCCTGGGCATTCTCTTGGGAACCTGAACCTGATCTCTTTCTCTCTGAAACAATGAATTCCTATACAGGTATACACTAATCATGCTAATAATATAGAAACTAATACCAATAATAATAACTAATATACATTGCTTTAGGTCAAGGTCATGAAAAATTCTCAGATTATGGTCAAAGGGGTAAGCAAACTTGAATAATGTCAGCTTGGTTTAAGTCTTTTCAAAAACTATTTTAGACCACTAACCAAAACTTTTGCCAAAGATGAATTCTACTATAGCCATCTGTATAAATGTAGTATGTTAGACTTTTATTTCTACTAGCCAAGCAAAATATCTAGTAGCCTGGGGTGTCAGGCTCGTGAGTTTTTGTGAAGACTCTCTAGAATGTTCCTTACGACAATCAAACGCACCTTTTACATGCCGTAATGTTAATAAGAATAATTCACATCTATTTAAAGACCCCAAGCACAAGTAATAGCTGACCTTGCTGAAGAGTGTAGCTAGGATCAACACAAAATCCAAGGAAGGCATGTAGAAAGTCCACAGTCTCTTGAATGGGGCATCTTTTTACCGTGTCCTTCAAATATATACGGAACAGGACAGGGTTGATGTGCTGTAGTCGCTGTAGACAGGTATGACCTTTTGACCTTAGATGATCGCCAAGCTGACTTCTGACCCCATCACCACATCCATGTGGACATCCTAGGGCCTTGAAAATACTGCAAAAAGAAATAATCCCTATGGAATGAGAAATAGGAAATATGATTAAATATTATCTATATCAACAAGATCTGGATAATCACTTTGATTTTATACCCATCCACTGGACATTTACTTCAGTCATGATACTTCAGTCACATGTATCACTTTCTTTATTACTGGTTTGAATCTTAGTTTAAAAAAATTATTCAATTGGCTGAAACTTTATCATACATGTATGTGCATATCATTACCTGAACAAGCTGTCCATGGCCAGTGTATGTGCTGTGATTTCCTTGGACGAGTCAGAGGTATCAGCTGTTTGTGGCTGTTCTGAAACACTCTCTCTCTTACCCTGACTGTCAGGGGTCTCTGGGGTGGGGGCAGGTGTGGCTGTACCCTCAGTCTCCCTCCTCCTCTCAAATATGTCAAGGTCCAGCAAGCAATTCATGATGTTGAGAAGTACTTCACAAATCCTCTCTGTAGCTTGGTTCACTGATATGAAATGCACTGCTTGAAGTATCACCTTATAATTCAAGTGACCGTTATTCTGTATGTAGTGCAAGGAGCCAGATACTTCATGTACCTCCTCTTCGTGATGGTAACTTATATCAGAGTCTGTTCTGCTGCGAGACAGACCTGTCTCTTTGTTGGCAGTCATCGGAACTTTTACCATCAGGAACTTTATCATCGGTAAACATACTTTTGTACAGCATGGCTGACATCCTGTCCCTCCTCTCATGACCATGTTCTGTTACAGTAATAATGGGTTTCTGGACATCCTCTGTCATGGTAGTTCTCCCTCCAATCTCCTGGTCTCCCTTTTTCTTATTCTCCCCCTGACTTGACTCTCCTGTCTGAGATGATGACGATGAAGCATGGCTGCTTGTGTCTATAGATTCAGGATCATGACCTACAAGTCTTGGTCCACCAAACTGGCTTTTAGCATTGTGCCTATTGTCTTTGAAGCTACCAGTGACAACAGAAGAAGGAAATGTCACAGGACTTGTATCCAGGTGATACCGCCTGTCCATAAGAACCTCTTTTACCCATCTGATCTGTCCTTGTTGATAGAACAGCAGACCCTTTCTCTCCATCAGTAGGACTCCCTTTACTTAAATGACCATTACCAGTTCCCTCTTTAGTTGGGGATCCATCTTCATCAAACAAAGTAAAACGTGGTCTTTCTATCGTAGGGTCTTCTCTAGCTTCATTATGTTGATAAAATTGTTTCCTATCTCCTATCCTGCTTCTTTTGAAGGCAGGTTCTTTGCGTCCTTCACCTCGGAATCTAACAGCATCTGTCAATACCATTTCTCCAGAACTAGGAATAGTTGCTAGCTGGGGAGCTTTCAGAGTATTTGGTCGCCTGAACTGAGGATTATAGGACCCATGTCTTCTGTCTAAAGGATTGCTGTGACTTCTCAACAGAGTGAAATCTGAGTAAGGCAAGGAACGGCTTCTCTCTCGCTCAGAAAGATCTTGTCTCAGATACTCATCACATACTTCTAACAGTCTTTGTTGAATATATCTCAGAGCCCAGAACACTCCATCCTCAGACCAATGTAGACAGAAGAGGCATCTTATCACAGCAATGTCAAAATAGCTGGCACTCAATATATCTGGTGTCTCCACACCAGGCATTCCACTGGTCACTGCTCGGGCCAATCTCTGCTGGACATAGTCTGAATCGATCGATGTTTCCATCACAGGAAGGGAAGCAACTCTAGGGTCTAACGAGAATGTAACATAACTGTCCTTCCTTCCACACTGACATGGGCAGTCAGTAGCTCCTCGAGTCGTTACCACAGTATTACAGTGCTCACAAATCACCTCTACAGACTGAGACTCTGTGGTGATAGAAGGACAAATGTCAGGCATCATTACAAGAGGAGCTCTGGGTGACGCTACAGAGTCATTAACACTGGACTTTCTACTTGAATGCATGTGCAGGTCAAAGGGAAAGTTCAAGTTTTCTCTGGATGTTCCTTTCCCTATATAAATATTTGCAGCATTTGTGTTCATTTTCAAGAGACTTCTCTGAGCTTTTAACATATTTCTTTGAGGCTTCACAGGCGTGGCAAAGCAAGGAATATCTGGTTGTCGAAAGTCCCATAATGGCTGCCAGAGACGCAAGCCATTCTCAAGCTTCAGAGTTTGAAAGTCAGACAGATTCAACATATGAACTATTGGTCCAAACAAGTATACAAACAGTTGTATAGTGCTGAGGGAATGAAGCTGGACAGAGTTATTGTTCCTGGAAGGATCAGATTCCAAATCCTCACATTCTGAGGCAGCGTCCAGGATTATCCAATGGAGGATGTACAGCAGCTTGGTCTCACTTGGTCCAAACTGGGCATCTGTCATAAATACAGCAAACTTATACTATAGAAGTGCGACATACATGTACATGTAAAAATCAAACATGTATTTTGTTTTATGGTACATGTACATGTATGTACATGTATTACAAATGTACAAGTTATACATGTACATGCGGGTCAAGACAGAATATAAATGTACAATGTTTTTGTGCTATCAAATACAGGATTTTCTTATAAAAAGTTAGTACTGTACCAGGTCTCAGATCCCATATGACTGCAAGAACAATTTTGACGTTATCATACGATGAATTGAAATCAGCCATACTAGTATTCCATTACGTTGATATAAAAGAAATTTAAATACATTCTGACAGCATTTGCTCCCACTGCAGCAATTTATATCTTGCAATATCAGATGCCATCTACGAAATTAGAATTTAGAAATTGACATTCTGTTGAACCTTCTTTTCATTATCCACCATCATGTACATGTCAATCTTACTTTAATCCTGCTACTAAATACATGCATGAATTATGACTATGTAAAGGGTGTTTCCCCTTGTTATATTGAAAGCAATTTCTGTTTTAATATATATAATTTTCTGCACAAGTGACCTTGACCTTTGACCTAATCAAAATCAATGTTTATCTTCAAATCCCATAAAAAATCCATATCTGAGGGGGTTGACAGTGTGAAAGGAAGGGGAGAAAGGTGGGCAGGAGGAGGTAGAGAGGAGGCAATGGGGGGAAGGGGGAGAGAGGTACCCCCCTGTCTGCCCCACAATACCTGGTTTGATAATATGAGAGGTTGAACATGAGCTAGTATATCTGGAGACTGATAGGAAGAATGAAGAAGGACAGATGGAGAGTGAAAGAAAAACAAAATGTTTACATGTACAACTATTTTCTTCATAATGCTTTTTTCAATCAAATGATATCTACATTCTTTAAAAAAAGTACATGTGAAATGAAGAAAATTCTGTACCAGTATTTTCTTATAGCATAGTTATACACATACAAAGTCAAACATGTATAATTTTATATCATTGTGGTTTGTTTACCTGTATCAGCCTGTTTACAAGAAGCCAGGAGTGCTGAACATGCATGCATAACATGAGGGAAGGCAGACTGGATGACTTTCCATCGAGATACACTCTGCAGAGCTTCACAAAGGCTCGGTGACAAGCCATGTAGAATGTTCTGGACAACAACTCTCTCTAAAGACTGAAAATAGATTGTACAATAAGTTTGTTTTTATCTTACTTACAAAATATACAGCTAAACATTACATTTCCATACGACTTAAGTACAAATATCGGTATGTGCTAATCAATAGAGCTGGTATACCAGGGCTCTCACACTCATTATTTGGACTAGGGCTGGGGCTAGCTTTGAAATTAAGAAAAAAAAATGTAATTTTCTCAAAAGTTGGGTAAGGCCTTTTATTTTTTATTAAATGGTTTACGGGAAATTTTGAAAAAAAATTGAGTCGAGGGGGAAAAATAAAAATAAAAATAAAATGAGAAATTTAACACAGTCGACCAAAAAATAAAAATAAAAGAGGAAACGGATCATCTTTTTTTTATTTTTTGAAACTTCCATAACAATTGATGCTAAGTTTGAATTTTTGTTTTTTCGTACTGATCACTTCTTCTTTTTACTTTTTACTGCATTCCTGGTTTTAATTAGCACTGATTAAATGAAATAATCATAAATTGGATCCATCTCTCGATAGAATTTAATGGTCATAACACGACTATCTATTGGATAAACTGGGATACGTGAACCAATCAGAAATACAGAAACACTTTACATGTCTGGATAGAGAATTGAAGCGTTTAAAAGATTCAATGATCGCAAATTATAAAAAATTTATTTTGCGAGTTGACAGTTTAAGGCGGTCGGCGGAAAGTATGAAAATAAAAGGAGACATCGCCACTTTTATTTTTATTTTTTTTCAGAAGAAATTAGAGTCGGCGCTCCCGTAAACCATTTAATAAAAAATAAAAGGCCTAAAGAATATTAATAGATTTGGATGCCTTTTCACTTGAAACTAAGCAAAATTGTATTTTTAACTCCCTTTTTTCAAATTTTTCATTAAGGTGTCAAATTGGGAAAATTGGTCAATAAATTGGGGGGGGGGGGAAGATATCTACATGTACTATTTTGCATTGGGAATGGGGCCAAATATCGGTCTCAAATCAGGCCAATAGACAACCCTATCAATATAATGGCTGTATACTGCAAATAAGTCGATAGAACCTTTATTTTATTTATATAATATAGCAATGGGCTAATCTGTTTATGACATTGGGGGCTTTTGAGGAGTGTCTATCCTTCTTTAAGATAAAAATTATTTGTAAATGTAAACTGTATTAAAAAGTAATTGTTACCACACAAGCAGCTTCACACAGCTTTCCAAGTTTTGGTCGGATAAATGGACTGAAATAAGAAAGAATGTATTCCTAATAATTATGCGAGACAGACCAAATTAGGCAAATACACAGATTCTCATGTTTCACAAGCTGAACATAAAATTTATGGATCTTATAATCGCATGTACTGATGCAAAATTAAGCCAATTTAAACAGTATTACATGCATCCTGTACTTTAAGACTGAAAATTTATCCAATACACAAATAACAACATAGCAAAATACTAAATATCTATATTAAGTTAACACTGCTAATGTATTCAAGAGCAAACACTTGTTGATCTCCTGACCTCGTCTGTCTCCAGAAGAACGTCTGAATCGGCAGAGGCACCGATAAATCACTTTCTCCGTCATCTCCGCTGTTAGTTTTACGCTTTGGCATTGTTTCAATCTATTTAACACAATTAATTTACGTTATTTTCTCATATTTAACAGAAACTCTTCTTGACATCTGAAATAAATGGCTGCAGCAGCAGCATCTTTTGACCTTTGACCCAAGGTGCGGATAAAGCGAAAAATGAAACCGTTCAACTAGGTATTGATTTCCGGAAAGCGGTAGTTACAGTAGCTTTCCTAATTTCTACCGATCTTTTTAAATTACACATTGATACTAGACAATGAATATAAACTCTTTCTGATTTTAATATGTTTTATGTTTATATTTTTGTAGTCTTCTGCAGATGCTCACAAGAGTCTAACATTTCATACAGAAAACTGCAGAGTAGATCTACTAGTATAAATAATTTTATACTGCTGAAAAAAGTTTTTTAGACTCACTGCGAGTATTTCCCCATTACATATGGCCATTTAAATCAGCATCCTTTTGATACATATTTGAAAATATGTGTCTATATATATATCGAAGTACGATACTCATTGGCGGAAATAGGGGGGGGGGTTGCGGAAGCGTCCCCCCTTTCCGACCCAAGAATGTCCAAAACCATATGGCCCATTTCCAGTCAAATTCGTTTCTTGAGGGAGCACTGGATCCATCTTTGAATACTTATTTTTATTACTACACAACTAACTAATGCTATAATCACCGATTATTTTTACCAAGATAAGCCTTATCATAATAATACCAAAGAACATTGATCGTGTGGTAGACTCGTCACTTTTAAAAGTTTTTCTTTTAATTTTAGTGTGACGTCGCCGTTGATGGAGAACATCAACGACGTCATAATATGAAAAAAAAAACTGCCCATCTAAATCTTTTTTCTGCCACTGTGAGCGTAGTATTGGTCGTACAGACATATAACTTACACTGTTATATAAATTTCAATCGGAAATTTTACCGACAAAATTGACAATTCTTCAATTTTTCGATTTCTGAAGTGATCTGCGCGGACAGTAGTATTACACCGATTTTATGCGGTCACACTTAAACAAGCCTGCAAAGCCTGCAGACGCCTGCAATAAAAAAGTACAAGCCTGCAAGTTTTTGGATTGTCGTATACTATTGATACTTACATGGTTGGATAGGTGATGGTCTCTAGTATTCAGATATGTAATTTTCATTCCGATATTTTATACACTTTATTAGAAAATAAATGATAAAGTTGTCTACTTTTTAACGCCTGCCGTACAGCGCCTGCAAACATATGTCACAGGTAGATCAAGCATTGTTTACATAGTAATTATCACCTGTCCAGTCTGTTTTTATTACACTTGTTTTCTCCATGGTAAATAGATTAATTGTCTTGTATGCTACGCTTCCTGAGATATTGCTTGAAGTCTTTCAATGAAAATGATGCATTTTTAAAATTAAGCATGATTAAATATTGAAACAAAAAAAAAAAAAAAAAAAGGAAAAAAAAAAAGAAGATGAGAATTATAAAGAGGTCATTTAGCACTGTGCAGCCGGGATTTCCTTTTTTCACTCAAATACATATTGGTTTACCGTCTGCCTTGGGTTGATAAATGTACAAAATGGTGATTTTGTGTGCGTGTAAAATGATTTTAAGAAATTGTGTACTGGGCCTTGCTGGCGGTTGAATCGTCTATGTAAGAATACAATGGACAAGATAAATATACAACTCATGTATTTTATTTATATAATTAGAGTCAATTTTTATGAGATTTTGTCTAAAAATTTTCAGTCTCCACAATCTTCTCAGTCTTCTGAGTCTTTGGTAGTAGATCATACAGCATCTTAGTTTTTAGGCCCACATTCTGACTTTTTGGCTGTATGTAAGAATACAATGGACAAGATAAATATACAACTCATGTATTTTATTTATATAATTAGAGTCAATTTTTATGAGATTTTGTCTAAAAATTTTCAGTCTCCACAATCTTCTCAGTCTTCTGAGTCTTTGGCAGTAGATCATACGGCATCTAAGTTTTTAGGCCCACATTCTGACTTTTTGGCTGTATGTAAGAATACAATGGACAAGATAAATATACAACTCATGTATTTTATTTATATAATTAGAGTCAATTTTTATGAGATTTTGTCTAAAAATTTTCAGTCTCCACAATCTTCTCAGTCTTCTGAGTCTTTGGTAGTAGATCATACAGCATCTAAGTTTTTAGGCCCACATTCTGACTTTTTGGCTGTGGAGACAACTGGAGACGGCAATTGTCTATTTAATGCCTTATCTCTCGGTCTTCAAAAGTAAACGATGAAAATCTTTCATCCAAGTTAAGGTAAAGGACTTGCCTTGAAATGATTGAACATCGATCTTTTTACATATTAGACTCCCAAAAACACGACGGACTTGCACTCGTAAGTGGGACAATGACATACTTGCCATTGTTCCGCCCGGGAAAAAAATGTCCCACATTTTCGACCAAGTTTTGGACGTTCTATCAAAAAAAAAAAAAAAAAAAAAAAGAAAAAAAGATTACAGCGTAATATTGATTATTCTGTGTCGTCTCGTCTTTTCTTAAACTTTCATTGTTTATTTAAACGTTACCAATTATCTCTATATACCCATGTACAGTAATCAGCCGGTTATCGATCTATGTTTTGATAATAATAGGTTGATAAAAGGTCAGATGACCCACAAACGTCGCTAAATACATGCATGTAGGCTTTCTCTTGTTGGTTTTTTTTTTTTTTGGTTTTTTTTTTTTTTGCTCACGAAAAGATTCGATCATTGAAATAAAATTAATAAAGCAATTGCTATACATGTGTACGATGTTGGAGTGATACCATTTACATAAGCCAATATATGAATTCATTTTTATGAGGAGAACATGTAAACAAGATAAAAAAAAAAAAAGAAGAAGAAAATACGGCAACCACGGAACGCTCTAAAGTTATCATAATATGCTCTTTATTATTATCAAATAAAAACTCTCAATACTAATCAAACTCAAAGTACGTTTGCGTAGTGTCGTTTTTAATACAAGAGTCGTTAAGTTATCAATTGTGTATCAATTGTGTATTGCATTTCAGCATCGACAACTTGGCGTAACCGCGGAATCTTTTTAGGAAAGCCGACATCTTCGTTTGAGTATTTTGTTTACTGTGCTTCTATGACGTCATTGACGTCATCGCGCCAAATTCTTAATGTCACTTTGACGTTGTAAGATTTTCCTTTAATGGACGTATGGACGTATTTTGCTTGACGTAAACGCTTCTAATAAGGTCAATAAACCGGCCAAAGTATTCCCATGGGCGATTTTGTGTTCAATCCGGATGGCTTCACGTTATTAAGTTTCTCAATCCAGAACACTTCGTTGATTTTACGATAATATTTGGAGGCATCCGAACATTTCTCCAAAATTATAATTTTGATGTCCGATATTAAAGTGGTTTTCTTTATTGAAATGTTATGAAACAGGCTTTGGACGATTGTATCTGACATCGGCGAGATGGCTTTTTTTCTTTTGGGCGATATGCAATGAGTTATTAATTTTCATTTAACCGTTTTATAACAAAATTAAAATGGCTTGAAATAAAAAAAATCACATGTAGGAAATATAATCAGGTCTGTTTATAAATCCTTGGTCTGACCAGTTCTAGCTGAGCTCTTTAAACTAGATCGTTGATATAAAGTTTCAAAATCATACACCTTTTGTGTTTGCTCGTATTTTTCTGTAAATTTGACTGTAATCCCCCCCCCTCAACCTAATCTAATATTTGCCGGTCAAGGCCAAAACAGGAACGTACAAAGAACCATATTTTAAGCCCCCCCCCCCCTTAAAATGTTCATCTGCTGGTCTAGACCAATTTTACAAATGCCTCTGTGTTTCCACTCGCCTTATACTGCCTTTTTTTTTTTTTTTTGGCAATCACCAAACAGAAAGTTTTGTAAGATAGGATAAACCGTCAGAGTCTAAAATCATATTTATTTTCTCTCCGCTCGCACAAAAAGGCTTTGCCTTGATTCATATTAATCATTCAAACAATCCAATATACTTCAAATCGTGGTATAATTGCTATGAAAACAATACAGGCAATATTATCTGCAGGCATGATAATTGTTATGAAAACAACACTGTCCATGTATACTATCTACAGTAAAGGTAATCTTATCTGCAGGCGTAAAACTAACCAGTCTTTAAACTCAAGTTTCTTCTAAAAATATAATCAAATCTTTAAAAAAAATTACATATCTGAATACTAGAGACCATCACCTTTCCAACCATGTAAGTATCAATAGTATACGACCATGCAAAAACCTGCAGGCTTGTACTTTTTATTGCAGGCGTCTGCAGGCTTTGCAGGCTTGTTTAAGTGGTACCCGATTTTATGACCCTATATTTTGATCATTTTTCGCAAATCACTGGAACAGTTTCCGGACACCTGATTTTAAATATGTCAATCTCGATCAATTTCAGCACAAACTGGATGATTTTTGGATATTGTTTTCTTCAATCTTTTCTTCAAATGACTATGTAAAAATAATTTTGAAAATAGAACCGAAACTTCTCAAATCGGGTAGATGCGCGATATCAAACGGGACAGAAAGGGGTGAAAAGGTGGTGTGATAAAAGCAATTTAGATGCAAAATTTTGTTTAAATGAATCGTGATTTGAATTCTGCATTTAAAAATCTACAAAATTGTCACAAAATTTTGAAAATAATTTCCTTCAAAGTACTTGAAAAGGGCGACTGTCTGGAAACTGTTCTGACATCAGTACCACGCAGGACAACAACGAAGTAAAGACATTGGTACGACGGGCAGCCATACTACCACTTGAACAGAGATGAGGCGGACATCACATACATGTACCTTACCGAACCATTTACCGACTATTGTGGAACCATTTCGTTATTTAGATATGACATATTTTATGAAATGAAATAAATGTAAATAATTCATTCTTCTTCTTCTGCTGTAGCTCAAGAAATCAGCTCTTGATATCTTTGAACGACGAGTGTTGATGCTATATTCATATTTGAAAAGTGTATTCATATACGGTAAAGACCAGCACATCTTTACAGATTGAACAAAGGCATATTACATTTTACAGGTAAACTACTGGTAAACTTTATACTAATTAGTTAATCATTAGTCTACCTGTGCCCCTTAGATGGCCCCTTTGACACCCAATTAAGGTGATTATCATATAATTGAAGTCGACGAATCGGGAACACACCCTTAGAGTAAACAATGTTTTCCTGCACAGAGTCATACCTGTAATAATATTGCAAGCATGCATTTTTAGCTTATAGTGAAAAGCGCCTCGTTATGTCAGTCATATGACCTTGACATTTGGAACACAACTGCTTCCTGACTAACGGGGAACATTCTAGCAAGTTTCGTAATGATATACGTGTGCATTATACACTCCCTTATAACCCGAATATCAAAGTTCTATGACCTTGATCTTTTGATTGCATAAACAATAGGGTACATCCTTGGCTCGGGGTTGGGGGTATTTTTAACCAGTTGCATGATGATAGATCTATGTGATACAGTCTCTTTTATCGCCTGAAGCCATTTTCAGTCATCAAAAGTTTTGGACACCGAAATCAGTAAGATTCATCGTTGACTCATGGGGAACATTCTCAGCAAGTTACATGATGATAGGTGCAATACACACTCCAATTAGGTCTGGAGACTATTTTTAAATCCCCAAAGACCTTTGGACACCAACATCTACAGGGTACATCCTTGAATCGGTGAACATTTCGAAGAAGTTTCAAGAAAATATGTGGGTCCGCTCACCAGTTTCTCTTACCCGGTCACGCGGCACAGAAATATTGCGCAATCATATATACATAATTTGACGTCATCTCATTTTATTTCTATTTATTATACCTCTACTGATTTTTTCCTATATAAAAAGAGACTCATTGAATTTAACTAAATCCCTGAAAATCGCGTGATAAGACTATTTCCCTGCAAAGGGGTGCGTTAGTTGAGAAGACTATTTCCCTAGGGAGTTAGTCTCAAAATGGGGCGGAGCTTCTTTGGGGGTGTGTCAGTATCAGCCAATCAGCGCCGTTGAAGGTTGATCGGATGATCGTATGACGCTATTGGTACGCGAGCAGAGTAATCCGCCTCCTATCCGCTTAGCACATGAATTAATCCGCAATAAAATAAAACAATCAAAAATTAAACATGTATTGAGTATGATAAATGATGTTTCTGTTTATCTTATCATCAAAAATTAATATTTTCCTTTTCTCAGTCATTCAGTCGAGAATGCAAGGCAAAATCATTAGAATTTCCATTGGAACGATGTGAACCTAAGAGATATGTTTGTTTCAGTATAATGTTTGTTTCGGTACAACTAAGAGATATGTTTGTTTTTTTCGGTATAATAAAACAGTTAAAGTATACCATTGAGGGAATTAGCACGATTCTAGTTCCCCTCGACCAGACCTATTTCCCTCGGCTTCGCCTCGGGAAATAGGTCTGGTCTCGGGGAACCAGAATCGTGCTAACTCCCTCAATGGTATACTTTAACTGTATAATATTTCACATTATTATACTATATATCAATCTGTTCGTTATATCTACAGCTTTTATATGATATTATTATACCTCTACTGATTTTTTCCTATATAAAAAGAGACTCATTAAATTTAACTAAATCCCTGAAAATCGCCTTATAAGACTATTTCCCTGCAAAGGGGTGCGTTAGTTGAGAAGACTATTTCCCTAGGGAGTTAGTTTCAAAATTGGGCGGAGCTTCTTTGGGGATGTGTCAGTATCAGCCAATCAGCGCCGTTGAAGGTTGATCGGACGACGCTATTAATACGGAAGCAGAGTAATCTGCCTCCTATCCGCTTAACACATAAATTAATTCGCAATAAGATAAAGCAATCAAAAATTAAACGTGTATGAGTATATAAATAATGTTTCTGTTTATCTTATCATCAAAAATTAATATTTTCCTTTACTCAGTCATTCAGTCAAGAAGGCAAGGCAAAATCATTAGAATTTCCATTGGAACCATGTGGACCTAAGAGATATGTTTGTTTCAGTATAATGTTTGTTTCGGTATACCTAAGACATATGTTAAGTTTGTTTCAGTATAATGTTTGTTTCGGTATAATAAAACAGTTAAAGTATACTATTGAGGGAGTTAACACGATTCTGGTTCCCCTCGACCAGACCTATTTCCCTCGGCTTCGCCTCGGGAAATAGGTCTGGTCTCGGGGAACCAGAATCGTGCTAACTCCCTCAATAGTATACTTTAACTGTATACTAGTCTCAAGGTCATGTTAAGATTGCTATACACAATAAATATCATACATTTTTGCTGAAAAAGGTTCAGAAAATTGGCCTAAAATTCATGGTTTTTGCGATTTTTCTGTGTATTGTTTCTGGTCTCCTGGAAAAATTTCAGAAATAATGCTTATATTTCCTTAAAGCTATTATCTTATACTCCATTCTAGCCGAATTTTAAAAATTTCCAACACATGTAACTCAAAAAAGTGTAAAAACCCAAAAGCTTCATATTTTCCCTTATGATGTCTTGTCAAACAGGGAAAATACAGTACGCCTTTTAAAATATCTATATTTAGACTAAATAAGTCATGTGACCTAACATTTTTATTGCTCTTACACAAGGCAGGCATACTCTACAATATGCATCTTACCATTATAGACTATCTTCATAATGGTTTTCTCAACCAACCTTTCAAAACCACTCAATTTCCCCTATTTCAGCTTTTCCACCCTGGACATTTTGGGTTTACTCTAAAAAACGGTGAGCGGACCCTGTGCAATTCATACTCGGGTATGGTCCAAAAACCATTTCCAGTCAACAAATCCATATCACCTTGACTTTTGCACACCAAAATCTATCGGGTACATCCTTGACTTATGATACATTGATGAAGATTCATTGCAACAACACTTAGAGTATTCACTATTGGGCCAGAAACTAACTTCTGATGTCTGACCCCCTGCCATCTCACATAAAATTAAAAGCAGAGTTTTGCAATTTGAACATAAAACTGTTACTTTTTTTTGAATCAGCAAGTCAGAAACAAAATTTGACCAAATGTGACAATGAATGTTCAACACTTGGTCAGCGAACCTAAAGGTTATAGGTTGGAATCTCAGCATTGCTGGTCAGGAGATACTATTTTAAGTCTTTACATTTACTCTCTCTCTATTCACAGGTATATGAGCACGCAAGACTTGTTTGTAATGTGAATGTTGAGTAGAAGCCCTTGCAGCTCTTTTTCGGGGAGTTGAGAATACACAAGAATTGCCAAGGAAGCAATTGAAGCTGGTCCTCACAAGACTTTAATCCCTACCTTTACATGCCAAAGTAATTCTATCTATTCATACCACATGCATGTAAATTTAGTTCAATATTAGTATATACATATTAGATAAATCACTCAATTGTGCAAGTTTGGTAACTGTAGCATCAGTACTTTGTCAAAAACTGAACAATACCAATTCACTTAGACAGACAATGTAGGTCAGATGCAGCATCCTATGAAAACTTCCACCTCAGCATCCCATGATGAATCAATTGTGCAAGTTACTGTAGCATCAGTACTGTATAATATAATGAGCTACCCCCAACTTCTTAACCAATCACTGACGTTGTTATGGACACAAAAGCTCACTCAACTAGGCTAAGTTGAGCTAAAAAATGATCAAATAAAGCACAAATATACAGAAAAACGTGTATATCATTGGATTAAATATCAAAGTCCTGTTAAAATTTGACTTAATTTATTGCACTTACACAGGCTTCTTTGCAATGGAACTGTGCATTTTTTTCATAGAAGCCTTTAAATGTAATAAAAAGTACCCAAAAGAATAATGCATGTATATAAACTTCAAAATTAACATCATTAATATATGTTTAGAAATACACATTACTGCACTCTCCCACATTTTTACATCACTAAACAGTAATTCACTCAAAATTCTTAGTATGAAGCATTTAAGAAACTTCCCTCCTCTGCTAAAACAAATTTTTCAAAAATGTATCACTTCTGATATATATGTAAAACATTTTTTGAATGCCCACACAAACTTTGCATCATACAGCTGTATGTACATGTACCTCAAATGAATAACTACAGTCATATTTGGTGATAATGTAAAATACAATACAAATGTATAGATACATGTTAATTTGCGCTGAAATCTGAATACTGTAAACAACTTTATATTCGCATGACCTTAAATTTGCGACAACTCGACGACAGATTATTTCGTGTGACTTTAATTTTGCGAGCCGACCATCACCCTCTATTAATTGCTGGAATTCTTACTTCAAATAAGATGAAATTAGGCGTTTCCTATCATCATATCTTTGCATACCAATCTTATAAACACGTCATTTGTTTACTTTTCGTCTCTTATTGAAATATGTTGAAAACGGGATGATTAGAAGTATAGAGAAATGTGCCATGATTATTTCTTCTATAAGATTTTACAGTTCTTTAGTATATTGTTTGTCTGGGTATTTTAGGCTAATTGATTAATTGCTATGTTTGTAAACCAAACATTCCTAACATCGACACGTATGCCTGTCTGTTGTTTAATTAGGGTAATTAATCGTAGTGGAAAGAGAAAGTAAGACGCTTTTGAATTTTGTCAAATTTGATCTACTTTTTATCTTTTGGACGGACTTTTTATTAGCGAGGTCTTTATTTTCGCGTCTGCTCGAGCTAGTGAAATTACGCAAAAATAAAGTCCTCGCTAATAAAAAGTTGTTTACAGTATCTTAAAACTACAGACATTCAATCATTTATATCATATCATGAATATAGGATAAATAATATTCTTGATTAAACATGTTAAATGTATTATTGTATCTTACAGTCTGATCTATAGTAAATTATACTGTAACTAGAAAACTGACTTCTTGAAAGACCCCAACCAAGGTTTGAGAGATTGGCTTTAAAGTCCTTCTAGTTTTAGGCATGATCTCAATATACAATTACATGTAATTATTTCTTTCATGAAATATGAAGCTGTATATTATACATGTATGTGTGTTATCTAGTAAGAAGCAAATTTTCATAATAAGATTTCGTAAGAGACTTGCAAAGCAGAGTTGCAGGGTTATTTCCACAAGTGAACATACATAAATATTAAATCACCATTTACTCCTATGTTCAAACAGAAAAAAATAACATTGTTGAATGATTTAAGGGTCAGATTTTGGGGTCAAATCAGTGGCATAATCACATTACCTTTTCTCAATGTAAAAGGCAATATCATAAATAAAATAGCATCATCAATTAATAAAAATAAATAAATATGAGATTCTACAGATATGAATGTAAATGTATATTAAAACATCTTCAAAGTTACTCAAACATGAATACTATCTTCCTTGTGATACAGAAAGCACATACTGATCTCGATGGGAAAATTACATCTGACTCTTTCTTAAAGAGGTTTTCAAAGCAAGTGATAACATGTCACATAGATAATACTTCATATATTGTGCAATTAAAATTAACAATTGTACAAGTTTCACTTCACAACTATAAATTTATATGAAGTTTTATATTATTTTGGTCATCAAGTCAGCGATCATATTTCAATGTAAACCTCTACCATGGAATGAATGATATACATGTATATTACATATAATCAATAATGGTCTGATTGATCATTTAAAGATCTCAGTTTGTACTTTTTAATGAAAAGTGTGAAAAGGGTATGGAAGCAATAAATGAACTTATTTAGGTTAAACTCATGTATGGATACAGAAAAAGGGAGGGGTCAATTCCCCTTTGCTAAATTTTCCCCAATATATAGGTATAACAGACTACACTCCTGCTGGTGTCAAGCACTTGTAAAGGTTTTTACATTAACATAGGATAAACAATTGACATTCAAGAGAACAATTCTACTGGCTTAAAAATAAGACACTACATTGCTGATTAACTAGTTAAAAATACCATTAAACCTGTATGTACTGAAGTAAACTCACTCTGAGTTACACTACAAAAAGTAGTGTTTCAGCAAATCTGGTGTAATAAAAATTGGCAAAAGTCCCTGATCTTATAACAATAAATCACATTACATTACAATGTATCATTTAAACATTGACATACATATTCTTGAGTACATGTACATTATTTAAACATACTTTATAATAAACCAATGCCACTATTAAACCCATTGTGTAATTCATGTTCTAAAGTTACAACACAATTGTAAAGTTGTAAATGATCCAAACCAAATTGAAGAAGAAGGACGAATTAGTTTTAATGTCCATGCGCTTTCGCAAAAGCGGGGGACAAAATGAACTCAATCCTATTCATATATTTCTTTATTTTACACTTATTATAGGTACATGTAGCTTCCTGGATTTTCATGTATACATGTATGTACTGCACGTGTACTTATTTTAGTGCAACCAAATTTTGGCGGAAACAGAGCAGAATTGGGTATATTGACATAATAGCGTAATCATGACTTAGCGCTTTGACTTATTTTCCACTTTCATCTATAAGAGATTCATGATTTAGTGTATTCTTGAATTAGTGCAGTCTTAGTAGCGCTAACTCCGCTAAAATATGTATTTAATTAACGGACAAACATAAAAAGTTTCTATGAATCAGAAATTTCAATTATAACAAAACTCATAAAATACCCAATACATGTTTTAAAACAACAAAGATATACCAACTAACATGATACTTTCCATGAAAGATTTTGGTCCATTTTCTGCTTTGATACATGTATCTGTTTAAATGAAGAAACGTGATTAATTTGTAAAATCACTATCAAGATAAATGAAGTATTATTGTTTCCTACATGTTTATAGCAATACAGCCAGGATATCTTTCACTAAATTTGATCCCAAACAATTAATTTTAAACAACCTCATTCCAGTGTAATCCCTTTACATTTTTGGGGAAAAAAGGAGGGAAGAGAAAAGAACAATAACAAAAAATCATTATTTTCTGCAACCAAAAAAACTCCGATTTACATTGTATGACTCAATATCCTATTTTCTGTACAATTTTACACAGTAAAAAATGTACATAGAATTACCCATCTGTGGATGTAGAAGACTAGAGATAATTGATAAGATGTATCACATATTGTCACTGAGGACCACAGTTGTATATCACAATAAAGGTACGCCTACTGTTGCCATGGTTACTTAGTAGGTGTACCCGGTACATGTAAGTCTACTTGTTCCTCGTTTTCCATAAGTTGTGCTTTCATTTCTACATCATCTGTTCTTGCTGCGGCCAACATGCTTTCCCTGTCACCTCTATCAAAGAAGTTTTTACACGTTTAAATATAAATTTTGATGCTTATTATGATGAAATTTACACAAGTCATGTATACTTATACATATGTAATTAAATTGTAGATGTACATGTATTTCAAATTAGATTAACATTTTGAATGTAACACAGAATGTGTAGATGTAGCTTAAATTCATACTTATCAAGCAAAATAAAGTTAAAAAAAACATTGCATGTGAAAATACCATTTCGCAATCATTTCAGTAAATCTTGGCAATGCACTTCCTATGAATCAATTTATATGAATAAGCTTTTGATTGCCTGGCGATATATGTCCCCTAAAGAGCAAACCTTTCAGTCCTGCAACTCTAGCTAGTGCTTCAAACAAAACTGAACATAAACTTAATCTGTATAACATCTACAAATCTGATTACTCAACTTCAAGTGCACTGTGACAAGATTTTTCGACCGCAAAGTACTGAGACATTGTCCTTTGACTTATGACCTTGATTCTAGGTCATGACACATCCTAGGGTCCTGGGATACAATTCTATCATTACATCTATAGCACACGGATTTATCACGCTAATACCGGTTGCTCTATTTACTATATATGTGTTAAAGGGATCTAACTCGGCGTTTAACGAAAAGTCGACAAGTCATCGTTAAGTCTTCAGAAATAGGCTAATCAATGTCAAAATCTATTTTCTGTTGTATATTTCAATAGATAAATTCATACTGAATCTTCATACGAAATTTGAAATCAGTACCTCCCTTACAAGCTGAGATATGCCCAATACCGCTCTCTTATGAGCGACGCACTTCTAGGTCGGACAAAAAGGAGTCCGGTGATAATCAGGCATCAGTGATCAACTTGATGTACTGCTTGACTATTCAATGATGCGAACATCTCAGATACATAACATTGCATGAAATAGTCCCATATATGCTTAGTACAATTTCAAATAAAGTCTTTTTTAACGACTTTGAAATAAGAAAAGCGTCGGATTTAAGTGAGATTAAATTTAACATGTGCAGAGTTATGAATGACATATACACGCATGCAAAGAGGTATCTGTATGAGGGGTTTTAATATACCAGCGATGTTTGAGATGGTAGAAAGCATGTGAAGAGGAGATATCATGCAGTTGTATGTCTTTGAAGTGTTCGGACCTATAAACGATCAAGCAGTAACCAAATTTTGTCTATACTGCTTGATTATCACCGGACTCCTTTTTGTCCGACTGGCGCTCGTAAGAGAGCGGTATTGGGCATATCTCAGCTTTTAAGGGAGGTACTGATTTCAAATTTCGTATGAAGGTTCAGTATGAATTTATCTATTGAAATATACCACAGAAAATAGATTTTGACATTGATTAGCCTATTTCTGAAGACTTAACGATGACTTGTCCATTTTTCGTTAAACGCCGAGTTAGATCCCTTTCACACATATAGTAAATAGAGCAACCGGTATTAGCGAGATAAATCCCTGTGATCTATAGGTATACAGGCGGTGACAAATCTTAGTCTTGACAATTTTTTTTCAAAACCAAATAAACTGTGACCTAGATCTTTGACCTTGAATCAAGGTTATGGCACATCCTTGGGTCCTGGGCAGTAATTCTATGAAATATTATTCAGATCCAAATTACAATACATGGATAATCTTGATCTCGTTTTATAAATGGGACAATCGGTCTTTCGGTGTTTATAACAAGATTAATAGAAAACAGTCATTTGAAATCAATTCACAAATAAACATTTTTTATTTTTCTGCTCTTTTTTTTTTGAGATCATAAATTCCTAGGATCAGAAAATAGAAAAAAAAAATCCATCCAATTTAAAAAAAAATCTGGCCTAATTTAGGAATCAGAAAAAATTGTACTCTCGAAAAGAAAGACACCCTATTTTAACATAAAATCGTAAAATTTGATACTCATGAAAATTTCTGGTTATACCGTAGTATGAGCCATTGATTGTCTGTCCTTTTTGGAGATAATCTATCAGCAGAATACCTTCTGCAACCCAGAAAACTGAGGCTCACAACATATCAATCAGCCCTCATATAAGGAGCTGTTAAAATAAGGGCAATCAGCACGGATCAAAAACAGAATGGGGGATTTGAGGGCTAAATCACTGCCTCATCTTAACATTCTTATACGTAATTTTCTTGTTGTAAAGTCCACTAAAGTACTTTATCGGGATTTTTGAAATCATGTGGTGCATACCAGGAAGGGTATGAACATAATTATAAGACTTACTTTTTTCCTATTGCCATCATGCCATATAGAGCACCTGTTACAAACACCAAGCCACTGCCTAGTATGGTGGAGGTAGATATACAGCTTATAATAGGAAACAGGGAAAGTCTGAAATATACATGATATAGGAATATTGTATTCGCTATTTTCGAAAACCAGAGTTACTTCCCATTTGAGACGGTATCTGACATAGACTGATTATGACGTCATCAAATTCTATGGAAACAGTCCTAAAAGTCTGGGAAATGACGGTATAAAATCGACGTTACCATACCATTTTCATGACGTCACAATGGTTTTTTCATCAGATACCGTCTGTAAGGGGAAAAAACTCTGTATTCCACAAAGACCCAATAAGTTCAGCAGAGAATGTGGAGCAGATATAGCCAGAAATACTGATTAAAAGGTATTGTTTAATTTTCATGAGTTTACAGTTTTCATGTGAATATGAAGACTCCTACTTTGAAGTATGACAGGAACAAACCCTATAACAAATTTGTACTGCTGAGAACATTTTGTAACACTTTCTTTGTAATTTTTGACAATTGAAAATTTAGTGACCTACGTCTGTGTAAAAGTAGGATACCATCTGACTGTTGCCATGCATTGTCATTGGCTGAATGAACACCAGGCATGATCAAGTCTTTTAAGTTTCATACCAAAAATTATGATAAAGTGTTAATTTATATAATAAGTGTCTTATTTTGTGTGTTTATGCAGAAATAAATTACAATGGCTGATGCATTTATTTTGATATAATGCGCATTAGCGCATTTTATCAAATAAATGCATCAGCCATTGTAATTTATTTCTGCATAAACACACAAAATTAGACACTTATTCTATATATATGCGCTTTCAAAGTCAAAAATAGAACAAAAAAAGCTCCCAATTCCATTTTTAAAGCGAATCAGTCCACCAATGTGGAGGGGAGTTAATTTTAGAAAGGAACAGCGGGAGTGTCCCCATGGCAACATCACGCTTATTCGGTTTGACTGAAACGTCATAAATAAATGCATTGTGATATATCAAGTATTACAAATTAAAAATGTAACAATGGAATAATGACCAAATATGACCAAACAAGTTATTTATTACTCTCTAGATGTTGACTGTTTGGAACTAATTTTGTTTGCGGAATGTATTCCCATTTCTGTTATCCGTTTGAGTCAGTTGCAGCGCGGTGAAATCATGAAATGTTGACAGCGTTAGTTTATGGATTTTTCTTAAACTGTGTACTGTTTATGTGTGGTCTATTTTGAAATTATCACAAACAATGCTGAATGTGACAAGAAATCTTCATTCGAAATATTCCGTTGAGTGTATAGGATGTGACATCAATCGACAGAGAGCTATTGTAGCTGCACCTGCCTCTGTCGCTTGTTGTTGATGTCGTATTCTGTAAACGTCAAGACACAGTTGCTGAAAGAGGTAAGGACTTAGTGGGGATGATTTTAGTTTTGAATTCGTCTTTTTATAAAGTTTTATTCCTACTTTCTACATTGCATAGGAAAGGATTTTAAACTTGTTGATATTCAATTCAAATTCCTCCGCTATGTCGGGCGTTATGACGTCACACTGTCATTTATACGGAAATCAATAACAATCGTCCTGAAAGCTTTATCTCAGGCAATTACAGTGGCTGTGCATATATATGCCATTGAATGTAGGCTGTGCTTTTGATAAATAAACTCTTTGTATAACTGATACTCAAAGGTCATTTCTTCATCATTTTTAGGAATTAAACCCATGATCACTTCTTCCCAGTGCTACCAGGGGTTTATGACAATGTTTCCTGATTTTCAGCGATGCATACTTACGCACAATAAGCCACTGCCTTCTGCCAAGGAGGTCTACCTTCAGAAAATGTACCAATCTTGTCAGCAAACTCTATAAACTGACAGCAACATGGTGCTTCAAATAACGCAGCAAGAAATCCAATTAACCTATATGTGAAAGGAAAAAAGTCTTAAACATTCCTTGAAGAGTCAAAGCAGCTTATAATAGAGCCATCCATCATCAATTTTGATTCAATCTTGAGGTATTTTTGCAGGGACCAGCCAACTTGAAATGAAAGAATAAAACTAATATTTCATCTTCGGTTGATCGTCTGTCTCTTCCACACATTCAAAATTTTCTGGTACTAAAATTCTTGAAATTTCTAAAACGTGGGTCCTGTAGCATCATATCCCATCCATCCTGCTACATCTTTTGGTACATTTTTTTGACATAATAATTTTCATACTCTTTGGCCATTTTATATTGTTTAGATTTAGGATCACTGACAAGGGTTGAGTACCTGAAACGTACATGTCTGGTCCATGCTGCAAATTTATCCGTTTATAAATGATGCTATTGAATTTGAAGACGTTAAACATTTACTGAGACTGTGAAAATTTTTCTTGGAAATAAATGCTCCAATCAAAGTTGTGATTTCAATATGCTTTCTTTAAAATTGATTATTTCTATGAATGACAAAGTTATGGTCAAGGTTAAAGTTTCTGAGTCTGACGGACAGACGGATGGACGAACCGGTTTAATGTCCCCTTGCTTTTGCGAAAACGGGGGACAATAACTTTGCTTGAGGTGTTTACTGTTAACAGCTTATATTTGGATTTAACTCTTTTAAACTTGTTATTGCCTTGAAAAAAAAAACATTCAAGAGATTTCACTCAAATTAGAGATAGTTCTCGGGTTCTCAGGATTTGAAAATGGAGAATTGAGGATGTCAGAGGGATAAATCATCTTTGAGAAGCTAAATATAAACAATATGCCTGGTCACTCACTTTCAGATATTGTTATCAAGTCAGAAAATGATAAATAAATTACTAATTCAAAAGGAGCATTAAAGTCACTTTGCATATTGCTGCTATACCATTTTCCATGTTGATGACTATTACAGTCTTGGAAATTCTTAGAAATTCTCATATCAATTTCTTTCAGATTTACTCCTACATGTACCTGAAATCTTTCACAAACCCTGTGTTCCTCGTTTCTTGAAAGATTGGTATCAAAATTAAATGAACATGAACAGCACTATACATATTTCATCTCAAATGCACAACTTCATCTAAGTAAGGGGATGAGACTTACATTTGTATAATCCCGGCTATCAGACAGTTGGCATGAAGTGTAATACATGCTACTAGACCCGTTATTATTGCAACTGAAACAATGAAATGATATGGTAAGATATATATATATATAAGTTAAATAGAATGCCTAATTATACAGGTACATTAATGATATGTATTGTGCTAAAAGGTTAATTTGGAAAACGTTCTTGGAATGAACTGTCTTTAGAACACAAATTCTTGGAAAAACACACAGTGGGAACAATACATTCCATTCAAAGGAATTTTACCACTATAAAAGCAGAAATATATGCTAAATGTAACATTGACATTACCTACATGTATAGTAGTCTAGATTTCCAATGTTAAGATTTCAAATGTTTCAACACCCATTTGGCGACTAGAATTCCTAATAATATGGGTTCCCTATTGTGACATCATGTACAAGTTTTGAGTATAGGGAAGATTTACCAACAATAGTTTTTATGCTATTACATGCAATATGTACAATATTTGTGCAAATACAAGTGTCATATCTCAACTTTTTTTGGACACAAGAGTTCAGTAATCCTTTGTACGGTAAAGTATTAGCATGATTAGGATATCTAACTTTTAGAACCATTAATTATGTAATTATTAACTTGTTAAGTCATTTCTTCTAATTGTTATTTAAGATATTATAAGTATGAATCATTTCTCTAATTCTTATTAATTAGTTATGCATAGATCCGTCACTCAATTTGATTGACCAATCAGAAGCCTCCCTTTTGTTTTTATCAGGTCACTCATTTTTTGGGGTATAAATATGGGTCCCGTATTTTTCAAAGCCAGACTAGGAATTATTACTGTTGGGATATTCCATGTTGCTCTTTGTATATATTTATGATGGATTTTATTAAGTTTGTGTAAAATGGAAAAAATTTGTGAACTTATTACCGTGTCTTATTTCAACATAACACGAAGTATAAGGAAATATTACAATGGATTTATACTGTGTTTGAGATACATGTAAACATATGTGATATACCTTTTGTCCAGTTATATTTATATTTGTCTTATATTTACCCTAGACATGCTACCAGGATCACAAAGAACATGTTACAACTTTCTTGTTTTCATTATACTGGTAACATGTGGTACTGTGCATTTCTGATACACAATCTGAATCATATTGTACCATAGCAGTCTATGGGAAGGAATTGAGCCCCTCCCACACATATACAATGTGCATGTACTGGTAAATAAGAGAATAGAAACAAAGTTTAGGACAGGCAAAATACTGACAGGTCCGGGATTACTCCAGAAATGGCTATAATAGCTAAATATGGCTATAATAGCTATAAATGGCTATATTGGAGAAATAATTTTAAGTACTAAAATATAAATTTTTTGAATTTTTCTTTCAAACTCAAAATCCCAAATCTATATGACCATCCACAGGGATTTATCACGCTAATACCGGTTGCTGTATTTACTATTTATATATGTGTGTTAAAAGGATCTAACTCGAAGTTAAACGAAAAATCGACAAGCCATCGTTAAGTCTTCAGAAATAGGCTAATCAATGGCAAAACCTATTTTCTGTGGTATATTTCGATAGATTAATTCATACTGAATCTACATACGAAATTTGAAATCAGTTCCTCCCTTACAAGCCGAGATATGCCCAATACCGCTCTCTTATAATCGCCGCATTTCTAGGTCGGACAAAAAGGTGTCTGGTGATAATTAAGCAGTAAAGACAAAATTTGGTTACTGCTTGATCGTTTAAAGGTCCGAACACTTCAAAGACAAACAAGTACATGATTATCTACTCTTCACATGCTTTTTACCATCTCAAACATCGCTGGTATACGAAAATTCCTCATATAGCTACCTCTTTGCATGCACGTATACATTTGTATGTCTTTCATAACTCTGCACATGTTGAATTTAATCTCACTTAAATCCTACGCTTTTCTGATTTCAAAGTCGTTAAAAAAGACTTTATTTGAAATTGTATGAAGCATATATGGGACTATTTCATGCAATGTGATGTATTTGAGATGTTCGCATCATTGAATGGTCAAGCGGTGCCTCAAGTTGATCACTGATGCCTGATTATCATCGGACACCTTTTTGTCCGACCTAGAAATGCGGCGATTATAAGAGAGCGGTATTGGGCATATCTCGGCTTGTAAGGGAGGTACTGATTTCAAAATTCGTATGAAGATTCAGTATGAATTAATCTATCGAAATATGCCACAGAAAATAAGTTTTGCCATTGATTAGCCTATTTCTGAAGACTTAAAGATGACTTGTCGATTTTTCGTTAAACGCCGAGTTAGATCTCTTTAACACATATATATATAGTAAATACAGCAACCGGTATTAGCGTAATAAATCCCTGTGTGACCATCTGATCAAAGTTTACAGAAGAAGTTGGTATGCAAAACTCACAGTTTTTAAGTTTTGACCAGGATAAGTCATCATAATTTTGACTCATTCAATCTCAAAGATGGTACATTTTACATGTCAACTTCTTTAGTAAACATTGTTCAGACGGTCATAAACATTTGCGATTTTGAGTATTAGATCAAAATTCCAAAATTTACTTTTTTAGTACATGTACTTAAAATTATTTCTCCAATATAGCCATTTATAGCTATTATAGCCATATTTAGCTATTATAGCCATTTCTGGAATAATCCCAGACCTGACTGAAGCTAATAGCTCTTATTGTAGTCAGGTAGTAGCCACTGGTGCCTTGGCATGAGTTTGACTTTATCAACAGTAGTCGATAAAAGAAATAGTGTTCTTGACCCCTGACCTAAAATTAGGGAATACCCAAGGTGCAAGGCATGTATAATGTCAGCAGAGCTGAGCTAACCATAGGGGTGAGGTATCATCGCTTGGTCACAAACCTTTTCCTCAATCCAGACCCTTTCTTCTATACGTCTATACAGTATATAAAACCCCAAGGGCGGACACTCTCTTTGTACTCGATCATGGCTTCCTCTTTTTTCCTTCCTAAACAGTGATTGGGATAAGCATGCGCCCTGCGCCATAGTCACATTCAATTCTAAAATGGCACATTTAAATTTTACTGAGTGCGCAAATGTGGCGCATTAAATTTTTAAACATATTGTGGAAATCTTCCGTTCTTTCAGGGGTTTTTTTTTCCTTGTTTTGGGGCCAAATTTCGGCCCCTTTCCAATGCCAAATTTCCTCTATTTTTCCCAAAAAATCACCCTGAAATTCCCAAAGAGGAATTATGAAAAAATCACCTGAGAAAATAAGTTTCAAAACCTGGAAGTCAGCACAAAATGTCCTATTTGAAGTGCATTTTTTTAAAGTTTTTTATTCATCCCTTGTTCAGTTCAAGCAAATCAATAGATTATCAGTGTTAATAAATGATACTTTAGGGTTATACTTTGGTGAGAATTTGTTCCAAAATTTTCCCAATTTTAGCAAAATGTCGCAAATTTTCCCAAATGGGACAGGCACAGGCACCTTCCCCAAAATAAAAAAAACCCCTGTCTTTTATTCAACGTGGTTCTAAATTCTGGTTCAAGACATGCAACAAATCTTTAAGACCATCTTTTGAGACTGTTTGGGTGAAATGAGTCCCCTTATTTCCCATGTTTAAGTACAGAAAAGTCTGTCTAGACATTTGTAGTGGCGACTGTGGCGGATGATGCAGATCTATATATGAACTTGCTTTTTTTTTTTTTTTTTTTTTTTTTTTGCAAATTGCTCATGGCACATTCATTTTCAACAATGGCACATTCATTTTGTAAATGGCACATTGACGTTCCAGGATATGGGGCCATTGTCACATTCACCTAATTGCCTTTTCCAATCACTGCCTAAAGGCTAAACCAACGGTCCATTAAATACGATTTTTAGTTTTGTTATCTCAAGATGAATGTATAAAACATATCCAAATTGAAAATTCATCCTAAAAGATGCACCGGTCGAATAAAGATCGATAGAAGTGGAAGCCACGATCAAGTACAAAAAAGTTATATAAATTTATTATAGCGAAGCGAAGCGAGCAAGCGGGCCCGAAGGTCCTGCATGCTCTGAGCAAGCTTTAATGGTAACACAAATGTATGAAACAAGTGGAAAAATGAACGAAAATAAGGAAGAAAAGATACATACTGACCAATTTATTTTTCTTCAACCAAGAATTGGCATGATGGGCGCCGCCATTTTATTCAGTTTTTTACGAAAACATTTCTAGATGAATCTCTATTTTTGTAGCTATATGGTGTAGATTTGGTTTTTACAGTGTGTAATATAAAGCTAGGATGAAAAGTAGTGAAATAGTTGAAAAGTGTTATCTTATGATGTCTGCGACAGGAGACTGAAAAATTTTGAATCCTTAGTTTTGTATCTTGTAAGAAAATATTTGAGTCCTTAGTTTCGTATGCTATATGGATTTTTTTAATCCTTAGTTTCGTATCCTATATAAACACTGCAACTTGCGTCGGCCCATGCAATTTCATGTACCTTCTTCGCTTCGCTACAAGGGCTTTGCCATAATTCATATTATATATTTATTATATAGGAAGTGTCCTCCCTTGGGGGTTTTAATATAGACATATAGAAGAAAAGATTTGTTTAGAGGAAAGGGTTTGTGACCAAGCGATGATACCTCACCCCTGTGGACAGTAGGAGCTAACCTATTCCTCCAAGCGTTCCCACTCCTCTGGCAAGAAACTTGAACCACCAAGCCACCTGACCTCCTCCTTGTTGTTGCTGTGAAGGGTTCTGCATGTTTCAGTTTGTCTCTTCTTTAATTTTTAATATATTTTTATCAATCATGACAGAAAAGACATGTATTTCTGTAATTATCGTTTTCTGACGTGTGCACCTGCTTTCACTTTGATTACCTATGGAAATTTTTCGAGTATACCGAGCCCGTATAACCATGCGCGCACGGATGGGTTTTGTCGGGTATTCACTGAATCAGGATACCTCCCCTGAAAAAGAAGATGTCGACACGCACTAATTTTAATGACTAGTAGTCTTCACATAGCTAGTTTGGCGTCGAAAAATTATAGTCCGCGGCGCAAAACTCACAAGTTTAGAAATCATTGGAAAACCGTTAAGAATGATTACCGGCAGTCATGACTGCCGGTATACTTTAATCAATCGTGACATACTTGCACGGATAAAATAACTCTTGGCAATATGATTGGTGGACAATTACAAAATATGCAAATATTCGTCAATGTTATTCAGAACCTGTGCATAAGATACTTTCATCAGGTCGGCTCAAGAGTCTAGATGACTTGACAAATGAAAGTCATATCGTATCAGTGCATTTTCATCCGAAAGATGCATCGAAAAGTCTTTGTACCGATACGTCCTACAACAATCACAGAACTGATCCTCGGAAATTTCCGTAACTTGAATCGGAAATAAAAACGGAAAAGCCCGGAAATGTGCGATTGGTCAACAAGAACAAAAATCGTTTATTCCAATTTTTTCGTACTAGCATTTTACGACATTTATTAAATTAATGTCAGCTAACTGCCGGCAAGCTTTTTGTAAAAGCTAATACTTGTTTTAATACTGTCGATATATCTTGATTTCTTGTTACTTATTTTACAAGTTAAACACCCCCCCCCCCAAACTTCTATATAATAACTTTTAGTGCTAAAATTTATCCAAATCCAAAATCAACTTTGATAGGGTGTTCAGACGGACTACGTGGCTACGCATCTAGAACATTTTACTGACATTAAAAAGTTATGATAAATATTACAAAATGTACCAAAACTCCATGCAGCAGTTATGGATAACAGTTACCCCATTCAGTCTAGGACCTGGTTTAGGCACGGTCCATTTGATATTCATTCTGAATTTTAATGAAATAAATAAATTTGCTTACGGTGAGTCAGAAAAAAGTAATCTTGCTCTTACAAGTAATCTGAATTTGAAGATTTACCATAAAATTTCGCTTAAAATTCCTGATAAATTTCCGGATCGCTACGCTCGCCAGTTTTCAATTTATATTAACGAAAAAAATTTGGCTCGCTTCGTTCGCCATAGTTTTCTGTCAAAATATTATTTCTTTAATGGCAAAGTTCCTACTTGAAAATATCAAAAGAATTCATATTATCAATTCATGTATAATGTATTACTATTGATTTTTTAATAGACGTTATAGATGCATATCATCATAGAGCCTAATTTTATATACAAACTTTGAAGGAGAACTTCAATTTTTCACCAATTTATATACAATACAATTCTAAATTTGAACATTTGTCTAGAAGACCATTCCCTCCGACCCTCTAACTTAATTGTATCATATATAAATTTTGCTTACTGAGGATTATATTGTCAAATTCTTTTATATATACCTCTGTTCCTTAGAAGTGAATTGAATTTCTGCATATTTAATAATATTTCAGAGTTTTAGTAAAAATAAAGAATTCCTATTAATAAAAAACAAGCATTCTTAACATATTGCACATCACTAATGTTTGAAAAAAAATTCTTGCTCCAACTTTGCACGAAAAAAATAATTCTGCTCCAGTCCAGGGCGAAAAAGATAATCATGCTCCGGGGAAAAAAAACCCCACGCCCCCTCCGAATATCAAATGGACCGTGCCTTAATCAAAATTGTTCAGGAAAGAACAAACTTACTGGGGAATAACATCTTGTAGTTCTATATATTTGTAAGGCATCTTGTATCTATAGCCCTTCCAACTTGAGTAATTATGCCTAGGTCCACTTTTCAAACGACGATCAGTTATGCCCAACAGAACAAGAACCAACTTGTATAATACGGTTAGGAACTGAATGAAACTGTGACAAGTCTGTCTGGCTTACGATATTTCAAGGGTCTATAGTACTTATTGCATAATTTACTCCAAGTTTTTTTTAAAGCGGTCTCAGAGGGGAAGTCGAAAATGGAAAGGGGGTTAGAAAGTCCTCCTACTTCTAGAGAATTCTCCTAACATCAAATATAACTTGCTTCTAAAAACAAAACAAAACGAAACACTGAGAGCAGCCGTCTACATATATGCAAGTCCGATGCAGAAATATTCACATTCACCCGAACCAAACACAATGTGTGGGCACAAAATATATGTAGTCATGTAAGTGCATAAGGGATACTTTATCATGATGTCATGATTTCCGATATACAAGTATAACATGTTAATCAAAAACACTTAAGGATATTCTTATCTTGCGAGATGATGCATTTCGTCATGTGAGTACTTTTTTTAACATATAAGGGTTGAAACTGTTTTAAACATGCTTCTTGTAACCATGCTTTTTTTCCTCTGAAATCTACATGTAAACAATCCTTCGGATAGTTAAATTTAGAAATAAAACTTTCTGCGATATCATAGCTACAAATCGACTAGACGCTTGGTTTGAAGAAACGACCAACCGAAATTGATCGAACTTGGCTACATGTGCCCTCGGGGACTCCTGCAGTGTCCACCAGCAGTGACACTCACCAAGTGGTACAAATGTTTAACGTCTTCAAATTCATTAGCATCATTTTAGAGCAGATAAATCTACATCATGGACCAGACATGCACGTTTCGGGTATTTAACCCTCGTCAGTGATCTTCAATCTGAACAATGTAATATGGCCAAAATCGGTGAAAATTATGACCTAAATATACCGAAAGACGTAGCAAGATGACTGGGATATGATGCTACAGGATCCAGGTTTTGGAAATTTGATAAAATTTTGTAAACAGAAATTTTCAAATGCGTTTGAAGAAACGACCAACCGAAATTGATCTACCATTAATACATCATGGACCAGACATGCACGTTTCGGGTATTAAACCCTCGTCAGTGATCCTCAATCTTTAACGATGTTACATGGCCAAAATCGGTGAAAATTACGTCCTTCATATACCGAACGTAAACTATGCAGTGTTATTCAGAATCAAAATTTCTTGAAATGTCTAAAACGTGGGTCCTGTAGTATCATATCCCACTCATCCTGCTATGTCTTTCGGTAAATTTTTGGACATAATAACTTTAACACTCTTTGGCCATATTACATTGTTTAGACTGAAGATCACTGACGAGGGTTTAGTACCCGGAACGTGCATGTCTGGTCCATACTGCAATCTGTTCTTAAATGATGGTATTGAATTTGAAGACGTTTAACATTGAAATTGTATACAATACTAGTACTAGTATGTTCTGTGGTAAAATAAATCAGTCCTCTTTTTTGTGCATTTCAACAATGTCTCACCAGTGATGCTCTAAGCCGAAGAAGAGGAATATAAGACGAGCGAAATTCTAAGTACATGTACAGAGCAATGCCTTTAGGTACAAAGCTATTGTAAGACTTATTTTTCATGAAGGGTTTGACCACATGTCAAATACTTGTGGATGAATATTTGTATACCTAATGAGACAATAAGTTAACATTCTGCAAGAAAAAGGTTGGATAATCGTCATGTGACATTTCTTGAAATTTCTAAAACGTGGGTCATGCAGCATCAGATCCCACCCATCCTACTACATCTTTCGGTACGCTTTTTCGGCATAGTAACTTAATTTTATGCTTTTTTGGCATATTACATTGTTTACATTTGAGGATCACTGACGAGGGTTAAGTTCCGAAACGTGCATGTCTGGTCCATGTTGCCAATTTATCTGTTCTTAAATGATGCTATTGAATTTGAAGACGTTTACATTGTATATTCCTTTATGTTTCTTATCTTTCAGCTTGCCTTTTCTGCTGTTTTCTACGAGGATATATACTTCATATGCATTTCACACTATTCAATGCTCAAGCAACCCAAATTGTACATGCGTGAGATATAATTCTACTGACATATTGGCCAAGTGTTCTCGGTTAAACCTACACCACTTTCCTGTTTTCGGCAACTTTGTGACACACATAGACTTGAGTCATAATGTAATAAGGGGAATTGATGCATTACAGAAGAAAGCTGTTCCTCTTATCGTCAGATATTTGGATATTTCATATAACGATCTGCAATACATTGCCAAGGGATTTGTAGGTAGTATGACAGCGTTACAGTATCTAGACGTGTCTTACAACAGAGAGTTAAATTTCGATGTCCTTCTTAACATTTCTGATGAACTGCCTGTAACATCAATTAGAACATTGCATTTGAGTGGAATTCATTGTCTATACGGACACGGAACTCGGTTTTTGAAGCGATATACGTCATCTTGGAATTTTACATCCTTGACTGAGATCAGTCTTGCTGACAACAGAATAGAAAACGTAGATTCTGGCGTCATTCGTAGTTTTCCAAAAACTGTCAAAATACTGAATTTGAGCAACAATCGTTTAATTTTCAACACATTTGTATATGAAATGACGTTCATGTCCAATATACAGCTTATTAACATTTCTAACCAGAATAAAGTACCCTCATTGTATGACCCAATTTCAAGTCTCTTACAAAACTGCACTGACAAGAAAAATAGCTTGCAATGTCAACCGTCTCAGATTCTTCAGTGTACTGATTTTCAATACTCCATACCCAGACTTGAAGTTAGCAATATCAACATCTCCATTTATTTTCCCGATACTTTACAGGTCGTTGACATAAGTAACTCACTGATTAACTTTGTACATTTCCAAGTTCCCGTTCATATTGTGCTGATTATTCGCAACATGAGAGAAATTTACATGCAAGGCAACATCATACGACGGCTCGATATAAGCGGCATCATTCCAGTTTCTACACAACATGTCGATCTGTCTGACAACTTTTGTTCTTACATCGAAAAATCATATTTTCCACCTGGAAGCAAGATGAGAACTCTCAACCTCCAAGGGAACCTTTTAGGAGATTTTCTGGATAGTGAGGCATCGTCAGATATTTTTCAGAATATACAATCCTTGCACACACTTTTGTTGTCCGGCAACAGAATACATGGTATGAACATGGATATACTCACACCCCTATCTGATCTCCGTCATCTTGATCTCTCCGTGAATGAAATTGATCAACTATTGATATCATTGAGGTATTTCAGTAACCTCACAATGCTAAACTTATCACGGAACAGGTTAATGTACCTTAACAAAGTTAACATTAAGGATTTAGAACACATATACACATCCCGACGCCCCGTACGTAAACTGAATATCAATTTGCGGTATAACCAGCTCCAATGCTCGTGTGAAACAATGTTCTTTTTGAAATGGATGTTACGGTATCAGGATGGTACATCAATAGAATTTCATAATCTAACACAATATACTTGCTCATCTCCCAACCTGACAACTCTCCATTTTGAAAATCTTGATAAAATAGTTGATCATTTTGAACGAATATGCAGTTCAGAAGAGCCCATTATCGTTCTTGGTACGATTTTTATAATAACGTTTTTCTTTATCATCATTTTTGGAATAGGGCACAGGTATCGTTGGAAGATTCGCTTTTTCTATTATTCTACAAAGAGAGTTTTTCGAACACTTGACACTGTCTCTGAAAGGCACTTTGAGTACGATGTATTCCTATCGTACGCTGACGAGGACAGGCATTTCGTTCATAACATAATACTTCACGAATTAGAGAACGACGAAAGAGGCTTCAAGGTTTGCTGTCATTTTAGGGACTTTACAGCGGGGCGGCCAATTGCAGACAACATTGCAGAGGCGATACACATCAGTCGGTACACGCTGTGTGTGATTTCTGCTCACTACTTGAATTCTTATTGGTGTATGTACGAGCATAACTTGGCAATGATGGAGATGGAACTGGCCCGAGGAGGTAAGGATACCGTGATTCTACTGCTTACCTCAACATTTAGAGCGGACGAGGCCCCATTGTCGTTTCTCAGGTTCATTCAGAAGAACAGCTATCTAGAGGTTCCGCCAGAAAATGAAGATGAATCCAAGCTCCTGTTTGTTGAAAGGCTTAAGAACATATTTGTGCGTAATCCTTAAATAGAACTTGTTTATAATTATCTGGGTTTTCTTTTGTTATTCTTTTTATGTTTCCATAGGAAACGTAAATGCAATATTTAAATACTGCCCCACATTCTATTTTTTAGAACAAGCTCACCTTGCGTTTCATTCAGATTTTGGATAAATCAGCAAATTCAACATACCTGAAGCGAAATAGATTTTTTTCTGCAATGGAATATAGCTGATATAAATCATGAATAAAAAATATGAAATAAAGACTATTAAAAGTCACGGCTTTATAGAATATATCTGAAATACCTCACAATGATACGAATCGTTGTCTTAGCTGCAAATGGTAATGTAAGTAATCTTCCTAGCTTTTGGGTACATTTCAAAATTGGCGACACTGTCTTCACGCATTTCGTTGGAATTCCCATGGGCACAAACTGTGTGATTCTTGTTTTCTGCAGAGGTATTTCTTGAAATGTAAAATAAAATCTATAGAGTGTTTAGGTCCAGGATTTCGTGATGAAATTTGAGGGAATGTTTTGCATCAAAGTTTTATCAAAAAGTTGAAAACTTGTCAAAATGTCATGGTGAGTTGATGAATAAAATAATGAAAAGAATCAATGATAGATTTTAAATCGAATTTGCAAGAAGACGATAATTCACCAAAAAGGACAAATATGGACGATGACCATATCCCAATAAACAGTACAAAATCGATAATTCAGTAAATCACAAACCGAAGGCATACAAATTCGGGATAAAACAGGAACCAAAACAAACAAACAAAAACCTCCACCACATGAAAAGAAGCGAACTCCCAATTAAGAGTGAGACCAGATACCCAGGAAGAATCAACATCTCCTGCATGCATAAGTTAAAAAAGATCCAAACGATAATCTCAACAGCATACAATAGAGCACAATTGAGCATCGACGGACCCCTAGCAAGCTAGAGGTGGAACCAGGTGCCCGGGAGGAGTAAGCATCCCCTATTTGGCTAGCCACACCCGCCGTCGATGTTCACTCACGAAAATGAAAACAAGTTCTAAAATACATGCACTGTCTCAGGTTATGTCTATAAAGAAAGCGCTTGGCGACAATGTCAGGGAAAAATTTTCAAAACACTTACTGTCGAACCCGTCGCGGGGAACTTTTTTACGAGCTCCAAACGGCAATTAAAGGGCATAGGTGCGACATAAATGAGTTAAAAAAGATCCTGACGATAATCTCAACAGCACACACAATATAGCACATAATTGAGCATCGACGGACCCATAGCATGCTAGAGGTGGAACCAGGTGCCCGGGAGGAGTAAGCATCCCGTTTGGCTAGCCGCACCCGCCGTTGATGTTCACGCACGAGAATGGAAACAATATCTAAAATGCATGCACAGTCTGAGGTTATGTCTATATAGAAAGCGCTATGGCGACAATGTCAGGGAGAAATATTCAAAACACTCACAGTCGAACCCCTCGCGGGGAACTTTTTTTCGAGCTCCACTCGGCAAAGGACATAAGTGCGTCACAAATGAGTAAAAAAGATCCTGATGATAATCTCAAAAGCACTCAAAATAGAGCACACAATTGAGCATCGACGGACCGTCCCTTTAATTAGGCAGAAATATCACATCCGGTTTCTTCCATTTCGGAAGATACAAGTAAAGTCTGTGGTTGGATGGTTCAAATGGTCATAGTGTATGACGAGTTCCCCGTATCGACCGAAGAACTTCCTCAGTGACGATGTCAGTCGAGCATTTATAAACGTATCCCTGACTGAGAAACTTATCCGAAAGACGCCTAGCTCTCAGAACAAAATCTGTATATTTGCTACTTGTTCTGGCATAACATATCAATTTGGATATGAACACGCCATACACAGGCGATCAAGGGATGTTGCTACTAAGAAAAGGAAAGTTTGTGATGCTGAAATTGAAGTCATCACGTTTGTCATAGAGTGAGGTGTTTATGTGACCATCGGTGTCATAGGACAGCATTGTGTAGAAATAGGATGCTGAATTATTTGTCTCTGTAGTTTCTTTGATTTCAAGCTCCGAGGGATAGATTCTGCTAAGGTAATCTCCGAATTTTGGATTATTGATGGACAGCATATCGCCTATATATCTGTAAGTGAAGTTAAAGTCAGAAGCTGAGTATTAGCCTCTGAACATTATTAATGGTATTTGGTCCGTTTACCGATATTTATATTTTCGTGTACCCATTCTCGAGTCATATCAAATCGGTTATAAGAGGACAGCAATATTACTTCTTTCAATTTATCCGAGTGCTGGTCGTATTTTTGAAATAATAACACTCACTTCAACCAGAGGAGCATAGACTGTTATACTATCCTTAAAATGCTTCTTATATCCATTTACTGAGTTCTATTTTTATCAGGGCCCTTAATTAGTCTTATTGTTTTTTGAGTACGACACTTTACAAAACGAACGCATCTTGATTATACAATAAATGTGCACCCCAGTATAAACTCGAGGTATGTTGTACGTAATCAGGATACCTAAACGATTTGCTATGAATATAGAAAGTGGTCATCCTGAGTCGACTTCGACTGGAGAGTTGTTTCTCCTAGTATCCGAAACGTGCATGTCTGATCCATGCTGCATATTTATCTGTTATTCAAAAATGATGCTACTGAAATTGAAGACGTTAAACATTTGTACTGCTTGGTGAGTGTCATTGCTGGTGGACAAGGAGTCCCCGAGGGCACATGTAGCCAAGTTCGAGTAACTAAGGTTGATCGTTTCTTCGACGTATTCGAAAATTTCTGTTATCAAAATTTCTTAAACTTTCTAAAACAGGGGTCCTATCGCATCATATTTCACCTATCCTGCTACGTCTTTCGGTACATTTTTGGACACAACAACTTTCACACTCTTTGACCAAATTACATTGTTTAGATCGAGGATCACTGACGAGGGTTAAGTACCCGAAACGTGCATTTTCTGGTCCATGCTGCAAATTTATCTGTTCTTAAATTATGCTAATATTGATTTTAAGACGTTTAATATCTAGAGGCGCTTGCATATATTTAAGAAATGAATGTTATTCAGATGGTTGTTATGGGGAATTTATATTACCATCTGGATTTTAATAAATTGAATGACGCCCGGTAGGGCGTCATGATAAATTTATCAAAATCCAGATGGTAATATAAATTCCCCATACCAACCATCTGAATAACATTCATTTCTTATATTTACATTTCTCATTTGTCGTTTTTATCAGTAAAAATATGCCTTTCAAGATTGAATTTCCCGCTGTCTTTGAGAGCGTTACTAGGAAGGCGTAACCAAGGAAGCGGCTAACTGAGTCAAGAAGTAGTGCCATTATGCGAGACATGATTTCACTAATGAGTTTTCAGAAATTTCGCATTATATTTTCAAGAAAATGTTTTCTTAATAAACGAGTCTTACGATGTAAACTATTTCCTCATTCGTCTCCAATCGTCAATTTCTTCATGTGCATGCATATCGAAGGTGTTATGTGATTCGGTTTCAAAAATGGTTCGCCAGGGGATCGTAGTTTACAGGCGCCAGTCTCTCAAAATTTAAACATACAAGGTTAGTGGCTGAATTCCGTGGTGACAAAATCTTGTCATTGAGTTAAAAGTGCCTTCAAATGTTATCCCGATTCTCATCAGTGGGTTAATTCTAAGGAAGATACGAGGAGACGAGAGACGTAAACATCGACAGTTTCACTTTGTCCCAGATTCCGTCACACGCACATGCATTCGCGGCATTCGTGCACAGGAGCTCAAAGAAATTTTGTTACAGCTTCTTACATCAGTTAAACGCAGGGTTAAATGTACCGTCTTCGAGTATATCGTTACAGGCGTTTACAGTAAGTACATACACTGATACTGAAATCGAGTTTGTATCTGCACAGCATTGAATCAAACGTGGTTGTTTTGAGATTGAGATTTGTAATGATCCGTTTGATTTGATGTTTAAAGCCTGTTTTGACCTGGTCAGTGCAGTTAGAATATTCAGCGTCTTAGAATAAAACTTTTCTACAGGGCTCATGCATAGCTAAAAAGAAGTTCGCCGTTCAGATTTTTCATAACGCAGACAAAGAAAAAGATTTATGTTGTATTTCGATTTAGGAACAAGACCAAAATGAATACTGCACTACAGCGTTTGACTACTATTTGGTATTTCTTTGAAAAATCTTTGTATTACACTTTATTTTATCAATAATCAATAATCAGTTTAAAATTTCGATGCCTTAGCAACCGACAAGGTGGCTGCCATTTTGTTTATAAATACGATTTTTTGTATTACGACGCAAGCCATTTGATTGGTCCAGCAGATGGTAATATAATTTTGCAGATGGTAATTTATGGGCAAATATCAACAATCTGCTTAACATTGAAGCCTATAGGGAGTAAAATTCAGAATGTAAATATTCCTCAAATGGGGATCTCTAACAGGAACCTAAAATTTCTGCCAAAGAACCACCTAATGAGAGAGCTATATCATCAATGAGATACACATTAGTTTTAGAAAAAAATCATAAAATTTTTGTCGCGGAGAATTAACAAATGTATGACAAGTCAAGTGCCGAAACACTGTAAAACTAGACTAGCGATATCCGCGGGGACTAAACAATCCATCCTCATCTTTGAAATTGTCAAACTGAATATTGAAATACATATATGTTCTATTATAAAAACTCAGTGCACCATGTTCATATTTCAACAAGTTATGTCTCATCAGTGATGATCACGGTCGAATTAGGGGAAATCCAAAAAATATGAAAATATAAAGAGGTGAAGTCCTGACCTAAAATTTCTGCCGAAGAACCAGTCAGGAGAGAACTATGTCAGGGTGACACCCAATTGCGCAAAAACAAATCAGACAAGATAAAGAGACACAATGGTGACAAGGAACAGTAAACAAAAAGGCGTCAGATATACGTGCTTTTTTGTCCTTTTGTCAATACCCCCCCCCCCCTTCATGTGATCATGAGTGTAACTGGGTGTATTTGGTCATGTTATTGTTTTGCATTGTTGTTGTTTTTTTTAATTGAAATTCCATGTTTTTTTGTGAATGTGTGTCTTGCTATGGACACTGCATCGGGTGAAGATGTGATGTTGTTTCCTTCCTCCTCTAATGAATCCTTTTAACAATAAGAAGTTCTGCATTACATTCTTGACTATTCATACATGTAGTATGTTAATGAAGTTCATCCATACAATGTAATAGTAAAATTGATCAAGACATTTTTTAAAAGTTGAAAGATCCTAATTGCGATAAGGACATTTTTCCTTAACCAATTTCGATCTCATTTTGACAAAACTTCAAAATAACCTCTTGCTCTGTTGAAACGTGTCAGAACGAAATCATGCCAATATCTCTATCTTTGTTCTTTTCTTCTTTGGTGCAACCTGCTTGCTTACCCATGTGAATGCTCATTTCATTACTAATATGAGTTTTGGCTGTGTCTAAAAATCACTTTGGATGGAAGCATCACTGATTTAATATCCAAAACGCATGTCTGTTGCATAATAAATGGTTTGACATTTTCTTCGGAAGGTATAGGGTTGGAACACTTCCATATTTGGAAATCATTTGGAAGTAGCAAAGAATAAATTTCAACCAGAAGTATTTGGAATCAATGCTTTGGGAATATTGAACATGGAAGTAATCTGGAAGCATTTGGAAGTGAGAAATACTAACTTAGAAATTTATCAAGGCAGTGAAGATACTCTGTTTGAAGTTTCGGTGTTATTATTTTGCGTAATGTCGTGTTTATTGCATATTTTGTGTTTTTGTGGATGCATTTTCTGTGAATTGTGGGTGGCCTTGTTGGTATCACCGTTTGCTTATTTTTTTTTGTTGGAATTTCAAATGTTTAAAAATTCTCGACACATCTCGCTTCCAGCTGTTATCAATTAAATTTAAATTCAATTTCATTTTTGACAATGAGCGAGTGTAAACGTGGGCGTTACAATTTGATGAAATAAAAGAAATCATTCGAACTAGTATGAGGTCTTATTTTCCAACGTCATCCTCCATTCCCATCTGTGAAAAAATACAATGACTGTTGTGCAAGTCCAGAAGTTCAAGTACCAGTATCCATTATCCAGTTAAGTGAAAGGGCTCTGTATATGTATTCCAGATAACCACATCATTTGTCATTGATGTAATGAATGACCGTCCTAAGTCGGTCCCCACTGCATTTGTTCTCTCCGCCCTGAATGTATGACAAATATGGATAATGACCATATCCCTGTATACAGCAAAAAATAGTTGCCAGAGTCACCTAATGCTCGACTGCATAGCATAATATCTCTCATGACAGCCAATTTATTTAAACTCCCTTTCTCAGGCAACAACATATATCAAGTCACATAAAAAATTTAAAGTTATAAATTAAAATTAGTTTATGGTGAACCAATGACAGAGGATACACTATGACAAAAGGTCACTTACACTTTGCTCATATGAGTATAAGTAGGTCAAGGTCAGATTTCAATAGTCTAACCCAAGATGCATCCAATATGCAAGTCTGGTGCATGTACCACTTATAGTTTGCTCAATATTGGCAATTTAAAGCAAAATGACTGAAGCAGAAAAAGTAGGTCAAGGTCAGATTTCAATAGTCAAACCCAAGATGCATCCAATATGCAAGTCTGGTGCATGTAGCACTTATAGTTAGCTCAATATTGCCAATTTAAAGCAAAATCACTGAAGCGGAAAAAGTAGGTCAAGGTCATATTTCAATAGTCTAACCCAAGATGCATCCAATATGCAAGTCTGGTGCATGTAGCACTTATACTTTTCTCAATATTGGCTTTTAAAGGTAAAATCATTCAAGCGGAAACAGTAGGTCAAGGTCATTTTTTGAAAGTTTGATCAAAGATACATCCAATATGCAAGTTTGGTACATGTAGCACTTATAAATTGCTCAATATTGGCTTCTAAAGGTAAAATCATTCAAGCGGTAAAAAGTAGGTCAAGGTCATTTTATGAAAGTTTGATCAAAGATACATCCAATATGCAAGTTTGGTACATGTAGCACTTATACTTTGCTCAATATTGGCTTTTAAAAGCAAAATCATTCAAGCGGAAAAAAGTAGGTCAAGGTCATTTTTTTAAAATTTGATCAAAAATACATCAAATATGTAAGTTTGGTACATGTAGCACTTATACTTTGCTCAATATTGGCTTTTAAAGGCAAAATCATTCAAGCGGAAAAAAGTAGGTCAAGGTCATTTTTTGAAAGTTTGATCAAAGATTCATCAAATATGTAAGTTTGGTACATGTAGCACTTATACTTTGCTCAATATTGGCTTTTAAAGGCAAAATCATTCAAGCGGAAAAAAGTAGGTCAAGGTCATTTTTTGAAAGTTTGATCAAAGATACATCAAATATGTAAGTTTGGTACATGTAGCACTTATACTTTGCTCAATATTGGCTTTTAAAGGCAAAATCATTCAAGCGGAAAAAAGTAGGTCAAGGTCATTTTTTGAAAGTTTGATCAAAGATACATCAAATATGTAAGTTTGGTACATGTAGCACTTATACTTTGCTCAATATTGGCTTTTAAAGACTTTATTGCTATCTTAACATTTACCTTATCATCTCAACATTTGCCTTATCATTTGAAATAATTTTAAAAATCCCAACCCCAGGGGCTATATCCTCATCTGGATATATTAAATGATGTATAATTAAACATTTGCAACAAAAAAAACCCAACAGAATATGAATATAGGAAAGGTAAATATGTAATCTTAACATTTACCTTATCATCTAGTTCGGACGACGCCGACGCCGACGCCGACGCCGACGCGGACGCCGACGCGGACACCGACGCCGACGCCGACGCCGGGGGTATTGCAATAGCTCTTTTGCACTAAAGTGCAGTCGAGCTAAAAATCGATAATTCAGAAAATCAGAAACCGAAGGCATACAAAATCAGGATAAAACAGGAACCAAAGCAAACAAACAAAAACCTCCACCATATGAAAAGAAGCGAACTCCCAATATGGGAGTGAGACCAGGTGCCCAGGAAGAGTAAGCATCTCCTGCTTGCATGCAACACCCGCCGCTTCAATTCGGTAGAACTGTCACATCCGGTAACTTCCATTTCGGAAGTTAATAATGATCCATGGATGTGGTCATTGTCCATATTTGTCATCCATGTTTCTATGGTTAAGTCTCATTGTGCTTTAGGCGTGAGTCAGTGATAACTTTTCCACCATGGTGAACATTTGGTTGAGAGGGGAACATATGACGTTATTGTACAAGGCAAGGGGAGAACGTGATGGTTAAATGGGTAGTCTTCTGCTCAGTATGTTTATTTCTTTATTTCTTAGATAAACTCTAGACAATAAAGTATGGTTTTAATGATAAAATAAGTCAATGACATGTCGACGTTAACAATTTATTTTAAAAACAAAATGTCACAGAGAGTAACCGTGATGAAAAGTGACAAGCTTACGAATATTTTCACTAAAGTTTGTGTATTTTTGAAGCCATGTTTATGCACAAGCGGAAGTGAATATGTAAATGGAATCACCGGTCACCAACGTCCAAACTGTAAAACTTAATTGCATTATCTCTGAAAAGTTTCTTCCTGTCCATGGCAGACAGTGACGACGTTAGCCGACTCAACAAATCAAAAACGTCCTTATACTCTGCTTTGGCTAGTTTACAAACTGGCCAATCAGAACCATACATACATCTGTCTATTCCAAATATGGAGATGATATGCTGAAGTGAAAAGAAAGTATCATCGATTCGATTATTGTTTAACAGAAATGACTTACTATTCCTCACTAGGTAATCAGTTACGTAACCAATGGTTAAATAATTTTACATTCATTTCAAATTTTGTACATGTACTCGATTGATAGATTTATAGATATAATAGGAATTACGTATAACCTCTATATAAGACACAAAATCTTCTGTTTTCCACGTTTCCCAGTCTGCCTCTGTAACAAGTCCCGATCTGATGTTAAAAAAACAAAAAGAAGACAGATGTATTGATAACTTACTATAAAAAGTGTTTTTTATATTAAAAATATGAACAGTGATTGGTAAGTTTTTTTTTTGCAAGCAGGCCATCTTCCATGATTTTCTGTCACTAGTATGTCAAGGGATCATCAAGTAGATTTATAGAAGGAGACAATCTTTGACATTCCTGTCCTTCCCATCAATGAATTTGAAAAAAATACTTACAATTTACAGTGGACATTTGGGAACTTGGCGATTTCAGCCATCTCTTCTTTCCAGCCGTCGATCTCTCCACTTTTTACGTAAGGTTTGGCTATATGGTCAACGACGAATTTCAACCTGTATAATTTTCCATCAAACTAAATTTATAACAGAAGAAATCATATATACGTGCTTGGAATTATGGAAACAATGAAACTTAAAAAAAATATACCAGAATTGAAGATAAAACAAATGTTACCTTGGAAACTTGGAAATAACTTGTGGACAGTACTTCAGAAGATGGGGCCTGAAGAAAAAAGTTTCTTATGCTGTACTAAATCATATATGTTAACAAAGATACAATAAAGCATATTATGCCATTTGACTGCATTGTTAAACACGGTGTAAATGCAAATATTGAAGAAATCTATGTATAGGAACTTCTTGCAACATTTTTTTTACTAGCGATGAAGCTACATTTCCCCCACTGACCTTAGTAACAAGTCGTAAGTCAGTCCTCTGTCCTCAAGAATCCTCAAACCTTTGTGCACGTCCTCCCTTGTCAGCCATTTGTCGTCCTCAAAGTCAAGAATATGCCGACATCCTTTGAATAGTGAATTCTTTTGAAGTTCGTCCAAAGTTTGTGGTAACTGTAATAATTTTTTTTATTAAAATGTGAGAATGGAGGATTTCTATATTACATTGACTTATGTTAACACTTTAGGGTTACATTTTTCAGTTTCAAGGGGATATTAAGATAAATTCTGCATCTTATACAATAGAAATTTTTGTTCACCTTTTCGGCTGTCAGGTCAACTCCTGCTACAATGCCTTTAATAATGGGATTTTTCTGCGCTTCTTCCATCACCCATTCTAAACAACAATTGAGTACATAATATTTGTCTTTTGAAATTTGGATATTCGAATTACTTTCATAATTAAGATAGCTAAAACGTACCTTTATCTTGCAATGAGAGGGAAAAAAACTACATGTACATGAACATAATCACTTCAGTAAACGATTATCAATTTTTCCATTTCTTATATATTACATACTGGCCTCGTCCGTATTCTTGTTCTGACACTGCACAAACACAGCATGTCTGACTGGGGTGGACTGGACGCTGTCGGCAAGGTCACTCACGGAAAAATCCCGGAAAATCGGCGCCTCAGCCTCGGTGGGCCATGCGTAGTTGAACCTCTTTAATTCCCAAATATCTACATACAGTATTAGTTAATATTCACTTATACATGTGATAACAATAAAATCAAAGCTCAGAAAGCACTGAAGGCACTGAATGAGAATTTCGTTTCATATTTATCTTTGTCATGGGAAATACATGTAAAGAATCATTATTGTGAGGCCTTCTGTAATTCTTTTTGTTACGAGCGTCAGAGTATCTAAAACAAATCCAGTTACATCTAACCCTTGAACCAACTTACATCTAAACCTCGAATCCAGTTACACCTAAACCTTAGTTACATCTAAACCTCGAATCCAGTTACATCTTTACCTTGAATCCAGTTACATCTAAACCTTGAATCCAGTTACATCTAAACCTTGGTTACATCTAAACCTCGAATTCCGGAACATCTAAAACTTAGTTACATCTAAACCTCGAATCCAAGTAAATCTAAACCTTAGTTACATCTTAACTTTGGTTACATCTAAACCTTAGTTACATCTAAACTTTGAATCCAGTTACATCTAAACCTCAGTTACATCTAAACCTCGAATCCCGGTACATCTAAACCTTGAATCCAGTTACATCTAAACCTTAAATCAAGTTACATCTAAAGCTTGACTTTTGCTATGTCGGCGAATAATGAGGTCATGAATAAGTAAAACTTGGTACATGTAAATAGGAAAGGAAATTTGAATGAGCTTAAACTGCATCACAGATGCAAAGTGCCGGGTTGCAAAACTTGAATGTAAGTATGAATAATTATGCAGACTTAAAATTTACATGAATTGTATAACTATTATGGTCTCGACAGATTGGAAACATTACTAGCACGTTTCAGGTTGATACTCATTCATATATAATGTAGAAACCATTTTCAATTATCTGACCTTTGATCTTTTGATTCCAAAATCAATAGGGGTCATCCTTGATTCATGGGAAACATTTCTGGCATGTTTCATGATTATAGGTGCAATACATGCTCAAATGTGGTCCCGAAACCATTTTCATTCATTAGAGTCCTATGACATTGATTTATGACCTTTTGACCTAAAATCAATAGGGATCATCCTAGTTTCATGGGAAATATTTCTGGCAAGTTTCATGGTAATAGGTGCTCTCCAGGCTCTAATATGGTCCGGGAACCATTTCCAATCATCAGAGTTCTGGGACCTTGACTTTTTGACCCCAAAATCAATAGGGGTCATCCTTGATTCATGAGAAACATTTCTGGTAAGTTTCATGATCATAGGTACAATACGGGTTCTGATATGGTCCGGAAACCGTTTTCAATCATCTGAGTCCTATGACCTTGACCTTTTTACCTCAATACCATTAGGGGTCATCCTTTATTCATGTGAAACATTTCTGGCAAGTTTCATGATCATAGGTGTAATACAAGCTCTAATATGGTCCGGAAACCGATATCAATAATCAGAGTTCTTTGACCTTGACCTCAAAATCAAAAGGGTCATCCTTGATTCAATGGAAACATTTCTGGCAAGTTTCATGATTAACCGTTTTCATTAATCAGAGTTCTGTGACCTTAACCTTTGACCTTTTGGTCCAAAATCAATAGGGGTTATCCTTGACTTATGGTGAGTAAAAGTGCATGAAGTTTCATTACATGAAGTTTCATTACACTAGCATATATCATACTTGACTTGTAGTCCGGAAACCAATTGTTGAAGCCCGTCCGCCCGCCCCCACATCAAATTAAGACCCGAGTTTTGCAACTCGGCTAACAATCTTTTTCCAAAGGTAAATTAAATACACAAAACAATAGTTCCAAGGTCTCGGGAACTGCTTTGCTAAGACAAAGAGGTGTGGATGATGGAATTCACCAACATTTTGGGGGCATAAGCATGTCACACATCTCTTGTCACGTGATGCATGCGATTGCTAAGGCTTCGCGAAACTCTCATAAATGTTAAACGTCTTCAAATTCAATAGCATCATTTTAGAACTGATAAATTTGCAGCATGGACCAGACATGCAAGTTTCGGGTACTTAACCTTCGGCAGTGATCATCAATCTAAACAATGTAATATGACCAACGTGAAAGTTACTATGTCCAAAAACGTACAAAAAGACGTAGCAGGATGGGTGGGATATGATGCTTCAGGACCCACTTTTTAGAAATTTCAAGAAATTTTGATAACATACATTTTTGAATGCGTTGAAGAAACAATCAACCGAAGTTGATCGAACTTGGCTACATGTGCCCTCGGGGATTCCTGGTCATTTTGCAGCATCCTTTCGGGTACTAAACAGATAGATTCTATTAAATGTCATGAAGTACTAAAGGAAGCCTTAGATAACTATACCAAACGATGGCGTAAATCGGAAGGAGTCGAATCGCATTCTCTGAATGACTGGAAAAACCTCATTTTGGATATTACTGGCATTCGAATAGATAACTTCCACAAAAATCCTCATCTTTTTGAAAATTCAAGTTCTAAATCTGAAACATATTTCAAATCCAAATTACGTGATTGACATGAAAAATTTGTCTTCGCTCCTGCAGATACAACAGACAACAACACCAAAATCATTTGTAAACGTTACTATATATCAACTTTAGTTTCGGAACTTTTGTCTGCAAATACTTATATCAAAAGCAATGAAAGTGTCCCCAACATTTTGAGCAAACATAACAGTGAAATTTCTTCATTCAACATCCCTGTTTCACATATTTATCCCTTTATCCTTATTTGTACCACTTGGTGAGTGTCACTGCTGGTGGACCAGGAATCCACGAGGGCACATGTAGCCAAGTTCGATCAACTTCGGTTGATCGTTTCTTCAACGTATTCGAAAATTTCCGTTATCACTGAAATTATTGAAATTTCTAAAAGATGGGTCCTGTAGCATCATATCCACACTGGTAAAGGGTTGAGTCCCGGTTAATAGTGTTGGGGCGGTTAAAAGAAACTAACAGTCCCGGTTAATAACAAAAATGGCTGAAATATACAACTGGGATGCTGTACATTTGATTTTTTCCACTAAATATGATAATTTCGAAAAATCTAAAGCCGTCATGGAACCCGTAATAAATTCACATATTGATACAAAAAGCCCCAAGCACCCAAAATTACTGCATCATCGAGCAAAGTCGTGCACAGTGTAGCTGCTCAAGCAACTTTCGATCTTCGACAACACATATTACCATTAATATCGATATTACAATTATATACTCTATTGCAAATGATGTGTATTTATTGTAAAAGGTATTCCTTATCAAAAAATAAGTCCAGTTTAAATGAACAAACAGCATATATGACTCGAAAAATGTCATTTAGTTTTCTTACAGGGGAGGTTAACATCCAATATTATGAGAGAAGGTTAAAATTGACTTTCATTTTGTGATATCCCAGCCATCCTCCTACGTCTTTCGGTACATTTTTGATATAATAATTTTCACACTCTTTGGCCATATTACATTGTTTAGATTGAGGATATCTGACGAGGGTTAGTATCCGAAACGTCTGGTCCATGCTGAAAATTTATCTTTCTTAAATGATGCTATTGAATTTGAAGACGTTTAACAATTGGATGGGATTCTATACTTAGGTTCTTTTTTAAGAACACCGCGGAGCTGTCTGTCCTGGATAATTGAAAAGTCACCTGTAACAATATGACCAGCTGGTTTATATAGGTATTCAGACGTTCAACATTCTCAAGAAGCAGGACTTGATTCAAGTATTTTTGGATCTGATGTTACTTTATTATAGTTAAATACGAAATTTCCAATAGGTTTCTTATACTTGTAACAAATAAGAGGTTCTAAATTCTCGAAATATTGAGGAATAGTACTTCGACGGCGGGTGCGCGCGGCTAGCCAACAGGGGATGCTTACTCCTCCCGGGCACCTGGTCCCACCTCTAGCTTGCTAGGGGTCCGTCGATGCTTAATTTTGTGCTCTATTGTGAGTGCTGTTGAGATTATCGTCAGGATCTTCTTTAACTCTTTTGTGTCACACTTATGCCCTTTGCAGTGTAGAGCTCGTAAAAAAGTTCCCCGCGAAGGGTTTGACAGTAAGTGTTTTGAATATATTTCCCTGACGTTGTCGCCATAGCACTTTCTATATAGATATAACGTCAGACAGTGCATGCATGTCATATCTTGTTTTCATTTTCGTGCTTAAACATCGACGGCGGGTGCGGCTAGCCACAGGGGATACTTACTCCTCCCGGGCACCCGGTCCCACCTCTAGCTTGCTAGGGGTCCGTCGATGCTTAATTTTGTGCTCTATTGTGAGTGCTGCTGAGATTATCGTCAGGATCTTCTTTAACTCATTTGTACGCGATTAACTCATTTGTACGCTATGGTCCCGAAAAATATTAGAGATGTTCAAAATGTTAAATGTCTTCAAATTCATTAGCATCATTTAAAAGCAGATAAATTTACAGCATGAACCACGCAGCTACGTTAAGGTGCTCCACGCAATGACGTTAGAGAAAATTCCGCGAAAACATTGTGTGACGTTACAAATGACGTCACATCAGTTATCGTATGTTAGGGATATTTCAAGGGATAAATTGAACTGGATCGATTTTCAATATTATTGAGCTTTCATCTTATTCCTTACATCAACTCTAAATGTTCCCAGTATCTTACTTACGAGAAGTAATGAAATAATGCGTGTTTTTCCACAGTTTTGCACATCGGGTCATTGTAGGTCAAGCATGCGCAGTCTGAGTTCAGGGTTAAAGGGAAGCTTTGGATGAGAAACCGCTTTTAATTCACAGAGGAATCGCTGATTTTCAATAATTAAATCAATATAAGGAATTGATAATTGTATCCTAATAAAGGAGCACAATTTTTTATTCGATTAGTTGTTAGATATTGTCCATATTTAGCAATTTAATGGAGTTTTACTGATTTACCGGCTTTAAAATAATTATTTCCTATTCATTTTTATATTCATTTAGTTGCTGCCGGGTTTTTTTTTGGGGGGGGGGGGGAAGGGTGCCAGCTCATGCACATTAATGCAGCTTATTCTTAAGCAATATTTAAAAAAATATATATAATATATATCATTACGAATACGGTGCTAAAATACATGTGTCAATAAATGGCTATACGGCGGGCACTGTATTCATAGCCGGTACAACAGAACAATATCGAGACTTCAGATACGGTCAACTTGAACTAGACTAAATCTAAGAAGAAATAAAAATAGTAATAAAACAAATTGTAATCAGCAAGAGATCGGGCGGGTTATAATTAGACTAAAACATGATTAGCCTAGCCGGGAAAGAACCCCCCCCCCCCCCCCTCTCTCTCTCTCTCTCTCTCTCTTATTTATTCAAGTTATATACATCTTTTTATTATGAATATTTTGTCACCGATAGAGCTCTGCTCACGAAAGCCCTGTAACAAGTTTACATTCAATTTTGTTAAATACAAAATTAGAAGACGGTCAGTATCGCGGTCTCAATAGTCCGCCGGGTTGGATTCAGTACGAGGAAATATTACATTGATACATAGATTTCAATATTTGATCAGCAGAAGTTTTATTGTCTAGCGGCAATCTTTATCACCATTACCTACCACAAACTTTCCCACAAAGAAAATATTTAATGTTTTAACTTGAAAAACATATATATACTAAAAGCGGATGCCCGGACGAGGCTTACCCTCCGGGGTCAAGCCCCCCCCCCCCCCCCGGGCCTGCCTTCTTAATATATGTATATTACATTCTCATCGTTGTAAAAATAATACTAAAATAAAAAAAAACACTTTACATTGTATCAGATATTAAAAACCCGTGTTATTATGTTGTACACACGTATATAATGTTGCATGTTAACTAATGTTTTCCCGGGTCAGCCCCCCCCCCCCCCCCGGCCTGCCTTCTTAATATATGTATATTACATTCTCATCGTTGTAAAAATAATACTAAAATAAAAAAAGAAACACTTTACATTGTATCAGATATTAAAAACCCGTGTTATTATGTTGTACACACGTATATGCTGCATGTTTACTTATGCTTTCCCGCTAAATTTCTATGACGTAATCCAGATCACCTGTGCGTTTAGGTCCCATCTGAAAATAGACTGATATAGGGTAGTTGTAAAAAAATGTAATTTGCAGGTGACTACCCTTATACGATTTCGATATTTTTATACAGAATCTATAGAGGACACTTCAATTTACCAAGATTTTGCTGCGCATTTCATAGAAATTTTAATAGTTGTGTAAAATGTGGATGTAAAGTCGAGTTTTGCAGTGTTTTTACCACTTGTTTTCCTTCTCGGTATATTTTCTCCTCTTAATCGTTTTAAGTGTCACAATGCCCAGCACATTTCTAAATCTGCAGGATATACTGAAGAAAACGATATAACATTTCTATTATTTTTTCCTAATTTACCACTTGCAAAATTCAATTCAAAACCGAGACAACACTGTAGAGTTATATTTAGGGCTGTCACGTGACACAAGGGAATCCCCCTGGTGAATTTTTTTTCTTAGCTACCAGACACCTACCAGATATTAAAAAAATACAGCTTTGAACTAAAGAAAAAACGTTTAAGCTGTAATTGAGGGTTGAATGCCAGGCACCGTAAAAATGGAATATTTTCAGCGCGACGTCAGCGTGGAGCACCTTAACGCAGCCGCGCAGGAATGTAAAAATAAAAAGATCGAAATTGTTGTTAATAAATGGATTTTTTATTAATCGTCTTTTTTTTGGGGGGGGGGGTGTATTTAACAACCGGATAAAGTTTATTCTGTGCGAATGTCACAATGATATTTAGTCTGAATCAATTAGTATTTCTTAAGTATACAAGTATATTCTGTGATTGGATGATTCAAATGGTCTAAGGCGGAATATCATCCACAATTCTAGACAATGGCACATCATAGTGTATGACGACCGTAGACGATGTAAGTCGGTCACAAACGTATCCCTGACTGAGAAGCTTATCTGAAAGACACCTAGCTCTCAGAACAAAATCTGTATATTTGGTACTTGCTCTGTCATAACGTATCAATTGAGATATGAACACGCCATAAGCAGGCGATGAAGGGATGTTGCTACTCAGAAAAGGAAAGTTTGATACTGAAACTGAAATCGTCATGTTTGTCACGTTTGTCAAAAGTGTCGTCTGTTCGAAAATCAAAAACTTGCTAAGGGACTGTTTGCTTCCTGTAAGGTTTCATGAAATTCGGAAAACCATGAAAACCTTACAGGAAGCAAACAAGTTTGCTTCCTGTAAGGTTTCATGAAATTCGGTACAACAATTGCTGCTGTGAGTAAGCCAGAGCTCTCCGAGGTCATGTTTTTTTTTTAACAGTCGGCTCAAAAGCACATTCATATTGGTCATTTGAGATCCCCGAGTGGATTTTTACATTAGGACTACTCATCTATAACGTCAAATTAGTGGCCCGACAGCTTCGTTGTCTGATATTTGACGATCCAATGGCTGGTCACATCGAATCTTTCGAGTTTAGTATTTGTTCAGCTTCAGTCCGTGACCAGGCTGCTGATAACCTTGTAAACCTTGAACTCCATGTATACATTTACGTATTTTATTATGGAACTCACAAAAGGTAAAGACTGAAATACACAAAGAAAAAACTGTGTTACAGAAGTATTTGAATGACATCAATTAATTTCAATAAACAATAATGCAGACGTATAGCAAACTACATTCAATATGAAAATGCCACACAAATACTGTAATCACTTGACTAGAACACTGATTTGGCAAAATAGTAAGAAAAATCTATTCAAACAATAAATGTCATCAACGTTAACACTGTGAATGCTGAAAAATGCATAAACTAATAGGGTCGAGTTTCCTCTGATCTTATCGACAAATTGAAATGGGAAATTCCTGACTAGATAAACGAAATTAAGGTAAAGGGACATTATAATATTGAATTTATAACCATTATACATACACGGTTGTGCCTCCTCCTGAGCAAACATGTAAATAAGTGCCACTTCTTGCGGCCTGGAAAAAGTTCAGTTTGCGCCTGGCGCCTAACATTCGGTATCACGGATCCGAACCGGTAAGTATAAATCCGGATGAGTTACGGGGGCAGCACACTCCCCGCCTGACGTTATCACGTCACTACACTATAATTAGAAGGCGAGTGCAACAGTACGAGTTCAGTTATTGGTCGGCTGTATACCACAGGAATATTATCCTTCACAGTCCGTACGTTGACCTTGCGTACTTTCCCGTCCGCACTAGGAAAGACCTCTTCAATGATTGCTGTAGGCCATGCATTCCTCTTGGCGTCCTTCTCCTTGAGCAGGACGACATCGCCAATAGATAAATTGTCATTTTCGTCCTTCCATTTGCGTCTGGTTTGAAGACTTTGAAGAAATTCGTTTTGCCAACGCCTCCAAAACTTATCGGCCAACACTTGTACATGTTTCCATTGCGACTTGTAGATTTCTCTTGGGTCGATTTCTTCAAAAGGAGCTACGTCACCACCTTCCTTGTGGGTAAGTAGATTTGAAGGTGAGAGAATTTGCGGATTCTCTGGATCAGACGATACAGGTACTATTGGTCTATGATTAATAATGGCGCATACTTCGGCCATAAAGGTAACTAGTACCTCGTGTGTTAGACTCTTTGTGTGGTTTTCTAGGAAGAGCGATTCTAGAATCCTCCTGGCTACCCCAATCATCCTCTCCCAAACGCCACCAAAATGAGATGCGTGGGGTGGATTAAATTTCCAACAGCTGTCATTGTCTAGCAGAAAATGTTTTACGGTCGGGTCGTCAATATTAATGGCATCTACCCTTAAACTGTCGGTTGAGCCGATGAAGTTTGTACCTCGATCGGAATGATATTCACGAACCTTTCCACGGACAGAAACAAATCGCCTCAGGGCGTTTATAAAGGACGATGCCGTCATCTCCTCTACTATCTCTATGTGAACGGCGCGAATGGTGAGGCATGTGAAGAGTATAGCCCAGCGTTTACTCTGTGCAATCCCACCTCTCGTTCTCCGACTGACCACATGCCAGTGACCAAAGGTGTCAACGCCGACAAAGCTGAAAGGTGGTGTCGGGTGAAGTCGACATGAAGGTAAATCTGCCATAATCTGATTTTCCTGTTTACCCCGAAGTTTTCGACACGTGACACAAGAGTGAAGTATCGACGATATGAGCCGTTTGCCGGCGATAATCCAAAATCCCCCTGATCGCACACTGCCCTCCGTGATGTGCCTTCCCTGGTGATGCACTTGCTCATGAAAATAACGCACTAGTAGAGTAGCGATGTGAGCTTTCTTGGGAATTACAATTGGGTGTTTCGAGGGTTCATCCATAGACGCTCGAGTCAATCGACCACCGACACGAATAAGACCGTCCTCGTCAAGAAAGGGATTCAGACTAGCAAGCGGACTGTCTCCTGGTAGACGTTGTTTCTCCGTCAAACAATGTATTTCCTTCTGAAACGCTTCCTGTTGAACTTCCCTCAAGATGAACTTTTCAGTTGATATACGTGCGGCGGCAGTTTTGGCAGATTCATGAAGTTTGAGCTGCTTGTTGATAGCGCATTCTCTGAGAATTGTGAAGACGCTTATGAGACGCTTCCATGAAGAGAATCTCTCAAAGTCCTTGCAAATTCCTATTTGCTCCTTGGTATTGGTTTTACAGACATTCACGATCGGACGGATCTCCTTGTCCTTATCAGGATTTTGTAGCTCGAAAGCCTCTGGTGTACTTGCACGCAATTTTGGCTTCGGTGGGTTAAGCCAAGCACTTGATTGTAAGTCTTTTGCCAAGATGCCTCTAGAGCCAACATCAGCTGGATTCGACTCCGATGACACATGTGACCATTGGTTGATAGATGACACGCTCAAAATTTTGTCCACCCTGTTTGCAACATACGTGTAGAAGCGTCTGGTGCGATTGTATAGATATCCTAGAACGACCTTGCTGTCGGTGTGGAAGCGTATATCATCAAGCGACAAGTGAAGTTGTTCAGTAATGGTGGCAGCAATTTCTGAAGCTAAAACTGCCGAACAAAGCTCTAAGCGAGGGATCGTGTGTCCATGCTTTGGCGCTAATTTAGATTTGCCGAAGATGAAGCTTATGTCGTGATCATCGTCAGAGGTGTAGACGAAAAGGTACGCCACTGCTGAAACAGCTCTTTCTGACGCGTCTGCATACACATGAAGTTCTTTCCTCACTGCTTTGTCTAAATCAGTAGAGACGTACGGTCTCTGAACGGATAAAGTCGGTAGGTCTGACAACGAGCTCCTCCAGTCATTCCAACGTTGATAGTACTCAGGTGGTAAAAGATCATCCCAACCACAAGCCAATTCGTCTATCAGCTCTCTGAAGATCATCCTGCCCAACAGTATAAATGGAGCAGCAAACCCTAGAGGGTCGAATACACTATGAAGCGTTGAAAGAACACCACGCTTGGTGAAGGGTTTGTCATCCGAATTCACCTTGAATGTGAAAGAATCTGTCTGAAGATTCCAAAACAGACCGAGACTCCTTTGCAAAGGAACGTCTTCCATGTCACCAAAGTCAATGTTCTCAAGATCAGCTGACCTATCTGCAGCAGCGAAAGAGTTGACGACTTCCAAACTATTCGACGCTATCTTGTGTAGACGGAGATTGCCTCCCTTCTGAAGAGCTTCTTGAGTTCTTTTCATGATATCAACGGCCTGTTGCGGTGTAGATGTAGATAGCAAGGCGTCGTCCACATAAAAATTGTTGTTTACGAAATATTTAACATCTTCTCCGACGTTGGGAAGGATGTCAATAGCCTTTCTTAACCCGTAGGTCGCAACAGCAGGGGATGGGGAGTTGCCAAAAACGTGCTTGAGCATCCTATACTCAACTAGTTCCATCGTTGGATCGTTGTTGCGATGCCACAAGAACCGTAGGAAGTTCCTGTGTTCCTCCGATACTATGAATCCAAAAAACATCTGCTCGATGTCTGCAGTGATTGCTATTTGTCCTTTCCTAAAGCGTAGCAATACACCCATCAAGTTGTTGGTCAAGTCTGGTCCACATAACAGAATGTCGTTTAAAGACACATCGTTGAATTTCGCGGACGAATCGAATACAACCCTAAGTTTGGTGGGTTTCTTAGGGTGGTAGTCCCCAAAGATCGGCAAGTACCAATGTTCCTCATTGGTTTTCAATGTGGAAGCAAGCTCTGCGTGCTTGCTAAGAATTCCTTCCATGAACGTAAAGAAGTGTTTTCGTTTTACAGAGTCTTTCTGCAGCGATCTCTCTAGAATCGTAGCACGTCGCAACGCAACTTCATGGTTGTTTGGTAGAGTTCTCCTCGAGCTCCGAAAGGGTAGAGGGGCAACCCAGCTGCCAGCCTCGTTCCTGTGAAATTTACCATCCATGATTTTGAGGAAGTCCTTGTCCTCTTGCGATAAGGCGCTTTTATCATCGTTCGGTGTTCGTACAAACAATTTATCATTGACGTCGTTCACATCGTTTGTTCGTATGTCACGAACTTTAAAGTTGTTGGTGCATGGTGGAAACACTGATGCTCGACCATCTTTAGTTAAACTGACCTTGTTTACACGTATAGAATCTGGGGTGTGAACACGGTTTAAGCAAGCTTCTCCGATTAGAACCCAACCAAGCTTGAGTTTCTGTGTATATGGAGAACGGTCACCTATCCTTTGGTCTAATACATAGTGAGCCTCTAAGACATCTCTTCCCAGTAAGAGAAGAACAGGCACATGTTCCTGTAGAGGCGGGATGAATGCTGCTATGTCCATCAGATGCGAGAAATGTTTTGCGATTTCCGGAGTAGGAATTTCCTCGCGAACACTTGGGACGTTGTCACATTCTGTGAGTACAGGCAACTTCAAGGTCTCAGTTGCGTCCCAGGATTCTATTACAAATCCCTCAGCTTTTCGTCCATAAGCTGTGACTGATCCTGCGCATGATGTAATAATGTAGGGGAACGGATCCGAATCAATGTTCATCAAATTAAAGAATTCAGATTTTGCTAGCGACCTATTGCTCTGGTCGTCGATAATAGCGTACGCATCTAATGCTTTCTCGCGTTCTCCCTGCGGATAAATTCGTACTAATACAGTCTTGGCACATGACTTGCCACCAAAATGATCACCACAAATCTGCAAACAGTTGGTTTTTACACCTTCTCTCTCCCCGCCCTGCTCTTTCTGAGGGTCCGAATGAAGAGCAGCTACATGATCTTTACTGTCACACGAGTCACATTTGATTTCAACTTTGCAATCCCTAGCCATATGATGCGAATTACAACATCGGAAACATACTTTGTTGTCCTTAAGAATCTTTTTCTTGTCCGCCAATTTCTTGGACTTGAATGTGCGACAGTCCTTTAGTAAATGAGTATTACCACCATTGACGTGAATCGTGCATTTCACAAGTAAATCTTGTGGCTTTGTGTCAGTTTTGTTTGCACCAATGTGTTGAATGCGCTGCTTGGCATCACATGGTCCTTTCTGTATCCTTGGTTGACGCGACTCATATTGGAATCCAGGGTCATTACGGATACGACTCATTTCCTGAAGAAATTCCCCTAAAAACGACAGAGGCGGATATGCTGTCTGGTGTTTCTTCTTGTAATTGGATGCCTGGGTAGTCCATTTTTCCTGAAGATTCCTTGGCAACTTGTTTATGATAGGGATGATCCCGGAGGAAGAGTCAAAATAGGACAAAAGGGTAGCATATTTCGGATTTTCCTTGCACCCGATAATTTCCGCAACAATATCCGATAGGTCGTACAACATTTTGTTGTCTTCCGGTCTGAGTTTAGGGAGGCTTTCTAATTTCGCTTTAAGGGATGCCTCTACTAACTCTGGACTCCCATACCTCTCCTCGAGACGCTCCCAGAGTCTAGCAACACCTCTGTGTGGAAAAGACGAATTGGCCGCTCGAATACTAACTGCGTATTTGGATGATTCCGGGCCCAACCATTTCGCCAGCAAATCCATTTCTTCAAATGGGGTAACCTCCAATTCAGTAATTATACTTCTAAAGCTATCCTTCCATACTGCGAAGTTTTCTGGACGGTCATTGAAGCGACTAAACCGTGAGAGTAGGAGATCCTTTTTCAAGAGGAACTTTGTCAAATCCTGTGTGGGATGAATCATCAGACTCCCCATGTCATGAGTTGGAAAATGACTATGCTGATTCCTTACATAGTTCGCAGTTTCTTGTAACCGATCAGGGATAATGTCAAGGTCATCAACGACTTGACTTGCCTGTTGTTGAATCTGTCCAGCGTCACTTTTCCTTTTTGTGGTTGAAATAACGCTAGCTGAATCATCGGTTGCAGCATTCGAAATAGCTTCAAGAATATCAAGGCGTGCATTTTTAATGACAGGTCGCATAGATCTGATGATAGTCTTTGACCGCCGATACTCGAATGAAAACCTACCAAACTCATCTTGACTGTCCTGAGTATTAACTTCATCGAGATATTTAGAAAAGCGGTTTGACAGCACACGATATTGTTCACTCAAGTCTTGAAGTTGATTTTCTAGGTCACGCAAAGTACCTATATCCTTTGCTTTATCAACCTCATCAGGAATATCTTCGATCTTACGCCAGATCTGATCAAGGTTATTATGAAATGCACGCACTTCATCCTCATAGTTTTCCTGAGCCTTAGGAGTCAACGTACGTGTGCGACGTGGTTTATCTGACTCAGACTTAGTGTTTTCCACGGACTCCGAGGTCTCCTTAACAACGGGTTTCGCTTCACCATCACCGGTTGACATATTTAAATTTCAGATAGAAAGAGTTCTTATGAGAGGGGAAGGTAAGTAGCTTAACACACATAAACAGTTGAGAAATGAAATTGCAATATTATAGGATAGACCTGTGCCTTATGGTTCTACATAAGTGTGTAATACCGATTACCGATAAGCATTCCCATACAACTGGGGTGCAATCTATGCACACTATACTACTAATTACTTTTTACCCTATTGAGACATCTTACACTACTAATGACATGTGCAACAGATCTAAAAATGTACATGCAACAATGATAATCATGAATGTTCAATACTGAAATGTTCATCAATGTCATATGAATATGCCCTCAAAGTTCTGGATGTCCACAGGTATATACATGTATGCACCGTTTACCAATAGGTAATAGTCTTACAAGTACATATGAGGTATGTCAAATCTCAAACATAAGTGATATCTTGTTTTAAACTTCACAAAGCTCCTACATGTAGTAAATACCATCTACACTCTATCATGTCAGTATTTGAGACTCAATATAGGTCAAACACTAATGCCATAGACTTATAGGCTAACCGCATAGTACATAAATGAATAACATATAGCAATCATGCAAATGTCAACAGCAAACAGTCTTTCTGTTCATATGCAATAGAAAAGATATATAATAGTCATATAATACAATCTTTCTGTTCATGTACAATAGAAAAGGAATATTATGTATATAGTCATGTGATACACAGTCACACACTGCACTTATAACTGAAGTTCATGGATATGATGCCCACTGGCTGCTTTCTGGATGGTAAGTACAAAGTTCAATGTCACTGTAAAGTTCAGATTGGTGCCTCACCATGGAATATTACGATCAGTTGCGTAAAGTTCAGTTTGGTCCCTGACCACGGAATGTTACCAACGTCCAACGAAAGTAATACAAAGCCCAGCCTCGTAGATGTACGTAGTGCGACCCCAGGTCCTAGTGTGATGTCCCAACGAAAAAGGCCCTGCCTTCAGGATACATCGAGAATGGCCTGCCTCCAAGATGCTGCGAGAATGGCCCTGCCTTCCAGTAGCTTGCATGCAGGTGAGATTAGAACCGTTCTTTACTGTTCAGCTTCAGTCCGTGACCAGGCTGCTGATAACCTTGTAAACCTTGAACTCCATGTATACATTTACGTATTTTATTATGGAACTCACAAAAGGTAAAGACTGAAATACACAAAGAAAAAACTGTGTTACAGAAGTATTTGAATGACATCAATTAATTTCAATAAACAATAATGCAGACGTATAGCAAACTACATTCAATATGAAAATGCCACACAAATACTGTAATCACTTGACTAGAACACTGATTTGGCAAAATAGTAAGAAAAATCTATTCAAACAATAAATGTCATCAACGTTAACACTGTGAATGCTGAAAAATGCATAAACTAATAGGGTCGAGTTTCCTCTGATCTTATCGACAAATTGAAATGGGAAATTCCTGACTAGATAAACGAAATTAAGGTAAAGGGACATTATAATATTGAATTTATAACCATTATACATACACGGTTGTGCCTCCTCCTGAGCAAACATGTAAATAAGTGCCACTTCTTGCGGCCTGGAAAAAGTTCAGTTTGCGCCTGGCGCCTAACAGGATACAGATCCCAATTAATGCATATCTAGGTCATTGTCCCGTCAAAGAGTTCCTATTATTTTCTTATTATTTTCAACAATTGATGGAAAATACACATAATGTTTATCTTGAATTGTCTTCCCGTCATTGTTTACTACATAGATGAAATAAAATTTTGAATATAGTTTAAAGTGTGTGAGACATCTACATGTGTGGAAGAATACGTGTGAAAATAGGTCCTCAAATCATAAAATTCGAATAATTCCGGTCCGGAACCAGGTGCATGACTTTGAAAAAATATTAAAAAAGTTGTGTACTTTTAATCTTTACGGCATTTTTTCTATGTGATTCAAATAAAATTTCTAATCATTTAAAAGTAGTGTCAATGTGTTTAAGCCGGTGCGATTTGAGAATTTTTCTCCTATTTTTGGTAAGAAAGTACTTGAAAAATAACTGGGATCTGGATCCTAGAAGCGCGGTTTGATATGCAAGTCAAACGGTTCTAATGATGACAGATTTCATCTATATCATAAGGAACCGTAGATATTATGGAAATTCTGGCATTTTAGTGTACATTCTGAGATATATACTTGAAATAAAACGTATCACAGACGCTATACATGTACATTTCATTGTTATTTCATCCTGACGTCGAATTTACCGTTCAAGAGTTAGTGATCACAAATAAACATACCTTGTATCATAAAATTATATACAAAAACGATGTAGTGTTGTTTTTATTTCATGAAAGAAGGCTAATACTGGTGCAGAATGTGATTTTGATGGGTTTGACATCTATTTGACGTGTACATATTACACTCTCATTCAAAAAAAGGCGCCGAGCACCCCCCTCCCCCTTCCTTAAAGACGCCGAGCGCCCCCCCCCCCCCCCCGATGATAGAAAGTTTTGTTGTTTATTTTTTTCTTAACCAGATGTGATAAGAAAAGTATAAATTGATGATGAAGTTTAGCATATATATCGGTATGCTGAAATTTTCGCACCCCCCCCCCTTCCGCATTTTTTTTTTTTTTTGTATTTATCGTTATGAACTGCTATGAAAACGAATCATTTATTTAGAAAATAATTTTCATTTGATGTATAACTTATTTACAAGTGGAAAAGTAGCAAATTTGGAGTCTAACGTACAGTTTAAAGCTTCATTCTGGGCCTTTACCGGGCATAAAAGGAAAAACGCGGAATTGTAAAATTAGGGGGGGTGGGGTGCGTTTTTTCCTTACTATGAGTCGTTATATCAATATATGCATACTTTTTTCATCTTATAGAGTTGCTGTATGGTCACTGACATAGAAAAACAAAAAAACATTCAACACTAGCCTAGAATGATCTTTTCCTGGTTGATTTTACGCAATTTTTACAGTATGAATTACGCCTCTCGGGCCTCCTGGAAAAAATTCGTATAAATTCTAAAAACACAGTTGGAAGTTTTTACATTTAAAATATCATTATATCAAAGTTGAAAGAAGACAACACAGTTTATTTTGTTTAAATATCTTTATTTGGAAGAGTACAGGACATTTTTGAAAATAGCGGACTTGAAAACGTCATGAATTTTACCAAATATTGCGTGCTTAAAAATAGCGTCAACCGGGCTCCATTTTGGCTGAATTATTTCAAAACGAATGAAGATATTTTAATGAAACTTTGTACATAGCATACAAACATATTGATGTATATGACAGTGCCATGATTTTGTTGAAGGTAAAAGAGGGGGAGAGTTATAGGATACAGATCCCAATTAATGCATATCTAGGTCATTGTCCTGTCAAAGAGTTCCTATTATTTTCTTATTATTTTCAACAATTGATGGAAAATACACATAATGTTTATCTTGAATTGTCTTCCCGTCATTGTTTACTACATAGATGAAATAAAATTTTGAATATAGTTTAAAGTGTGTGAGACATCTACATGTGTGGAAGAATACGTGTGAAAATAGGTCCTCAAATCATAAAATTCGAATAATTCCGGTCCGGAACCAGGTGCATGACTTTGAAAAAATATTAAAAAAGTTGTGTACTTTTAATCTTTACGGCATTTTTTCTATGTGATTCAAATAAAATTTCTAATCATTTAAAAGTAGTGTCAATGTGTTTAAGCCGGTGCGATTTGAGAATTTTTCTCCTATTTTTGGTAAGAAAGTACTTGAAAAATAACTGGGATCTGGATCCTAGAACATTCGGTATCACGGATCCGAACCGGTAAGTATAAATCCGGATGAGTTACGGGGGCAGCACAGTATTTTGATGTTGTTACTGTCTGAAAATGTCATTTCTCACATATGATAACTAAAGGAAAGATTTTAGAGTCTGACGTTCAGTGTTACGATTCTAAATTAAAAAATTCGCAAAATGGGTATAAGCATCCTCAAAACTTAATCCGACTTTGTTAGCACTGGGTCCCTGACTGTGTTCCACTCTTGATTGTTGGGTAAAATTGGATAGAGGTAGTCCTGCTTACAAGACTCCGATATTCTGCTAACGCACCGTCTCGCAGCGAGGTTATATGTTATAGAACTAGGATAGAGGGTGAGTAAACTATATGATTATTGAAAACTGCAGCAGTTCTATATGCATGCATATCTTCCAGGATAGGATTATATTTATCACAACATTATCTATGTTCAAAGAGCTAGTGACTATCACAAATTGAAATGAATTATTCCTTATGGAGCCTCTATCTTGCACTTATAAAGCGTCAAATTAACCGTTTTATATTCTTTGGTTAAACTCTAACAATAACATTAACTTACGGAAATGAGTATCTACATAGCAAGTCTCCTCCATCGTTCACAAAGCTAGATTGTCGATTATTTATCAAATGCCGCTAAGTTGTTGATAAACTGAAAGTAGGTCATCGTTTAATATCTTTTCGTGGGGAACAAACGGGGAATAGCTCTAATGTAGATAACGAACTAGAGGACTATTTAAAATTAATGAACATGGATTAACGGAAAAGAGAAACTTTTAAAGTAGTTAGACCCCATTGGAAATAAGCACACTATGAATTGCTTTAATGGCCCGGGTTATCCTAGGCAATATCAATGCAATGCACCTATAATGTGATAGTTACTTCTGTGATATCTTTGATTTAAAATTTAAAATTTAAAATCAGTTATTCTACTAAAGATACATGTACTAGATCAACTGTGATATTTTTTTATACTTTAGCCAAATTTAAGTGTGATAAGCAAAATTCTGTGATATATTAAATATGACTTTGTTGACATTGATTATGCATTATAACCTGTGCTATTGTATGATATACATTGCCTGAATAAAATTGAATTAAAATTGAATTGAATTGAAAAAGAAAAAAGTATGCAAAAAAAAAAAAAAAAAATAAAGAACATATTGTTTTTAAATTATTACTGAGTATATTGAAGGTGTATTTCAAATTTTCAATTTCATACCATCGAGCCTACGTATAGATTTTTTGGCCATTTAGGGTGCATAAATTGATAAAATGGCGTAGCTAGGAATGTTTGAGAATTTAACATTTATTCTGTTAAGCTTTATTTAGAACTTTATGTCTCTCAAGAACATAAAAACACAAAATCATATATTATTTATGATTTATGATATATTATTTATGATGATTGTAAACTTGTGTTATACGCTGACGATAGTGCTATATTTTTTGTGCACAAAGACTCAGATGTTATACCAGAGAAGCTTGGAGCAGTTTTGAAACAATGTTCTTAATGGCTTGTTGATAACAAACTTTCCTTACATCTTGGAAAGACTGAATACATATTATTTGGTCCAAAACAAAAACTCAAAAAGGTTTTAGATTTTAAGATAAATTGCAATGGTCAATCATATAACCGTCTGACCATGTAAAATATTTAGGTGTTATTATTGATAGCCATCTCAGTGGTGAATATATTGTGGATTCTGTGTTAAACAAGGTCAACAACAGAATAAGATTTTTATACAGACAAGTAAAATGTCATTATGTTCTGCACTCATAACATGCCACATGGATAAGCCTGCAGTGCCTGCAACCGAAAATGCATTGTGCTGAATAAGGAAAGACAAAAAAGTAAATAAGGAGCAGCAATGATGATTTAATTTTGATTTAATTGTTTATCTTAGTTTTGGTGTTGCAATGTAGTGTTAGTCCGGTTTTGCCATTAAATGTAAATTAACTCAGGGAAACTGAAAAAAAAAACATCGTATAAAGATATTCGAATGAAAACCAATAGGCGTATTTCTCCAAAAACTAACTTACTATTCTATTCTCACTTTAACTTTCCCTTTTCAAAAGGATAAGTAAACTTTCATTATATTTGAGTCAATATTGCCGTGGTTTAAATTTTAGATCGAAGTTAAAAGTAAATAGAAATCTAAATATCATGAAATTCAGTAGAAAATCTGACATATATGTTTGTGAATCACACATTAAAGAACCAAGTCATTGTATGCGATTATACTTTTGAGAATGTAACATTTCATAACAAAACAAACTTCTATGTACTTGTTCTTCATGGTTTTTTTTTCTAAAAATGTTGATTCATTGAGATTTCTGTTCAAGATTTATTTGTTTTTTATAGAGGTGATGGACTGTGAACCCATAGGTTGTTTTTATCTTGTGATCTTGATCTCTGATTTGACCTACTTTACAGATCAATTTTCGGGACATATTATAGTGTTTCATAACTATATATCTTTCTCCTGGCAATAACCTGGTTGACTTCACCAAAACTGCTCAATGACAAACGTCCTGCCATCTATTAGAAGATCTAGAAAAAAATATCAGAGAGACCAGTCTGTCGTGGATGGTGGGGGTTCCGTATGGTTAAAAGAAAACATTTAAAAACAGCAAAAAAATTCTTTTTTGCAAATTCTAAGAAGGGGGGGGGGTTGCCAAACTCCTCACCCTCTAGATCCGACCCTGACATCCTTCTCATTTGTATTCTACATGTATATGCCTTCTTCGGTTACTTATTTACCCTTCGATTGGACATTTTGAGTAAAGCAGCTAAAAGTCTTGAAAAGAGTCTTTCATTTTACGCCATGAGGGACTTCCTCATAATACATAGCGTTCATCATTGCATTCTCAACCTTTTCATATATATAGACGACAAAAAATTGTTAACACTTATATCCGTTTACTTAGAAAAACAGAAAACATAACAGCTGTGAAAATTTACATCACATAAAATAGGTAAATCTTGTATCAAAATATCTATATATCTGAGATATATACGAGAGGAAAAGATAAAATGCTGACGTAAGAAATAATAACATAAATACAAGTAAAATACAGCACATCTATATCACACATCCCTTCAAATCTCAAAACAAAAACGAATTATCTTTTTAAATAAAACTAAAGAGTAAAATAACTAAGTTTCATTCAGAAAAAAAGAAAGAGAAGAATAAGTTATATCTTAGTATCACAAAAGAACTGTATCACAGTGACGCTTTATATGATAAACAGTATACAGATAAAACATTTAATTGACTAGGTACTTCTCTACACATTTTTTAAAAAGACTTTCAAATAATGATTAAATACTTTTAAATAAAAATTTAATTATGCATCGTTTACAAGTTTGATATTGCATATTGTGGCGAATCCGACTTCATGATGGCACTTTGAGATATAACGTTATCCTCTTTTTGTCATATGAAATAATCTCCAACGTAACTGATGAAGAAATGAATTTCCCTGATACGTAGTAATGAAACGAAGTCACGAAAACAAATACATGTAAAAAAAATGAAATACTCTGTATAAATTTCATGTGAAATATCGGAAGACTAGATCAAAACATATGGACGTCATATTCAGTAATTTCTACCTCTTGGTCTTCGTACTTGAACATCCTGGAAATGGAAGAAAACGGAAACCAGTGTTTACATCTTCATTATAAGTTAGTGCGGGACCGCTATTAGAACCGGAACCATCCTCTACGTTGATATCTGCGCCTGCGCGTTTTAAAGTTTTGACAGCAAGTGTATTGTGAGCACGAATTGCATAAAATACAGGAGTTTTACCCAAACTGTTCCTTTCGTTAACATATGCACTATTTGATAATAAAACGTCTATGATGCTAACGTCACCACGATGTGCCGCTAAATGGAGCGCGGTACATTCTCCGGGTATTCCGTCAGGTTCACCCATTTTGAGATTCACATCGACTCCAGATTTCAAGGCGAGTTTGACCACTTTGCGACAGCCCCGGAGTGCGGCAGCGTGGAATAATGTCCAGCCATGAATTGGCTCACTGAAAACTCGCCTAGCATTGGATCGGTCTGTCTTTAACAATTTCTTCGAATCGTCTATTAATTTTTCTTCGTCAGTCTTTAATAACGCAAGCATAATAACTGCTTTTTTCTCCACTTCATTCTGAGTCATCTGTAAGTTTTGTTGCTTGGACACCAAACTGGGAAAGATCAAGCTGAACATTGACTCCGTCCTTTTGAGGACCTGAAATTAGATGGTAAATTGCTCAGATTGAGTACTGTAAAGTCCTTCATCTATTTAAAAATGGTGATTTCAATGAAAGAGAAGTAGAATATATAACGCTCATAATGTTTATCGAAAACGTCAAGAAATAGCACAAACCGTCTTTTGATAGGGCACATAATTGATTGGCATAATAAGAAATTTCGCAATTTTAATATATTCATGACATCACTTAAACGATTTTATGATGTTTAATCAAAGTGGCCAATCGCTAACACAGGTTCTTTACACATACAAACAAAAGAACAAACAAATTAAAATAGATCGGACGATGGATCGATTCACCCTTATAGATGCTCTAATACGTGCTTGGACTCTCAAAGATCTGTTTACATTGGCGCGAAGACTGTCATTTTAATTGTAAGATAAATACTGGTGGAGAGATAAGAGACCAAACAAATGATTCTAATGTTTTCTGTACATATTGAAATCGTGTAGAGACAGTAGAAATAGCAATAAGCAAACATGGCCCCTTTTTTGACCTGTTGACTTGCGCGTAGAAGTCAGCTGGCTACAGTAGAGAAGGGTTTGTTTCATAGGATCCTATCCTGATGGTCAGTCAGTAGACTCAGTACTACACGCACGAAAGAGTCCACGTTCACCTCTTTTATAAACTGTTTACTAAAATACATTTATGTTCTTCAATATCCAAACTTATTCTCTCACTTCTTGCAAATTTTATTGAATTTTACAATGTACAATGACTGGATGCATAATTTAAACGTTATAAAATTGTTTACTGATCTTTTCGGTAAATATTTTGATAGAAGCGTAAACTTTTGATTGCTTTAAAGTGCTGACGATAGTCTACTGCTATAAAAAGGTATAAATCGATGGCGTCTACTTTGTCGGTAAGCTTTTACGTGTACTTTTACTATCTTTGCAAGTTGTGCCTTTCCCTTATATAGATCGTTTTAACTTTCCTTTACCTAACTTAGCGTCTATAGATAAGGCAAGTGTCATTTGTTCTGTTATACGAGTCTTTGATATCATTCAATCTGACTAGCAGTATTTTGACTATTTTCCGAGAAGCAATCAAATTTATAGTTATACTAAATACCGGGGTCGCCTTAACTGTTATACGGTCTAATAATTTCAGGGCCGCCTTTACTGTTAGAGTTGCATGTATGCTATCTCGTGCTCTGGGCCGCATTTACAGTTATACAGTCTGATTTCGAGGCTTCCTTTACTGTTATGCAGATTGATGTCAGGTCCGCCTTTACAGCTTTATAACTTACAACTAAGTTATGCAGTATGATTTCGGAGCCGCCTTTACTGGTCGTGTTATGCAGTCTACTTTTGGGGCCGCATTTACAGTTTATGCGGTCTCATACCAAGGGCCGCATTTACAGTTTGGCAGTTTGATAACCATCTTTTAAATGCTATGCTGTTTTGTCGCCGACACGCCGTAACCTTTGAAGCCTGATATCATTTATAAACGTCTTTGAAGTTATGGAGTCTGATGTCGAAAAGTTATTAAACGTCTTTACTATGTTTGTCATGAAGTTCAGTACCATGAACGTCTATAATATTAAGTAACATTTATACATTATGATGCCATGAGCATATTGACTGTATTGCAGTCCAATGGATTGTCTTATGCCATCTGATGCCCAGCTTTAAAGCGTGAAATTCGGACTTTTTACAAAAAAAAAAGCCAAAAATAGAATTCTATTAAAATGCAATGCTGTATTAAGTTTTCAAGATCTTGTTATCCCCCTTATCACTTACACTAACCCTAAAACTACATTTTGTGCATACTTATTTCACATAGCATTCCATACCAAATTTTCCCATAATGGGTATGATCATACGATTTCAAGTAAAACTATTCTTTTATATCAAATTTACATAACACCTTTGGCAATTAAAGCTACATTGGATTATATGTTCCATTGTTTAACATTTCGGTGTTAATGTCCAATCGATTTAACGGTTTTCTGAATAGTAATTGGAATTATCATGTCTGGTCCTAAATCCATGGTTTTAAAATGCTTTGAGAATATGTATGCAAACTAAACCATGTTAATTTCGATTATTTCCTCTGTCTTGCAGGACTAGAATTCTCACACTTTTGACTACGCAGAGGTACAAACGCACTCTTTGAGGTGGCACGTGTAGGTATAAACACGTAACCTTGGACCCGTGATCACGATTTTTAATTTTTTTTTCAATCAAGTTTGGCTAATACATTATGAGAATCGATTGGGATATACATTTGACTTGATTTGAAAGAAAATTCTGCTCCGCTCCATTTATTTTTCGATAGTCATATTGATAAATAGGAATTGGTTTTGCAGTAATCAATGAAGCGAAGTTCGTTTAAAGGCCATCATTAATGATATAATGCCTAAAAAGGACAAAATGTAGCACGACTTGGGATCAGTTTTAAACTTCAAGAACTATGATAAATGGAAGATGGCATTTAAAGAAGGTGCACATATACCATGCAATCATACATCTCCGTCGAAAATGATGAAATAAACGTATCACAACTTTTTTTTTACCTTGAACTACTATTAAATTTGATGTCATCTGCATGTATGTATGAATAAATAAATACATGATGAAAATATTTATTACTAACCCCCCCCCCCCCCAAAAAAAAACAAAAGCAAACAAATCGTAAATAATGAAATACTTAGGACGACCCAAAATTCAAAATCTCATAAATCTCATGCTTTTTCAGTCTCCCCCCCCCCCAGATTAACAACGAGATTCAAAATCTCATAAATCTCATGTTTTTTTTCAGTTTAGTTTTTGGTTGTATTCAATTTTGAATAAGTGGCTCTTTTTTATGTCTAAAAAAGGCGACATTACACGAGGAAGCAAATTCAGTTTTAAAATGATATAGAAATGAGGATGACACGTGTTCGATTTAATAATATACGAAGAATTTAAACAATACTTACTGAGGACACTTTCATCGTATATCAAGATCCTTCCCGTTTTCCCATGTTAAACACAACTACAGCAATAAAAATGACTGTGTATATCTTATCGAATTACAAATCTTTCAGATATTTAGAGGTGATTTAATAAGGTCGTCTACCATTATAATCCTTAAAGAGTCATTTGAACGAGGATCACCTCACGTGACGTCACATAGCACGACACGGTCACCCTATCCGACCGTTGTCGTCTGCTTAGTCCAAATGCAGAATGTACCTTCGTCAGATGTTGGCTGGGAAACAAGACAGAACGCCAAACTTGCCACACACAATCGGCCTATTTACCTGGGAGAAACTGGGTATTTCTATCGATTTGTTTACTTCTATGAAACTACGATATTAAGGGAAAAGTCCGACCTGCTATTGCGAAATGAGCGTGTCGAATCGTGTTTTGCAAACAGACCATTTGGTTTTTAAAAACATCTGACCTTGTGTCAATTGAGTGTTAAAAAATTGAAGTACGTATTTCGAAATCCGTCACCATGTGGATATTTGTATTACAATCTACTATATTTATACCCTTATATTTAAAGATTATGTACATAGTGTTATTTACTTATTATATAATTATGTACTAGATCTAGTAAGTCATTTTCCCGTCAGTACGACTTCTATATATATTGAATTAAATGAAAAACAGTAACCTGATATTGACTTTCAATTAAAGAAAACAGCACAAATCTGGCGGAGGAAAAAAGAGTTGCTTTTGCATTTTGCATTTTTATAAATAAATAAAATAAATAAAATACATGTAAAAGGTTAAATAACATAATAAAAATGTATCTTATACTTATACTTCTAAAATCAGATAGAGATAAACCTTGTCACATTTTCAACATGGAGACAAGATACTTACATATTGGCGTTGAAAGTTAAAAAAAAATTGCCCCCCCCCCAAAAAAAAAAATCAAAAAATGTGAAAATGAATGAAAAGAACAGAAGTGCATTATTTATAGATAGTCGTATTTATTTAAAAAATGCCATTTTGGCAGATCTTATAATAATTAGAATTATCTAGAAAGACAGTAACTTAATTTCCTTGATACTCTTTGTCTTTGTTTAATCGATATGTAAGTGGGATAAAAAGAGTAATTGGTTTAAAACTTAGTTTTAATGCCAAGAAGAAGTCTTTTGATAAACTTGTTATCTCACGTTGAAGATAATAGTGTGGAATAAGTCGATGTATTTCCATTAGTGGGTTTCAATTGATTATGGGTAACAAATCCGTTTATTTTGAAACACTATGTCTTGCTATATAATATGAAAACTACTTTAGTATCAATATCATTAAATAAGGCAAACGACGTACATGGAGATAAAAAGTGCTTTTAGAAGAACTTAATGGCGAGAGTATTTAACACGAAAAGCCAATGCAAATCTTCGATTTATCAACAATTAATGTTTACAGCTCCAGACAAACTTATTAATGTAGAAAGATTGACCTTCAAGAGGTTTCCATATACTCAAGAATGAGAAAAAATTAGATATGAGAAGGTTCCCTATGCTTCTATATAGTGCGGACGTTTGATGTCAATTGAAAGCTTTGCCTTCTTGTAACACCTAGTAATCGGATTCGGCCAAATGAAAAAAAAGTAACACCCTCTAAACCCCCCTTCCCCCCATAAAAACTTAAAGTAAGCAAAGAGGGTGTTTGGATATCATAGACAGCGGGACCAGACGCCACTCTCTGTGTAGTGTATGACATTCGTGGTGATGTTCGGTCCATATCTCTCTTACAGGCTATCTGATAGGTATCTTATCAACAATGACGAGTATGTAAACTTCCATAGCCCTGCTTGACATAACAAAACCAAGTCTGACTACCTAACTTAAAAAATACTTTGCTTTGTAACAAACCAAAACATGAACGACAAAGTAAAGCGACGTGCCTTTTTTTAAAACTCTGACCGACCACAATGTTTACAGGATTTGACATTTCAGCATCCAATAGAATAGTAAAATAAACATTCAATTCTTAAATAAAGTCTGTAGACGACCATGATATCTTCATTTGGAGCATTTTTCAATATCTTTAAAAGTAGAATCTTTGCATAGCATTTTAAAACAAATGCCACAAAACGAACATAATGGAAGTTTATTCATGACCGACATTTCTTTCTGTTCGTTTCCGCTTCCCTATTTACTTAGGAATTTTTATTGATTATATGTTTTGTTAACTTTCACATATTATGTGCTGAAAAGGTGTTTGATTATAATAAAATATTTACTGTACTCTAGCTATGATGGTATGCATACCACGTATTGATTTGCTTACTTCTACCATGATTGTAGAACTCTTTGTACATATACCTTTGAAATTGCCATCGCCTTGAGTACAAGAAATTGAAGAAATTATTATTTCTTTTTATGAAAAGCTATTGATACATTGGTATATCCCTATTTCACTTCAGAAAATATTTTTGAAATTTTACAATGGCCTATTTCCCTTCAGAAATTTACAATAGAACTTATATTTCAATATTGACAATTTCAGAAATAAGGTTAGTATCTCCGCCGGTGGATTATTTAGTTACCGAGGATATGGTTCGCCTATAGTTTCACAGTGTTTAAGCACTTATGTATATTCTTCGCCACTAAAAATGAAAAATTTTTCTAAAACTAAAGGGTTATCTCCCTGACTGCACAGCTCTGTCCTTAGCAGGTTCATTGGCAGAAAGTTGAGATAAAGTTTAGACTTTTGATTTTGGTAATTTCACATTTGGATATCCTCTTTGTCAGCCTCGAGCATCACTGATGAGACATAACTTGGTGAAATGCGCATATGATGTACTGAAATTTTACAATAGAAAATGTTTCATTATTGACAATTTCTTTGTAATATTTTGCAAATATTTACCCCTGTCCACCTCCATATCTGGATTTTTTTTTTCTGTATTTGTACTCGGCTAAACATGTGCTGAAGGTATTGTATATATGGAGTTTTACATTAGTTAATTACTATTTCAAACTAAAGTAAAACAGCGGATATATATATGCATATATATATTTAAAAAAAAAACAACCTCAATACTGTAGCAAATTGACAGACAAATAGAATTGGGACCTTTGATAGGTTCCGATTCTATTTGATTGTTAATTTGCTATCACGGTAATGATGTTATATCCATTGCTTCAATTTCTTGCGAACTTTTGATGAAATGAACCGACAAGCTGTGGAATTGTATACATATCTGCATTAAAATCGACGTCACAAGTGGAGTTAAACTCGATGTGTAAATCAGAGATCATTCCTAAGTGTGAAATTATAAATCAATATATTCATGATTTTGAATTAAAAAAGAAATTCTAATTGCAGAAATTTCAACATACCTTTTTCGTAAATGCACCCAACTGGGGTACGTTCGAACGACCATTATAGCAAATCGATCGGTTTTATTAATATGAAGGCAAAACTACTTCAAAGGATTTTAGGGAGAACTCTTATGTTACCCAAATACAGAATTTGAGCTGGATTATCTACAGGAGTCATCAAATATATGTAAAAAAAGTCACGGTTAGTAACGGTAGGCCATTATTCGGATCACTAATGTATCGACAATGACAATGATATCATATGTCTAGTGGGGTCACATACTTATGATAACTCTATAAAATTATCGATTGAAAAAAATATATATGTCGAATCCGTGCAAATTTTGACAAAAGAATTGGAAGGAGAAAAAATTAAACCGACTCTGAAAGAAATTACGTTCAACTTGACGTACAAAAAGCATGTCAAACACATAGCTCAGACATGTATATACCCCTATTGGTAAGTAAAAGGATATGTGCAAAACTTTGCAAGCGCGGACCCAGAAGGGAATTTAATCTGCAAAAAAAAAAAAAAAAAAAAAAAAAAAAAAAAAATGCAGAATTGTATAACCATAAACCTCAACCATAGACTGGAACCCCCCTTGTTAAAATTCTAGATTTGCCAATTAGTCTCGGTTAGAGTCATCGGAGGTTATCACATCCTTAACGAAAGAAGTATTTGTAAAGTATTAGACTGTTCAATCACTTTAAAACATTATATATAATTATCTGAAATAATATCTTTCTTGGGAGTCGAGGAATGTACATGCGATAGTTTAAAAGATAGGAAAAAAAAAACAACAACAAAAAACAGTGCGAAATACTTAGAAAAGAGTGAAGACATGTTCAAACATATTACAGTGCAGAAAGGGTATCCACCAGCAAGCAATAACTTCCCTACATTTCACAGATAAGTAATGAGAAGACAGAAAATTTCACTTTTTTCAGTGGCCATATACAGGCACTTGTTTAGTACCCCCCTCCCCACCCCTCGACTGCATCACAAACATTAAGTTTCCGTGTCGGCAGAAGATTATCACTCTCCCTATGTTTAAGAAGTTCTATAGACGGCGATATTTTATATTGCTCAATCAAATTATTATTTTCCTAATTTTGTATACAGTTAAGTTAAGTTATGATTGGAATGGTAATTTCTGTGTATGTATTAACTTTAATCGACTATCACTACTTCATAGGCTACGTACATATTTTTTAATTAATTGTGATAAACACCTTGATGCAAGGCTTAACCTATTTTCCATTATACAGAAAGAAGTTCCGTTATTCACAAATCTAGATGATAAAGATAAGATGTTATATTAGCTCAATTCTGAATAAAAAGTATACTGGATAGTGTTGGAAAATTTGTGTATGATAATATGAGAGTAACTTGAACGTCATTTTGTGCATGTACAAATTACAGATTAGTTCTCTGTTCTGATCTAGTCATACATAAGACTAATTTTATCTTATGAAATCTTTCTTATTTCAAATGAAAATTTTCATTTTTGGACATTTTCATACATGAAATGCATGTATATGCCTTGAACTGGGCCCAAATTGGTAATAAAGTATCTTGTATCTTGTATGTTTCGCAAAATATTATAACGATAGGATACACAAACAGATGTACACCAATTGGATCATTGCAAGCTTGTCTGACGACCAGGGATGAAACCTCATCACTTGCCTTTAACACCAAACACCAAAAATGTTATTCAAGACTATATATGAAAGAAAACCAAAAAGGCATTCTGAGCTGACATAAGAGGCAATTCACTAGCCGTATGGCAAATTCTGGAGTTATCTTCCTGGTCAACGTGTTTCTATTCTACACCTGAGGTACAAGTAGTTGAAAAATAAAAGAACAGCATCATTAATATATATATGCACAACCAATGTAATTCCCTGAGATGTTACTTTTGAAAGGAACGTGCTGCAATTCGTGTATTAACACTCGTGACGTCACAATGCACAAGATCTAAAGAAACATGCCGCGACGGCTGTTCTAACCTGCAAACTGAACCCGCGGTAATCTAAATTGTTACGTCACCATTTTACCTAGAAAAAGCGATTTCAGAAAACAAGAATGAAACAGACAACTGTGGTGCATATATATAGAATAAATGTCATAATTTGTGTTTTGTTACGGGTATGCAACACACAGCAAGTGCATTTATCGCATGAAATGCGCTAACGCGCATTACATGTACGATAAATGCACTTGCTGTGTGTTGCATACCCGTAACAAAACACAAATTAAGACACTTATTCTCTATATTTGTCAAAGATAACGTCGTTGCCTCACTCTACAGAACAAACTGGTGAGATAGATGAAAGTATAAGCAGACAAAATAATAAACTGGAAATCTACTTTCACTACGGTAGAAAGGATAGGTGTCTACCATACCAAAAACCAAGAACTCCAGAAAATTCAGACTTGATTATATGGATGTCTTGTAAGAATACACTAGGGACGGGAGTTTACCTGAAGCTTACGTTATCCATAGGTAATCAAATGAATATCTAACAGCAGACGTTGTCCGGGTGATATAAAATATTTACTTCTGTCAAATTAATAAGGAACACTCACACTGATTGCCTTTTGATTTGTGCTATATCACTACAGACTTTACTGCAGTAGATGTTCAGATTTATTCGATCTACGGCCCCTTACGTATTCCGACCAAACTGTTATTTTTTCCAGCCAAAGGCATTTGCATCGTTTAAAAGAAGAGTAAAAGACCGGGGGTATCCGATGATAAGGCATTTATTGTTTTCCATAATGGGATCTTCAATAATTTAGTTCTTGAAATCGTATTCTACGAAACACTGCATTTCAAACATTTGAATCAGACCGCAGATTTGAGTCAAAATAAAACGAATCTTATGGTAATAAGATATTTATCAAGCTTTCATAATTTGATTCATTTTATGCATTGAAGATCATCCGTAAACTACATTGCGAAATCCAATGCACATCCATTTATGATTTCAGATAGATTTGTGTCAAGCAGTATACACACCGTGGGGCATCACGTGATGCACAAATGATATGTTCCACGGGAATCCCAGTTGATTAACCTAAGTTAATACTGTCTAAATCTACTTTATATGAATTTATTTTAGGCCTATCATATGGTCATTATTATTAATTATATGATGGTAATTTATTCTGGTCAAGAATAGACGTGTATTCGGAGAACACTTAAACAGAATTTTTTCAATGCTCGCCACATGTTATGATATGGTGCACGGACAGATACAAAATTTTCTGTTTAAATGTTCTCCAAATATACGTCTATTCTTGACCAGAATAAATTACCATCATATAATTTATAATAATGACCATATGATAGGCTTAAAATAAATTCATATAAAGTAGATTTAGACAGTATTTACTTGGTTCAATCAAAGGGGATTCCCGTGGAACATATCATTTGTGTATCACGTGATACCCCACGGTGATACAGTTGGCTGGATATTAATAGACCCCGGTATGAGTAACTGCACATGATTTAATGTGATACTATTAGCTTGCGATTTATGCAATAAGCTCTAGACTAATTCTTTAAGTATATTTTGTGAATTAGTCCTCGAAGTTATCGTTCGCACAGCCCGTGCGTATGTACTGACTTAAAATACTTGTTTTTTTTTAATAAAAAAAAAACTTTGTAATAATACTAGAACTAAAACTTGTCCCTCATGCATTCCAACATTCGCGTGTCAACATATTTCATGTGGTGATTCTAGGTAATATTTATAATTTTCAACTTCAAGTATGCCTACTTTATTTGGATCACTGACGAGGATTAAGTTCCCGAAACGTGCATATCTGGTTCATGTTGAAAATTTATTTGTTCTTAAATGATGCTACGAATTTGAAGACGTGTAATATTTGAACAACTTGGTGAGTGTCAATGCTGGCGGACCAGGAGTCCCCGAGGCCAACTTCGGTTTATCGTTTCTTCAACGCTCTCAAATCGTTCCCCGTGACCTGATGTTTGTCAGGTGTATTAATTACTTCTTTCCAGCTCTGTCGGAAAGAAGCTTCGTGTTGTCCCTTTATCAATGTGACATCATATCTATATTTTTTGCTATTTCGGAAACTTGCCATTTCATCGAAAAATATCATCGAAATTCAAAGAGGTTAACATCTTAGAACCATCCCTCGAATGCTTATTTTGAACATAGATTTTAGCCGCGCACTCTCTGTAAAGTAAATGCAGAAATTTAAATAACGCAAGAGGGCGCTAGTAAATTTAATTTGGACTGCTTATGAAAAGCACTTTGGCAGGAAGCATCACTGATGAGAATAGAATATTCGAAATTCGTCTCTGGTGCATGAAAATTGATTTGAAATTTTCTTCAAGAAGGTATAGGGTTGGAACCCTTCCGCATTATTCAAACGCATTCGAAAAAATTCTGTTCACAAAATTTTCTCGAAACTTCTGAAAAGTTGGTCCAGTAGCATCATATCCCACCCATCATGCTGCGTCTTTCGGTATTTGTTTTTGGACAACACTTTCAGTCTTTGACCATGTTTCATTGATTTGATTGAGAATCACCGACGAGGATTAAGTACCCGAAACGTGCAATTCTGGTCCATGCTGCAAATTTATCTGTTCTTAAATGGTGCTATGAATTTGAAGACGTGTAAAGTTCTTTTTTTCTGCATAAAGCAGCACAGGTGAGACACAATGTGTTGAAAAATAGTGTTCTTAAAATTTGAATGATACATTAATTATTTATTGATTAGTGGTAACATATTTGTAATTTGATATTTCTTCCAGGAGACTTTTGTGTCTGTTAAGGTGAAGTTCATATTGCTAGATTATCAGCGAGTGCTTCTCCCTGAATTCTAAACCTGTAAGTCATCTGGTTAGTCGTAACAAATAGTTTGGTTATCCGGATGACGTGTGCACAACTCATTCACTAGATAGTACTCAGAAACAAGATGCATAGTTGTTTTTAGATAGGACAGGGAACCATCAACCAGTTTTCTCTTGCAAGATCTGGGTAGTGCAAACGAAGTACAATTATTAAGGATTTCAATTTGGAATACAAAAAAAAAAAAAAAAACAATACATGGGTCAAATACCAGGCATATATTATCTTTTAATGTATTATATCCTCGGTACATAAGACCTTACATTACATGTTAACGGTTTCGATAAAAGCTCATTTCACCATTGATCCTTCACATTCTTTTATACTCTGCTGCTGAAAATTTGTAGAATCTTAAAGGAGTTTTTCAAATAGAATTCGAGATTATGTTTCAAGAGATACATGACCTTACAGATTTTCGAGAAATTTGTTCAGCTTTACTATGAAAAAGGTTAAATCTGATCGTAGAAACATGCTTTAGCATATCTGATGAATCGAGATATGTGAATATTGCATGATGGTAGTCTTGGTACATTACAAAAGCAAGCATCTCGGCCCAAGTACATAATAAATGGCCTTACATGACCTTAAATCTTCATTATGAAAAATTAGTCCATGATAGGGAAAATATAAGTCGAGAAATGAAAGAAATGATTGACGATTCTTCTATATTTCATTAAGAATATATCTTAGATGACACAGTTTTCAATTTCTTTTCATATATTTAAATGGATTCTACACACCTTTGCCACATGAATAATTTTCATATAAATCATAATCATTCTCGCTATAGGAGAGCTCGGTTTATGTAAAATTTTAAAAATTCAAAATAAGTCACAATCGGTAGGTACGCCCACACGATTAATCGGGCATCCTGGTAGATGATCAGTTGCATTAATTCTTTTTTAAACAGAGATCCAAATTGGTCTGTATTGCCCGGAATCAGACTCCAAAAATCACAATTTCAAAAATGCTTTCAAAATCTTGAAAAATATAACACAGAACTTTCTCACGAGAATAGATAAATCGGACAGACAGACGGAGACAGTATGTTCACATGAATGCACATTAAATCTAATTCGCATTGCATTCACACGAATAATAATGCGCATTAGATTTTGGTACATTGCACTTATAGCCGTATATTTTCAAATCAGAAAAGGTTGGAATTTATGCAAAATTAAAGGACTCCTATTTTTCTTCTTCTCATTGTAAACTAAGACTAAAGCTTAACATAGAATGATGTCATTGCCAGAAAAAATTGACGTCATATATGTAGTATTTGTAATATTAATTTTAGAAAATGCAATGCAACCTACTTCTAGTACAGTTACGCCGGCAAAGCAGAGCTCCAGAGCATCACATCTTATTTTTGTGGAAGCTCAAACAGTCTTCAAAGTGGCTTATTCTAAAATCTAATTCTAATCTAATTGGAAATATACACACATCTTTCAGTTTCCATGGACTCGTTTTTCTCTAAAATCTAAATTTGGAAGCACCTCATTCATTAAAAAAAGTGATAAACATGCAGAAACTGACATATCGGAAAAATCACACTGCATCTATAGAAACATGGTCAGTCCCTACTTGATGTGTTACTTTGTTTTAGGTTTATTGTACTGAATCAAATAAATTTAGAATAATGCACATCTTCAAATTCATAGCATCATTTAAGTATTAAACGTCTTCAAATTGAATATCATCATTTAATATCAGATAAATTTGCCACATGGACCAGACATGCACGTTTTGGGTACTTAATCTCGTCAGTGATCAGTCAAAACAATATGATATGATTAAAACATTCTATGTATAAATATTATATGACATTGTAATGTTTTTGTATTCATGAGTGTGAAAGTTATTATGTCCAAAACTGTACCGAAAGAAGAAGCAGGATGGTTGGGATATGATGCTACAGGACCCACTATTTAGAAATTTCAAGAAATTTTGATAACAGAAATTATCGAATGCGTTGAAGAAACCGAAGTTGATCAAACTTGGCTACATGTGCCGTCGGGGACTCCTGGTCCTCCAGCAGTAACACTTACTAAGTGGTACAAATGTTAAATGTCTTCAAATTGAATAGCATCATTTATGAACAGATACATTTGCAGCGGAAACCAGACATGCACTTTTCGGGCACATAACCCTCATCAGTGATCTTCAACCTAAATCATCTGATATGATCAAAGAGTGTGAAGTTATTCTGTCAAAAGAACATATCAATTTGCAGCATTGACTAGACATGTACGTTTCGTTCTTAACCCCCGTCAGTGATCCTCAATCCAATCAATGAGATGGCCACAGACATGAAAAATATCTCCAAAAAAATACAACAAAACGAATCAGAACAAAAAAATATTAATAAAAAAAAAACATCTTCTATGTATAAATATTCTATGTAATGTATTATATTCATAACTTATTCATTTCTTATACACATATGTGATCGATCGACTTCAAAAATTCTCAATAGTAACATATTCTTATCAGCCTTTCCCAATGATAAAGTACATTCCGTTTATATCCAATTTATATCCAATTCCCAGACAGAGAACGATAATATAATCGCACAACTATCGATATTTGATAATTTGTCAAAATGCATAAAATCGAGGGAAAAAATTGCCCTCTTTGTGCTTGTATATCATAGGGATTTAATATCGGACGTAAAATCAAGAAACCCTTGTTACGACCCAAATTATTCATTATTCCCCGATTTGATTCAAATCATATTTAATTTTTTCACCTACCTTTATGACTTTTAACTGTTGTTCAACGTTTGCAATTTTATCTGTACGACACTGAATAAATACCCATTCCACCGTAACGCCATGGTGACTATTCTATTGCGCAATTTTGAAATGTCTCGATTTTCGCAATATAAATTACAAGCAGCTAGAATTACATAAGACATTAAGAAATGTTTGTAACAATGTTGAATGCAATGTGATGCTTTCTGAATTGTCCTTTTATCTTCTGTCCAATCATTTTCAATCAACATCGCGAGTAATTATCAGACTGTCTCCAACTTTTTCTAGCAGACGGCGACGATTACAATTATTAAAAGTCGCTGTTCATTAAGAAATGGGTAAAAACATACATTTTTGGTGAATTAACACTAACGAAGATGCAGATGAGATAATGACGTTTTATTTTGTTCTGATAGATGTGCTTATTCGGAAATATACTGTCGTGGTATACTAATAGTCATATTGGGATGAGATTTAGGAAGTAACTATGTTCCATAAGAACATTAACATATTTATCAAAAGTTTCATAGTATTGTCAACATTGAAATACATTTATATGTTCTATATGTTCTATTATAAAATCTCAGTGCACCATATGCGCATTTCAATTATGTCGCACTAGTAGCGAAAAGAGGACATCAAGATAAAACGAGATTATGCAATTTGAAAGATGAATAATGCCAATGTAAATGTTTAACGTCTTCAAATTCATTAGCATTATTTAAGAACATTAAAGATAGATGTGCTGCATGGATCAGACATGTCATTGATCCTCAATCCAAACAATGAAAAGTGTCCAAAGACTGACAATTATGTCCAAAATGTACCGAATGACGTAGCAGGATGGATGGGATACATGATGCTACAGGACCAATTTTTCAGAAATTCGAGAAAAGTTTGTGAACAGAAATTCTGGAATGCATTTGAAGAAACGATCAATCGAAGATCAAGTGGTACAAATGTTAAACTTCTTCAAATTTATAGCATCATTTATGAACATATAAATTTGTGGCATAGACCAGACACGCACGTTTCGCATACCGATCCTTCATTTAAACATTGAAATTGGACCAAAGAGTGTGAAAATTATGTCAAAACGTACCGAATGACGTAGCAGGATGGGTAATATATGTTGCTACAGGACCTATTTTTGAGTTCACACAACTTACACAATACCTTTACAACATACCTGGATATTCCAGGTTGGTGTCAATATTCAGTTCCTGGTAAATGAGTCCGCTTGAAAAACCTTCATTACGTTTCTGTTTTGCTTTGTTTTAGGACGGTGCATGAAAATGTAACAGGATGTTTGAATAGCAAACCAATTTTCAAAGTGTGACGTACGTAAAACTTTTAAACGATAACCGCAAAATTTGTAAGTCTCTCTGTCATGATCGAACGATTATAAACGGGAACGAGGTATTTCTATGTAATCTAAACTGAAAATATTGAAATAGGAAGGTCATGATTTAAAAACTTGAAAAAAAAATTCAAATAAACATAGCGGGATATAATTCCCTATTCAGAATTTGTCTAGTTTTTTGTAACTTAAACGATAATCTTATGTACAGCCTAGATTTGAAGTAGTTAAGAAATTATCATAAATAATGATATATGTGAAGTTTAAACTTAAATGATCTAGAAATTTCATTTCTTGAGTAATTGTTCACATTCCTCATTAAATCGTTAATCTAGAGCTAAATGTATTATATCTTGATGCAACTTTGGCAGTCTTGAACTAAGGCAACCCTATTCAATATTTTTGTAAACGTAAATTCAATTCTATCAGTCAAAATTTAATGATGATAACAAAGCGGATTCAAATATCTCAGTAAGATTGAGGTACCCCTCAAGATGAAGAAGTTCCATTTGGGTAAACATTGGTTTGATTTGGGGTTTTTGAATTGGTAAGTCATAAGCACTATTTCCTGCCTAACTTTTAAAATCAGTCAAACACAAAGTCAAATTCAGAATCTAAAATAATTATTGTCAATAAGCATTCAAAATCTTGCAACCCCCATTTATCGATAGTGAGATCATCCCAAACAGTGGTAACAGCGGAATATACTCTCATTAGACGAGAAAAAGAGGACAGACAGACGGAGATAACACCATCTCACTAAAACAACATTTCTGTTTACAAAATTTTCTCAAATTTCTGAAACCTGGGTCCTGCAGCATCATATCACATCCATCATGCTACATTTTTCGGTATATTTAGGACATAATTTTCACAGATTTTGGAGTTATTCCATTGTTTAGATTGAGGATCACTGAAGAGGGTTAAGTACCCAAAACGTACATGTCTGGTTCACGCTGTAAATTCATCTGCTATAAATTGATGCTTATGAATTTGAAGACGTTAAACATTGTCGATATGAACAATCTCCAAAGAGTGATCAAACGCAATTATCAAAGGAATGCAGCGCCGTACAAATATCAGAGTGTTAAAATAAATATTCAATAAAATACTGTCATTGTGTTTTAGAAAACGTCTTGAAAATCTGACTACATGAATGTACTCCAGAGGATGTATTGCGTAAGAAATGGAATTGTCCACTCTTTGTTGTGAAACAAAATTGACATATGCATTGCTTTCAAATTTAAAGTAGCGCGTCAGGCTATGGGCTAGACAGAATAAAACTCTGTCAAATTTCACGGCATTCCAGTAGTATCCAATAATGCCAAACATTAAAACATAACCATCACTTGTAAAGACAAAATTCGTTTTAGTTGGCGCAACAATAATGAATTAGCGAAGCGACGCAAAAACTCACAGTATCATATTGAAACAGTGATAACTTCTCTACGATCCATCAGAAGTGATGGAAATTTCTATTTAGGTCTATATTTTAATGGTTTAATGGTTTATTTGCCTTGAGTCTTTAGACTTTATAATGGTGTATGCTATAATGCAATTCTAGTTATTTCAAAGCCTATACATAACATAATTATTTCTGGCGGAACCTGTTATTTTAAAACAGAAGCTGAGCGCAGTAAAGCCTCATTTTCAAAGCAAGAAACAATGCATATACAGTTACCCCACCTCTGACAAGTTAGCTGGGGAATCCCGAATCGCGATTAGCTAATAACAGTCACATGAAGACGTGGAATACCTTACACCGGGTGCGTAGACTTTTATATCAGGTTCTCAATGACGTCACAGTGTTATCTTTCGCTTTGACGTTGCAGCGTAAACAAAAAACGACGTCCACGAATATTACCAAAAAGATCATCGGTGGTGTAAATTCGATTCCTAGACATCTAGTGACCTGGTACGGGACAATACCAGGTCACTACGGTTTATACCGGACTCGGCGAACCTAATGGCCTAGTATCATCCGGTACCAGTGACAAATATGGATTAATGACCATATCCCCGTACACAGCACAAAATCGATAATTCAGAAAATCAGAAACCGAAGGCATACAAAACCAGGACAAAACAGGAACCAAAGCAAACAAACAAAAACCTCCACCATATGAAAGGAAGCGAACTCCCGATATGGAAGTGAGACCAGGTGCCCAGGAGGAGTAAGCATCTCCTGCTTGCATGCAACACCCGCCGCTTCAATTCGGTGGAACTGTCACATCCGGTAACTTCCATTTCGGAAGACATAGAGTACAATCTTGGGTTGGATGGTTCAAATGGTCTATGACAGAATATCACCCACCATTCTGGAGAGTGGGACATCATAGTGTATGACGAGTTCCCCGTATCGACCGTAGAACTTCCTCAGTGACGATGTTAGGTCGGTCACAAACATATCCACTAGATGACCAGATAACTAATAATAACACTTCAATACAATAGAGTGAAATTTATAGGACACTTGCCGAAATTCATAATGGCTGAAAAATGACGAACAATGCCCGAGGTAGGCAATTTAAGCGCACTTTTCATTCTTACGTCACTATGGAATTGCGTCTTTTAACTATGACGTCATAATGAAAAACAAAGATCTTGACTCGGACATTTTGTGCTCCCTAACAAGATCGGAAAATGGTCTATTAAAACAGTCTGCAAAGATGCAAAATGAATCCCTAATGGGGATGATATTTTGCTCGGGACTACGCTAATTCTGCTTGGCAGTGCTTGCTAGTCATTGGTCTTGTCCACTCTGTGATTTCGCATATTGGTGTTTTGGTAGTTTACTGTGAGCGTTGCAACCGAGTATTGTTGGGATCCCCTTCCTTCATTAGGCTGTGCAGAAAATGTCAAAACCGGTAAATTCGGACTTTTGTATGGTTCTACCATAAATATCTTTCAACATTGAGGTCAAGGCGATGTTAAAATGTGTTTAGCCAAAACAGTTTACAGTGACAAAGTCAGGCGCTCTCAAATACACCTTGTTTAAGTAGTTGTTCATGGCGTAAATTTCAGTACGTTCCTCATACACTCATGTTTTTTTAAAGTAAAATTCTTTAAAAAGGTGTAGGATGCTGAATCATTGCATCTCCTTACATATGTTATTGAGCCTATCCGCAATATTCAAATTAGGTGTATGGTTTTTTGAACATGCTGCAAAAAAGATTTGGGGTATATAGGGACCTTTCTGTCTGTCCGTCCATCAGTTCAGCTGTATTATAAAATTTTTTTGCGTGAAATAAAATGTTTTTTGTATTTTTTCAATAATTCGTAAGTCTTTCTATTTTATGCGAACTCATTGGATGTGCACAAGTAGATCTATTCAGGTTGAAGGCGTTTAACATTTGTACCACTTGGTGAGCTGTCACTGCTGGTGGACCAGGAGTCCCCGAGGGCACATATAGCCAGGTTCGATCAATTTCGGTTGATCGTTTCTTCAACGCATTATAAAATTTCTGTTATCAAAATTTCTTGGAATTTCTAAAAAGTAGGTCCTGCAGCATCATGTCCCACCCATCCTGCTACGTCTTTCGGTACGCTTTTTCGACATAGTAACTTTCATACTTTTTGACATATTACATTGTTTAGAATTGAGGATCACTGACGAGGGTTGAGTACCCTGAAACGTGCATGTCTCGTCCATGCTGTCAATTTATCTGTTCTTAAATGATGCTATGCAGGTTGAAGGCGTTTAACATTAATACGAGTTTTCTTTACTTTCATATTTGTCAAGAAATAAATCCAACAAATACTAGTATCATGAATGAGTTTTTTTTAAATGATAAATGATATTGGTGAGTGCAGACAGCATAACGTAGGGATCCAAGAAACACACGGATGAATTTGTAAATGGATATAAAAAATAAGGCATACGAAATACAGCGTCTGTACTATGACGGCTGTGGCGAGCTATTACATGTGATCACCTGAGGAGAGGAGTTCGACTGACATTCAGAGAGGACAGGTGGTCGGGATGCTGTCTTCTACTAAAGAGGTTTGGCCAAGGCCCGTCATGGAGTCCTGTCTTCACAGTAAGAGTGCAGTTCTTTTAAGGAATGCGCTGCTACAAGGCTGTAGATTGGTCCAGTACTAAGCAAAGTGTCCGTTTGGTGATAGATGGATCATATCCACGGTATAATCCTAATACATTTCGATGGTAATTCTGTCTATCCTTTGATTCTTCTTAATTTGATAATTATGTCATCATAAAATGCAGGTTGTTAAATATCAAAAGTAATATACTCATGTTGCTTGTATGGGTCAGAATTTCAAAAGAAGTTGACAATAATTTTTGTAAAACTTTCAGAAAGTCTTTACCAATTTGTGAAAGCGAAAACATTGACCTAAAAGTTTCTCGTACATGTATAATTTGTAAATGACAAATATGGATAATGACCATATCCCTGTATACAGCACAAAATCGATAATTCAGAAAATCAGAAACCGAAGGCATACAAAATCAGATAAAACAGGAACCAAAGCAAACAAACAAAAACCTCCACCTTATGAAAAGAAGCGAACTCCCGATATTTAAACCATGAAAATCCAAAACATCAGTACGTGCATACTGTATGAGCCGTGAAATGTAGATACCGAAGAAAAAGAAAAAGGAAAGAAATTTCACACAAGCAACATAAAGCATCAAATAAACCACAACAAAAACATTTCTCTATATGATGCGTCAATTTAGTCGTATTTGAGTTGATAAAACGTAACTTGGTATGACTAACATTCTTTGTTTTTGTCTTCCTGGTTTTCATTTTATCTATTTGCATATTAATGTTACCGTTTTACCACCAAAAGGCGTTTATATAAATATTTTTGAAACTTTATATGTGATTGATATTATTTTAGTAGATTGAAATATACCGTTCAAAAATACCCGAAACGTGCATGTCTGGTGCAAGCTGTTAACCTGCTTTTAAATGGTGCTAATGAACTTGTAGACTACTTGATGAGTGTCACTGCTGGTGGACCAGGAGTCTCCAAGGGCACATGTAACCAAGTTCGCTCAATTTCGGTTGGTCGTTTCTTCAAACGCATTCGAAAATTTCTATTTACAAAATTTTCACAAATTTTTGAAACCTGAGTCCTGTAGCATCATTTCCCAGCCATCTTACTACGTCTTTCAGTATATTTTGGACATTATTATCACACATTCTGGCCATATTTCATTTTTTAGGATTGATGATCACTGACGCGGGTTAAATACCCGAAACGTGCATGTTTGGTCCACGCTGTTAATTAATCTGCTTTTAAATGATGCTAATGAATTTGAAGACGTCTAACATAAGTATCACTATGGTATTTCTCTATACCTTCCAATCAAATTCCATCATTTCAGTAGAATATATAGATAATCGATTAATTAAGAATTCTACGAATCTGACCAGGTAGGCAAAAGATACCCCTATCTGAATCTGTCTGTCATTTGTTAAAAATGTAACCTCCAGGAAATTACCTTACTTGCCAAAAAAGTGATAATTTTCCCCAATTTTGCATCTGAACGATTTCTTGTTGACTACTACACAGGGAACACTTTATATCTCAAATTACAGGGCAAAAAATCTTGCATAAAAATAAATGGCTTGGCTCCGAACCTTTGTAAAAATTGCTGAAATTTTAAAAACTGACACATTTTCAAAATTCTAGCAGTTTCCCCTAGGGACAATTACATTTATGTCTTGACTTTATACTGTGAGATGTAAAATGTTTATATTTTTCTTATACTTCACAATATTTCAATGATAACATTAACATCAAGTACATGTTGGCTAAAAGTATACAGGAAATGGCAGTGTAATTCTGTGATACTTTTTTAGTAGTTTATTTTTTCCAGAGGGAAGGGATGATACAAATAATAACACAAACACTCGAATACACAAATTTTCGGCCTTTTGGTCATTATGAAGTGAAACATTTACATTGTTGTCGTTTTTTACACTGGATAAAGGCCAAGGGGCCGAAAATTTGTGTATTCGAGTGTATGTGTTTTTGTTGATATTTTTATCAAATTTTGGGATATATCGATAATTACATTTTCTCATATATTAATATCCCACTTGTAAAATCTTACATCTTACAGCATAAACTAGTGAATTAAAGTCAAACACAAAATATATATGTACCTGTTATCAACTCATTAAAGAGGTCAATTATTCCCCTACTTTTAAAAAAACCAATTTTGATTTTTTTCACCTACCTGAATGTCCTTTAAATGTTGTTTGCCTTTTGCAGGTTCATCTGTACTACACTGTATAAATACCCATGACACCCTAACACCATGGTGACGGTTATATTGCGCAATTTAAGAATTTCTCAATTTTCACAATATCAAATGGAAACAGCTTGAATTACATAAGGACATTAAGAATTTTTGTTACAATGCTGCTTGACATGCGATGCCTTTTGAATAACCTATTTACTTTTTGTCCAATTATTGTTTATCCCATCCCTGTTTCAACGAATTGCCAGCATGTTGTGTTCTTTAAAGATGGTCTCTTTGATGACAAACATTATTAAAAAAGATGTTCATTAAGCAAAGAGATACTAGTAACAAAAGTAACCTTAAGAAAAAAGGAAGATGTACACATTAACATCAGTACATGATTTAGTAGGTGAAAAACCATTTCATCACCTTTTCATTTGCCTTAAACATGACTTAAACTAGTATTCAAAATTATATCGGTATGCTATTTTCAATATAAGGACGAATTAGAAATGAATATGATGCTATTAAAAGAAGATGCGAATTAATGTAACGATGTAAATTATAACCTTATTTTCTAAAGCATCTTCAACATCACTTCGTTCATTACGGTTTGAATAGCTTGAAAAGCTTTCAGCTTTTGTGTTACTAAGGTGCAAAATGTTGCAACAGGATGTTCTTGATAGATAGTATGCTATGTATTGAATTGTGACTTGGAACTTTTGAATGTAAAAAATCAAAATCGATAGCAACATCTCAGAACGGATGAATTTGCAGCATGGACCAGACATACACGTTTCGGGTATTTTAAAACCCTCGTCAGTGATCCTCAATCTAAGCAATGCAATATGGCCAAAGAGTGTGAAAATTATCATGTTAAAGATGTACCGAAAGACGTAGCAGAATGGGTGGGATATGATGATACAGGACCCATGTTTTAGAATGACAAATATGGATAATGACCATATCCCTATACACAGCACAAAATCGATAATTCAGAAAGTCATAAACCGAAGACATACAAAACCAGGATAAAACAGGAACCACAGCAAACAAACAAAAACCTCCAACACATGAAAAAAAATTTCAAGAAATTCGGTAACAGAAATTTTCGAATGCGTTAAAGAGACAGACGATCAACCGAGGTTGATCGAACTTGGCTACATGTGCTAATGATAACTGAATAATCTTCCTGTCTCTTTGTCAGATTTTGAACATAATAACCGAGGAGAAGCCGTACATCCAGCTCCTTTCGCACACTCATACCTTCCACTTGATTTTATCGTTACTCCTCCTGGGCACCTTGTCCAACCTCTTGCTTGCTAGGCGTCCGTCGATGTTCAATTTGGTATTCTATTGTGAGTGTTATTGAGATAGTCGTCTTTATCTCGTGTTATTGTTGTCTCCATCTGTTTGTTCCATTTGCCACTGCGTGTGTTCTGCTGTTATCACTGTAACGTTGTCATATTTGAGATCTTCTCCTGGACTTGATATCTTTATACTGACAAATAGGAAGTAAGAATGTTGTAGATCATATTGCACACGTCAAAATTGAAAAAGTAAAATGCTTTAAAGTCTTAAGTTTTGCTGTCAGTATCAGATGTATTCATCTTGCCTGAATTAATTTTTCATAAAAATCTTTACTTTATTATTTCACGGTTGCTTTAAATGAATATAGACAGATTATTCTCCTGTGTTCTGAAAATCATGTAAAAAGTTATATTTTCATTATACATTGACTTATTGACTCGCTGCTTCTTTTGTCAAGGGGATATTTTACCGGAGATTTTATGTGATTGAAAGTGTTTTTATTTCATATGGAATAGATCTGCAACGAGAGTACCCTGAGTTGACAGCAGCGGTACTTTTGAATAAAAGGACTCCTTGGTACATAAATATATAAGCAACAATTTCAGTTAAAAAATGTGGACATTTGCCCTTGAAACAAAGCTTTTTCGTATAGCCTATCTGGGTTCTTTGGCAGAAACCTTAGGTCAAGTTCAGACTTTTGCTCTTCATGATTTCATATTGTTTTGAATTAATCTTTTTCGGCCTCGATCGTCTCTGATGAGATATAAATTGTTGAAATGCGCATATGGTGCATTGAAATTTTCTGATAGAACATGTATTTCAATATTGACAATTGAAATATAAACAAAGGGTTTGAAAAAACCTAAAACATTCCTTTGACTTGTTTTCGGTGTAAGATAATTGGAGCAGCTCTCATAATCATCCAGAACCGTCTGAGTTCATAAAAGAGGTACATCTAGTATAGAAGCACTTTGTCGCATGTTTAAACTTGCGACAAAATAAAATAGAAATCGTATAACTTGACAATTTACTTAATACAGTGTAGTTTTTTATTTAACCAATTCATATCAATTCTAAAGAAAACAAAGATATTCAAATTCTAATTAATGCAAAATATAGACCTTCCATAACTCAAAAATTAATTTTCTCTTTAATGTCATTAACTCATTTCCTTTCACTCAGAAACCAATTCAATCTCAAACAAAGTTCAGAATATTTGAGGAGATACTTTGAAAGGTTGACTATTCAAAGGCAATTCGAAAATTATGAATTTTGTGGCCTATTTATTTAAAATACAACGCTATCTATCAGAACTCGACCCTGAACGAGTTAATGAGGGTTGTAAATTTGTAAATGGCATGAACCACATAGTAACTGAGTGTTATTAGACGGGTTGCTATGTAAATAAGGAAAGTTGAAATTGCACCTTCTTCATACGTCATTAATTTCGGTTTCCGCCATTTGTAATTTTGATTCTCTTTTTTAATTTTTTGGATACTCATTTATACACAATTTCAGTGTTAAGGTTGCCTGGGAAAGAAATAATGCCAGAGACAATACACATCAAAACAGGTAAACAACAACCATATGATATTCATCATTTATGAATAGCAAATATTGGAGAAACTGATGAAAAAATACTGTAAAATATGAGACAAGTTGACAAATGTATATGGTAATAATCATGACTCTACATGAGTTATTGTCGATTAACAAAATTTTAATTTGACCATAACTTCATTTGTGAAAAACCATATAATAAGTAAGGGATGATATCACTTATCAGTCTTGAACTTCTGAACTTTCTGAAACTTGAACAGCTAAACTTGATTCTATACAGGGCTCTGCATTTTATATGTGTGTTTCGGAACAATTGCAAATGTCAAGTATCCTTCTGATGATTCGGAGCAGAGTATAACAGGATCTTCCATGAACAAATTTTTCGCTTATAATAAATCTGTATAGCAACATAATTTTCATAAACAGAGCATCGTTGTAAGTCTTACCTTACCTTATGTTGATTCTGCCAGCAGTACCTCTTGGTCTTCTATAGGCTGCTTTAGTTCTTAGATTCAGCCTGCTCCCTAGTGACATTCTTATATTACATACTTTGCTCACACCAGATACATTTTATATCCATGTTACGTCTTCATATTCATAGCATCATTTTAAAAGAATACACGTTTAGGGTACCTAAACCTCGTCAGTGATTCTCAATCCAAACAATGAAAATGGGCCAAAGACTGAGAAAGATATTTCAAAAAATACTGAAAGATATAGCAAGATGGGTGGGATATAAATAGAATAACAATAGGAGGGAATTTATATCTTACAAGACCCACTTGCAAAAACAACAGTAAATTACCAAAAATGTTAAACACTGAACACAAAACACCAAGGCCAATCAGGAACTATACAGGAAAGTAAGTGGCCATACAAGTGTCTTAATGGTGTAGTCACCCGGATAAACCCCAGATGACGATTCAGGTAGGGATGTCTAAGGTGTGTACAAAACCGACATCATAAACATGAAGTTATAATAGAAATTGAAACATCTAACTTATATCCTATAATATCATGTTGTCAGTGATAATTGATTTTGGTCAAACCATGTTTTAGTAAATTAATAAATAGACAAAACCAAAAGTCTTAGTCAGAGTATAACTCTTGTAAGAAACTGAAAAGAGGAAATTAGGTGACAAGCAGCAGCTTTTGTTTTTAAAATGTCTGAATTACCAATATTTTTTTTAAAACGTTCATAGTTGATATTTTTTCTTCAAATTCGAGTCTAGACCGTACACTGTAATTAATAAAATTTCGAAAATTGCATTGAAATGGTGCTCTATTGAACTGTCACCGCATTCTTTTAAATGTAATAGGTATACAGGTTTGAAATTAAAGTATCCTTGAATTTGAAATTTAGATAGATAATCAGCACAAAGAAGTGTTCGATTTAAGTCATGAAGTCTATTGTGTAATTTTAATGTCTCATTGCAGATGTTCCAAAAGAATTCAAATCTGTTAGCGTTGACGAGAAATCGAAGCTTTATAAGCCAAAAACTTACACTAACAACAATACTGAGCCTTACAAATATAAACCACCACCCAAGGTGTCGTCGGAACCCTACAAAGTAAGGAATTACAAACCAAATGACTACGACCATAACAAAGTCAGAAACATAGGAAAACCACATGAATACGACCATATCTATGACGTTTTTCCGCCCAAAACAAAAAAGAAAAAGGAAGAACCTCCACCGGTAAAAACTCCAACTCCGGAACCGGTTGAAGAAAAACCTCCTCGGGTAAGGAAACATTTTAGAATAATAAATTCAAAAATTTACAATTTGTAACTAGGTTTTTTACGCACAAACACGGAAATAAGAGAAGAAATTGTCGGTAGGTAAAAGACAACCCTTTGGTCCCAAGACAAGAAAAGACAAGACTTTCGCTAGATTGTGAATATACGAGGAATTCCTATTAAAGTTTTCATCTTTTGGATCATGCAACAAAAGCTGAAAAATAGACTAGGTATAAATTCGTTGTTTCAAAGACGAATATTACAGGATCTCCAACAAGACTAGTCTGCACTGATCACAACACCACAAACAAATAAAACAAAAACATAATAGATTGTGTAAGGTTCTTTGGAATTCTGTGCAAAAGTTACTGAGGAAAAGTCGATTGCAGATCCATCGGTGGATACTGTGTTTGACGGATTCATTACTTGATAAGGTTTGTTAAAACGCGGTGTGGTTGTATCAAATAATATAAATAGAAGATATTTTGGCTTTCATCTTGCTTTCAGGAATGGGCTTAATTTTCTTTATATTTGAATATTTTGGTAGACGACATTATGGAATTACTCTCTAATTCTCTTTAATTAAAAAGAGAAGTCGAAAATGCACTAGTCAGGCAGATCCTGCTCGGAAAGGGAACAGGATTTTGGTAAGAGGATCTTTAGCACTATCTTCCAGTAAGTACCGTGGTTGATAGAGGACAATTGTTAACAAACGATAGAAGATTTGTTGATGTAAGACACAGTTTTGAAAAAGGGTCTTGAGAATTTGCTTCCATTACGAATTATGAAATTTTGTACAGCTGTTTCAGATGAGTAAGTAGAATATGCCACTTTATTTTTCAAAAGAAAGGTCGAAAACACAAATTTAGTAGTCAAAGTGTATAGGATATCATAACGTTTTCACAAGCAACTTGAGAGAAGTCCAGAATGTATGAATAATTCAGATAAATTCATTAATAAATTCCTTAAAATCTTATTTGGTGGATCGTTCTCAATCACACAAACGTCCTTAGTGCAGAAGTACCAGGCACCCGGTTTATTCTTGGATAGAGAGTAAAGTAACTTGCTCAATGTTACAATAGTTTTTGGTCAATCAAAGATCTTGACGGACATATTTTACGGATGCATCCAAAAGCAAACTTGGACTTTGGTAAATGACATTTCGAAGGTATTTGGTAATATTCTATACAGCAGTTTATGAAAAGTTGAAAATGGGCCGACGAATCAATATCATTTGCAAAATGGAAGCCGAAGAGTTTAATGGAATAATGGAAAATGTCAGACGGCAGACGATGGACAGTAGCTTACTCACTCTGCGCCTTCATAATGGTTTCACGGAGATATTTTCAAATAAAGAAAATAATAATAAGAAAATCTATAAACGATTTGCTTACGTTGTTGTTTTGAGGATAATAAATGGTAGAATCGCAATAATGGTAGAATGTTTCGATTCCTTTGTCATATTTTCCATTTTAGTCTGTTCTTAAATGATGCTATTGAATTTGAAGACGTTTAACCTTTGTATGTTTTTCGATTTCAACACCCAATATCCATGCGACAATTTCAAGTTCCGTTTTAATTTATCATTCATTCTGAAATATTGCAAGCATGCGTTATTTATATTCTTGATAGCAAGTAGCTTTATTCATGACATTTTCGTTATTACTGACTATTGGTTTATCCATATTTAGCAATGATATTTATCAAACCTCTTCTTACTTCATTTTTTTCAGTCACCCTCTCCGATACCTTACAATCCCTTGCCTTCCATACAAAGAACGCTGGACACGCTCTTCGTTCAGAATAAGATCAAACAACAAGACATGATCACCGATTCCTTTGGTTGAAAGTCAGGAACACATAATCTTCAAAAGAGACCAGATCACACCTGCCTGGAGATAGCTCGATTCTCGAAGTCCGGAGACACTCTGCATATTTACAATACAAACAGGAACTGATGGCAATGTTGACGGACTGAAGTCTCCATTCCATGTTAAGATAACTTTTCCAGCCTTCATTTTTATATCCAGCATTTGGATGTTGAAAAAGTGTCAGAATCTGATTTTGTGATGAACTTTTAAATTTCATTTCACATCAATAGCTCTAATTTGTTTTGCCTTGATTTTGTTTTGTTTGTTTTGTTTAGGGAACAGGCTCATTGTGAATATCGCACTGTTATGTGATTGCAAAAGTTTTACTGAAAAAAAAAAATCACTTTATGAATATCATACAAATGTAAACTCTGAAAGTTTATTAAATCCTGTCACAGAGAAAAGAAATCTAAAATGTAAAATTCATATGACATGTATGCACCATCGACTTATAAAAACATCACAAAGATCATTCTGAAATGGACATTACCAACAGTAAAATCATTCTTGAATAAAAAGAATATTATAATAAACTGCCTTTTTATACCGTTGATTTAATCCTGAAATAACCAGAAGGACACTCTGTATTATACTTGGCCAATCTACAGTCTGCACAGGGCATTTTTAAAATGAAAGGAAGGGATCTCCAACAAGACTCGGTAGCAGCATCCACACAAAACACCCCAAGTGAAAACACAGAGAGAAAATACAAAGCAAAAGACGCAAAAGGGGCAAGGAACACCAAATACGACATCAAACACCAAACACAAAAAACTAAACATAAACCAACGTGACCACAGGGCAACAGGTGCCCACTTAGGACGGCCGTCTGCTAGGTTAGTACCAAATGGTGTGGTTATCCGGATTACGTGCGCACAACCCTCCCACTTTTCCGGCTAAACAATTTCGAAGAACGCATAATTGTAGTGTAAAAAATCTCACTGTAAGATGACCACACAAACAAGACAGCAAAACGCAGGGCCCAAAGAACACAGATGAATATGCTAATGGATCTGAAAAGCGGGGGCGTATGAAATACAGTCCGTGTTCTGCCGGCTGTAGCGAGCTCATGCATTTAATATCACCCGAGGAGTCCGACCGCGACATTCAGAGAGGACAGGTGGTCGGGCACTGTCTTGTCTAAAGAAGTTTGGACATGAACCGTCATGGAGTCCCATTGTCACAGTAAGTCAGTGTAAATCTTAAGAATGCGTTCGTGCAAGTACCATGCGGAGTATCCATTTATTGACAATAGGATCGTATCCACGGTATAAAAGGCGTTAGACGATATGCGATTATGCTGTCTACCTTTGATCCTTCTAATTTTGTTTATAATGTCACCATAAATGGCAGGTTGTGAAATACCCAAAGTAATATACGGTACTTTGTTCCTTGTACAAGTCCGAATTTTAAAAGAGGCTGTCGGTAATGTTTAAGAATCGGTCGTGGAAACCGGACTCCATAACGGGCAATGTCAAAATCTCGTGAGACAATACAGGTTCCTTTATAATTTGTCCTATATAAAGTGGATCCCGCTTCTCGGGATGTTAAATGTGATCTTACATTAGCCAGTAGAGTTCGGACCACTTGTCGTATGTGTCATTGTTGTTTATAAAGTTAGAGGTTTCTTTTGTTAAATGTGTTCCTATGTTTTTTGTTTTTGTTTTTTGTTTGTTTGTTATTTTGTAATAGCAATTCCTTTTAGAATATATTGTTTATAGAACAACTTGGTGTTCCGGGAGATTTCTGTATAGCACCTAGATGAGGAGAGTTTTAGGCACGTCGTCCTTTAAAATAACAACACCAATTGCTACAATTGTTGCAGGTGGACGGGTCCCTGTAAAGTGCGAAACGAAACAAAAACGAAACAAATCGAAACGAAACAAATCGAAACGAAACGAAACAAAACGAAACGAAACAAAACATAAAACTTCAAGAATATGAGAAAAAAAAAGGGAAAAATCGCTGAGAACGAATATTTAAAGACAAGATGAGCATGTAATATTGCCTTAATCAAGAGTTCTACACTTGTAACTAGTGCCGAGGGTTTCTTGAAAGAGTCAAAGTTGACAATTAAAAAAAAGTCAATGTCAAATGCCATTCATGTATTTAAGAGGAATAATGGGGAGGGGATAGAAAACCACGCTATGACACCATAATGAGATTTCAGGGATAAAATCTTATCATTTTTCAAACGAAATGTGCCCCCCCCCCCCCCCAGTATTTGTTCTCATTTTTCTGATAAAGTTTTCAAATACACATAACAGAACAGTTCCGTTTCCTCTGTACTAGACTCCTCCCTTGTAAAATTTTTCTTTCTGGCTATGACGAGGTTATTCATCCCTTTCACTTTCCTTTAATCCTTTAAAATGCAATTGTGCTATGTACCGTATATATTATGTTTTAAAAAACCCTCCAGCCACAAGAACTAATGGTTGAAGGCAATTATTATATACATGCAGATATTTGACATCCGTGATACTTTTCTGCATTTACATCAATTTTTCTCAAGTTCTTTAAGATTCATGTTTTGTTTCGTTTCGTTTCGACCTGTTTCGTTTCGTTTCGACCTGTTTCGTTTCGATTTGTTTCGTTTCGTTTCGATCTGTTTCGTTTCGTTTCGATTTGTTTCGTTTCGTTTCGATTTGTTTCGTTTCGTTTCGTTTCGTTTTTGTTTCGTTTCGAACTTTACAGGGACCCCAGGTGGACGGCCTAATCAGCTCCGGGAAGGGATTTTTTGGGTAATATTTTGTCCTATTATGTGATATCATTTTCTCGTGTCAGTCAGTGTTGTTTGTTGTTAATATGCATACGCTATGGGTTTTGTATGGAGATATATTTAGTTAAGGAAGCTGTACATAGACCCCCCCCCCCCGATCTTTTTAAAAGTAAAAAAAAAAAATAATTTGGACTCACCAGTTCGTATATTTTCATACTGCCAGAGGGTTGGGATCAAGCACTTCATCTGGTTATAGTTCGTGACCACTACACATTGACAGTGTAAAGATTCAAATTGTACAGTTTTTATATAGTTTTTCTAAACCTTGAATCAGGCTTGATGATACCGTCCCTAGTCCTTAAAACAAGAGCCCCAGGGGGCATAACGCTCACCTGATACCCATGCACGCTCTAATTGACATACTGACATTGCATACTGATAGTGCCAGTACCAGGATTTTAGCCCACAACCTTTCTAAAAAGATTTTTGCCGCACGTAGAGAAGTTTTTTAGACAACCTTTAAAAGTACAAACAAGAAAAAATAGTCACATTTCAAAACAATAACTTTTTTACTGATTTGAAAAGACGGATAAAGTGGCCCAAAGTCATATGCCCAGCTAGTATAGTTCAATTATGCAACATCAATGATAAAATCATTTTGTAAAATTCCACATTAATGTGCAGCAGAAAAAGAATAAAACAATGAAATGATTTCATAAATTAAGTTTATTTAAAATTGAACACCAAACCTTTCATTATTGATAGCTAGCATGCCAGAAATTATAAAGCCTGAGTTTGTGAAACAAGAATGCCCCCGGTGGCATCTTTGTTAGTATAAACACCATTTCCTGTCAAGTATATGAGAGGTCAGGGTCAGCGTAATGTTGGTATCAATGGAAAGATCTTGTCACAAGGAATACACATGTAAAATATGAAAGCTCTATCACCAGCTTCCATTCAAAAGTTATGCCCAATGTTAAAGTTTTTTCGGAAAATAGACAGACGGACAGGCCAAAAACTATATGCTCCCGAATCTTTTATTCCAGGGGCATAAAAAACAAAGATTTTTCGGTTTTGCCTTTATTCATATTAAATTATACTGAAATCTATGAATGCTTTTGAATAGTTTTGATTTCATCTTAATACATGTAACGTAAGTCAAAATCGTGTAAATCCAATATCAATTCAAGTGAGCTGTGCAGAAATTGAGCCAATTTGTTTTGCAAAAAAGCAGCGTACGGTGTATCAAACCTCATGGGCCCATTGAAGCCACTTGCACAAATAATTTTCGGTAAATATGCTGAAATGCGGCACTTCTTGCCTATGCATATTTCAACAGGCGAGAAGGAGCGTTGCATTTCAGCATACACTGTTCAAAAACTCAATCAAGTGGTTTCACTAGGTCTTGCAGTTTGATGCACCATATTCTGGTGTATCTGCTTAAATTAGGGAAATTAAAAGGCCCATGATATTGTTAAGCTTGTCCAACTAGCAGACCTACGACGTCGTTATTTACTGTTAACTAATTGTTTTACCTCGTGATAGGTTACACGGACAAGTTGTTAGCGGAGAGAGTTCATGAAATGTATCGGTTGCATCGGATTTGCCGATTAGAAATTATTTGGTCCGATAAAAACTCATGTTGTATCTATTATTTGGACAGATAAAAATTCCAAAATGTCTTACCACAGGAACCTGTCGTTTTATGAGAGAAAATGTTTTATTATCCACAACCTTAAGCCTCTGTGTTCATCTTAGAAATATTATACATACAAGATGTCGAATACAGTGGCTTAAGGTTGTGAATAATAATTTATTTTCTCTATTAAATCAACAGCTTCCTGTGGTCCAACATTTCATTGGAAGATTAAAAGAACTCTGAACTGAATTATTTATTTTCAAGAATTTCAGATATTTAAAAATGTCCTATGCATTCTCAAAATCCAGAGGAAGAGATTACTCATTAGACGTTTCTTCAAGAAATCAGTCCTTAAATTACTTCATCTAAGAGAGTCAATTCGAGCAAAGTTTATAAATGATAACAAGTATGATAACCAGTATGAAATTGTTCCAAGTATAATGCACATTAAATAAAAATCTATTTCGTTTGCACGGTATCTCCTGAAATGTATCGCTACTAAAGGGTTGTGGAGGAATTGAACCAATCAAATCTATAAAGTATGGCGACTTTGCTTACAGTTGTAACTTTTCGCAGGGATTCCCCTCTGTTTTGACCGGTGAATAGTACTGAATAAAAGGTGTCAACACCATTGGTTAAAAATATTAGAAATGTATTTTTAGCATATTGAATCGATAAAATATGACCAGTAATCGTGATAAATTTAATTTCGAACTTGATTTTGTCTTTTATGCAATCTACAGATTGATTTGAAAATATGTAAAATTCGGAATATTTTCGATATGAACGGAGAGTTTCTGTAAAAAAGTGAAATTTGCGAAAAAAAGGACATGCATGACCCCCCCCCCCCCCTTTTTTTTCATTTTTATGCGTGCCAAAGATTCGCAAGCAAAAAAGACCAATTTTACGGACTTAATTCCGGGCATTTCAAGTCAGTCAAAACTTTTAGTGTGCACCTTTTTATTTCCTGTAGTTACCCCTACCAAAGGGGCGTGGAGGTATTGAACCAATCAAATCTGTAACACAAGATATATGGCGACTTTGTTTACCATAGATACAGAAATAAAACAGAGGAAATAATCATTAAATAGGGAAATTGTTATGAAATATGCATGTATGGAAAAAGTCAACATCTTAAAAATAAATTCAGAGTATATTTGATAGCGTATGTGGCCAAGTTATTTCGACGTACGAAAATAAGTACACAAAGCCAAACTAGCTTGTCTCTTCTAGAAAATCATTTAAAATCTAAAAGTTGATATTTTGACAAAATTCTTTCACAGTTTCATTTGTAACGATAAATTTAAAAAGAAAAAGAGAAAAAACCTGAAAAAGGGAAAAAACCATGGAAGAAGCAGAAAATGTATGAAAATCATACCATATATCATATATCAAATCATATATATATATCATCAATACCCTACATTACATAACCCCAAGTCTTAATTTAAATGTACACGAAGAGGGACTGCATGTGTGTTAAGCACGTACTGGTATCAAAATCAAAGATCTCTCTTTAAAGACAATGACAGCCATTGATGGTGTTAAATCTTTAAATGAATATAAGTATACGATGATCCTTTAAACGTACTATTTTATGCCACCATGTCTAATATGTGAAGGTCTAAGTCGCTGAGGTCTGTAGGGAATGACTTCCACTATCAAGACACTAGATCACGGTAAGATACAGCTTCAAATTCTTATACTAACCATCTGAATTCAGTAAATCTATCATTCTTCTTTGCATAAACGTATTACCCAACTGAAATAAGGCATGTTTTCATTCATGTTTAATCGTTGATAATTAACATTGTTTACACATGGTCTTCGCAACGAATAAACAAAAGATGTTTGTAAAACATCCATGTTCTACTCCCTGCCCAACTGATGTTTACAGCAGCAACAACCCAGTTGACATGTGCAACGATTACATGGATACTGAAACTATTAACTACTGGTATTTTACCAAGTCCTGGGGAATCATTCTGCCATAAATTCTTCGACCGGACCCAGACATTCACCTTGAGTTATATTTTCATGATTTATCATGTTTATCTGTATACCAAAATTAATTTCCATAAACGGGAAATGTATGGCAGAGAAATCGCCTGACCGATAGCTGCATCCTCTTCTTCGAAAGGGAGGGGGGGGGGGTTTAAACATTTCCAACTTCGTTGGTAACATGAGCAATTTTCACATTTTTGACCTTGTGTAGACTTCAGATCATCGGAAATTATACTAGTAACTGTGGCTTACAATGTAAAATTAATGTTTATAATTCCTATATTTCATCAGTAATAATTATCGGTAGAAAAAGAAAATTAAAATATACTCATCGTTGTTCTAAAATGCCATGTTTCAGGTATCTTCAACAAAGATATTAAAGGTTTTGGAACCAAATCTGGACTTTACGAACCGTCATATTCCCTTTCAAAGAATAAACCATCTTCTAAAGTAAGAGACTACAGTAAAGTCAGATCATACTCGAAAGTCAAGGAATACAAATTGAAAGAGGATGACAATGAAGTCCAAGAGTATGACCAAGTGCGGGACTACAATCATTTCTATGACGTTTTTCCGAGTGACCCGGATGAGGTCGAAAGGAGAAGAAAGGAAAGAGAGGAATTCCAAAGCAAACAAAAGAAGCTGAAAGCTGAAAAGGTAACTTTATATATATATGTTCTATACTTCATTTAGTTTTACATGACGAATTAAATGAAATAATAATTCATCAAGTCATGAGATTTTGAGGGGAGAAGACAAAGCGTCTCACGTTTAGACAGTAAATTGACCATGATTGGGGTCTATTAGAGAATGAACCATGCAGCAACACTGCATCATATTTTCAACCAATGAAATCACGTATCTTAGAGAATTGTGCCGATTACGAAATAGTAATAATATAACAATTTGGTCACTTTTTTAACCAATTCTGTATCATGTCGAATTAACACCTACATGTACCAATATCTAGCTATAAATTATGAGCCATGCATGCACGTTTAGGGCATTATACAACTTTATATGCTGCATTCTTACATGTAACCAGATTCAAAAAGTAAGACAGAAATGTCTTCTATTTCAGGAACCGTTCTTCCGTCCATATAAATCCTTACCTAGCATCAGACGAATGATTGACATGGTGGACTCGCCCCCATCACCACAGACACATAAACATTCAAAGAACACTGTGTCAAATCCGGACTTCAGCCGAATTGATAATGAGGACGAATTCTGATAGTGCTAATAAATTGTGCATATAAGAATTACATTACATCACTATTACATGACTTTTCATGCGGTCAGGTTTGAAAGTTTTAGGAGGAACGAAAAAACAATTTGCTCCATAAGTTATAGGTCTCAGAGAGTCAGGTGTTACATACAGTTAATATAAATACCATTCTGTGTTTAAACCATCAGTCGTATGTGTTTACATACTATATTACCATCATTCAATCATGATTTGCATACCGGGTATTCATTTATATTGTCAAATGGCAATTTTTACAGTTCCTGATCACAAATGTGTGCGCTATAATGTTTTCAAAATTATTTTCAATGTCAGCTACGATATCGCATTAAATAATAGAAAAAAAAAATCATAGCATGTTGAACATGCTCAAAACAAGACATCAAATAAACCTGTACGTATAAAACTTGCTTGGGAAAACAATTAACAGCTTACCATCAACTTTCTTGTAATGTTTAAAATTCAATTAGAAGGTAGAACGGACAATTGTGTAAGAATGAAAACAAAACAGGAAAAATCTGTTCGGAATGTTTTATTAAAGATTTCTAATTTTCACAAAGGCAAGACAATTATATATAAGGCAAGAATTGACATATCTAACAAAATTTGTTTCTACATTACATGCATTAGGTTTTGACCATGTTGACAAGATAGTTCACTAGCCTAGAAAAAAATAGAACGAAGGACAACTCTGGGAACGGAACTGCAAAATGAAAAAAGTCAGGAACGACAACCCATACAATCATGAACAATCATGATCGCGATTTTAATAAAAATAAAAAAAAAAAAAAGAATTCTCGTTTTCAATAAGAGACTTGCACTATTTGTATGTTCAACTAGAACTGACATTCCGCTTTAAGATTATGATATGTACATTGTTGATTGTCACAACTCTAATTGTATACCCTCATAACCTGTAACTACGATAAAAATGATGAAATGTTGATACATAACTCATATTTCAGTTACACTGATAAAGTATTATCTTCAAAATGTTATAGATATCAATCACGTACGGATCAAGAAGAAAAAAAAAAGGGGGGGGGGGGTCGAAAGGGTGCCAGAATCTATTGAATTTGTCAAAAATACATATTTCATTTGCACAAAAATAGACTGGAACCCATTTGGCCTTCCTCCTTCACACGATCCTCACACACTTATTTTTTTTTTCAGTCATATAAATTTTAATTTCGTTTCATCGAATGAAGTAGTCTATATTTGTACTGTTTTACCGATTTCATCATATGTCAAAAAGCACTTCCATTTATACACCATTATAAATTTGGTATTTATGCAGTTACTGAAATGCAGTAATGTAATTCTTTTTTGCATTTTGCAAAGTAAATATTTCTAGGAAAAAAAACCAAAATGACACTTGAATAATAATAATAAAAAACCAATTAGATTTATCTATTCAAAATGAAATAAATATTAACTCGATTCATTGAAAAAAAAAAGAAATACTATAAGTGGGAAAATATTTCTAAGTTACGTTTTTTCTAACTTTCATTTTGTTAATGGTTACGAACTGAAAGTAAGAAAAAACATCGCTGACAAATTCATTTTCAATAAAATCACGGATATCACAAAATGGCAAAGTTGTGATTGTCATTGTAGTTCATTGTTTCAAGTAGTGACATATAATGGATAAATATATGAACATGTTAGTGAATAAAATTTGATTCTATATACAAATGACGATGAAAAAAATATATGGACTAGTATACTATGTATATAAATGAGGTTTACCCTACAATACAATGCAAGAGCATTAAAATATACATAATTCTTTATATCTTACAGATATCATTAACGCTTTAAAGCACGCCCGTGTCCTATGATTATGCCAATTGAAAATTTTTAAGTTTATATTATAGTATGATGCGTAAGAGAATCATGATTTTAAAAAAAGACTCTTATTTAACATTTAGTTCAATGCGTGTTTCAATCAATTCTTCACTTCTCCAAGAAAAATCTGGACTTCAAAAAGAAAAATTCTAAATACCAATCCCTCTCTAAAAACAAAATAGAATTCGTTTTAACCTAATGATTAAAATGCCGACAAAGTGACAATGCTTACGGTTGTTGATCATGGGTTATTATATCGAAATGTCATTCGTAGAATCTCAGAATGCTCTTTATTAAAATCATTGAAATTTCGTCATTTGACCAAAAATATATATCAAAATTTCTCGACAGTTGAAGAAAGTACATTATCTAGAGTCGATCATACATGCTGATATCTATATTTCAGTCCTTCTTTGTCACATCTAAAATGAAATAAATGATTAAGTTTCGGGCACTTATTAGAAGGACGGACATTGATGCGAGGGATACCCAAAATATATTGATTTGTACTAGAATTTTAAAGTAAATATTCTATATTTACAATTCGCAAATCTTTTTAAATGGTAATGTTCGTCTGAGTTGATTAAATCTAAAAGGCTTGCGTCACTCTGTCTTCAATGCTGCGGCGGCTTGTAACTGCACAATATCATTTTGCGGGGAGTCCTCATTACACTGTCCTATTTCCGCTTCCTGTTTGAGGTGTAAATCGGAGTCTACCGTTACCGGAATGGCTTTTGGAGGTGAAGGCTCAAATATAGTAGGTTCCTGTTTCAAATCGAGGCCATTTTCAAATGTCATGGATCTATCAATAGTATCCATCATGGTTTGAGTGGTGAGATGGGATGTCACGTGATGTATAGAGGGAAGCATTCCTGATGAGGGGTGACCTATCTGTAATAGCGCCGGGGGTGGGGAATTAAGGGCGGCCACCACTGAACTGTGGGCTTGGTACAGCGGATATGACGAATTCATTGATTTGTACTCTGAAAGTAAAAAAAATATTTTCTTAACTATTCATTTAGTGGTTTTATTTACATGAATAAAAGAATTCGGTCAGATTCCGACCTCATTTTTCAATTCGAGTTCTCTTGAGATTCAAAGAAAGAAATTCCTACAGACGTTCTTATTATAAAGTAAATCATTTTCCAACAAAGTCTAACGATGATAGTTTATACAGCTCAATCCTGACTTAACATACCATTAATACATTTTACATCATTAAGTCTACCTATCCAGAACTTAAACCATGTTTTACGAGCCTATTACCTGTATTAGGGACGTTGTTGTTGTCGGAGCGAGTTACAGTCAAGTCGAGTAGTCCTGTCTGCTGTTGTGGGTTATGACGATGATGATGTGACGGTGCTGCCATCTGGGGAGTGTAGAGTGGGGATACTGAGGAGGAAGTTTGATCCGTGTGGACAGAATGAACAGGGGCGGATTCCTTGGTGGCAGGGGATTTGGATTTAGATGGTGTTTTTGGTTTTCGCTTCCTGGTCTGAATTCCATCCTTCTTCATAGAGAGTGGTCGGTTTACCTGCATAAATTGCATACATATATTGTTCTAAGGAATATGTAGATCGACACATGGTTAATTCATAAAAATAGTCATGCCACGAAAACTCAATATTATTATATTGTCACACGGTGAAATGCTGCACTTTTGGAAACTGTTTAAATTATCAATGTAACAGTAAAAATAAAAAATAAAATCAAAATTGTAAAAAAAAAAAAATGTTTTAAAAACGACTAACGACTTTAAAAAAATCCTATGCATATGAATCCATAACATAGATTGCAGCGCTTACGTCAGAACACATAAGTACAAGACCGAAACAAACAGCACACACCACAGAAAACAACCACAATATCAAACAGCCCCAACAAACAACGTACACCACAGAAAGCAACCACAATATCAAACAGCCCAAACAAAGTACACCACAGAAAACAACCACAATATCAAACAGCCCAAACAAACAATGTACACCAAAGAAAACAACCACAATATCAAACAGCCCAAACAAACAATGTACACCACAGAAAACAACCACAATATCAAACAGCCCAAAACAAACAACGTTAACCACAGAAAACAACCACAATATCAAACAACCCAAACAAACGATGTACATTACAGAAAACAACCACAATATCAAACAGCCCAAAACAAACAACGTACACTACAAAACAACAACCACAATATCAAACAGCCCAAACAAACAACGTTAACCTAAGAAACAACTACAATATAAAAATCCCGATACAAACAACGTAAACCACAGAAAACATCCACATTACAAAACAGCCCAAAGAAACAACGTTTACCAAAGAAAACAACCACAATATAAAACAGTCCCCCCCCCAAAAAACAAACCCCAAACAATAACAAACAGCCCAAAACAAACAATGTACACCACAGAAAACAACCTAAACATAAAACAGCCCAAAACAAACAACGTACACCACAGAAAACAACCTTAATATCAAACAGCCCCCCCCCCCCCCAAAAAAAAAATCAACGTACACCATAGAGAATCAACCACAATATCAAACAGCTCGAAAAGCAAAGTACACCACACACACAAAAAACCAAACTACAATATCAAACAGCTCAAATAAACACAAAGTACACCACAAAAAATAAAACAACTACAACATCAAACAGTCCTAACAAACAAAGTACACCACAGAAAACAACCACAATATCAAACAAAGTAATTATAAACACTACTGAAAAACAAAATTTAATCTTCCAAATGAAATTAAGGATACTGATCAGTTTAAAAAGTTTAAAACAAGTATAAATCCGAAGTCTAAACATAATTCATACGCAGTTGCGACATAATTGTAGCATATTAAATGATTATTTATATAGAGTTAATTAAAGCAGTGTACGCATTTGTATTTGTGGGAATGGACGTGAGAATGCCGAACACTTTTTCTTGCAATGTCCATTATATACCAATTTAAGAATTGACCTAAATAATGTATTCATACGATTTCACATTCAGCCTAATATAAACAATATTCTCTTAGGTAACCTGAACCTCACAAATGATCAAAATCTTTACCTAGCAAAATCAGTTCAGACGTTTATCAGCAAGAGTAAAAGATTTACATGTTAAACATATATAAGTTTAAATAGCATCTCTCTCTCTCTCTCTCTCTCTCTCTCTCTCTCTCTCTCTCTCTCTCTCTCTCTCTCTCACACACACACACAAATAATTATGTAAAAGTTCATATTATATATTTCTATTTATCTCAGCTAAATATTTTCTGTATATAACTTAGATAATTATTGATACCTTGCATGCGCAATTTTTGTTTTGTCAATGTTTAACGGAGAGGGCTATCTAAGTTGGACAACTTGTGCCCAATCCGATGCAATGTTATATTTGATTGCAATAAATATGTTTAATCTAATCTAAAAACAACCACAATATCAAACAGCCCAAAACAAAGAGACAAAAAGAATGCTAACATCAAGAATAACCCAAAAAACAAACCAGCCACGTAAAGACACCATTGAAACTTGAACAAACACAAAAATAGTGAAACCAATTAGAATCCAGGATTGACCTTGTACGTCCATCATCTGTAGCATTAACTTAATGATCCGAACCATTCCACTGATTCGGACAGAGATATACCAATACTCATAGTTATTGTATTAAAGAAGTGTCCTAATAGTGCACGTTGATATTTCAAACGAGACAAAAACTAAAAAAAAAATGTTAAAAGTATTGACTACATGTAACAGTCCGTGTTTTGCTGGCAGCAGCAATCTCATGACCAGATGAGAAAATAGATAAACTTTTAGATAGGACAAGGGATCTAGGCCCAGAATTGGAACAGTATCTGTAATGGAGTCCAATCGTCACGGTTGATCACTGAGCAATGTTGGAGTTTTAAGATGTAACTGACGGAGATAACCACCCCACCTAGTCCCTCTTGTTTTCTATAGAATGATTCGTCTCTTTTTGTAAGATGAAATTTACCTGATGAAGTTTGTAGTAAAGTCCGCATGCGTTACATACGGGTTCTCCCTCGCCGTTTCGTCGCCATAACGTCGTGGTTGTGGTACCGCAGTTAGCGCAGCATAACCCCATACGGCTTCTGTTGTTACCATTATTACCCTGTAAAGTTATAAAACGAGATTAAGTTAATTTTAAGAATTCCGAAATTGATATTAATTCATCAAAGAGCAGAACTTTTTCTTGAGAGTTCTTACACGGAAAATGAGGGAGGGAGGGGGGGGGGGGGTTGTTGCTCACGAGTTCATTATCCAAACCCTAACAATACATAAAAATGGCCACGCCACTATCAGTTTATACCGCCGGGGTTGCTTGAAAAAAAATTATACTAAGATTGTATCAATTGCGAAGCACCCTAGCTAAGTAACGCCAAGAATATGTAAATAATACAAAGGCCCAAGAAATGCGTATAAACTTCAAAATAATATTATCAGCATCATAGAAAGTATAGATATTTTGAACAATCGATAGATCTATGTGATTTTTTGTATGATTATGATAAGGTATTTGTGGTATACGCTACAGTCATACTCATAAAAAACGATGTGAATGATTCATATAGGCGCGGATACCAGCTCAATATCATGGGGATTGTGGCACCATCCCCCTCGATCTCAAACTCGTGAAAAGGATTTCATGTAAATTCCTTCATAAAATTGTGTGTCTGAATATTTTTGGAATCGTATTAAAAGATAAAATCGCGTTTATGTTACCATGGTAACGCCTTCATTAAATAAAATGTTCATTTTGCATGTGATCTTTTGATTCCAGTAACAGGGCGCATCTATATCATCAAAATGTAATTTACAGAAATTCTCATTTAAAAGTTGAATATATCTTTGATTTGACTGCAGTGAAAGTTATTACAACATAAAAACAACGTACATGTTGCTTGGATACGGGGAGCTGTAATGTCACGTGATCCCGCCCAGTTCCACCATTTCTCTGACCAGTAATTAACTTCTTAGCGTTACAAATGTTTTGATTAGGAGTGAAAACAAACCGATGTTTGTAAGGGCGAGTCGGTTTGTCAGATTTGTGTATGTTTAGCTTGCCACTTACAATTATAAGATTCATGGGGAAACCAGGGGGTTTTGTTGAAAATTTGCGGCAACACGATCTAGTCTGTTTGCATGAATAAAACATAAGCAAACAGCCAAACCTTCTAGATGTATTTGAAATATATCCTATTCATACGGACATGAATCTATGTACAAGGAAAAACATATAGCAAATAAATAAGACAAAAGGTATCCTTTAAAGACACGAACCCCAAAATTAAAGTGGCGGGCCCAGATTATACGTATTTTTATTTGCACAAGTGATTGCAAATATAATTGTATCCCCCTCCCTCCTCTTTCGCTATTTACTATCCAAAATTCTTATACAAAACTGACATTTCAGAGAATGTTCATGTATCGATATGATTTCACAGATTAAATTATTACTAAATCGGGTTCCCATATTGATCATGCAACAAACATATCACATATTATTCACATACTATGTAGATAAGGAATACATTACGGTCAATGAAACAAGTGAATACAAATCGAAAAATAACTTGTTCTTCCTTTCTATATCTGATAATTTTGGGAATTATGAAAAAATACGCTGTATGAAAATCAGTAGCTCAGTCTTCAGAATAAAATAGAGCACATGGAATTGTCCGTTTCAGACAGATTTCTTGCATTTTACAGGATTGATAATATCTTTCTCAAACCTTTGTGAAAATAAATGCAAAAAGTTTATAACTCACCAAGCCGCTGACTTTGTCTGGATATTTGTTGTTGTTTTCTGTGAACACCTTGGTCTTATCCTCGTCTGGGGGTTGTATTGGAGAGTCCTGTAAGTAAGAGATGTGCATCAGTTTTCTGTCCTCAAAATCCATGTGATAGGGCAGGGGCTGACTCAAGAAAAACTTCAATGCTTCCTCCATAGCGACAAAAAATATACAAAAATTTTGTTTCTAAGAAAGCGTTGTGTATAGACGTGTGAAGCCTGAGGGATGTAGTGCAGTAAACGCGAGGAAATTCTGAAGCACGTTTGAAATTCAAGCTGAAATCTCCCCTCGGTAATGAAATTCAATCCCTCTTTCGTATGTGGACTCGCATCCCTAAATCAGGGAGGCCTGGTAGGGGGTCTACGTTATGCTATTTGGCGGATAAACATGACGGTGTCAGTCAAATCCACGTCTCACTTCAGTTTATTTGCCTGTTGGATTTACCAGCGGCTTCCATGTCAAATCGGAGAATCTATCTGACGGGTTTTATCCTTTTGATAAGCAACTGAAATGTTTCTGTCTGTATTCGGACGGCGTTTGTGATTTTTTGGGGTTTTTTTTTGTAATTGATAATTCAAGAAAAAATAGGAAAATTGTAAATTTAAAAAAGAATTGTTAATTAAAGGAAATTCACCAGTGAATGGTAATTCCAGTAAACTGAGTATTGAATTGGCATGTGAATTACGCAATAGACAAATATATATACTCCAAAATAAAAACGGTAACAATTGACACGCGGTCAAGTAGATTCATAATTTACTTCAAATAAACGATAAATAAAACACAAATGTCATGTAAGCACATTTCCGATGATAAAAAATTTCGTATTAGTTATTGTCTCATAGAAAAACAAACAAACAAAAAAAAGAAAAAAAAAACCCCAAACAAACAAACAAACAAAAACAAAAGAAAAGAAAGAAAAAAAAGAAAGGAAAATTAATAAATAACAAACAAACAACAAAAATAAAATAGATAAATTGATTAATAATAAAATAAATTATAAATAAATGAAAATATAAAAAATGAGAAATCAATAAAAAGGTAACAAATTTCCGTTTATGATTATAAATTTTTCTGTCTGTATTCGGATTGCATTTAAGAATTTTTTAGTAACTGATAATTCCAGAAAAAAAGGAAAATTTGAAAACTTGAAAAAAGTTGTTTAACGATAATCAAGTACCACATATTCCGCTATTCACAAGGATCGAGCAAGTAAAAATATTCCTTAGGGGTTATTTTAAAAAGGAATCTATAACGGTGTCTAACTTATGCCTATTCCCATTTAGATTTAAGTAAATCTAAAGAAGCCAGGAGTGATTGAAATCGCATTATTCCGTCTAGACCCCCCCCTCCCAAGGTTTCGCTCAGAGTTATCTTTCTTTGCTCACGATATCTTACCTGCCGTTGACTTGGTTTGGCGGGAGATCTGTTCAGCCCGTTGGTTTTGTGATACAGCCCACAAGCGTTACAGAGGTAATGTCCAGTCCCGTCCTTACGCCACAGGGGTGTAGATATAGCACCACAATTTACACACTCCCTACCCTCGCTGTTCAAATAGTCCGGATCATCTGATATTATGAAAAAAAAAAAATCAACAGAATTCAAATAGAAATATACTAACTAGTATATACTAGAGAATTAAAAATAATGTAATAGAATAAATAAATAAGAAAATGAATGAATGAATGAATGAATGAATGAATGAATGAATGAATGAATGAATGAATGAATGAATTGATAAATAAATGAATTAATGGATAACGAATAAAATAATATGAACAGAAATTCGACATGTTACATAATTGTATTTCTGTTCCTCTACGATATCCTCTAGATAATGGAGTAAATGCGAGTTATAACAAGTGGAATTTGATAAGATTTTAAAGAAATCAATCTCCTGTTCATTAAAAATAATCAACATGACCTACGACAAAACAAATAAACGTGCATGTGTACAATGTACCTCTCGTTTTTAAGGCTGTGCCACTAAATACAGTTTTAACAAATAATCGTCACAATGGAGGGTATTCATAAAAATACTGTTATTTAAGAAATGACTGTCTTACTTTTGGTGTTCATGGGTGTATAATTCTGGTTGGTCACGTGCAAATTCCGTGAATCGCCTAATTATCTAATTATCAGTCATTTTTATTTGCATGAACATCGCACATTTTACCTGTAACAGCGTCAAATATATCATCACTTTGGTAAATTCTCCATACATGCAAAACTTGCACGTGGCGTCACGATAGCAACCCAAGTTATTGGAATATAATTCTAGTTGCCTAATGGGCGTTCAACATAGGGAATTTACTAGTAATGTAAATATTTCAATATAAACAAAAAACAAAAACAAAACAAACCGTTGATGGAGAAGTTAGTGTGCACGCAACAAGAGATATTTACACAAAAACGCGTTTTGATAAAATAAGCATACAGATAAAAAGATCAAAATAGAGTTTGTATTTGTGTTTACAAACTGAACAGATAATCTATTTATCAAAAAGAGGAAGAATGCTACAATTTATCTAATCTTTAATTCAATAACACATTCGTCTTTGCATCATATGACAATGAGCGATATAGTCTAACATGATAAAAAGTTCCGAATTTTCTCAAGTGTTATCATTCGGATATCTTCTCGAGACAAGTGTATGTAATATATTATGCACACTTGTCTACAGAAGATGTTATTCGGATAGTTTCAATTCAAGTTTCCTATACACGATATGTCCGGCATCGCACCTGCTTGAGGGCTGTAATTATGACGTCATAATCAAAAGCGTGTGTATGTTCAGGTAGTAGCCGCTCAAAGAGAACTAAGTTTGGCTGAATGCTTGCTAACTTTAAGTTTTTTAAAGAGTAAATTTCTCTCAGAAAGAATAAATCAATGAAAGTCAGAATAAATGAAAATGACGGGAAAAATAGTATTAAAATATGGAGTATAAAAAAAATCATCAAATTAATTTTAACAAAATGCATAGTTTTTCTATGAATACAGACAAAATTGAACAATAATAATAACCCCCCCCCCCAGATAACATTATCCCCCCCCCCCGAAAAGCTGGAACTCAAAGCAGTCAAAATGAATTTTACTGACATGCAAACTTGTGAACTAATCAATCAAACAAAAGCAAAACGAATTCGAAACAAGTGATACGCTCAGCTACGTAGTACTTCGTAACGTTACGTACAGTTTTTTCTATGAAATATAGATTTTAAAGGTATTGTGACATCCTCTTTTTAGATTTACTTGCATTTCCATCATTTATGTTTCATTGTTATCTAATCTATATTCATGAATATTTTAAGATTTGTTTTTATAGTTCGTGCAATTTCGAATGTTTACAGCTTTCGTACATTATGAATTATCCATTAATACATGCAAATAAGTGTATAGAAGTACCAAAAGGGGTTTATATTTCGAGAATTTTTGATTGGCCGTTCAATAAAATTGTGGAAATCCTACCCTATTTCCTCAAAAGGTCTAACGAAATGGCCATCTTCACAAAATTATTTCTTAATTGCACATGCATTTGTGAAACTGAAAAAATAACCTTGTTTCATTTTTCAAGACATAGATATTCTTAGAAACGTAGTTACTAAACAAGTTAAAGTAAGACGAAAATCTAGTGGTGCTCATATATAACATGCATGTCTAAAAAATTCAGGAAATATTCATACTTGGATTTTTTCGGGTTTCTAAGTATCTTACAATTTACCAGTCTGCATACTGCATATTCAAACCTTATCAATTTTTGTAAGTCTTAATTAAAACAGCTTTCTCACATTGGAAATGGAGGTTTGAAGGTTTCTAGGTCTGAAATCGGATAGGTTAAAATTTTTATTTTCATGGAACGCTTCTTTTCCTTAAAGTTGTCACTGTAAACATGTTATTTGAAGAAAATAATGGAATAGTGGTTGACGGAAATGTTCCGTTCATCAGAACTTTAAAAAGAGAAGATGATCAAACTACGACCAATAGACAATAAAACGAAGAAAAAAAAAAGAGAGAAAACAAAGAAAAATAAAATGATATCTTGGAAGGAGAGGGACAGAATGGCTCGAGAAAGGAGGGGAGGGGGTTGTTCGCTCAAACTGAAATTTCTTAAGAACGTCGTGTAAGCTACATTTGAACTTGAATAAAGACACGGGCACGAAAACTCTTCATATGGCCCTCAAAGTTAACCACAAAAATCAATAAAAATTGATCGCTACAGCTTTGTTCACCCTAGTATCAACACTAAAATCTCATAAATCTCTCGGAGTATAAAATCGTAACTGGTACGTCTGTAAACGTGGGGTTCAAACCATGTTCTGACACAATGTCGCTTTTCATAAATTTAATAATCGATAATATGTGTTTTCGAAGGAAAATAAATTCAAAGAAATATTTTCTAAATAGTTGCAATATTTGAATTAAAAAAAAAAACAAAACAAAACAAAAAACAAACACGCGAAATGGAGAAAGCCGCAAATTTGTACAAAATATTCAAACAATCCTTTTAAATCTACAAATTATGGAATGAAAATGTGAAAACATTTGTAGTTGGAAAAATCAAGCAGCATAAAACATAAAACTGCAAAAAAAAAAAAAGAAAAAAAAAAAAAAAAAAAAAAAGGAAGAAAAGAAGAAAAAGTCTGGAATAATTTGAAACTAATTTCTAAGTAGGACTGTGCGGTTTTATTGCACCGCGATATTTTCGTATGCAATACGTACCGCGGCACGTTTTTCAAAATACCGGTTCTAGTTCAATATTTTACTTTACAGAGTAATCGTTGTATAAAAAGAATTCTCGTCAAAGATAAAAAGCAAAAATAGCAATCCAAGGAATGCTTGTGTCGCCTGCGAAGCGGTTTGATTATTATTCTAGAAAGTGGATCAAAATTCTTGAAAAGTAGGTCTAGGTCAAATATCTAGATCAAGGTCAAAAGGTCAAATTTTATGGTCTGTGTAGAAAGGTCTTGTCACAAGGAATACACATGTGAAATACCAAAGCCCTATCCCTTACCAATCAAAAGATATATCCATTCTTAATTTTTTTTGAAAAGTAGGTCAAATATGTAGGTCAAGGTCAAAAGGTAAAAAAATAATGGTATGTGTAGAATTGCATTGTTACAAGGAAAATGCATGTGAAATATCAAAGCCCTATCACCTACCAATCAAAAGATATAGCCAATATTACTTTTCTTGAAAAGTAGGTCAAATATCTAGATCAAGGTCAAAAGGTCAAATTTAATGGTCTGTGTAGAAAGGTCTTGTCAGAAGGAATACACATGTGAAATATCGAAGCCCTATCACTTACCAATCAAAAGATATAGCGAATCTTATCTTTTTTTCAAAAGTAGGTCAAATATCTAGGTCAAGGTCACAAGGTCAAAAATTATGGTATGTGTAGAAAGGTCTTGCCACAAGGATTGCACATGTGATATATCAAAGTCCTAACACTTACCAATAAAAAGATATATCCATTCTTAATTTTTTTTGAAAAGTAGGTCAAATATGTAGGTCAAGGTCACTAGGTCAAAAATTATGGTATGTGTAGGAAGGTCTTGTCACAAGGAATACACATGTGAAATATCAAAGCCCTATCACTTACCAATCAAAAGATATAGCAAATCTTATCTTTTTTCAAAAGTAGGTCAAATATCTAGGTCAAGGTCACAAGGTCAAAAATAATGGTATGTGTAGAAAGGTCTTGCCACAAGGATTGCACATGTGAAATATCAAAGCCCTATCACCTACCAATCAAAAGATATATCCATTCTTAATTTTTTAGAAAAGTAGGTCAAATATGTAGGTCAAGGTCACTAGGTCAAAAATTATGGTATGTGTAGGAAGGTCTTGTCACAAGGAATACACATGTGAAATATCAAAGTCCTATCACTTACCAATCAAAAGTTATAGGCTGTGACACCCAAAGTGTGACAGACAGACAGACAGACGGACGGACGGACAGACGGACAGACGGACAACGGACAAAGTGATCCCTAAGTGTCGCTATGCTTCGCAGGCGACACAAAAATATGTTTCAAATATCAAATTCATGCTTAGTTCAGTAAAACATATATTCTTATTGAGCGATCTGAGATTGACGCTCTCAGTCAGAGGAAATATAAGCTAACGTTATGACGGTCTCTCTTTTATCTAAATTGTTTCATAATGATTTTCAAAATTTATTTCAAAACAACATGATTCTTCTTAATTGACTGAAATCGGTCTCCCATCTTTTGATATTTTTTGTTCGTACCTTGTTTTGGGACCGAATTTCTGCCCCTTCCCAATGCCAAATTACCTCTAATCACTCTTAAATTCCCAAAGAGGAATTATGAAAAAAATCACATGAGAAAAAAGATTGCTAATTCTGGAAGTCAGCACTAAATGTCTACGTTCATTTTTATTTTCCATTCATCATTTGTTCAGTTCAAGCAAATCAATGGATCATAAGCACTGTTAATAAATAATACTTTAGGGTTAGACTTTGGTGACAGTTTGTACATGACATTGTATAAAAAAAATTCAAATTTCAGCAGTTTTCCCAAAAGGGACAGGCACCTAGCTCCCCCAAAATAAATAAAAAGAAACCTGGAACTTACGTTTAACATCATTATGTTTCACAAGTGCTTGATGAAGCCTGGCGGTTATTTTTTTTCAAGTTTCAACTGTTCTTCAACTATTTTTCTTTTTGAAAGAAAAACGACTTTTATCTAACTGTTTACGGCTTTATTTCTCTATTTTCTGTGTTACCAAACTTTGATCAATGACAGAATAAGCAATGATATGATAATAAAAACATAATTATATAAGCTGTGTCTTGTTTAAGTGTGTTTCTGTAAAAATAATGAAATCTATAAAAGGATTAAATATTGCAATAAATCGCAATATGAAATCTTGTATCGCAATACGTTTTTTGGTCCGCAATACCCAGCCCTATTTCTAAGTAGGACAAAAGGAAGAGTAAATTCAGTGATCTGCGTATGCACTTTCTGACAAATACGAAATAACTTCTATGAATAAGGCGCCAGCAGCGTCAATTTGGATCACGTGATAGTGTTTCAAATAATACCTATAAACGTTTTGCTTATTAATAATAATTAATAATATTTCTAATGAAGTGAAGATGAAGAATGAATTCAAGTTTATATATCGAAAGTGTTCGTGGGTCAAAGTTAGTATCTCGGTCTGAAACGACCGTGCAAACTAATTGTGAACCTTGGAAACATGGGAGAAAACACTATATATATTAATAATAATGAGAAGCACACTATAATTATGGACAAAATGAGAGAACATTTATTTATATTTTTTGGCAAATCGACAGAAAACACTATTTTCAAAAACAAATCGAAAGAAAAAGAAAAGAAAGCGTGGACGAACTGAGAACACATGATCATTATGGTCAAATCAAATCAACACGCAACGAAAATCAGAATAAAACTGACAGAACACTCTATAGTAAATAACTGTTATAGACTTTCGTTTGTGTTGTTGGTCTGTCATACGCAACTTCTTCGTATCGTAAATACAACAATTTGTAGTTTATTAAAAATATGTATTTCTATTCAAATATTGACTTTGAAATTGCTCCTTGCACTACTTCAGTGAAGTATAATATAAACACACACAGACTTTAATCCCCTCACGACACTCGGCGAGTTCCCCATATCTCAGTATAGCACCCAGAAGTTAGATTACAACATTGTCTTTCTCACACGTGTTATCTTATATGGATAATACAATCAACTAGACAAAAGTATGAAACAGATAAATTGGCATTGTGTAAGTGTCGCTGGTCGTGCAGGTCTTAAACATGTCTACTATAGGATGTGACCGGAGATCACGATCAAGCAACAAACGAGGAAGAACAAAGAAACAGTTCGGGGTTTCCCTGTATAGACAACTTTAAAGCCATGGATATGAAATAGAACTCCGGCAAGACCAATTTGAACCAGTCTGACCACAGCGGAACACACACGGAGGATTGTAACAAATAACAAACATAGACAAAACAAGCTAAAAAAACAACAGGAGACAACGACACGCATCATCATCTACATGAAATGTACCAACAAACAATTAACAACCAAGATAAAAACACCAGGACATAATGACAAAACAATTGACAAAACTGAGGGAAAACATGAAGAAATTGGCGCCAACTTCAATTGGACTGCAATTCTTTCTATATAGAGTGGTGTGTTTATCCACATTTCCAATCAGTTTTATTAATCTCCATCCAATGGAATGATTTAACTGCTGTCTTCAACACCCAAGTTATGGCATGTGGAAAAGACTTGATTGTTCTACGCAGTTTTTGATATTCTAGCCATCACAAGAACAAAATAACACATCTAGACTCTGAAAGAGGAATTGTCCTAGCGGAGAGAGGTTTAAAATATTATAGAATAAAAAGAGAAAACAATTTGTATAGAAAATGGAGCTATGGACCGTCGAAAAAATCATTTAGCTTTTATACAAGTTACAAAACACCGAGTTTGTTAGCATGGTTAGGGAAGTGACAAATTCATATGTGACCATGGTATCTCCCCTTCATAACTAGCAGTTCTAATGTGTCCACAAAACACGTCCGTATCGATCGTGCGTACCGAGTTTGACGTCGGTACCAGATACAAGCTTGTTGTCTTTTGATCCGACATGAAAACTGATTTACAAGTTTGGTCTCTATAAAGTCCATATTGGTTTGTTCACAAACAGACCCTGATGTCTCCAGGTAGAGTATAATGAGTGTCAGGGCTTTCCCGTCTTTATATATGTCTCTTTCTCATATGTATTTTTAAATTTGACAGATGACACTGATAATGTTGCTGCTTTTGCAAAGTCTGATGAACATTTGAAAGATCTTCACCATTTTCACCTCTGTTTCACTTTTTTTTCCGGTCTTCTAGTTACCTATATATTATGTTCAATTTTATTTTCTTTTTTTGAATTTGTGCTTGTGTTTACTTTCCTTCCTTCGTACTTATAATATAACAATTCTTGTAATAAGGTATAATTTATGTTTAAGGATTAAATCAGTATACATTGTATAAACATTGCCATAACATCTATACCACTGAAAAAAAAAAGAAAAAAAAAAAAAAAAAAAGGATAGCACGCAGCAATGACAAGGAATATCTGATACATACGTATGTGGTCAATGTGTGCTGGAACGAGTTAATCTTTTCCTCCTCATTTATGCTCTATTTAATTATCACTGTGAATTCCTAAGTAGATTCCGGGTTTGATCGGGTACGGTTTGAATATTACGATTTGGGTACCGATAGGCGAGTCGGCTAGCTTTAGAGCGTTGGGTTGTCAAGTCGAAGGTACGTTGTTCGAGTCCCATTTAGGTACTCTTGGGCTTTTTACGATCTCGCATCCACCTCGGGGAGGGGGATACCATCTTACCGATATTTATTCTGACACCAGAGATAATTATGTGAACATTGCAGAAAATTATGACAACATGCAGATATTTCTTTCGACACGCTCAATATGACAAATGAAAGATTTTGCATGTTGTACATCATTTTCAGATTCCATGTAACGTTGCTCTAACGTCGAGTTGTTGTCGTTGATTTTGCATGTTACCAAAATGTCTGCATAAATAACATGATCTGCATTTTCACATAGTTGTCTTGGATCTTAGAAAAATTATCGACTACGTGAGAGTATTGAACATGTGCGCATAATAAGTACTGTTCTAAAAAAAGGCGGAAAGAAACAACAACAATAAATAAAAAAGAGAACAGTTAAGTACTGACTCTGCTACTATTTCGGCTTGGCAATGCAGTATAAACCTATCAGAGTCAAACTGAGTGCACGAGTGGCTATTTCAAACAATTTCATTTTACCGAACTACTTTATTTCATAGAATTTTTCATTCAGCACCCAATCCTATTCGTGGGTGAGAAAACTTTGTGCAATCTTATGTCCGAAACGTACCGCAGACGCAATATAAAGATAACCAAAATGACGTCACCCCAAGCACCCGATATTAAAATAATATCCTGTTAGTAAAATAATACAACATAATATTTGGTTCTTCTCGACCAATCAGATTGCAAGAAATTTGCCAGAGGCGGGATAAATATATATATATATATATATATATATATATATATATATATATATATATATATATATATATATATATATATATACATCAGGGAAATTTGCAAGAAGGAGAGGATGCCGGCTGGGAATGTAATAGGCATAAGGCACGGTCCATTTAAATATTCAGGAGGGGCTTGGATTTCTTGTCTTTTTCACCCTGGATCAGAGTAAAATTATTTTTTTCGTGCAAAGTTGAAGCAATAATCTTTTTTTCAAACATTAGTGATGTGCAATATGTTAAGAATGCTTGTATTTTATCAATTTTACTAAAACTCCGACAAATGACTATATATGCAAAAATTCTATTCACTTCTAAGGAACAGAGATATAAAAGAATTTGACAATATAATCCTCAGTAAACAAAATTATATAAGGTACAAGTTAAAGGGTCGGAGGGGAGGGTCTTCTAGACAAATGTTCAAATTTAGAATTGAATTATATATATAAATTGGTGAAAAATTGAAGTTCTCTGTCAAAGTTTGTATATAAAATTAGATTCTATGGTGATATGCATTTAGCTATCATGACTATTTAAAAATCAATAGTAAAACATTATACATGTATTGATAATATGCATTCTTTTGATATCTTCAAATAGGAAATTTGCCATTAAGGAAATAATGTTTTGAAAGAAAACTATGTGCGAGCGAAGCGAACCAAAATTGTTTTCTTTGAAATAAATTGAAAACTGACGAGCGTAGCGAGCCGGAAAATTTTCAGGAATTTTAAGTGAAATTTTATGGTAAATCTTCACATTCAGATTACTTGTAAGAGCAAGATAATTTTTTCTGACACACCTTAAGCAAATTTATCTATTTCATCAAAATTAAGAGCAAAATTATTTTTTTTCGAATAAAACCCCCCCAAGCCCCCCCCCCCCCCCCCCACGAATATCGAATGGACCGTGCCTAACTTGAAATAAAAAATGAGGCATATGTTCGACAAGTACCCTGTGTGTCAGACTGTTTTCTGACACCGCTTGTCTTTGGGAGAATGTCAAAGCGATTTACTTTTCGTAGTAAGGTGCATAAACTTTCGCGAACAATACCCTCAGACACATATGTTTGTGTGTAAAATGTATTTTGTCTCGAGTAAAAAGTAAGCAAAAAAAAAAACAAAAAAAGAAAGAAAGAAAGAAACAATTAACAAAAAACAGAAGTTAATTGTAACATTGATAGACAAATACCTTGGATTTCAAACTTCAATATTTCAAAAACATAAAGAAAAGCCTTGCAAATTACTTTCTGAACGGAAACATACACATACTACTGCTGCCTCAGGACAACGGAAAATTTCTTTCTACCCGTAAACATTTGAAAAAGAGTAAATACAGACCCTACAATGTACTTTTCACAAACATGGATAGATGAATGAATAGATAAAAAGATGAATATATTGAAAAAATAGGGAATAAATAAATAAATAAATAAATAAATAAATAAATAAATAAATAAATAAATAAATAAATAAATAAATAAAGAGAAATTAAATTTACGACATCACCGTCAGCTTTTAAAGTCCGTTGAAATATTGTCAAAGTAAATTTTCTATAAGGTAAACGAAAAAACAAAACACCCCCCCCCCCAAAGAAACCCCCCAGACAAACCTAAAAAAAAAGAAAAAACAAAAACAAAAACCCAGCAACAACAAATATTTCGAATAAAAATAAAGAAGTGGAATATTGTTCATGAACAATATTTCCATCTTTCCCTGAATGATTTCATGCGTTTCATAAATTTCATAATGAAAAGTTGTTGTGTTTTGATTTTGTTCTTTTTATTACAAAAAAAAAAAAAATAAATAAACATTCGAGATCAATTCATGTGATGAACTGGTTTTAGTATGTAGGTGAATCAGTTAATATACAAGATTTATATTTAGATAAATGACAAGGAGTATTAAATGATAAATACAATAAAAAATACATCGAATAATCTTAAATTGACTCGAAACAAAAGGAATATGATTCTTTTTTTTTAATTTTTGAAAGTGGTTTTTATCATTTGAAAAATTGCTGATTTATTGAAAATGATAAATAAGTAAGTAAACAATAAAATGAATACTATTAGTAAATAAATAAATAAATAAATAAATAAATAAATAAATAAATAAATAAATAAATAAATAAAAAAAAATAAATAAATGAATAAATAAATAAATAAATAAATAAATAAATAAATAAATAAATAAATAAATAAATGAATAAATAAATAAATAAATAAATAAATAAATAAATAAATAAATAAATAAAAAAAAAAAATAAATAAATGAATAAATAAATAAATAAATAAATAAATAAATAAATAAATAAATAAATAAATAAATAAATAAATAAATAAATAAATAAATAAATAAAACGAATAGTATGAAGAGGTGTAACTTTTACAATTACTGGATCCTACCTTGAGATAAATAGTTTGGGTATCCGGGAAAATCTTGAGTTAAAAATCCAGTATAAGATGGTAGTTGGTTAGAACGGTTAGAATGCACACCGACAGAATTGTCTGTCCGTCCGTCTGGCACAGAAATGTTCGTAAAGTTAGAGTATTTTTGCTCTGCGGGGCTCCTAGGATTGGAGTACATGGATTCCCCACTTGAATTAGACGACGTGACGGGATAATTTAATAATCCCGCGGGTCGGGCTGGATTAGTATATAGAGAGGTCATGGTTGTCAGGTAGGACGGTCCGTCCGCGTAAGGTGATGTAGCGTGCGGCATCGTTGATCCGTTGTGCAGTCCAAAAAAGTTTTGATACTGTGCCGCTTGGTGGGTTAGTGAAATAGGGGCGTTAGTCAGGGTTGTTAGTTGGCTCCCTTCTGATTCTGTGTACGGACTGCCAAGTGTCACCGTGGTGGCGGTGGGTCGATCCATCGTACTAAAAAATTCCTCAACGGCTTCTTTAGGGAGGAGATTCCCCCCGAACTGCCCCGCGCTGTCAAAACCTGTATGTTGTATATGTGTCACCACAGTGGCAGGCTGTAGGGTGTGAATGTCCGACTCGTAAACTACCCGGGCCTCACCCTCTGTGATATGGTGTATGGCTTCTTGTTGTTCCTCTAGTCCAGGTGGAGGGGGAGTAACGTCTTCGTCATGTAGATCAGACACTTCTTGACTTATACTTTCCACTGCCTGAATCGTCTCCACAGCTTGTAGAGTTTCTGCCGCTGATTCCTGAGTCTGATCGTAATCAGGGGGTGTATCTCCGTTCACTAGTCTTATTTCAGTACTAACTACTTCATCCCTGAACTCTGTACCTAGATTTTCACAAGGTACACTTGGACTTCTGGACTCGTTGTCCGCCGCCATGTTTTCCGAAGTGGGCGACAATGTCGTTAAATTTTCAGGTTCCAGACTTTCCTGTAATGAAGACTCGGTACTCCAATGACAAGTTCCATCTGACATTGTTTATGTTATTTTCCCAGAATCATTCAGGTCTCGTGTCGTCAGATGGTCATTCACAATATTGTTTCTCCAAAAATAACGCCCATCTACTTTACCACAGTGATGAGATAATTCACACCTGTTCAAACGAAACGAAATAGAAAATTAACGGAATTCTTTTTAATTTTTTTTTTCTTCAAAAGTCCAACCTATTCTAAAACAAAAACTTTTGAACTGAAAATGACGCTAAATAAAAATGTCACAAAAATTTAAACAGTAGCTAGTAGCATATTGACCTTTAAAACATGGACCTTACTCCTTCGCGTTAGAGAGCTACCTGTGGACGCCATATTTATTTTACCGACGAGAAAGAGGTAGTCGTCTGTGACTCGGCCTTGGCTAAGCGCGGGAAATGGCATTCCACAGTCACGCGCTACGAAGCAAGTCCTGCGCTGTAGACTTTTACAAATTTACAATAAAGAGTTTGAAAAGATTTATATTTTTAATCTAAGAGGTCAATCCTTACCTATGAAATAAACTCTTGTCCATGATGAAGGTATGACTTATATTTGAACTTTAAAATTTCATGATTTCGACTAAAATTCCTTTTTTGGTATATGTTCACAATTCACCGTCCCAAGTCTGAGTGAATCTAGATACCTGATAGAAATCAACAAAACCATAATGATAAAACTTTTATCGCCGATAGTAGCGAAGGGACAAGAGCTTGATAGCGACCAAGTTTACAACTCGGGCCGTCTATCGGTAAAGCAAGCAGTAAAACGCGATAAATCAGGAATATTTCACTGCCTTAACCCGAACTGATAACCAACCTTTCTAGATATCAGAGTCCCTCTTCCTTACCAACACTATAACGACGGTACAGATAGCAGAAACTCTTGTAAAAATTATGACGGGAAATCATTGATTTGGCCTTTGACCCTACCTCATTTGCATAATGATCATTGAAATATGGCTTCTTTTTCGTTACAATAATTGCAACCGTGCACGGGTAGTAGGCTTTAAGAGGCAAACTTCGCCACCCTGCCATAAAGTTATATGGCCGCTTCAGAATTACAACATACATGATTTGCATAACCCAATACTTCAAAAAGGTAAATAAAATTGTCACAAATATCTGAATGGGACCAAAGTCACTCTATATCCTGCACTACAGAGGATCGCGATCGGCAAATATCATAAAGGAAGCCATTTTACCTGTTCTACGTAGATAAGGAGCCCAAGATAAACTGGCTGATAGGCTGGTACAAAATGGACGACACAGCTACGCGCTCCTATCTCTGGTCCAACTGGCCAATCCTATAAACGTGTGAATTCCTCAGCCTTCTGATCAACTCTTCTCAAATTTGGACCTGGGGACTAAAAATGCAGACAATAACCTGAAGTCGGGCATGAGAAACCAGCGGCTGCCAATACTGTCATTGCACCGAAATGTCCCGGTAGAAAGTCCCAGGCTACAGCAAGGAAAAAGCCGGCAACGAAGGAACGCGCTTTACACGTATAGGAAATATTACTCTGAAAAGATTAGGTTTTGAACAATATCGTTTTGTTCGATAAAAGAGTTGTTTTATTCAGTTTGCCTTTGAAGGTCATTATATTCTAAAAATTCTGAAGAGGTAGGGATGTACCGATTTTCTTCACTTTATTTAAATATGAAAACGAAACTACGAACACATCTTGTTGACCAAAGGATTGTAGGACTGAGCATGATTTACTTTTTGATCAATATTTAGGATACACATCATTACTTGCGAAGGCTGTTGATTCAAAAGACTTAACAGATGATATATAATTATGTCAATAATAATTAATAATCGAACATTTTAGTCTGCAAAAACATTTTTTTACATCATTTATATCTACGACTAAAAAATTACAATGTTGCTTAGTAAAATACTAACACCAGAAAGTCCAAAAAGTAGGTTTTAAAAGAGCCAAGTTTCATTCTCATTCTTGTGCAAACAATATAGAATTATTTTGGCAGGCAAATTTATCCTATGTATGTCTTTTATTATTCAATTAGAGATTAAAGTACAATACTGTATACGACTTCATTATTATATTATCAATCATTTGACCTAATAGATCCTCTTTCCCCTTTTCAATGTTTATCATCTACTGATCGGGTTTATTTCTTATCTTTATCGGGTTATTGATACAAGTACTCGTATATGCTATACAGTAAATGCACATTATGATTTGTTCATATCAAACTTTTTGAACGTCCCTTTTTGCTACCGGTGGTGTGGTGGTTCTGGCTATACTGAATGCACTGCTGTCCTTGACAATATTGTCAAGTAAATATAGTTACATTAATATAGTCAAAAATACATATGCACATAATTAATGCATTTAATTTGATTTGTCCTTAAAAAAACGTTATTAGTATCTGCATGTGATTTCAGACATGTCTAAACCTCTTTAGCATTCAACAAATGATTTTAATCTTGGTTGAAATAATACAATATCAAAGAATGCATATTGATATATTCCTCAAAACAGAAGAAAATACTCAATTTCTTGGAAATTTATTATGTCTAGATAAAAAATTGGAAGGATAGACTATTAACTTTACTTAAAAGTAAAAGAACATTTTTTGAGGTAAGAGCATTTATTTCAACAAGTGCACGCCCCCCCCCCCCCCCCTCATTAGAATAAAAGGGTCGCTCCTTTACAATGGTATGAAAAAGATCCCCAACAACAACGCTACAATGATAACAGCGGATCACACATACACAAAACAAGAAACATGGGGACAGCACGTAAAAGTACTACGCCAATAAACAGAAGGACACAACGAGAACACATCAAAACGACCAGCAAACTTAATAAGCTACAGTTTTCACGTTTTCAAAGTGGAGGTGAAATATAAGCCCTTTTCACATAACTGCGTGACTATCATTTTGTGGACGGCAAGTACCGACTTTCATGACGTCACAGTTAAAAAGTGATTGTCCTTGACGTCATATTGCGGGAACTGTTCTTATTTTGCCGTCCAAAACAACTGGACCGCAGTTATGTGAAAAAGGCTTATTGACAAGACTACCAGAGATGTCTTCATACAAATAATACCAACAATTTCATTTAGGAGTATACATTCCGAAAATAGAATTTATTGTAGATGGCGCCACCGAAACACAAAAATCGTACTCCCCAGACACGATGAAAATAAATAGAAATAAAAATAAATAAATAAATAAATAAAAAAATAAAAAATAAAAAAAAAAAGAAGAAAGAAAAAGATCACAGCATCAAATGAAAAGCTAGATAAATTGAACATCGAGGACTTTTTTTTAATTAACAAACAAACAAAAACCTCCACCACATGAAAAGAAGTGAACTTCTGATATGGGAGTGATATATTATATATATGTCCGCAAGCATCGGAGAGCATTTGGTACCCATGTAATGTTTGTATATTGTCTTTATTTATTAAAATAATCTGTCATTATGACTAAGACTTTCATAATGAATAAAAATATCCAGAAAGACAATATGTGATGTTTGTATATAAGATATATTTTGTTCTCCTCTTTTTAAATTTTTGCAGCGAAGAACTGATTTAAAACTTTTCCAATATTTTTATTCACTATTTACATTGTCGAATTGTTAACAAAGGTTTTGATCTTCTCAATATCTCTAATAATGTATACCTCGGGCTCACCGTGTACAAAGAACCATTCCTCAATATTTTTGGAATCTGGAACTTCCTCGTTAATGTTATAAGTATGAGAAACCAATTCGAAAGTTTGTTTTTAACTTTAATAAGGTAACATCAGATCCTAAAATAATTGAATCATGCCCTGCTTCTTGAAAATGTGCAACGTCTGAATATCTGTACAAACCAGTTGGTTATATTGTTACAAGTGACTTTTCAATTGTCAAAGACAGGCAGTTCCGTTGTTTTCTTGAAAAAAAGGACCTAAGTATAGAATCCCATCTAAGATATATTTTATTAAATGCCGCGAGGTGCTTAACGAATCATAAGATAACTATACTCAAAGATGCTGTAAATCAGAAGGAGTCGAATCGCATGCTCTGAATGACTGGGAAAAACCTCATTTTGGATATTACTGATATTCGAATAGATGTCTTCCATAAAACCTTCCTCTCCTTCAGAATCCACGTTCCAAATCCGAAAGATATAATTTCAAATCAAAGTTAAGTAGTTTACACGAAAAATATGTCTTTGCACCTGCAGATAAAGCAGTCAACAACACAATAATCATTTGAAAACCTCACTCACTACATATCAACTTTAGTTTCGGAACTTTCGTCTTCTAATACTTATATCAAAAGCAAACAATACAGTGAACTGTCTTCATTGAACATCTCTATTTCTAAATTGGATCTCCCTACCATATATTGCATGCCAAAAACTGTGCTAGTCTCCTTATAAATTTCTATACATTGCTTATTCTAGCAACTGCTCCACACTAATTTTGTCTAGAAATCTGACGTCAGCACTAACGGCGATAAAAGAACATGTGGAAAGATTATTGGGAAATTGTTCTAAACAGACAAGTTCAGAGAAATGTTAAAAAGGGTCCCAAATACAGAGAAAGTATGTCCTTTACATGGAACCAAAATGTCAAAATTATCATGGACTCTTGTGAGGAATAAGCAAGACGTTGGGCAAAGAAAGAGGATGTACAGCTTGACACCCTTTCCGAATGGATAAAATCCATCAGAGGGTTACTTTTATCTAGAATTTACCGATAAAAATCAACTGTCAACACCAGATTCGAATCTTTATTTAAAGACCCTGATGTTATCACAGAGCTTACCTACCTCCAAGAACATTATGTCATCACACCTGCGGACAAAGCCTCAAATAATTACACATTTACTTGCAAAAAGTATTATTTCGACAGTCTAGTTAAAAAGTTGGGTTTAAATTCGACATCTGGAAATCCCACTTACACCCCAATAAACCTTTCTGCCTCTGAAATAATAGATAACCACAAATCAGCTCTTGCTTCCTTTGGCTTCGACACTAACAATGTTAAACGTCTTCAAATTGAATAGCATCATTTAAGAACAGATAAATTGGCAGCATGGACCAGACATGCACGTTTCGGGTACTGAACCTTCGTCAGTGATCCTCAAATATAAACAATGTAATATGACAAAAAAAGTATGAAAGTTTCGAAAAAGCGTACCGAAAGACGTAGCAGGATGGGTGGGATATGATGCTGCAGGACCCACTTTTTAGAAATTTCAAGAAATTTTAATAACAGAAATTTTAGAATTTGAGAAATTTTAGAATTTTAGAAATTTAGATTTAGATTTACCATACTTATACTGCATACCTAAAATGCATAAGAATCCGTACAAACAACGTTTCATTGCAGGTTCCTCAAAATGTTCTACCAAATCTGTATCGATCTTACTCACCAAAGTTTTATCTGAAATCAAATCTGGGCTTCCAAAATATTGTTCGACAGTATATTCTCGCAGTGGTATCAACCAGATATGGATTTTAAAGAATTCGAAGGAACTTTTAGAACATCTGAAATCCACTCATTTTAGTAGAGTCCATCTGATAAAAGCCTTTGATTTTTCGACACTTTACACTACAATTCCACATTCTAAATTGAAAGAAAGACTCATAAAAATTAAAATTATAAGTAATACGTTTACAAGTAAGAACGGTAATCGCAAATACAAATTTATTGTTGCTAACTACATGTATGACAAAACCTACTTCGTAAAAGAAAAGTCCGATTCTGAAAATAAGTACACTGAAACAGATATCATTCAGATGTTAAACTTTCTGATCGACAACATTTTTGTGGTGTTTGGAGGAAAGGCCTTCCAGCAAATTGTCGGAATTCCAATGGGGAACAATTGTGTCCCACTCATTACCGACATTTTCCTTTACTCGTACGAAGCTGAATTCATTCAATCTTTGGTCTCTGAAGGGAAAAGTTACTTAGCTTCTGACTTCAACTTCACTTACAGATACATAGACGATGTGTCATCAATAATCAAAAATTCGCGGATTACCTGAGCAGTATCTTTCCTTCGGAGCTTGAAGTCAAAGAAACTACAGAGACAAATAATTCAGCATCCTATTTGGAATATCTCAGTTGATACGCTATGCCAGAGCAAGTACCAAATATACAGATTTTGTTCTGAGAGCTAGGCGTCTTTCAGATAAGCTTCTCAGTCAGGGATATGTTTGTGACCGATTAACATCGTCACTGAGGAAGTTCTACGGCCGATATGGGGAACTCGTCATACACTATGATGTCCCACTAATCAGAATGGTGGAAGATATTGTGGCCTAAACCATTTGAACCATCCAACCAAAGATTGTACTCTATGTCTTCCGAAATGGAAGAAACCGGATGTGACAGTTCTACCGAATTGAAGCGGCGGGTGTTGTTTACTCTTCCTGGGTACCTGGTCTCACTCACATATCGGGAGTTCGCTTCTTTTCATACGGTGGAGGATTTTGTTTCTTTGCTTTGTTCCTGTTTATTCTGATTTTGTACGCCTTCGGTTTCTGATTTTCTGAATTATCTATTTTGTGCTGTATACAGAGATATGGCCATTATCCATATTTGTCATTATGTTAATTTCTTTTGGTCTATTAGAAATCAGAGGATGTGATTGACAAATGACATTTAGAAATTTCCAAGCCAATACGATTTCTTCATACGACTTCTCTAATACTGTATGTACATCACGCTTCCTCATGACAAAATAAATGATCCATTGTCTAAACTCATTAACTGGTGTTTTGGTCGAGAGGGGAAAACGTACATTTGTATATCTGAATTCAAGGGTTTCTTTTCTTCGATAGACCACAAATGATACAAATTAATGGAATCATGGACATGAAGTGACATGTGTGATGCCTTGTCCTTACTCTTGGACAAAATTTATGTTAGATTTGGTAAAGATCTCTACAAGCAAGCAGTAGGGATTCCTATCGTTACTAACTGTGCGCCTCTTGTTGCAGATTTATTTTTGTTACCTTATGAAAAAGAATGTATCCAAAATCTTCAAAAACTAAGAAATTTTGATTATTTGAAATGTTTCAGTAGTGCTTCTAGGTACCTGGGTGATATTTTGACTATTGACAATCCTGCTTTTGAAACATATAAGAATGTTTATCCGCAAGAATTGACACTTAACAACGCAAATGCAACAACCCCATATTGGATCTAAATTTCAAACGGAGAGATCTATACAATTGTGTTTGACGAAAGAGATGCTTTTGGATCCAATATAGTAAATTTCCCATGGCTTGGCGGTGATGTTCCTAGACTTCCTACATATGACATTTATTTATAATAGTGCATCCGTTACGCTAGAGCATGTACCAATGTTTTGGATTTTCACAGTAGAAATTTACAAATTATTAAGAAACTTTTATGTCAAGGTCTTCGCTTCCATAAACTACCGGTAGTTATAATTTTCTTGACATTTGATAAAAATCACTAACATCTTATTTTAAAATTTAGACCTGTTCACGCAACAAAGTATATTACTTTGGGTATTTCACACCTTTTATGGTGACATAATAAACAAAATTAGAAGTGTTATATTTGAGTTTAATACATTGAAATATTATTATCCAAGAGTTACTCCTCTTTGTCTACAAACTGTATTGCACTGAATATAATAATAAGAGCCTCGTTTTGAGAGTGAATAAATGGTAGCCCGACATCTCATACGTGCTTCTACGTCTCGGGTACCTAGCCCTCGTCAGCGATCCTCAATTTATACAATGTAATATGGCCAAAGAGTGTAAAAATATTATGTCCAAAAATGTACAGAAAGACGTAGCATGAATAGCGGGATATGATGCTACAGGACCAACGTTTTAGAAATTTCAAGAAATTTCGATAACAGAAATTTTCGAATGCTTTGAAGAAACGATCAACCGAAGTTGATCGAACTTGGTTACATGTGCCATCGGGGGGCTCCTGGTCCAGCAGCAGTGATTCTCACCAAGTAGTACAAATGCTTAACGTCTTCAAATTTAATAGCATCATTTAAGTACAGATTAATTTGCAGCATGGACTAGACATGTACGTTTTGCGTACTTAACCCTCGTCAGTGATCCTCAATCTAAACAATGTAATATGGCCAAAGAGTGTAAATGTTATTTTGTCCAAAAATGTACCGAAAGACGTAGCCAAAGAGTGTAAAAGTTATTTTGTCCAAAATGTACAGAAAGACGTATCAGGAAAATTGGGATATGATGCCACAGAACGCACATGTCAGAAATTCCAAGAAATTTTGATAACAGAAATTTTCGAATGCGTTGAATACGTTGAAGAAACGATCGACCGAAGTTGATCGAAGTTGGCTAATTATCAAAATGTGATTTTAAGCGAGTAGGCGTATGGGGAATAAACCATCATAACATAAATTTTCAGCATGGACCAGACATGTACAGTTGGTTTATTCCCCGGTTTATTCCCCATACGCCTACTCGCTTAAAATCACATTTTGATAATTAGGTGTGAATGGGGTCATCAAAAGGGTACATGTGTACTAATTACCTGATTTACCTGTACAAGTAGAAATCATATACACTGTAGTCATATTCATTATTTCTATCTCAATCAATTTCGAGCTTATTCGACATAGTAGCTTTCATACTTTTTTGGCATATTACATTGTTTAGATTTGAGGATCACTGACGAGGGTTAAGTACCCGAAACGTGCATGTCTGGTCCATGTTGCCAATTTATCTGTTCTTAAATGATGCTATTCAATTTGGAGACGTTTACATTTTGACTGCTTGGTGAGTGTCACTGCTGGTGGACCAGGAGTCCCCGAGGGCACATGTAGCAAAGTTCGATCAATTTCGGTTGATCGTTTCTTCAACGCACTCTAAAATTTCTGTCATCAAAATTCTTGAAATTTCTAAAACATGGGTCCTGTAGCATCATATCCCACACATCCTGCTACGTCTTTCGGTACGCTTTTTCGACATAGTAGCTTTCATACTTTTTTGGTATATTACATTGTTTATATTTGAGGATCACTGACGAGGGTTAAGTACCCGAAACGTGCATGTCTGGTCCATGTTGCTAAGTCATCTGTTCTAAAATGATGCTTTTAAATTTGAAGACGTTAACATTCACATGAAAAATTATTATATGTCTGATTCATTAAAAAAAAATAAATCTGAAAAAAAAGTAATTTTTAAATGTAGCAAAGTTATAGTTAAGATATAATATATATACACATGCATTTACGTGGACTTCATATTTATGTTTTAACGATTGACCTTTTACAAAAATAAATTACACCCAACTGTTATCTTGTTAATGTTTTGGTACATGTACTACATGTGGCCTAAACTATATACTGATTTTTCATGGAAAGAAAGTACAATATGTACTTTCAAATTCGTTTGCGAATGCGTTGTTCTAGAATGATCAAGACAACGGATGCACAGCATCCTCTCGCAACTGCATGAATCGACATGTATGTTTGTCACAAGATTTTAATACTAATTCTCTGTAAGGACCATGTCTGATTTTTTTAGAATTTTGAAAATATTGAAAACAAAGCATTTTCAGAAGGCTCGTTTCAATGAAAACGGGTATAGCAGTCAACTGTAAATTTCTATATTAAGGCATTAGGGGTATAATACTCTACTTCCGGTTATTTTGATAACAGAAAAACAATGTGTTTAGGCCAAAGAGTGTAATTGTTATTATGTCCAAAAACGTACCGAAAGACGTAGCAGGAAAAATTGGATATGATGCTACAGAAACCACATACTGTATTAGAAATTCGCGTACTTAACCCTCGTCAGTGATCCTTGATCTAAACAATGTAATATGGCAAAAGAGTGTAAAAGTTATTTTGTCCAAAAACGTACAGAAAGACGTAGCAGGAAAATTGGGATATGATGCTACAGAAACCACATATTAGAAATTCCAAGAAATTTTCATAACAGAAATTTTCGAATGCGTTGAAGAAACGAATGTTGATCGAAGTTGGCTACATGTGCCCTCGGGGAATCCTGGTCTACCAGCAGTGACACTCACCAAGTGGTACAAATATTAAATGTTTTCAAATTCATTAGCATCATTTAAGAACAGATGAATTCGCAACATGGACAGTTCGGGTACTTGACCCTCGTCAGTGATCATCAATCTAAACAACGTAATATGGCCAAAGAGTGTAAAAATTCAAAAATGTACCGAAAGACCTAGCAGGATAGGCTGGACATAATGCTATGTAAAGGACCCACGTTTTAGAAATTTCAAGACATTTTGATAACAGAAATTTTCGAATGCGTTAAAGAAATGATCAACCGAAGTTGATCAAACCAAGATACATGTAAAGTCAGTCATGCAAGCCAACAAGGATAGAACGACCAAGGTCTATAGCAGGTCAAGCCATATTCTACCACCCTTAAAAGAAGGTGAAGTTGCTCGTTTCCAACAGGACTCTAAAATAGGAAACCTTGCCAAATCATAAGTCGCTTGAATGATAAAAGCTACGCTATTAAAACCCCAAAGGTACTACATTCAGACGCAATAGACGGCATCTTGCTAAGTCACTCCACTCCCAACATTTTTATAATGCCCACAGTAGCCCAGTACCCCGCCCAGGAGCAAACTCTCCCTCAGCCACTATCAGTAAAACAACCTACTATTGATGATAATACAGACAGTTCTACCCCTATTGTTGAGGCATATGTCACCAGAAGTGGCAGAGTAAGTAAACCAAAAACAAAGATTATTGATATGTAGTTAATTTCTTTATTTCATCATTAACAATAGCAAGTTCTATTGATTTACTCACTATTGACTTTTCATAATATTATGTTGCAGAATTTATTTGTATTTGAAATAATTATTTTTAATTTCAATAGTGTGTTCACAATACAATTACATTTTCATTCTAATTACTTGATAGATCTGAAGAAGGAAGATGTTAATTTGAGTTTGAAATATTATTATCCAAGAGTTACTCCTCTTTGTCTACAAACTAAATAGAAATTTTGAGAGTGAATAAATGGTAGCCCGAGCAATCGCACGTGTTTATTCGGCCCTTCGCACCACCAAGCACCTGATATTACAAGAAGGATCATAGGTAGACATCATAACGCTTTTTGATATTTTTCAAGAAGGTATAGAGTTTGAACACGTTTTACCGGTATTCAAACCATGAATATGATCCTAATGTCACTAAACGGACACTCAGCATGGTGCTTGTCCAATTTACAGTCGTGTACGAGCGCATTCCTAAGACTTGCACTCTGACTGACAGTGACGACGGGACTCCATGACGGATCCTGTCCAAATCTCTTTAGACAAAACAGGGCCCCGACCACCTGTCCTCTATTAATGTCGGTCGCACTCCTCCGGTGATTACATGTATGAGCTCGCTGCAGCCGGCAGAACACAGACTATTTTCGTACGCCTTCTCTTTTTATATCCATTTACATATGAATTCATCTGTGATCCTTGGGCCCCTTCGTTTTGCTGTCTCATTTCTGTGTTCATCTTACAGTGAGGAAGTTACAATTCTTCGATAGAACTGTGTAACCAGAAACGTGGAAGGATTGTGCGCGCGTAATCCGGATAACTACATCATTTGCTAATAACCTGACAGGTGGCCATCCTTAGTCGGCACCGGTTCCCCATTGATCTCGTTGGTTTATATGTGTGGTATTTTTGTGTTTGGTGTTTGATGTCGTATTTGGAGTTCATGGTTCCTTTTGTGTCTCTTGCTGTGTATGTCTACTCTGTATTTTCACTTGGGGTGTTTGGTGTTTTGTTGTGGATACTGTCACCGAGTCTTGTTGGAGATCCCTTCCGTTCATTTTGTGATCTCCAGAGCACATAACTTTACAAAACAAAATAAACCGGTTTCAATTTCATCATAACAATGTTTCTCTTTTTTAGTTCCATATAAACATTTCACCATGTTAGAAAAAATCACTTCCAAACAGATAATGAGACCCATTAGCATGGAAAAAATGGTCAGAATCAGTAGATCTTTTCTCTTTGTACAGACAAAGTAAATCATGTGATTCCATGGTGTGATAATAAAAAAAAAAACATCAAATATTCTAGACAACATGAGAATGGAACTTGATACTCCTCCCGGGCACTTGGTTCCACCTCTAGCTTGCTAGGGGTCCGTCGATGCTCAATTTGGTGCTCTATTGTGAGTGCTGTTGAGATTTTAGTCAGGATCTTCTTTTTAGTTCCATATCAACACTTATTTCGCGTTGCAGTGTGGAGCAGTTAAAATCGTTCCCCGTGACCTGATGTTTGTCAAGTGTATTAATTACTTCTTTCCAGCTCTGTCACCTGGAAGAAGCTTTGTTTTGGCCTTTTATCACTGCGACATCATATATATATATTTTGTCATTTTGGAAACTAGCCATTTCACCGATAAATATCTTCGAGTTTAACATCTTTGCACCATCCCTCCAATGCTATTTTGAACATAGATTTTATTTGGATATGCTACTGAATCGACCCTACAGGAAATTTGGAGCCGCGCACTCTCTGTAATGTAAATATACAAATCTAAATTCAAACAATTAAAGAGGACGCTAATGAAATGATTTTTGGTGGCTCCGCAAGAAGCATCACTGATGAGAATTTAATATTCAAAACACGTGTATGGTGCATGGAAATTGGTTTGGAATTTTATTCAAGAAGGTATAGAGTTGGAACCCTTCGACATTATTTAACTCAGAAAGAGAAAATTTGTGATAAGGAAATTTAAATCACGACTGTCGTAAAGAGGGGTTTTCGGGCGACCAATCAAGTTGATAACTAAGTAGGAGGCTGAATTGGTAATATTTGCATTATTACGGTATATTTTGCATGCTTTGTAATGAATGAATATATGTTAATTTTGAAATATAGTGTACATCTTATTTCTTTTAATTTATGCAAGGTATCGTCACTAAAAATGAATTTTAGTAATTTTCTTATCCTGATTCTGATTTCGGGGCCAATCCCCTTGTTTTAGATAATACTGCGAGAGAAATTTGGATAAGCATAATAAAACGGTTCTTTTTCAACACTACTTTTAAAATTAGATAAACGATATATAAGTTTACATCAAAGAAGTACCTATCAGTTGTTCAGCCTCAAAGACGAGAAGTCAATATCGTTAGAATTTCTATTGGAACGGTTCCGAACATGGTACAGTAAATGTAACATGATTCATGTGATATTTGAATATTTTCAAAGTTTACTCATTAATTCAGAGCTTTATTTAACAGCACCACCTACAATAATCCGTTCTTGGACTAAACTCTGGAGATTGCCAATCAGATAGTGATGTCCTTCCTGTTGCTATGGTGCTGTGTTAATGTCCCAATTTTCTCTTCTCTGAGAAAAATATGTTCATTTTTTTTTCAAGATTTTTTATTCTGATTTCGGCTTTTGTGTTTGACTTTCATTCACGGATTCTAATCTATTTGGATAGATGACGCTAAAGTTTTCCTTAAATACAGGATAATAGGTACAGTCTCCGTTAAAGTGTTAAATTACTATATTTGCACGTCCGCGGCCTGTTCAGAAATATTTTAATGGTAAACTAAACAAAAATATCGACTTTGATTACTTTTCACAATGTTCTAATATGCCACAATAGTTATTAGAATCAAAACAGTCGTGGTTCTTAGTCTTGGACTCACACAGGGTCAATTCTGAGTGAATTTGCCTTGTCCGGTGCGCAAGGCTGTATTTTTGATGTAGGAAAATACAGTTAAGAAATGTATCAACAGTGTCCTTTTTACTCCCAATTGATTACCCAAAGCATTACTTTTACTTAAGGACTAAACCTTTTCCCATACGAGAAATGTTGACTTTGAAATAAGAAATATTCTGATGTCCGTTTGAAGGTGAACAGATACATTAGCACACTTCAAGCTGCTAAAATATTAGACAATTATGGCATACTGTAAATCTTCGAGTAGAAAAGAAAGTGCATACAAGGATACTATTAGCAAACAAAGTCCTTCAAACAATCTAATAAACTATAATTTATCTCTTTCATCGGGAGTATCTCAAATCGGCATTTGGACGTTTAGACAGCAACAGATACGTTACCACCTATCTAGCTCTACAGTGAGAACTCAACCGATTTGCCCCTATTTATGCATTAGATGGAGTGAATGTTGGTTTAAAACGACGGCTGTTTTAATAAGAATGAAGGAACATACAAAATAATCCGGAAAATGCAGCTAAAACAGATACGTTACTGACAGATACGTTACCTAGATTTTATTTTTGTCCCATATAAAAGTTATATATTACTGGTTTGACGCTGATATTTTAGATTTTGTCAGATGAAACATATATCACTTGAAAAAAATGCAAAACCAGAGCTTACAGTGCATATTTTGTGTTGTTATGGAAAATCCTGAAAAACAGCCTTTCCCTCGGAAAATCAAGAAATGTTGAATACAGAGGCACATGTTATGTCATAAATTGTTGCTGCATTACTCATTTGTCCCAATATCGAGATTCATAGGGGCAAACCTTTGCACTGTACTCAAACAAATCTTTAAAACTGAAAGAATTCACGGTTCTCCAGGCTATTTGTGCTTAGGCTGAATACCCTGGGTCACATCGTACTATTTGGGGGATTTTAAAAGAAATAGCTCTTCTTCGTGAAGTTAACAAATCTGACGATAATGGCTGCGCACAGACCAGTGAGGACAGTATGTGAATCGTACACAAGAGGGAATTTTTGCCGGTTACTCTAATATTTGTATCGAAAACATCTATTTAACAATTCGATAATTGTCTCCGGGCATCAAGAACTATCTTACCTAGTCGAAAATGCACTATTTATCGTCGCTATCCAAGAGACGTTTGTAAACTATTATGTGATTGGATAAAAAAAAAATTGTGAGGGAACCAGTCGACAACATTTGCATATAAATGGAAATCCTCGAAATAATACGATGTGACCCAGGGTATTCAGCCAAAAACACATTGATGACATGCTCTCAATGAATTACCAAATATTGGCATGAACTAGAGGTGAAAGAAACTACTGAAAGTAATAAGTCGCTTCATATTCAAATCTCATATTATCTGTAGGCGAAAATGGTCTCCCACATACTTCATTATATAACAAACATGAAATAAACACCATTTTTGGACCTAAATTGTAAACGGAAATATTCATACAAGTACATGTATGTGTGACAAAAGAGATGATATTGGATTCACATATATTCGGCTTGTTCTAAAATTCGCACCTATACGCGCAACAGAGTATATTACTTTGGGTATTTTACAACCTGACTTTCATAGTGACATAATAAACAAAATTAAAAGGATCAAAGGTAGACAGCAATATGATCGGAAATGCGTCAGAAAGCCTTTTATACCGTGGATATGATCCTTCCGTCAACAGACGGATACTAGGCATGGTGCTCTACCAATCTACAACCTTGTACCAGCGCATTCTTAAAACCTGCACTCTGACTGACTGTGACAATGGTACTCCATGACGGGCCCTGTCCAAACCTTTTTCGAGAAGACACACATGTCCTCACTGAATGTCGGTCATAATATGCATGAGCTCACTACAGCCGGAAGAGCACGGACCTTTTTTTTCGAGGCCCCTTTTAATATTCATTAACATATCATCTGTGTTCCCTGGGCCCCTGCGTTTTACTGTCTTCTTTGTGTGGTAATCTTACAGTGAGGAGGTTAGGTTGTACGCACGTAATACCGATAACTACATGTACACCATTTGCTACTTATGTGGTAGATGGCCGTCCTTAGTCGACACCGATTGCCCATTGGTGTCATTGGATTATATATAGTTTTTTTTGCGTTTCATGTTTCTATGTCTTCTATCTCTTTTTACGTCTCTTACTGTGGTTGTCTAACTCTGTGTTTTCGCATCAGGTATTTTGGTTCTTTGTTTTGGGTGCTTCAACCGAGTCTGGTTGGAGATCCCCCCTTTCTTTCAAATTCAACATTACAAATTTTCCATACCTTGAGGTACTACTGAGCAGTAATAATAACTTCGTATTTTCAGTATTCCTTCGTCTCCTTCCCATTGTTTATTAGTAATAACCATTGAAATGTTATTTAAGAGCAAGCTCAAACTACAACGACTTCATTCTGAGAAAGCAACTAGGGGGATATAGTTGTGAGCGACTGACGTTGTCACCGCAGAATGTGTTGGAAGATGCAATGAAAATACAAAACGCTATACTACTATGTTGAAAGGAACCATCCAATGCACCGAGTTTCATACTTTCACCATTTGTGACCTTTTTGCATCCATAGGTGATGAGTAGAGATGCTTACTAGTACACTCTTTTGGCATCTGATCCCATTTATTCTATTTATTATATTTTGCTACATTTTATAGAGTGATCTGATTGATTTGTTTGGTTTTTGCGTTTCCGTGGTTATACGTATATGTTAATTGATTATGATTTTTGAATTCTAATTTGGGTTCTGTGTTTGACGTCTTCTCACTCATTGAATGAAATACATTGGCAGGAAATGGGCCAAGGTACCTATTTGAATGCTGGCCATGTATTGGGGGAAAAGAAACCTTAATGACATATGTCTCAATGTATTTTATTTGGATATATCTAGATATTCCTACGAAAGCCGATTGGGCTCATTTTAAGTGGTAGTGGAAAAAAATATTTTCTCGTAATTACGAGAAACTTTACTCGTAATTACGAGAAAAAAAGTCGTAATAACGAGAATTTTTCTCGTAATTACGAGAAAAAAAGTCGTTATTACGAGAAAAAAGTCGTTATTACGAGAAACTTTCTCGTAATTACGAGAAACTTTCTCGTAATTACGAGAAACTTTCTCGTAATTACGAGAAAAAAAGTCGTTATTACGTGAAAAAAGTCGTTATTACGAGAAACTTTCTCGTAATTACGAGAAAAAAGTCGTTAATACGAGAAAAAAAGTCGTAATAACGAGAAACTTTCTCGTAATTACGAGAAAAAAGTCGTTATTACGAGAAACTTTCTCGTAATTACGACTTTTTTTTCTCGTAATTACGAGAAAGTTTCTCGTTATTGCGACTTTTTTCTCGTAATTACGAGAATATTTCTCGTTTACGGAAACGTTTTAGTGCCTCGTATTGTTGTGTTATATGTAGGTATCTCGACAAAAAGAAAATTGCCTTGTCGAGATTAGGAAAACTCACTGACGTATTTATGTCGAAAAATTGCCATAAACTGGTCTTAAACGATTTATTTTTGAACAACTTGTCACGAAGAAAACATCAAGTTGATTTCTTAAAAGTCAAGATAATTCCATGCGATTTACCTCATGTCAATTTAAAAAAAGATCGTCCTATAAATGTCGCATTGGCATGACTATCAAGAGTTGTTGACTTCTTTTTTGTTGATTTGTTGGAATAAACATGGTTCTGACGTCAATTTTCTTTCGTGTTATTGTTTAAACAATACCATCTTGGGTTTCCGAAAGTCGAAAAAATTCTACGCGATTTATTTTATGTCACTTTTTATCTGATATCGTGGTATTAAAGTCACACAAAGTCGAAAATCTCGAAATATTGACATTCTCTAAGTCGACATGCTGCGATAAAGTAACATTTTTCGACATACTTGTAATCGACTTTATACAATCAACATGCACCGACGAATTTATTAAATCGCAATGATCTTAGTATGAAATGTCAATGAAAACTTAAATTCATAAAGATGACATTTTTTCTACGAAAAATTGAATAAAAGGAGACAAGTTGATTTAAACAAGCCGAAATTTTGAATTCGGTGAGGAATTCTGAACATAAATGCAGAGAGCAAGAGTGTACTTTCATCAATAACCATGTCCCCTAGCTGGTTGTCCAAACTATCTACTTCAATGGCAGAATGATTTTGGTAAGTAGACGTTCATTGATTAACTTAGGTATGGGTTCCATAAATATGAATTTGCAATATATTCTAAGATATATTTGAAACAATTATAACCTGGTTACAGTTCAATAGAGGTGGTGCTACCGGTAACAGTCAATGACGCCATTGTTCCCTGTGCAGCCCATTGTCATATCCCGGTTACTTAATTGGCTTCAAATTTACTACCGCAGATATTGTATTTTATCAAAATGAAAAAAAAAATCAGTTATGCGACGTGTATGACTAAAGAAAGTAACTCTCTAGAGAAGTTATCCTTCGTGTTTCTGTGGAGCTGTGACATTGTCAATTTTTTTCAATTTTTCTTTTCGCATGAGAAAGTTTTGTTTTGTATTTTTCCCCGTAATTCGTATATTTTTGTGTTTGACTACATCATTCACTGATTTATGTAGCTCATTTTATGAAAATATGAAAGCATATATAAAACGAAGGATAAACAATTTGTCCTGTTACAGTAATGCATTAAATGACATTTTTATGCTCCCCGAAAATTTCGTGGGAGTATATAGTCGCCGTCGCGTCCGTCTGAGCTCATATCTCCTAAACCCTACATTAGAATTTGAGGCCGTAGTTATTAAATATTTTGTTTTACATCCGCTGGTTGGTAACTTTTAAGAGAATTTCTTAAAACATTCATTTTTCTCGGGTAAAAATATCAATTATCTTGAATACCATAAAATGTCCATATCATCAGGAGATCATCGTGATGTTACAAATCAATATTGAAGAAAGATAACTTTCTTTTTTGGTTTCATTCTTCCTTCCACAATACCTTCAAATTGATCATTTATGCCTGGCGGGAGGGTACATTTCAGAAGAAGTTCCGGACGTAAAACAAAATTCTTAATTACTACTGTATACCATGATCATATTTCACACAAATGTTCCTTAAGATAGATCATTTGGGACAAAGGTTACCTAAGGTCAATCATCAGTATTTTGTCTAAATGGTATGACATTTTGATTATTAAAATTGGGTGCCAAATGGGGGGGGGGGGTGTAAATACAATGTGCATGTATAATATTAAGGCTGCTTATGAAAATTTCATCATATATCCTATTATTGTTTTAAGGATTCAGGAAAAAGGTCACTTGGGGTCATTCATAAAGGTCAAGGTCATTTTCAGGGTAAAAATAGCTATTCCTGTATAGAAGATATTTTTAATTAATTAAAAATCAGCATTTTGTCCAATTGATCTGAAATTTTGAATAATAATGAAAAAACACGTAATCGTTCAAATTTTTTTGTTGTTGCGTTAACGAGAAATCATGTGTCAAAAAAAGGGGGGGTTATTGCATGAGAATTTCATCATATATTCCACAACAGCAACTTCAAGACAAAGGTTAATGTCACTTTCAGGCTAAAAATAGCTTTATAAGAGATTAAGAAATTCATAACAAAATCTATCTAAGGTAGAGTATCCCTCAGGTCAGAATTGCTAGTAATTTTTTGCCTGGATATCCTATTTTATTCTGAAGAATATTGTTCAGATTATCAAACTAATATAGTTTTGGGAAAATGAACTTTTATAGTTACATTTTATCACCTCTAAAAAGGGATTTTCTTACTTTTCCCATAGGGTCCAATGTTAAAAGTTCAAATGGCTTAAGTTGAATAAGTTCTCGGTATAATCATGAAACCACGAATTTTAATTTGTTTGTATATCAGGTCTAGGTCATCATGATCATTCTGAAAGGAAAATCAAAGTTTAGGTATCAAAATTATTATGTTCGGGGAGCGTTCGTCAGTTTTTTTTTATTTTGTCTTTATTTCTGACGATAATTATTATATTTATGACTTGTTAAAATTTCAGTTGAGGCTTCTCTTCAGCTTTAGTTTGATCCAGCCTATATGTACAGTTCGACCCAATCTTGTTGGCAATGCCCAGATAAGAGAACTTATTCGTTGTTACCACAACCATGGATATACTTATAAGGACATTTGTGGATTTATACTATTCACTCATCACATTATTATTAGCTTGCGGTCGATTAAACGCATTGTTAAGAGTCTGGGTCTTACACGCAGAAAATGCAGGAGTAATCTGGAAGATGTGATAACAAAAATCTGTCATTTACAAAGGAATGGATATGAACATTATGGGTATAAAGCTATGTGGAATCATTTAAATACTCAGTGTGGTGTAAGCGTTTCTCAAGAAAACGTAAGACTTATTCTCAGAGCTATTGATCCTACTGGAGTTGAGCTTAGAAAAAGAAATAATCTTAGAAGACGGCAATACATCAGTCGAGGCCCGCACTTTATTGTCCACGTTGATGGTTATGATAAACTTAAGCCCTTTGGGATATCCATCCATGGAGCAATAGATGGGTTTTCTAGAAAGATTCTTTGGCTGAAAGCAGGACCAACTAACAAGAATCCCAAAGTAGTGGCGAATCATTTTATCAATTATTTAACAGAAGAGGGTCGCTTGCCCAGATTGTTAAGGTGCGACGCCGGTACTGAGAATGTACTAATAAAGAATATCCAAATCGCTCTGCGATCATACCATTCTGACAGCATGAGAGGTCAAAAAAGCGTCTCTATTGGTCGATCAACAGCAAATCAACGCATAGAAATGTTATGGAGCTTTTTGAAAAAGCATTTTACACAGTTTTGGAGAAATACATTCAAGGACATGATAGATCAGAACATTCTCAACAATACCGATGCTGTGCACTTAGAATGTGTTAGATTTTGTTTTTTACCTATCATACAAGATCATTTGGATTCTTTTCGCCAGACTTGGAATATCCATAGGATTCGAGCGCAAAGACGAGGTGAACTAGTTTCTGGGATTCCAAACGTCCTTTTTCGCCAGCCCATTCTGTACGGAGCTACCGATTGTTCTTTCGACTTTCCTTGTGATATGGCAGTCTTACAAGATATCCAACGTGAATACAACACAACAGAGTCATCAAATCTTCTGAGAGGTTGCACCGAAGATTTCACTAGACTTGTTGAACTGGTAGCTAACCAAAGAAGAGAAAATTTTCCTATTCCGGTAAATGCGTACCAAGGAAAGGAGCTCTATTGTAGCATTATCACTTTAATAGAAAGGTTTTACTAAGCGTTTTTATGTACATATATAAATGACACCTACTATCATTAATAAGAACTGTAGAATGTATTACACCCATGCGCCATCATGTCGATACATCGATGTTTATTCGGTGTTCCGCTAGGAAATGCTCGAAATGGACACATGAAGAAGCGAAGTTACGAAGCGAAGAAGCTTCACGGGAAGGAGCGAAGTTACGATGCGACGAAGCGAAGAACTTCGCTTCTTCACATTCTAACTTCGCTTCTTCGCATCGTAACTTCGCTTCTTCGTATTGTAATTTCGCTTCTTCGCTTAGGACTTCGCGTCACAATTTGTATACGCGAAGAAGCGATGTCCCCAACGGAACATCGTAATGTTTCCTGCTTTGATTTACTCCTATGTAAGTATGTTTATAAGTTGTGACCCCGAACAAATTGTTAGGATTTTCATTTCTTGTAGTTTCTTGGCGTTTTGAATTGAACCTGGGACTTTTTAAATGAAAACATAACCTCTTAAATATGTATATTGGTGTAAACTTAATACTAGTATTGTTGAAGTGATCTTAAATGAATGGTCTTGTGGGAACTAATTTGTTGAGTTATTGTAAATTCGTTTCAAATACAAGTACAATGGATCAATGATGCCGATCACATGGATTTTCTCTTGAATAACAGGAATGAGTCTACCACTGAGTACACTTAACTAGGGCATATTTGATGTTTTTGCCTGTTTTTTTTTTTTCAACTTAAAACTAAACGCATTTTCAAATAAGACGGATCCCCTTGCGATCTGCATACGAATTCAGCATAAAAAAATCTAGTAGCTTTGTGTCAGTTGACCTAATGATTGTAGCAAACTTTGATATAAGTATATGTGCAAAATCACTCATATGTGCGGGATCTGCATATGATAAGTAAACTTTTTTAGGACAAAAATTGCTCACCAAGTAAACATGTTTGCAATGTACATATGTATGAAGATTGTCTCTGATTGACTGATTATATTTCCACATTCGTATAATCGAAGTCGAAGGGTTTCAGCGACTGAAGTCCCCGACTTCGGCAATTATATCAATAGCACCTAAAGGAAGCTCTGTTCGACTGTTGTGAGGAACCAACATGTAAAATATCAAAAGCAAGGGATGCAGTACACGTTATAGTTTTAAGGGAAATTGAAAGACATTTTCCAGGCTAGCTAAAAATCTTAGTGCAATATGAACTTGACATGGCACTCTTTGTCCTCTGAGCAACAATTCTATGGTATATATATAAATTGTTTAATTCGATATAAAGTATCTATAATACAAAGTAGAGACTTCCCTTAAAACTGCATGTTTCTCACTATATCATACTTCATGTTAAGATGGTGACCTTGACTTGTGACCTCAAAAGAAATAGTGTTCATCTACCTGAGCAAATCTCAAGTGAGCTACTGTCAAAGAACACCGTCTGTCGTTAATTATTATTATTATTATTTTTTTTTTTTTTTTTGATTTTCGATTTCTCTGAAACTACTGCACGGGATTTCACAAAACTTTACAGAAAACAAGCACTCGATGTCTCCTACCAGACTTGTGTTTTTCGACCCGATCAGAAATCCAAGACAGCCGCAAAGGGTTCTGATTTGCAGACGCATTTTTGACATTTCCGGCATGGCTGCACAGAATTTTTACGAAACCTAATCAAGATCCTCTTCAAAGATTGTGTTTCTTTAATCGATCGGTCAAGAAATATGACCAGTAGTAGTACTAAGTACAATGTATATGTTGAATCCTATAAGGAATAAGACTAGTCAGAAGACAACATTGCTCCTCATGCAAGTTTTTAATAGTAAAATTTCATATAAAAAAATAAAGGTCAAGGTCACAAAGTCACGGTATCAAATGAAAGCTATGGTCATGAGGATTATATACTAGTATGCGAAATATCAGCCATATCCCTTATAGTTCAAAAGTAGGTCAAAGGTCATGGTATCAAATGAAAGCTCTGGTCATGAGGAATATATATGTGACGTATCAAAGCCCTATCCCTTGCAGTTTAAAAATAGGTCAAAAGTCAAGGTCAGAAGGTCAAATCAGAACAGAGTGTTATGATGAATGTGTGTATGAAATTTTAAAGCGTTATCACCTATATTTGAAGAGATATTCACTTTAAGAACATCTTGACCAAAATATCATAAGTTCAAAGTCAAGGTTGCTAGGTCAAATGTCTTGGTATCAAAATGTAGCACCTGTTATGGCAAATGTATGTATAAATATGAAAGCCCTATCACTTATACTTGAAGAGATATTCCCTTTAAGAACTTCTTTACCAAAATCTGCATACAAGGTCAAAGTCACTAGGTCAAATGTCTTGGTATCAAAATGTAGTACTTGTTATGGTGAATGTATGAAATATAAAAGTCCCATCACTTATATGTGAAAAAAATATATGTGCTTTAAGAACTTCTTAACCACAAAGTAACTTTAAGGTCAGAGTTCAAGGTCACTTGGTGAAATGTCTTGATATCAAAATGTAGTACTTAGTATGGTGAATGTATGTATGAAATATGAAAGCCCTATCACTTACACTTGAAGAGTTATCTGCTTCAACAACTTCTTAACCGGACGGACATGGTGACAGACGGACAGGGTGTTTCCTATATACCCCATATCTTCGTTTGCAGGGGTATAAATATTACTTAAATTCAAAGTCAAGGTCTTTGTATCAAAATGTAGCATCTGTTATAGTGAATGTATGTATAAAATTTAAAAGCCCTTTCACTTATACATAAATATTTGCTTAAAAACTTCAAATTATCCAAAATATTACTATAAGTTCAAAAGTCAAGGTCACCAGGTCAAATGTCTTGGTATCAAAATGTAGTACTTGATATGTTAAATATATGTATGAAATCCCTATCACTTATCTGCTTTAAGAACAGCATTTTCTATCGCAAGGTTACAGTCAAAATTTGTTGCTGCCTTTGATATGTCTCATCATGGTCTATCACCATGGAAAGTTTCTCAAAAACGACCTTTAAATGTTACAATTTAACCAAAATAGTGATGATGGACAGACTGACCGACTTCGCCTTTTCATAGATCCAGGCAAAAAATTGTACATTCCCACTCAGAACACTTTGTTCCTAGGCAACAGTTCTAATTGTAACCTCACTTTTACCTTCAAGATGCATCTTTAGTCATGATTTAGGTTATACAAAATCTCTTGGTCCACTGTGAGCAATTATATTGGGAAGCAGGACTTTAAAAGCTTTGAGTGTACACTATTGTGATATATCCGTGTACAACGACCTTCTTAACCACACCTTTATTTAGTATTGCCAGCACTCTAGGACAATCAAAATCCTTCCCCCACCCAAAAGTTTATAATTTTTGCTTCCCTAACTATCAAGCATTTCAACAGCTTCTAAAACATGTTTTGCCACTTACTATAATCCTTCAATTATTTTTCTGAGTTTTTTATTTTCCATACATCAATATCAAATGTAATACAAGTCACTATTACGAGTTCAAGGGTAGTGTTACTATGGTAGGTGAAATATGTTGCCATCAAATTGTTACTTATGAAATATGAAAAGCCCTGTCACTTGCACTTTCAGACAATCTTAATATCCTGTCACTTGCACTTTCAGACAATCTTAATATCACAACATTTTAAAAACCTATTTTAATGTCTGTATTTAAGGTCATTCAGTCCAAATGAAGGACTTGTTATGATGTGTACACGTGAATTATGAAAGCTTACTGACTTTAGTCATGAAAAACCATTGTTTCAGGAGGTAAAACATGATGTAAGGATAAGACTTACTCTAATAAAGATTTCTCACAATTTACAAAAGGTTTCCTTATAAATCTACAGAAAACTGTTTGACAAAAATCATCATCAGAATAAACATGCTATAAACTAACAACAAACTGTCAAGGCATACCTTGAATCATTATTCTCTTTTCACTATCAGTGAATCATTCAAGACTACAATTTTATGATACATACAGACAAAAGTTATGCATTTATTTTAAAATAAAGGTAAATAGTAAAATATACTATGACAATTCTTTAAAGTATACAATGGGTAAAATTCTGGAAAAAGTATTGACGTTGGTTGTACTTATCATTTAATACTTTTTTTGATATTTTAAAAACTCTTATACAATCCCAGTAGATATTTTGAAAGGGATCATGTTTAGGAGTTGTCTCCTCTTGATGAAAATAAAAAAAACTAATTGCAGAAATAATAATTAGTAAACTTGAGATTTTTCAGCACAGTTTGTAATATATAATTGTTAGATTGTTTTTTTAACCAATCAATATTTGATGTCCAATCATTCTGTTTAAAATTTGAAGAAAAAAAAAATTTTTTTCCATAGAGTTCAATGTTAACTCTAAGGGTGCATAACTCTTCATGTAACCTATTTTTTTAATAGCTCAGTTGGTAAGAAATTTTCGATTAAGTTTTACTTTATGTCTATGCAGTGGTTTTAGGTTTCAGGATTCTATAAAAGGGTGGCTCAATAACTTCTCATTACCCACTGAATACTTTATGAAAAGTCACAAGTATCTAATGGTATATAACAGGTCTGCCATATACATGTACTTATCTGTGGGAAATGATTTATTGAGTCCCATAAAATTAAGAAACATTGTACATTTTGTATCACTTATCTCCACTGAGATTTTTTCTCAATAAGTCACCATACACTGAAATTAAAATACAAAAAATGACAACTGCCAACAAAGGCCATATAAAATTTATGAAAAAAAGGACAACTGTCCACAAAAGCCATATGAAATGACCATATAAAAAAATTACAACTGTCCACAAAAGCCATATGAAATGACTGTATAAAAAAGGACAACTGTCCACAAAGGCCATATGAAATGACTGTATAAAAAAAGGACAACTGTCCACAAAAGCCATATGAAATGGCTGTATAAAAAAAGGACAACTGTCCACAAAAGCCATATGAAATTAAAAAAAAATTGTCCACAAATTAGCCACATACATGTATATCTAAATAAAAAAGGGATTCAGATTATGGTCATTTTTAAAAAATTGGTTACAAATTGAATTCAACATTGCACATGTTATATCACATTAATCTTTGAGCTTTTTGCTCAATAAATTTAGTTACAATATGCAGAAATTAAAAATAAAACTGTCAACCAAACTGACAACTGGCCACAAAAGTCAAATAAAAGCGTATTGTCCTTTCAAAACTGTTATTCAATTGAAGAGCGGACAAACTCTTTCAATTATTGTCCTACATATGGGGCACGTTGGTTGGGGGCTTGTTTCTTGCATTTGAGTGGCGCAAACTAGACAAAAGGTGTGTCCACAGTTTAAAAAGGCATCCTTCTGACGCTCAAAACAAATACTGCAGATGTTTAAATTTACTCCAGTGGAAGAGCTCTTCTTAAATGATATCTGAAAAAAAGACATAAGAACTGGTCATACGTAGGATAAAGTACAAGCAGGGCTGTAATTCTTTTTAATTTCCTGATTATGCCATTTTCAGTACAATACCCTGAAGGTAAAGGTTCTGGATCCTTCATCAATTAGCTGGTACTTACACCTTAAATTAATATTATACTCCTTCTGTAAAAGTTTCAAGAAAAGAGCTTTAAGAACTTCTTAACCGGACAGACGGACAAGGCGTTTCCTACATGTATATGCCCCCCCCCCCCAAAAAAAAAACTCTGTTTGCAGGGGGTATAAAGATATAGCTAATGTTAAGGTCAAGGTCATTAATGAAAGGTTCAAGGTCAAGGTCTTGTCATATAGAATCTTAATGTAAAATATGAAAGTAATTCCACCGAAGAAATACAGTCATGTTTCAAGTTTTGAAAAGTTTACCAAAGTTAAGGTCAATGACACTAAGCCATAAGGCAGGGTTTCATTTAACATAGGGTAATCAAAAATTACATAGCTCGCCGTAGCAGGTTTTTGTCAAAAATCAAATACCTTCCAAAATACAAAAAGTATTGTCATGAGGATTCTATGCATATAATGTTAGTCTCATCCCTTAGAGAGCTAAAGATACAGCCAAAGTATGAGTAATTAAATAGTAGGTTAATGGCTAAGGTCAACATCACCGAGTCAAAGGTCATGGTCTGAAATGAAAGGTCCTATAACTAGGAATCTACATGTGAAATATCAAATCCCTATCCAATATAGTTCAAGAGATATAGCCCAGGTTAAAGTCTCTGAAAAATAGACCAAAGTCCAAGGTCACTAGGTCAAAGGTCATGGTCTCAAACGAAAGGTCTCGTCACAAGGTATCTACATGTGAAATATGATAGTCCTAACCCTTATGGTTGAAGAAATATAACCCAGGTTAAAGTTTTTGAAAAGTAGATCAAAGTCCAAAGTCAAGGTCACTAGGTCAAAGGTCATGGTCTCAAATGAAAGGTCTCGTCACAAGGTATCTACATGTGAAACATGGAAGCCCTAACCCTTATGGTTGAAAAGATATAGCCCAAGTTAAAGTTTTGTCTACAGACGATGACAACGACTCTGAGGGTAAGACATTAGCTCTTCGGACTTTCATCCCAGCAAGCTAAAAAGTGTTGTTGTAATGAATCTTTGAGTGAAATATAGAAGCTCTGTCCATTATGGTTAAAAAAATATGGCCAAGGTTTATGTTTTTGATAAATAGATCAAACATTAAGGTCAAGGTGAAAAGTCAAGGTCACGAATGAATGGTCTGATCACAAGGTGTTTTGAAAATGAAGTGTAAAATCCCTCTAAAGTTTCAAAAGATACAGTTAAGGTTAATGTTTTTGAAAAGAAGGTCAAACTTCAAAATCTAGGTCACTGGGTCAAGAGTCAAGGTCTTAGGTCAAATTTTGTGGAAGCATTTCATTCATTTCTGCATGTTCTATCATCATGTAAAGTTTAAAGTTGCTGATCCAAACCCCAACACTTTAACCAAAATGTTGACGCACTGACAGACAGACTTCACCATTTCATAGACCTGTCAGAGATTTTGCTTCGCAATCCAACCAAAAATAGGACTGTTCAAGAACAGATGCATGTACATGTATGTTGTCTATCATATTTTGGACCCAATATACTTGAAGGTGACCATTGAACCATATTGAATGTCAAGTCTCATCATGTTTGACTATCCCTATAAGTTTGATGGAAGTTAGTTACAGTCAATTATGTGAAAGTGTGACTTTAAGACAAAAACAGAATATTTGTTTCTCCATTTCATTCACAGTTATCCTCACAATATGTGCGACATGACAAAATAATAGCTTATTGACAAGAGAGTGATAAGCTACATATGCAAGTATTAACCATAAACGGCATAAAAGACAGATTTAGTGCAAATTACTAAAGAAGGTGTATGATGATTTTGGACGTTTTTAATACATATGGAGAAACATAATCAATGAACATAATTGACGATCCAACCCTCATTAGTATGTGAATTTACATTTGTCCATGACTTGGCAATCATTGTCTTGATACAAGTAAATTATGAAACGCGGGTTGGATTTCTTTGTCAATTACCATAACCAGTAACAGATTCTGTTAATCAATCCTTATGTGTATTGCAGGCAACATATAATTTGATATTATTGAAATTCTATGACCTTTCAAAGATTTCAAGTCCATTTATCAGTACATAAATTAAAGTATTAGGTTGTATTATAATAATTTATATACATGCATCATCTTCATTTCATTTATATTTTGTAATAACTGCAACTTAATGTAGGTCAAGTGAAGGTCTTGTCAAAAGGTTTTCATTTTTACATATTTTAATATGAATAGATACTTTATTTTGACTTACAGTTGGGGTGTCAGTCTTCAGAAACGACATTGCCTCCTATAATGAAAAAGAGAAAAATCACATGTAAATAGGAATATTGAAAAATTCATTCACTTTCCTTACAAATTTTATCTAAAAATTGTTATATGAGAAATTCTTAAATAAATAATAGATACATGTATATCTTCCTCATATAAAATACCTGAGTGTCCATTGCCACTGGAGAAATAATAACAGAAGGCTGAATAGGCTGTTCTGGCCTTGTAGAGCATGGTACATGTGGTGTGGAACTTATAATGGAGCTAAGATCAGGCAGTTCATCACTGTCAGAGTCTGTAGTTATCTCAAAGTCTATTGTCTGAAAATATAATATAATACTACAAAATCTTTCAATATGTTTTTTGTAGGTATATATCAATACATTATTATAGCTTTTCTCAAATTGCATCATTTAGATGACTACTTTTACTTCCAATTTTGTTTATTATGGGCTACAAACTGCACACAAGACCTCCTTCATGAACCATTGAAATTCAAAAACTATGAGACAGTCTTTATTGAAGAACTTCTCAGGACTGCATATGATATATGTATATATTTGTGAAACATTTTTTTAAATTATCTTTTCATGATCTTCATGTAAAAATTGTATTACCTTTTTCTTCAGAAGTAAGTACAGTCGAGGCCTTTGTGTAGTTACTTCTTTAAGCCATCCTTCAATAGTAAAATTAATTTTATTAATTTGTTTTCCTTTGGCATTGCCTAATGAGGCATTGAAAGATGCCAACCTTCCTTTGCAACTTTTCCCATTTGGAAAAAATTCATCACATAGACGCTGAAGTGTCTGGTCATATCCCGTTTCAGGAGATATCCTCACAATTTTTGTAGCTATGTCCGGGTTTTTGGAACTATTCTTCACTTGAATAAACCTCTTTTCACTGTACCTCCACAGCATCCAACCCGCCTGTAACGCTATTTCTTTCTTTGACGTTGATTGCTAAAAGAATAAAAATATACATGTAATGTCTAAAGAAGAGTTGTGACTCACAAATTGTTTAACTTGGAAAAAAAATCCCTTCACAAATTGCCTAAGGTTTAGTAATTCATATTAACAATAATTAGGAATCACTAAACCTTGGGCAACTTGTGAAGGGATTTTTTTATAAAATAACTTACCACTAAAAAGTTATGTCCAAATAGGGGTGATTTCATACATTTTTCACTTGACTGATTCTTACATAAGTTTCTATCTTTACCTTTGCTGCATCTTTCTTCTGTTTGTTACTAATCTTTTCTAGAAGTCCCATAACTTCAGACCTTTGAACTGTCATGAAAAAGAGTAATTGAATAGATGTAAGTCACAAATACATTAGCTTAAGAAAATTATTTGCAATATATGTTAAACATGATGGGATCGTTTATTTTTTTTTCTTACAGTTCTGAACATAAAATGACATATCAATCTGATCCATTTTTTTTATATTGATGTTAATGAAAAAATATTCTGTGTAAACATGGTAAGACAATTAAATCGTCATTAATATCACTAATTATCCCGCCTCTGGCAAATTTCTTGCAATCTGATTGGTCTAGAAGAACCAAATATAATGTTGTATAATTTTACTAACAGGATATTATTTTAATATCTTGCTTCTACTAAGCCACTTTATGCTTTTGACGTCACCGAGATGCTTTAAAATATGTTGACGTAACATACACAAACCAAAAGCCATCAGCAGGATAAATTCGTTATAGTGTTTTACAGGGGAGATACAAAAATATATTGGGTCGATGAAAAAAGTTGTATTGGACTCGGCTTCGCCTCGCCCAATACAACTTTTTTCATCGACCCAATATATTTCTGTATCCCCCCTGTAAAACACTGTATAACTAATAATACCTTCATTACTTTTTGTTTTATTACATATATATTCTTGAGATTAATACAAGTTAAAAGTATGGAACACTGTTATGATCTAAATTAATGTTCCTTTACAAAATAAGCCTTTTCTTTGTTTCCTGTATATTTTTCTGTGTAGTAAAGTAGATGCTATAAGAATAAGACGCTTTAAGGCATGTTTGTAAGACATTTTTTTTTTAATTTCTCTAATGGCATCTAAAGTTTGTTCTTTGTGAATAAATTGTGAACTAACAGTCATAGTCTTATTTCTCTGAAAAAAAGCTAGAGACACTTAAGTGCATTGAAATGTACTTGAATATCATACATTTAGTACACATACAGTGTCATACACATACATATAATTTGCAATCAGGAAAGGCAAATTGAGAAGAAACTAAACATACCTTCTTCATTTTTTCTGCAGCCGTGTGCACCTGAACTCTCTGTAACACATTTAAAAATTTTAGAAATACATATTAACTAAAAATACTGAGATGCTAATCATCTACAAACTTGCCCTTAAGTGACTAGAATTGCCCTGATTATAAGACTAGAATTGCCCTAAAGTGACAAATTATACGGTACCCCAGGCCTCAATCTCTGATGTGGCGATGATTGTTTATTTTGAATAAATAAATTATTTAAACTTACTATGTGCAATTGCTTCATCCAATATTACAAATCGAGATCAATAGAATCTAGTACCACTTTGAGTTCCGGATAGAAAAATATCACTCAAGGTTGGGATTGATCAACTTCCCAACCAAGGCCTTAGCCGAGGTTGGGATGTTGATCATCCCACCCAAGACTGGTATTTTTCAATCTGGAACTCAAATGTGGTGCTTGATTAATTTTCTCGCACATTGAAACCTTCAAAGTCCTCTTGTTTATGCATCAGAATGTCTGATCGTCATGCTAAATGTATGTGCATGTGAAATAACGCAAGTCAGTTTGTCTGTGACGTCATATTTAAGGAACAATCAACGGTGCCGGATCAGGGGTGCTGGATTGAATTCTCCAGCACTGCTGAAAAGGGGAATATAAAGCCTATCCAATGTGAGAGAAACACAAAACTGAAGTCACTATTTTTTAAAGTTCAAGATCAAGGTTTACTTGAGTCAAATGTGTTGGCATCAAATTGTAATACTTGTTATTTCGAAGGAGGGTACCCTCTGATACTTAATTTTGCCTGAAGTCGACACCACGTGATGACAGATCTGTATAAAAAAAATACATCGCTAAAGACGGTATGGCCAGATTGCGAAGCAAGTTTTTGTCGCTAACTGGGTCAAGGTTACTGGGTCAAATGTTACAACATAAATTGAATGGTCTTGTCAGAGGCAACCTACCTGTACAATATTATGTTTCTACAGTTCCTGAGATTTTGCTTAAACCAAAAACTTTGACCAAAATCTTTAACTAGGTAAAAATCCCAGGTCAAGGTCACTAGGTCAAATGTTACGGCATAAATTGAAAGGTCTTGTCATTGGCAACCGTCAAGTATAATTATAAAGTTTCTACTGCATACAATTCCTTAGATTTTGCTTCAACCAGAAACTTTAACCAAAATCTTTAACTAGGTCAAAGTCCAAGGTCAATGTCACCGGGTCAAATGTTATGGCATAAATTGAAAGGACTTGTCATGGGCAATCTTCATGTATAATATAAAGTTTCAATTGCATACAGTTCCTTAGATTTTGCTTCAACCAAAATGTTGACGACAGACGGACAGATGGACATCGTCAATCTATAGACCGGAATTGCTTTGCAATCCAGCCAACATCTGCAGTATGACCATAATTGCTTCATACCTACCATTTCATCAAATTGATTCAGCAAATTTCTTGAGAAGTCAATAAACTGACTAAACCCATTAAATGTAGTCAAATCGTGAAGTGCAATCTTCAAGGTCCAGGTCTATCACCAATAAAGTCTTGTTACAGATCCATCATTTTTCATATAGAATTAAGTCTTCATCACAAACAGCTTTAGAAGAGTTGAGAGCACAATTATATAAAAAAAATACCACACCCATTTTCTAAAATCCTGGAGGTCAGAGGCTCAAACAAAATATCAGGTGCACAACTAGACCACAGACCCATCATATTGAAAAAAGAATTAAATCTCCATCATTTATAGTATCAAATGAGTTGCAAGCACAAGATTACACAGAATTATACAGGAGAAAATATCAAGCACACAACTAGACCACATACCAAGTAAGATGCAAAAAGAATTAACTTTCTATCTCCTATGGTTTCAGAGGAGTTGTGAGCACAAGAATTTTGTTTACGGATGGACTACAGGGTACCGCATAAGCTCAACTGGTCTGAAACCAGTAAAGCTAAAATAGCAATCCAAGGAATGCTTGTGTTGCCTGCAAAGCAGCTTATTTTTAACAAGTGGATCAAATAGTAGGTCAATGTCAATGGTTCAAAAATATTTGTGTCAGTAGGAATATCTTGTCAAATGAAATTCACATGTGAAAATAAAGACCTCTTACTTACCAATTAAAAGATATGGTCAATCTCAAATTCTCAGAAAAGAAAGTCAATCATCTAGGTCAAGGTCACTAGGTAAAAATTTGGTAACAAAAAAAAGGTCTGACTCATCATTAGAAATACATGTGAAATATCAAAGCCCTATCACTTACCAATCTTTTTTTGAAAAGTAGGTCAAATATTTAGGTCAAGGTCATAAATTATAATATGTAAAGAGAAGTCTTGTCAAAAGGAATACACGTGAAATATCAAAGCCTTTCACTTACCAATCAAAAGTTATGGGCTGTGACACCCAAAGTGTGACAGATGGACAGACAGACGGACGTGATCCCTAAGTGTCGCTATGCTTCACACTGGCGACACAAAAAGACATTGGGTTTAACATTGCTATAGCTTATATCTTACCATCCATCCAACTCTCTCCTGGTTTCAACATCAATACAACCATATTGTTGGCTAGCATTGTGTAATATTCTGAATCAATTTCTATTCCATCCTCGTTTAGCACAAAGTTTACGAGTACTTCAGCCTCCACATCAAACTTAGCCTTGCCTAAAATTCATTTTTTATGATTATTAATATACAGTGCAGTAAGGCCAAAAAGAAACAAGAAGCCAAAGGGTCCACATTGCTCACCTGAGCTGCAGACAATTTGGTTGAGGTCTTTGCTTCCTGTAAGGTTTCATATAATTGTGTGTGAAGGTTGCAGAGGAGAAGTAAAAAATAGGTCAGACAATCAGAGCCATCGGCTGCCATATTTGTTTACCAAAATTGGCACGAAAAACACAAACTTGGTAGAGGACCTTGAGTTCTTGCTCACTGTAAGTTTTGTGAAATTCTCTGAAGCGGTTGCAGAAAAGATGTCGAAAATGCATAAAGTTTACGCCAAATGGACGGACAATGCGCTATCAGAATAGCACGCTCAGGTGAGCTTAAAAGTCACCTGACCAACCCTATCTTTAAGTCCTAACCCTAATATTTCTTATTGACCCTTACACTGAAAGAATAAGATCCAGATAAAAATGACAATTATTGTTTGAAAAATAAGTTTCATAAAAAACCATCCCTGTACAAATGTTTAAATGTACAAATATCATCATGGTTCTAAGTGCTCAAGTGACGAGGTGCTCAAGTGACGAGGTTCCTGCAAAAGTAAGTAAGTGTATAATTTGATAGGAATCATCAAGTTTTTGGGTCTGACAGTCTTGTAACATTTGATGTAGTTGCTGCATTTGATATTGACTCAAACATGCTTAAAAAAATAGCAATCCAAGGAATGCTTGTGTCGCCTGCGAAGCGGTTTGATTATTATTCTAGAAAGTCGATCAAAATTCTTGAAAAGTAGGTCTAGGTCAAATATCTAGATCAAGGTCAAAAGGTAAAATTTTATGGTCTGTGTAGAAAGGTCTTGTCACAAGGAATACACATGTGAAATACCAAAGCCCTATCACTTACCAATCAAAAGATAGATCCATTCTTAATTTTTTTGAAAAGTAGGTCAAATATGTAGGTCAAGGTCAAAAGGTAAAAAAATAATGGTATGTGTAGAATGGCATTGTTACAAGGAAAATACATGTGAAATTTCAAAGCCCTATCACCTACCAATCAAGAGATATAGCCAATATTACTTTTCTTGACCAGACTTGTCAGAATGACAACATAGCTCGCCGGTGGCAACCATATGTAAATTGCAACAACAACAATAAAAAAGGTCTTATCACAAGGAATGCACATGTGAAATATCAAAGCCCTATCACTTACCAATCAAAAAATATGGCCAAGGTTAAAGTTTTTCAAAAGTAGGTCAATCATCTCCAAGGTCAAGGTCACAAGGTCAAAAATTTTGGTATCCATGGAAAGGTCTTGTCACAAGGAATACACATGTGAAATATCAAAGCCCTATCACCTACCAATCAAAAGATATATCCATTCTTAATTTTTTTGAAAAGTAGGTCAAATATGTAGGTCAAGGTCACTAGGTCAAAAATTATGGTATGTGTAGCAAGGTCTTATCACAAGGAATACACATGTGAAATATCAAAGCCCTATCACTTACCAATCAAAAGTTATGGGCTGTGACACTCAGAGTGTGACAGACAGACAGACAGACAGACGGACGGACAACGGACAAAGTGATCCCTAAGTGTCGCTATGCTTCGCAGGCGACACAAAAAACTATCTACCCATCTTTTTTTCAGGACATGACATTACTTTTGGTTAGCCAAAAACTTAGTCACAAGCAATGTGTCAATCTTGAGCTGCTTTCAGACATATTGACCTGTTTCTAATATACTTTCTGGTATGTAACAGGACAAGGTAAAAAAAAAATAGAATTTGGCCTTAACGGGACGAAGATACTCTCGCAGCAATATGAATATTCTTTGAAAAGTTATTTTGAATCAAGGTCAAGTTTTTATTGTGACATTGACCTTAGTTCAAGGTCATGACTTTGGTCCTAAAGAACATTTTTTTGAAATATTATTTAAATATCCATCAACAGGGGGAGGAGTTATGCCCTGGACAAGGTTTGACTAAAGGTGTCTATTGTGACCTTGACCTTTGATCTACATTTGTATGACATTGGTTCCAGGTCATGAGACACCCTAAGGTCCTAAGGAATATTTCTGTGAAAATTAACTGAAATCCACCCACAGGGTGACGAGGTATGCTCTGGGCAAAGTGTAATGGACAGACAGACAGACAGGGTGATTTCTTTATACCCCCCCCCCCAAAAAAAAAACTACTTTGTTTGCAGGGGTAAAAAAGGAGGCCCACATCACTCACCTTAATTGTGGGTGAAGGGTTGAAAAGGGCAAGTTTTGAAGAGGATCTTCCTGTAAGGTTTCGTAAAATCAAATGAATTAGTAAAAGGAGAAATAGTCATAAATGCACCAGACAATCACATGTAGAGCCCTCGGTGGCCATGTTTGTTTATCAAGCTGCGCCTGGATAAAATACAAACTCTAAAGTTGTTAGAGGACCTTGATAATTTGCTTCCTGTAGGTTGCATGAAATTCTGTGGAGTGGTTGCACTCTGAGGAGCAGTCTTTCCCAAAACTCACTAGCCCAACGCCCGAGGCTACCAAAAATTTGACTGGGCTAGTGGAAATTCTTGCTGGGCTAGTAGAAAATCTTAAAGAAACTATACAAAAAAACAGTAAAATTTATCTTCGCCGGCTGGTGGTTGAAAACAGTTTTGGGAAAGACTGGAGGAGACATAAAAAAAAAAAATAGTCCGCCAGTCAGAGTCCATGGCAGCCATATTTGTTGTCCGATACACTGTTATAGAAGATTAACTTACTTTTCTCAACAAACTCATCAAAAGATAAAGCAATAACTGCCTTTCTTATTCGTTTATCTGCTGACCAGACTTTCAGAGTTTTCACGCCACTGCCTCCTGGACTGCATTCCATTATAATGGTGTATTCTCTCCTGGAATTCGAAGCAATGGAATTTAACATCACAACAGCATATAAAATAAATATAAAAGACAAAGACTGTTCTTATAATGATGATATGAAAGGGTAATAATTTTCTAGAATTGCCCTGGAAGTAATGACACACCAAACGATGCTTATAATATAATTATATGTAAATAGCGATCAATTGTTAATCCCAGTGCATATCCATAGGGCCATTGCCAGGGGGAGGTAGGGATCGAATTGAAATGGGGGTAATGTTGGTTACCCCCTCCTGCAAGTGGGCATCTGAGGGGGGGGGGGCCTTCCCCCCGAAATTTTTGCTAATAATGGATGCAAATCATGTACAATTTGAGACCACTTCTGAACAATGCAAACATTACATCAAAAGGAATACATGTACATCTGTTAAAATTATGAAAGCCCTTTCTCATACAAAGTTATGGCATGGCCTACATTAAAAGTTTTTGCAGACAAATGGACCGACCAAAAATTATTAAATGTATAGCAATGCTTATGTTGCAAAATACGCCCATCAGGACTTTTTCATAATCAATAATATTAAAGTAAATATAAAGACAAAATCAGTAAAACTGATGGATGCTCACCAAACACACAATTTTGATACCAAAAGTTTGATTTTCTGAGTGTCTTTGACCTTCCATAAATGATCTTAACTTTTAACTCTAATATGACATTAAAGACCTTTGTCTAAAAGTCCACATCCTGCAAAACAGTTAGTGAACTTTTAAGCAAATTGTAGTTTTTTTCAGTGACCGTATGTGTTAATAAAAAGCTACATGTATATTTCAGTATTATGTCAAACGATTGCGAGACCTTGAAATAGGACCTTGACATTTACAAACATTGTGGTTTTGCTTTGAATCTGTGAAAAATTATTACCAGCATTTATTTTTTGATACATGTACAGTTTTTCTTATTTTTCATTTTTGCTTTTAGAAATTAGATTTATATTCTAGCCTGTGGATTGTTTTCAAATGTTCAAAGGACCTATGATTTAGAACAAATTGTAGATTAATCACTGAATTAGGTCAAAGGTCAAGTACATCTCTGAAGTAGGTCAAACAACAAGGTAAAATAAAGCCTACGCTCACGCAGCAAGATACGCCCGTTGGGATTTTTTTCACAACACTAAAATATCTAAGTCCCATAACTCCATAAGGACAAATTGGATGAACCTTAAAATCGAAAGGCGGCTTCCTCTTCAAAGTCTGATCAAAATGTACAAATATCATGAAAATCTGTTGACACATATTCAAGTTATTGCGTTCCATGCACCTATATTTTGCCCTTAGCTTAACATGTATGTGCATATAACCCCCCCCCCCCTTCCTATTACACACAATATCTCGCTTATGCGACCAAAAAATTAAAAACCCGTTACATATGTCAAAGAGCATCCTTTCTACCTTAAGTATACAAAATTTCAAAACATTTCGACCAGAAATAGATTTTTAAATAATTTTTAAATATTTTAGTATATTTTCACTGTATTTTAAAAATCTAAGTCCCATAACTCTGTAACGACATATCGAATAAACCTGAAAATCGAAAGGCGGCTTCCTCTCCACAGTCCAATCATAATGTATGAATATCATGAAAATCCGTTGACGCATATTCAAGTTATCGCGTTCCATGCGCCTATATTTTGCCCTTAACTTAAAATGTATGTGCATATAACCCACCCCCCCTTCCTATTACACACAATATCTCGCTTATGCGACAAAAAATTAAAAACCCGTTACATATGTCAAAGAACATCCTTTCTACTTGAAGTATACCAAATTTCAAAACATTTCGACCAGAATTAGATTTTTAAATAATTTTTAAATATTTTAGTATATTTTCACTGTATTTTAAAAATCTAAGTCCCATAACTCTGTAACGACAAATCGGATGAACCTGAAAATCGAAAGGCGGCTTCCTCTCCACAGTCTGATCACTATGTATAAATTTCATAAAAATCCGTTGACGCGTATTCAAGTTATTGCGTTCCATAGGCGGACGGACAGACGGACGGACGGACGGACGGACGGACTTCGCCATACCATAATACGTCCCGTCAAATGACGGGCGTATAAAAATTGATACCAAAACATGCATCTCTTCAAGATACATACTCATGCAAAATATGAAACCCTATCATTTTATACCCTTTTATTGAAAGTGGGATGGAATGACGGATAAACCATATAATGTATATTATTTCGCCTTGGACTAGAATGTCGAAAACTGATTGGATAGAGCCCGTCACGTGGAAGCAGTCTATAACTCTATAGACTTTCTTATAGACCGTCAGTAGACAAAAAATTCGAAGTGGAAAATCCAAGATGGATCGGCCGGAATCGAACCGGGGCCGCCCTCGTGGCAGGCGAGCATTCTACCACTGAACCACCGATGCTTATGAATATAGGTAAAAAATATTGTTTATATAGCTCAGACTACACGTAATCTATTTTTAGCTGATGACTCGTTTATGTAGGTTGAATACCTGGGAAGTGACACACTTTTGAATTCACAAAGGTAAGGGAAATTTGTGATGAAGGGGTCCTCGGCAAAATAAAACACTTATTTGGTCAGTTACAGACCGTCTACGGAGATATGTCGGGTTGGTAAAATCTATGGAAGGCTCGGCTAAGCCTCGCCTTCCATAGATTTTACCAACCCGACATATCTCCGTAGACGGTCTGTAACTGACCAAATAAGTAATATTAAAAGGTATCAAAGAATGAAAGATCATACATTGAGACTCCACCAGTTACTTCCAGTATCTCTTTCAAATTGAAAAGACATTTCTAAAGAAGCTGATAAGATAAGGGCTGTATTTAGCCCTGAATCTCATGAAGTATTTCTTCTACACAATGATCTGTACGCAAGAAAAACTTGATAATTACTAAAATGTAATTAGCAACCCCAGGTGAAATTTTCAAAGTTCTCAAAGTGTTCTACAACCAGTTTTATTGGATAGAGCTTTGAAAAACCTACACAAAACACTTTACTTTGTTCAGATATCTTTACCAGAACCAAAGTTATGACAATTTGAAGTTGCAAAATTTCGATGCTTTCGGGGAATTTTTCCTGCACTAAAAAGCAGTCTTCGAGATGCTGTTCGCGGCACCGTCGAAACAAGATTTTACACAAAAACTGCCATATTTTTTTTGTTTTTCAAGATAACCACACCAAATTTTCCAATCTTAATGGAAATTTTCTTCTCTTTCCAATTCTGATGTTTGTTTCTCTATATCACTTCATTAAATAAGACTAAATTGCTGAATTGTAGTGTCATCTGATCATTTTATTGAAACATTCAAAGTATGTTTATTCAAAGACTCAATTTTTTTTAGATATAAACTCTTTTAGAGTGAATGGAAATTCTTTAATACTCTTCTATAGAGTAGTTGCTGTAAACAATCCAAAATATTTGCAAATAGGTTAAATCAATACATATAGAACCACATAATATATCAATTTTCATAATTATTTTATCGAAAATCATATCTCTTACGCTTTCTGAAATATCAGGATTCAGATAATATTCTAAATAAATATCACAGATACATGTATGTGTACATGTAATTATTATCTGAGATAGTTAATACATGTACCATAATTCTAGATATCTACATTACTATGCTATTTAACACTATTCTGAGACGCTCAACTATACATGCAGTGTAATTACATGTATATTAAGGTTTGTTACAACACAAGGTGTCTTAATTTTGTCACTAGTCTTTCCCTTGTCATGAGTAAGCCATACTGAATCACCCATCATGGTCTCTTCATGTAACAGTGCACAGTCCTTGCCTTTGCTTACTGGAGATGATGGGTACACACTTGGAATAGAGAGAGGGTACAAACATTTTTTTCCTCACCATTTCTTGAAGATAGAGTCTCAAATGCAAATTGCTTATCAATAAATTCCTGTAGTGTTCTGTTTTCTTGACTCTTGCAATGCTACAAAGTTTGTCTATAATTCCCTGCATTGATTTGTTCACAATCTGGATGAAGTAAAGAAAGGTACTTTAAAATGGCTTGAAATCTGCTATCATAAAGTATAGGTCCATTTGTGATGTTTTCCGTTTGTACAGCTGTAGCTTAAAATTCACAGGGGTCATGCATGTTCACTGAGGCTCAAGGATTTAGAATGACCCAGGATATGTCTCCATTCTCTTATATACCACTGAAAGCACTGCCAGTATAAATTGAATTTGGATGGAGAAACCTGAGAGACTGAAATGAATAAAATAGATATGTTTAAAGTTTGAAGTTTTTTTCTCTCATAAAAACAGACATAGGAGGTATTTTCTAAACTTTCTTTCTTTGCAGGGGGGGGGGGGGGGGTAATGAAAGTTTCAAATTATAGCCCCAACTAATACATGTAAAAGCACTTTTACTATATGTTTGAGGTTGCTAGTATAATAGATCTATAGTCATGGAGTTCTTAAATACCCATGATAACATAAATAGGGAGAGGAGGGGGTAGGGGTTGGGGCAGTAAGGCCTAAAAAGTGAAAAAAAAAAGAAAAATGGAAGTGTTTGCCCAATGTTTCCCTTTCAATTACATTTGAAAAATAAAATAATCTATATCTATAAATGTTTTAATAGCTATGTCGATTTACTCAACTGAAATTAAATGTATGCAAAGTTAAGATTGGGTTAAATTAAAAAAAAAAATCCAAGTCTCAACATTAGAAGGGGGGGGGGGGTTTCAGGTTAAACTTTCAAAGGAGGCTTTCAAACTTATAAGTTTATTTTGAAATTGAAAAAAAAAATTATAAATTTTTTAAGTTGGGGAATCCCCTGCGAGTCCGTCCATCAATCATTCTTGCTGAATTTATTTTAACTGAATGACCGGGGGATGTTTGGAAATAAGGCCGGAAGTCCGTAATTTAAAGAAAATGGGCAGGGTTCCTCGGTCCCATTGATTCTTTCTAGTCCATCCTATAAACCCAATTCTTTAATGTCCACAGCCACTACTATACAAATATTACAAAACGATTATTGGAGAGGGGGTACGGGAAGAAGGCAGTGGGTTGTTAATTAAAATAGACGGCTTGTAATTTTTTTCTTAGTCCGAAATTTAAAAAAAAATTGGACAAAGGATCCCATACGGACGTAAGTCCAATGTTTCTCTCCAGTCCAACCCCTTAAAACCCAAATTATTCCCTTGATTTTGTGAATATCATAATACATTCATATTTCAATGCTGCAGTGACGCGTCCGCGGCAATGTTTGGCGTTTTAATTGTATATAATTACTTTCTAAATACATATTTTGATTAACTATGTATTCATAAACATTGTCTATAACATTTAATTACTTTATTAGAGTTATTAACGATTTTTCAATTGAGTAATTTATCAAATTCAAGGCGCCGGCACGGAAAATCCAATATGGCGCCGTTTGTTTACATAATGTAAACAGGTGCGTGGAGGCGCCGTGCGAGTTTTTGAATGAACTTGACCTTTGACTCCCGTTTGCGCGGTGCTAAATAATACAAAATATTATTAATATATATACCAAAAGAAAATTTAGATTTTTCTCTACAAGAATATGTATTCAAAATATTGACTTACCTTATAGTATTCACGTACTTGTTGATTAACTTTTCACGCTTGTAGCTCCGGTCATGGTCAACATATTTTAATTTTGAAGGTGGCTTCATCCAGGTAATTTTCTCACCTGTTTGGTCTGTAAATTTCATGCATATTAATGGAGATTTGACCCCGCGGAAATCCTTTCACGTGTAACATATGTGACAAGAGCTTAGTGTTTTAGGCGCCGAAATCGGCGATGCGTAATTCTTAGCTGTGTATTGCAAATAACTCGTCTAAAACGTTATTTAGACAGAACAAAATATCAAAACGATTACATATTCAGAAACTTTAGATTATTAGCTTCAAAATGGTACATAAATTATGAAAATTGGTTGGGTAGAAGTTACTGTAATCTTAATTTTAAAAAGTGAGGTATCGATTTTCGGCGAATTCGCCGCTATCGGCGCGCTCGGCTGGGGTTGCTAATGTAATGTATTTGAAGATTCCTGATACAACTTTTACTTTGGTAAGCTTATTTCTAGATACTTAAATTACAGTTCAAAGAGTAGGGGGTAGCTATATCGAAAAGAAGCTAATATCGATCAAAAAACGTTGAAAATTTAGAACAATCTAGCAAATATGGATAGAAAGAATTTTTATGAAGTTCTCATTTTGAAAATTCCACTTTTTCAGGGCAGATTTTACACCTTATCCTACCAGCTCCTTTATACTCTGACCTTAATACTGCAAAAAGTAATTTAAGCTTAATAATAGGTCTGAACCGAAAAATGCCCCCCCCCCCATGCTGGTCACCACACGTGCAGGTTCTTTTTTCAATCTCTTGTAGAAGCCTGGGAGGGGGGGGGGGGGGGGGGAGGGAATTGGACCCTTTTTTCTCTTTCAGGCTTTACAAACTAACAATGTGTGATTCAGCTCAGAATGAAAAAAGGAAGAACCTGTGAACCACAAATGATTTGTTCCACGGGAATCCCCTTTGATTGAACCAAGTAAATACTGTCTAAATCTACTATATATGAATTTATTTTAGGCCTATCATATGGTCATTATTATATTATATGATGGTAATTTATTCTGGTCAAGGATAGATGTATATTTGGAGAACACTTAATCAGAAAATTTTGTATCTGTCCATGCACCATATCATAACATGTGGCGAGCATTGAAAAATTTCTGTTAAAGTGTTCTCCGAATACACGTCTATTCTTGACCAGAATAAATTACCATCATAATTGATAATAATGACCATATGATAGGCCTATAATAAATTCATATAAAGTAGATTTAGAGAGTATTAACTTAGTTCAATCAAAGGGGATTCCCGTGGAACATATCATTTGTGTATCACGTGATACTCTACTGTGTGTGGTGGCACGTGGACAACGAACTACTGCGGTATTCACACTGAAAATGATTGAGAAACAATTAATACATTCAGCTTATGCGCTTCATGTTTCAGTAAAGAACGAATGTTCTTTTTAACAAATATACTGACTCGTACAAATCGATTGATCAAAGCTAGTCTGCACGTCTGTCGAACCACGCGCCTTTCCAACTTGCCGGAAGTGAGAAGAAATTACAAAACTATAATGTATGCAGTAGGAAATCCGAAACTCATAATGCGTTGTACTTGAAAACTTCATTGGCGGAGCAAGGCAGTATATAAAATTTGACCACTTGGAACTAAAACCTGGCCAACTACACCAATATGGGCGGATCCAGGATTTTTTTCTCAGGGGCGGTACTATTTAAAGTCCGAATTTTCAATTTTGAAGAGCAAAAATAAATAAATAAATAAATAAATAAATAAATAAATAAATAAATAAATAAATAAATAATTTAAATAAAAAAAAATAAATGAATAAATAAATGAATAAATAAATAAATAAATAAATAAATAAATAAATAAATAAATAAATAAATAAATAAATAAATAAATAAATAAATAAAGCACACACCAGAAAATAAAGTCCTTGATCTGTTGATAAATAATTGTTGATTTCGTTCAAATTATTTATAAAACCGATGACTGGCGCGATTTTCTTCTTTTTTTTTGGTCAGAATTTGAATAAAATCCTATACTTGTGTCTTTAGTGCCCTTGTCTATTGACGAAGGTGTAATCATGTATATGGGTTGTATAGTAAAGCACAGTATAATTTGTAATAAATTTTGGCGAGCAGAAGCGGCAAAATTATAACCAAAATTAAAGTTTTCCAATACAAATTCTGTTATATTTTTTTCAAATATTATGACAACAAAGGGGGAATCGGGACTTAATCTTATGAAATACGTATATTTACAATTTTTTATTTTTGGGAACTATGCCTCGAAAATTCCAAGAGGGGGGGGGGGGGGGTCCATGAACCCTCCCTCTGAATCCGCGCTTGACCAACCGTTACGAATCGTATACGCGGACACCCCGCTCTACAGATAAGAGCAGACGAATTGTTCTTGTCCAGTGTCACTGTCTTAATTGTTTTATTCCCCCCCCCCCCCACTTCTTTAGATCTGCGCTTGAATTTTCTATCTTTTTTCACTGAATACCTTGCCCTTAGTGCTTTAATTTTTACCAAAAACTGGGTAAAAGATTACATCATATCCTATATTAAATAAACACAGTGAACAAAGGCTCTACAAATCCACCGTGGGGTATCACGTGAAACACAAATGATATGTTCCACGGGAATCCCCTTTGATTGAACTAAGTAAATACTGTCTAAATCTACTTTAGGCCATACCAAATTAATTGAATGTTCTTTGGATTTCCCGCACCATATTTTTCAAAATTCAAAAAAATAATATTATAAAAATAAAATGCTCGCCCGCACCACGAAATTTCTGGCTCAAGATTTTTTAAGGGTCGGTTCTGACTTCTGCAAATCTTAAAGCTTCTAGAAGTCTGAGATTGTGCAAATTTCGAAGAAAATTATACTTCTTGTGTTTGAAAAATTATGTTTGGAGCAAATTTGTTGTCCCATCGAAAGTCAAGGAGGGGGGAATGTTCGAAAATCTTTTCCGTAGAGCTATGTACCAGGCTTCCTAGTCACCAGATTTCTATGGGGATTCCCTTTTGAGTACGAAAAAACATGAGAAATGTATTACTGAGGTAACCTATATCAAAAATGAAATTATTTTACTCGCCCGCACCTTAAAAGTTGCAATACTTAAAAAAATAAAATAATAATATTTTCGCCCGCTCGCACCCTTTTTTTCTCAAGAAAATCCAAAGAACATTTAATTAATTTGGTATGGCCTTATATGAATGTATACTAGGCCTATCATATGGTCATTATTATAAATTATATTATGGTAATTTATTCTAGTCAAGAATAGACGTATATCAGTGGCGGATCCAGCGCCCACTTTGCCGGGGGGTCAAGGGGCGAATTTTGCCGATTTTTACTGAAAATGGGCCAAAATATACCTGTTTCTGAAAAATTTTGGGTCAGTGCCGGGGGGGGGGGGGCGGACGCCCCTCCGCACCCCCCTGAATCCGCCACTGTATATTTGGAAAACACTTAAACAGACAATTTTGTATCTGTCCGTGCATCATATCATAACATGTGGTGAGCATTGAAAAAATTCTGTTTAAGTGTTCTCCGAATACACGTCTATTCCTGACCAGAATAGATAACCATCATATCATTGATGATAATGGCCATATGATAGGCCTAAAGTAAAATCATATAAAGAAGATTTAAACAATATTTACTTGGTTTTATCAAAGGGGATTCCCGTGGAACATATCATTTGCGTATCACGCGATACGCCACGGTGAACAATACAAAGAGGTAAACTTTTACATGTCATGTAGGGGAGTAACCACTCACTACATACATGTACAGGAAGAGGGGTTTCAAGATCAAAACTAAACATGTTAAAGTTAATATTACCAGAGATTTTTATTAAATGAAAGATACTGTCTCTCTGGATTTTTTTTTTTTTTATTTATTCTAAAAAATCTGCCATAATCTGATAATGACTATCTATATTAGAGTCATAATGACAGATTTTTTGTAATAAAAAAAATTATCCAAAAAGACAATATCTTACATTATGTACATGTAATATAACAATGTAAAAAAATAATGAAGTAAATTATATTTTCGCATAACCAAGGAAACGATTATTAATGTACGTACTTACCGACTGGCACTTGCACGCTCACTTAAAATTCTGTGTGGTGTAAGTTGGAACTTGAAGTAAATTAGACGATGAATATCATATCGAATTGTTGTTTTCAAGTAGACATTTTGTAGAAAAAATCTTCATTTGACGAAATCAACACAATATGTCATCTTCGTAGAATACGATTTATAGTCATCGCGTCTTCAAAATATCGCTGAGACGACTTATATTGCGTCAAGTCGCAAAGAAACAAATCGATTAGTATTACTTTATCGAAGCATGTTGACTTAAACAATTTCAATATTTCATGATTTTCCTGTAAATACAAGTTTCATAACTCGATATGAAAAGTATGTTGACTTTCGAAATCTCGAAATAGTATTTTCAAGACAATAATACGAAATAAAATTGACGTCAGAACCATGTTTATTCCAACAAATCAACAAAAAAGAAGTCAACAACTCTTGATTGTCATGCCAATGCGACATTAATATGACGATATTTTTTTAAATTGACATGAGGTAAATCGCATGGAATTATCTTGACTTATAAGAAATCAACTTGATGTTTTCTTCATGACAAGTTGTTCAAAAATAAATCGTTTAAGACCAGTTTATGGCAATTTTTCGACATAAATACGTCAATGAGTTTTCCTAATCTCGACAAGACAATTTTCTTTTTGTCGAGATACCTACATATAACACAACAATACGAGGCACTAAAACGTTTCCGTACTCGTTATTACAACTTTTTTTCTCGTAATAACGACTTTTTTTCTCGTAATTACGAGAAAGTTTCTCGTTATTACGACTTTTTTTCTCGTAATAACGACTTTTTTTTCTCGTAATTACGAGAAAAATTCTCGTTATTACGACTTTTTTTCTCGTAATTACGAGACAAGTTTCTCGTAATTACGAGAAAATATTTTCCCACTACCACTTAAAATGAGCCCAATCGGCTTTCGTATATTCCCATTGCCAAAAAAAAAATCAATTAATTCCTTCGGTGTTTGTCCAAATGTTAGGTACGTAACACACTCAAAAATAGAATAGCGTTATGTAATCGAATAGGCAAATGGCAAAATATGACAAAAAAAAAAATTATATTGGACAAAATAACGGAATTGGTATGATATGCTAAAAATAAAGTATTTCGAAAGGTATCAGTCCTAGTATAGATTTTTGACCTTAGTACACGGACTTTTAAAGTCTGTCATGGTCTACGATCGATGATTATACACACGAGTGATCTCATGTACAATGTATTTGTCTTGAATTCTTTAAATAGCCATTTCATACTGGTATACAATGTTGTTTAAGAACATGTGAGTACAAGATTTCAAATGCACATTGACGAGATCCAGGCATGCATTCACGTACACGTTTGGCCAAGGTAAGCGAAAGATGTCATTAATTATTAATTTAATTGCAATGGAAATATACGTTATAACGAAGATGTCCTCTTATATTCATGTGTCTATGGTATACATGTATAAGTCAATTGAAGCAGATATGGTTATTATTAACGACAGGCGCGTAGCTAGGCGCACGCAACTTTCGCAAGTACGCAGTTGCTTCCACGATGTTTGACATTACATGTGCTCTCTCTCTCTCTCATCTCTGTTTTACATTACTCTCTCTCCCTCTCGTTCAAAAAAAAAAAAAAAAAAAACGAGAGAGAGAGAGAGAGAGTAATCTCACTAGGTATCCTATGTATGTACTGATTATAGACGAAACGTGTATGAAACGGGTCATTTCTAACGTAGAAAACTGCCTTATAAATGTGTGTAGAATCAATTTGATTTCAGGGGCTCCCTCGGTCCCCCACCAGGACTTCGCCGCCCTGGACCGATTTTGGGCCTCAAGGCGGTCCTCCAAACCCCATGCCTGAAAGTGTTTCCATTTGATAGTACTCTAGCTACGCGCCTGTAATAATTTCCCATGAATCGCTACGAGGGCTGATTGATATGTTGTGAGCCTCGATTTGAATTTTATCAGACACTTTGCATTATTTTTCTACATAATCCCCTTCAGTATCTATACACTTTTGCCACTGGTGTTTAATGTCCTCAATACCACTTTTAAAGAACTCCTGATCTTGACTGGTCAGAGAGCCATCCACTGCAAGTATGACGTCATCATCGGACTGAATGTGAGTGCCAAAATAGCTGCTTTCGGTTTTGGGAATAGATGAAAGTCTGATGGAGCAAGATCAGGTGAATAAGGTGGATGCTCAATCAAATTAAAGCCACAATTATGAATGACAGCCATGGTAGTTTAGTTTAAACATATTTTATTTCCATAGTAAGAAATGGGATTGGGCTGTAAGTTTTGGCAGTGACAGGTTTGTGGACAGGAGCATTGTCCCGATGGAACACACACAGCATAGTATGTGCCATTGGTTGTTTGTCCTTTTTGGAGATAACCTATCAGCAGAATACCTTCTGCAACCCAGAAAACCAAGGCTCACAACGTATCAATCAGCCCTCGTAGATACTATAATACAGAAGGGTCTCAATAATCATATTTTTGAGAGACCAATCTAACTTTTTAATCAAGTTCCTATGATTGATGCATGCATAAAAATCGCCAATGTGAATCTATAATCGGATAGTACTAGTACATCATGTACATACAAGTATAGAGACAGAACAGTAGAAGTGTGGAGAAATATTCCTCTGTCAATGAGAAATGGTTTTCTTTGGATATAGTTGATCATAACAAGAAACAGAGGTTCGATTCAGTTTTAATAGTAATCGAATATGAAAATCAAAATAAAGTACACTACGACCGCAGCAGTCATTTTCCATGTTCGGGATCCTTCTCTAGACTCAATCTCCAAAAACAGAGTATAATCGTCCCTTCCTCTCACGGTAATGTCCCGTTGGAATAGATTGCCACAGACTATCAACTGCTATGTCGACATGACTCCATGACGGACTATGTCCAAACCTCATTATAAAAGACAAGGTTCCCTTGTGTTTTCTCAGAATTTCATCCTACAGAGGATGGAATGTTTAATATGTATTTGCTCTTTGTAAATGTATGTAGTATGCTTTGGAATAATTTCCCCCATTTACTAGCACATATATATACTAGTATATATTGTTCGTAATCTACCTCCTTGTATTTGATCGCCATCTTAATGATCTTTATACAACAAATACCATAGTCAAAGGAATGTGTGCTGGTACTCCGGATAACTACATTGTTCGCAATTTTTGTATCAGCTATCCATTGTCGAATCCATGTCTAAATTGATCTCAGTGTTTCTCCCTGTTTGTAAAAAGAAATTTAAATGCTATTTTCGATAAAACGTCAAAGCTGTCATAAATTTTTTTTTTCATTTCCAGGGAAACCCGTGGATTTTGATAATATTGGTCTCCGTGGTTTGCCTAGTCTTTTATGTGGGTATACTTCGGAAGGAAAGAGATTATCTAGAGCAGCAATGCTCATTGGAACACTCAGTAAAATAGAAACCGGGAACGGTCAAAACAGGATAGTCCGGACCATCGACAGGGACAGCGTGGTGAAGAATGCGCCGAAAGCTCCCGTAGGAATGGAGAGTCAGAAAGAGGGTGCTGATGTCAAAGTGGACGATGTAGTAAGCAGTGACACATATATTGTATATAGATGTAAAAAGATGGGATGTGGGGGAATGGCCGATAGATTACGAGGAATGATTAATGTATACTTATTATCTTTGCTGACTGGAAGGAAATTTGGCATTATCCATTCCACTCCTTGTAAATTGACTGAGTATTTACAGCCAAACACTTTAGATTGGACCATTGACGAAAAATCACTTGAAGGGAAATCTTCTGAAAACCATAACTTCCTTGAGAAAAAGAAACTTCCCAGTAACGATATGGCAACATATTTCAAGAAGGAAGTTGTTTATATCGTTTCAAATGCTGACATGACCAATTATATTCGCCGTGATAAAGGTGTGCCCAAAATTCTGCCATGGTTGAACCAGCTCACTACGGCAGATATCTATAAATTTGTGTTAGATCGTTTGTTCAAGCCATCAGATATGATGAAACAGGAAATAGATAAATTTCAAGCGGAAGTTGGAAATCGAAAGTTGATTTGTGCACACTATCGTATGGGGAAGAACCCATCTATGCCTTATGACTTGGTAGAAATCCAAGTAGCCAAAAAGATTTATTAAACTTTTTATCAAATTATGACGATGATGAGCACGCCTTCTTCGTCGCCTCTGATTCCGACGACGCCAGAAAAACCGCAAAAGACAAGTTTCCTTCTAGGATGTTGAATACTCCCGGGAAAACTATACATGTAGATAGAATTAAAGATGATTCATCTTGTAGTGGGTTTCGAAAAGCTATGTTAGAACATTTTATTCTGTCACGATGTGACACTTTGTTGATAACTGAGAGTGGGTATGGCCGCACGGCTGCTTTTATTAGAGGGACTTCTGAAAACCTTTTCTGCTTACAAAGCACTGGAGTTTTTCCGTGTAGCAGGCACATTCTACCAGAGATATTTCCTGGTGCAAACAATAAAGATGCTTGGGTGCCTATACTTAAGTATTAGGATTGTCTACAGGAGCATACCTACAACAGAACAGATCAAATCTATATGTGTACTCAGGTTTCAACAATTATCTGCTAATGAAACCCTTTGAAATAGGAAATTCAATAGACTTATTACTAAGAATGGATATATCTATGAATGTTTTACTCATTTTCTACTTAATGTGCAATAAATACGATGACAATCATTATTTTCTATGTAACAATCGATTTTCGCAAGATATTACTACAGTGTTAATGCAAATTCTCTCAAGCTTACAAGATTTTCTTACGTTACATCTATATATATGTGGTACATATGGTATTATATTTAAAAGGGAATAATGTACTGGACGAGTAAGGGTAAGTATGCATTTCAGAGAGGATAATGTATGATGATCTTAATATATGATAATCTTATTGGGAATCTCTTAATTTACATGATTATTTGCTTTGTATTTTGTTTACTTTTTATGTGGGTATGTTTTGTACTGGTCTATTCTTTAATATTTGTTAAATTTTAATAAAGGTGTTGAAGAATTGATAAACCATTTCCTATGTTTCATCATTTACTTTACCCATTATTCGCTTGTCTGAAAAAAAAAATCAATACGGTTATTGTCATAGTACGTCGTCCGTCCGTCCTCTTTGTCGTAAGGAGGTACATGTAGCTTTTCATATTTTGACTACTCTATTGATTGCAATTTTACGAGGGCTGATTGATATGTTGTGAGCCTCGGTTTTCTGGGATGCAGAAGTTATTCTGTTGATAGATTATCTCCAAAATGGACAAACGCTCTTAAAAAACAAAATCAAGTACGTGTACACTGACATCCCGGTAGGAAGATTTGGTCGTTCAAGTTCTCTAGTACCAGTCAATTGGCTATATTACTTGAAACATTAGAAAAGTTTGGGCCCTGCATTGTCACTTCGGTATCTACTCGAGTAAAATGAGTCGGCATCTACTCGAGTAAAGTGAGTCTTTGAAAGACAAACCCAAAGTCAGAATCCAAGAACACACAAAACCACGAAAAAAGAAAAAAAACATGCAAAACTGCTACTAGCATAAAAACACTCCTCAAAGCAGGAAAAGTGAATTCTTGAAGGATATGGTGCATTCTCCACTAAAGTGATACATTACGATTTGATAATAGTGAAAAATAAAGTTTCGCATTTGATAAATATTTATATTTTAGCTCACCTGAGCGAAGATTGGCTGACACATTTTCGACATCTCCTCTGCAACCGCTGCACAGAATTTCATGAAACTTTACAGGAAGGAAGTACTCAAGGTCCTCTACCAAGTTTGTATTTTTCGTGCCGATCGGTCAACAAATATGGCCGCCGAGGGCTCTGATTGGCTGGCACATTTTCGACAACTCCTCTGCAACCGCTGCACAGAATTTCATGAAACTTTACAGGAAGGAAGTACTCAAGGTCCTCTACCAAGTTTGTGTTTTTTGTGCCGATCGGTCAACAAATATGGCCGCCGAGGGCTCTGATTGGCTGACAAATTTTCGACATCTCCTCTGCAACCGCTGCACGGAATTTCATGAAACTTTACAGGAAGGAAGTACTCAAGGTCCTCTAATAAGTTTGTGTTTTTCGTGCCAATCGGTCAACAAATATGGCTGCAGAGGGCTCTGATTGGTTGATACATTTTCGACATCTCCTCTGCAACCGCTGCACAGAATTTCATGAAACTTTACAGGAAGGAAGTACTCAAGGTCCTCTACCAAGTTTGTGTTTTTGGTGCCAATCGTTCAACAAATATGGCCACCAAGGGTTCTGATTGGCTGACACATTTTCGACATCTCCTCTGCAGCCACTGCACAGAATTTCATGAAACTTTACAGGAAGGAAGTACTCAAGGTCCTCTACCAAGTTTGTGTTTTTCGTGCCGATCGGTCAACAAATATGACCGCAGAGGGCTCTGATTGGCTAACACATTTTCAACATCTTCTCTGCAAAAAAAAAAAAGAAAAAACACTGCACAGAATTTCATGAAACTTTACAAGAAGAAAGTACTCAAGATCCTCTACCAAGATTGTGTATTTTGTTCTGATCGGTCAACAAATATGGCCGCCGAGGACTCTGATTGGCTGACACATTTTCGAAATCTCCTCTGCAACCATTGCACAGAATTTCACGAAACCTTGCAGCAAGCAAGTACTCAAGGTCCTCTGCCAAGTTTGTGTTTTTCTTGTCGATAGCAAATATGGATGTCAAGGGCTTTGATCTGTAGAAGTATTTTTGTGACTTTTAACCCTTTGTCTGCAACTCAGGTGAGCGATGTGGCCCCCTTGGGCCTCTTGTTATTGAATGATACATGTTTTAGGTATTTGAAATGGAACAGGGGAGATCTCTACTTAATCTACTTCTAGTGATATGCTTTATTCAATGGAGGGGCCTTGATTGCAATTTAACAGCTACGTTACAAGGGGTAGCCTTTTGTTCATTCCATCACTGAAGAAATGTAGTTAGAGTATAAACTTTTGTCTTGGGACGTTTTACTATGCATAGAAAATCTTGTGAAGTAAAATAAACCTTTTTGTTTGGTACATTATTTGAAAAGAAGACATAGATATTTCTGTCTTAAAACTTTTCGCTCTCTGTACATCCATCTACAATTATACAAAGCACGCATCCCTGATCAACTTAATATGTATTGCTCGTCTTGCCAGAGGGTATCATAAGTGATCCTGCGCACTATGATTTTAAGCAAATTGCTTAGAAAATCGTTTACAGCATTTTTACGTTGGTGTACCAGTGGCAGAGCATTTGTTATAAAAGTGCCAATCATCAAAGTATATGGTCAAAAATATCTCTAATTGATGAAATAAGTAAGCAGTGTATATGAGTAACCCATTATTTTTATGATATTCCCGTTAGTTTCTCTAAAATACTACAAATTTTATCCAAACAGATACGTTACCATTTGAAACAGATACGTTACTTTCAGTTCTAAAGACGTGTTTGAGTGCAGTGCAAAGGGTTTCCCCTATGAATCTCAATATTTGGACCCCTATGAATCTCAATATTTGGACAAATGAGTAATGTAGCAATAATTTTTGTTTTATATAAATTATGCCTCTGTATTACATGTAAGACAATTATTGCTTTTCCGAGGGAAAAGGCTGTTTTTCAGGATTTTCCCTTAAAACACAAAATATGCTCAATAAGCAATGGTTTTGCTTTAATTTCAACTATTTTATGTTTCTTCTGACAAAAACTAAGATATCGGCATCAAACCAGTAATATATAGCCTCTATGTGGACCAAAATTAGAATCTAGGTAACGTATCTGTCAGTAACGTATTTGTTTTTTAACCGCATTTTCCGGATTATTTTGTATGTTTCTTCATTCTAATATAACAGCCGTCGTTTTGAACGAACATTCACTCAATCTAATCAATTAGATTGGGTCAGATCGGTTCCCACTGTAGAGCTAGATAGTTGGTAACGTATCTCTTGCTGTCTAAACGTCCAAAGGCCGATTTTAAATACTCCCAAATGAAACAGATAAATTATCGTTTGATAGATTGGTTGAAGGACTTTGATTGCTGATAGTACCCATGCATACGATTTCTTTTCTACTCGAAGATTTAGAATATGTCAATATTTCTCATACGGGAAAAGTTTTAGTCCTTATGTAAAAGTAATACTTTGGGTATTCAATTGGGAGTAAAAAGGACACAAATGATACATTTCTTACATCTTTCCTACATCAAAAATGTAGCCCTGTGCGCCGGACAAGTCAAATTCACTCAAAATTGACCTTTGCGAGTCCAGGAAAAAGATTCTAATAACTATTGTGGTAAATTGGAACAATGTGAAAGGCAAACAAACACGATATTTTTGCTTAGTTTACCACTAAAATATTTCTTTACAGGCCGCGGACGCGCAAATTTAGTAATTTTTAAATACTTTAACGGAGACTGTACCATATGAGGTCAAGTGCCCGGAAAGAGTGAGCATCACCTGCGTGTTAGTAACACCTGTCACTTCAGTAGCTCATGGTACCGCGTGGATTCACCAAGAGTATATAGTTAAAAGATCTAACTCTAGTCGATAGATCTTAAATTTCATTCAGTTTTCTACAGAGAGAATAAGTTTTGATACTTCTACACATAAGAACGAGGAAAATACCGAATTTGTCTACTTAATGTTTTATTAATTATATATAAATTTATTTCCTGAATATATTATAATGCCACAGCGTAGAATGTGATATATATAGGATCTCAAATGAATTTTCATTTCATACGATGTATTATGAAACGAGTTGTGTGTTTTATATCACCGAGCCTTGGCGAGGGGATATAAAACGCACAACGAGTTTCATAATACATCGTATGAAATGAAAATTCATTTGAGATTCTTTTTATCACATGATATTGCCTAAAAATGTGTATTTCTAATGTGAAATCAACGTTTCCGAGAACTATAGAGGCGAACCACGCCGTGATTTAGAAGTCGTCTGCTACGCCATGAGAAGTAGTGTCCCCATCGTATTCGATATTCTGTGCGGAAGAGAAAAGTATTTCAAATTTGAATAGTATTTTAATGTAAGAATTATTTAACAACAACAATTTTAATCATTGATATTGACTCTGGGTCTGAATTTAACAGTTGACCGATATTTGAAAGGTCACATTTGTCAAGGTTTATGTGATTAGGTTCCAACCTTGACCAATCGCGTTCAAGCAGAGCGATATGTAACGTGTTATCATATCATATATTTATGAAATGGCTTTATGAAACTGCATAACGGGTGTATCATGTGATAAATTAACTTTATCAGGGTATGAACTCTACTTAAAATTTAACTAGCCTTGTGGGCTCGTAAGATTTCAATTTTAGAAGCTCACACAACTTTTTACAAGCCCACACAGAAAACCAAAGCCTTTTGGGGGAAATATTCCCTTTCAAGAAATACTCCCCTTAAAAACTGACCAACTGTGCCTGCTGGCGATACCTTTCATGTACGAAACACGCATTTTAAACTGTACGTAATCAAAATGCCGTATCAACGAAACTTTTGAAGAAGTCATACAAATACAAACTCAAGGAATGCAAGCATCAGAAGATCTAGATGTCTGACACAATTAATTTGATTTATTATACCTCTACTGATTTTTCCCATATAAAAAGAGATTCATTGAATTCAACTAAATCCCTGAAAAATCGCTTGATAAGACTATTTCCCTGCAAAGGGGTGCGTTAGTTGAGAAGACTATTTCCACAGGGAGTTAGTTTCAAAATGCGGCGGAGCTTCTTTGGGTGTGTGTCAGTATCAGCCAATCAGTGCCGTTGAATGTTGATCGGATGACGCTATTAATACGCGAGCAGAGTAATCCGCCTCCTATCCGCTTAGCACATAAATAAATCCGCAATAAAATAAAACAATCAAAAATTAAACATGTATGAGTATGCTATATGAAGTTTCTGTTTATCTTATCATCAAAAATTAATATTTTCCGTCACTCAGTCATTCAGTCGAGAAGGCAAGGCAAAATCATTAGAATTTCCATTGGAACCATGTGGAGTCACCTAAGAGTCTAAGAGATATGTTTGTTTCAGTATAATGTTTGTTTCGGTATACCTAAGAGATATGATTGTTTCAGTATAATGTTTGTTTCGGTATACCTAAGTGATATGTTTGTTTCAGTATAATGTTTGTTTCGGTATACCTAAGAGATATGTTTGTTTCAGTATAATGTTTGTTTCGGTATACCTAAGAGATATGTTTGTTTCAGTATAATGTTTGTTTCGGTATAATAAAACAGTTAAAGTATACCTAATAATCTAAACATTGTAATGTGGCCAAAATCTGTGAAAATTTTGTCCTAAGTATACCGAAAGACGTAGCAAGATGACTGGGATATGATGCTATAAGACTCAGGTTTGAGAAAATTTTGTAAACAGAAAATTTTCAAATGCGTTTGAAGAAACGACCAACCGAAATTGATCGACCTTGGCTACATGTGCCCTCGGGGACTCCTGGTCCACCAGCAGTGACACTCACCAAATGGTACAAATGTTTATCGTCTTCAAATTCATTAGCATCATTTTCAAGTAGAGCAGATAAATTTACAGCATTGACCAGACATGCTTGTTTCGGGTATTTAACCCTCGTCAGTGATCCTCAATCTAAACAATGTAATGTGGCAAAAATCTGTGAAAATTATGTCCTAAACATGCCGAAAGACGTAGCAAGATGGCGGGATATGATGCTACAGGACCCAGTTTTTAGAAATTTGAGAAAATTTTGTAAACAGAAAATTTTCAAATGCGTTTGAAGACACGACCAACCGAAATTGATCGAACTTGGCTACATGTGCCCTCATGGACTCCTGGTCCACCAGCAGTAACACTCACCAAATGATACAAATGTTTAATGTCTTCAAATTCATAAGCATAATTTTTCAGTGCAGATAAATTAGCAGCATATGAATTCACGTTTCGGGTATTTAACCCTCGTCAGTGATCCTCAATCTAAACAATGTAATGTGGCAAAAATCTGTGAAAATTATGTCCTAAATATAGCGAAAGACGTAGCAGGATGACTGGGATATGGTACAAGACCCAGGTTTTAGAAATTTGAGAAAATTTTGTAAACAGAAAATTTTCAAATGCGTTTGAAGAAACGACCAACCGAAATTGATCGACCTTGGCTACATACATGTGCCCTCGGGGACTCCTGGTCCACCAGCAGTGACACTCACCAAATGGTACAAATGTTTAACGTCTTCAAATTCATTAGCATAATTTTCAAGTAGAGCAGATAAATTAGCAGCATGGACCAGACATGCACGTTTCGGGTATTTAACCCTCGTCAGTGATCCTCAATCTAAACAATGTAATGTGGCAAAAATCTGTGAAAATTATGTCCTAAATATAGCGAAAGACGTAGCAGGATGACTGGGATATGGTACAAGACCCAGGTTTTAGAAATTTGAGAAAATTTTGTAAGGCACGGTCCATTTGATATTCGGGGAGGGGGCTTGGGTTTTTTGTCAGAGCAAGATTATTTTTTTTTTCGAAGGGGACCGGGGCAAAATTATTTTTTTCTTGCAAAGTTGGAGCAAGGAAATTTTTTTTATGACAAGTGATGTGAGTATTAAGAATGTTTATGCTCTTTCAATAGAAATTCTTTATTTTTACTTAAATTACTCCAAACATTATTTTTATGTAAAACTTGTATTCACTTCTAAACTGTCAGAGAGATGAAAGATTTTTACAATATATGCGATATATAATTTTTAGTAAACAAAATGTATATAAGGTCATGTAACATGTAAGAGGGCCTGATGCAAGTTTTTACATGTAGAAATGAAAACTAGTGAACAACTTATTTGATTTCTCCTCAGTTTCAAGCTTGTATATAAAATAAGACTTTATGATGATACATGTATCTATTAATAGTAATAAATTATATTGATAATGTATTTAAGCATTTTAATTGTTTCAGTCACATGCATTCTTTTGATATTTTCAAATATGAACTTGCCATTACAGAAAAAAACTATGTCGAGCGAAGCGAGCCAAAACTTTTTTATAGAAAGTAAAAGATGTGGCGAGCGAAGCGAGCTGAAAATTTGTTAGGAATTTTAAGCGAATTTTATGGTTATTCTTCAAACTTAGATTACTTGTAAGAGCAAAATTATTTTTTTCTGTCACACCATAAGCATATTAATTTTTTTCATCAAAATTCAGAGCAAAATTATTTTTTTCGGAAAAAACCCAAGCCCCCCCCCCCCCCCCCCCCCGAATTTCAAATGGACCGTGCCTAAACAGAAATTTTCAAATGCGTTTGAAGAAACGACCAACCGAAATTGATCGATCTTGGCTAAATAAATGTGCCCTCGGGGACTCCTGGTCCACCAGCAGTGACACTCACCAAATGGTACAAATGTTTAACGCGTCTTCAAATTCATTAGCATCATTTTCAAGTAGAGCAGATAAATGTACAGCATGGTCCAGACATGTACGTTTCGGGTATTTAACCCTCGTCAGTGATCCTCAATCTAAACAATGTATTGTGGCCAAAATCTGTGAAAATTATGTCCTAAACATACAGAAAGACGTAGCAAGATGGGTGGGATATAATGCTACAGGACCCAGGTTTTAGAAATTTGAGAAAATTTTGTACACAGAAATTTTCAAATGCGTTTGAAGAAACAACCAACCGAAATTGATCGAACTTGGCTACGTGTGCCCTCGTGGACTCCTGGTCCACCAGCGGTGACATTCCTTACCTAACCATTCAAACATTTTGACATTAAATATTAGGTAAGACTCCAAGGTCAGTGGCGGATCCAGCGCCCCCTTTGCCCGTGGTTAAGGGGCGAATTTTGCCGATATTACTGAGAATAGGCCAAAATATAGGGTTTTTTGGTAAATTTTGGGTCAGTGCGGGGGGGGGGGGGCGGGGGGCGGACGCCCCCTCCGCACCCCCCTCCCCCTGAATCCGCCACTGAAGGTCAAGGTCACAAGGTCTACTTTAGGTAACCATAGAAAGGACAGACAGACAAACAGACAGACTATATGCCCTCTTCTGTATACCGTGAGCATAAAATGAAGATGGATAATGAAAAATAAAGTGAAAAAACCCAAAACAACGGTTACAACGAAACGCTGCTTGTGCGAAAATGCGAAAGACGAATTGACCTATATTTGTCATATGATAAGTTGACAACCAAAACATTTTCCAGCTTTTTAACCTTTTCCAGTGAGAAAATGACAAATTTAGGGAACATAGGGAGTGTAATTGGGAACATTGAAGATATTGATCAAGGTATTACGGCTATTATTCAATACGCTTCCGATTTTCTCTGGCGAAAGTCGTACTCCTTTGCGAATTTCCTCTGTCGAGAAATCGTAAAGATGTGTGTTCCTTCCCGTTGCCCCCGGAATTTCTTGAAATTAAGACACAAAATGGTATGCAAGTATGTCTCACCATACTGCTCTACCTAGTCTTTTGTCTAAAAGAGTTTACATGCCGTCTCTAGGGCTGTCACGATTCACCGTGGTTCTCGATTCACCGCGGTTTTTGACGACAGTTCGATACACGATACGAGAAAAGGCTGCATCGTTGACTTACGGTTCATTTTTGGCATTTAGTTCTATCTTTAAAAAAATCAACATGGCGATGCTGAATGCCAAGTCGTCAAAGATAACTTCTGAGTTATGTACTTTGTTTCTACTGTCCGCGCAGCTCACTTTGGAAACTAGATTAAAGAAATGCCTCCGTATCTACATGTACATTAAAAATGTTGTATGGTGATACGAATCGTATCGTGAGTAAATATCACGATACATATCATATCGTGAGCTAAGCGTATCGTGACAGCCCTAGCTGTCACTTTTCACTGTCCTTATTTCGAGCTCGAGTACATTGCCATTGTAATACGTCTCGTTATACGCAATATGTAGATTTGCATTAGGGAATGACGAATCGTACTAAATGCCATTGGTGATATGATGAATCTTCAGGTTCCCAAGCCGAGATTCGATTAGTGGCAGTTGGATTAAATTGCTAGTTCAGAGTGCAGTGTTACCAAGTGAAGTGAGCTTAGGGGTCAACCAAATAGCTTAGTCATTTAACATACTGAACTGTCGTACTGCCATAACCACTGCACTATGTGTACACCCTTCCCTTGATCTTTCTTGTAGTGCCCTGGTGTATCCCCGCTGTGTGGCTTATCTGCTCTGACCTGCGTATCTCCTGAGCATATCAAGTTGGTCCATACACACACCATTGTTCACCTCGTTGCCAATGAAAATGAATGATGAATATTTGGCACCAAATCCGTGATTTGATGCTTGGTCGTCTGTTTACTACTCCAGAGTGTTATCGAGTGAGCTAAACACACTTAACTATCATACCGCCTTAATCACTATATATGTTTTTTAAAATGCCCACAGGCCCTAATTAGCTGTCTACTTGTCAAGCACATATTATCACCGTTTTTTATGTTTTTGGCTCTAAAATCTACATTTTTTTTGAGAAAGCTTCTTGACATTAGACGTGATAACTCTATATACAAATGTATGAACTGCATTAAACTTGCATAAGTATATATATATTATGACAATCAGTTTTTGCTTATTGTTGGTTCATTAGCATACAAATGTACAGATTCACCACTATTTGGAAGATGGAAGGGTATAAATTGGTGTCGGTTTAGTCCTTGGATATGGTTTTCATGCCATGTAACTAAGTAAAAGCGTCTGTCAAGATAGTAGAAGGTCTTGGGTTTTTCAAATTCATGGCTGGCCACATTTTCATACCTTGGGCAGTATGCATTTGATGGTTTGAGAGTGAACCTCATGTGTTCCTCATGGTGATGACATTTACTGAATCTACTTGACAAATCTAATCTGATTATGACTTTACCTTTACACTATGTCTGACAGATCTGTTTGTAAGATACCTCCTGACATAAAGTTATTGAGAAGGGATTTTTGAGTATGGACCCTTTTCCATGATTATCTATAATTTCAATGGGCCATTTTTAGGAAATTACATGTACACAGACTTCAGTGAGCCATTTTTCAATTGAAAAAAGACTATGGTGCATGGCCCCTGTCGCTCCCAATTACTGGACAGATCCTATGTACCGGTATGTAGGACTCCCTCTGACAGTCAGAAAAATATAATCAGGGTATGTTAACCTGTGATAATGTCTGAAGATTCTGATGCAGTTTTGATTTCACCCGATACTTTGAGGAGGGCATCATCTGAAACTGTCAGAGAGGTACTATTAAGCCATGACTTAAAGTGATACCTTGTAAGATCTAATCTAAGAATGACATGCATTGCCTGGTATTTTACAGAATACATGTACACTGTACTCACTTGCTCTCCATACATGTACATAGCTGTGGATCCAAATTAGAAATAAATCTATCTCATTACATTGTACTATTATGTTCATGTACACAAAATGTACAATGTTTAAAACTTGTAGTATCAGCTCTATAGTATAAAGTTTCATGTGTCTCTACCTTCGTATGATACTGTAATAGTGTGTAACATCTATGTACCTTGTAGATGTATATATACATGTACCCAGGGTTGTTAATGATCTTTGTGAAGTAACAGAACATTGGTACAGGGTGTATATACCCTCGGGCTATGATACATGTATGAACGTCTTATAGCTGTAAACATTTCATACTACCTAGTCTTTACCAAGCGACTATATATATCTTTATATGGACTTAACTTTCTTGGTTATACTTTCCATTAATTAGTGATCTGTTCAATTTCTGTGAAATATTGAATTCACACTTGTGACATGTGGAATACATGTATGATTATCATTCTTCCAAAGCACCTTTTGTAGTTTGTACTATCTAACTATGAAAGAAGAAACATTGTATATTAGATTGGATGTTTTAACTTAAAAGATCAGAATTTGATATTTGTTATTGAGGAATAGAAAATGAAGAAAACCTACACGTACGTTGTGAATGATAAGTCACCGGTCAGTGAAGATCCAGATGGGGAGTTGGACACTGTGTCAGAACTCACTCTTAAGAAATATAAGGTCCATAGACCCAAGAATTATGTTCGTAGCAACTCTGTGCCAGCTAATATAGAATATGCCGTAGAGCATAGAGATGCTAGTACTGTATTACAAACCGAGAATGAAATGACACAACAGTTCTTAGAAATCAAAGGTCAGCTTTTCTTTTAAGTTTCATTTCTTTCTGCCAAGATTGTGCATGGTACCTCAATTCTTCATAACAATATTTCTCATACTCTTTTATTCAAAAGGACATTATTACGTATATTGAAAGACTTTTGTACAATGTATCAGTTCATATCTTTGTTTTTTTTTCAGGAGCCCAGGTAGCTACAAGCTTACTACAGCAGAGAGCCAATGATGTACGGGCTAACAGAGTTAATTGGCAGTCCTATCTACAGTAAGTATCACCTGTATGTAAAGTACTGTATGTGTACTCAATGATGTACGGGCTAACAGAGTTAATTGGCAGTCCTATCTACAGTAAGTATCACCTGTATGTAAAGTACTGTATGTGTACTCAATGATGTACGGGCTAACAGAGTTAATTGGCAGTCCTATCTACAGTAAGTATCACCTGTATGTAAAGTACTGTATGTGTACTCAATGATGTACGGGCTAACAGAGTTAATTGGCAGTCCTATCTACAGTAAGTATCACCTGTATGTACTGTATGTGTACTCAATGATGTACGGGCTAACAGAGTTAATTGGCAGTCCTATCTACAGTAAGTATCACCTGTATGTAAAGTACTGTATGTGTACTCAATGATGTACGGGCTAACAGAGTTAATTGGCAGTCCTATCTACAGTAAGTATCACCTGTATGTACTGTATGTGTACTCAATGATGTACGGGCTAACAGAGTTAATTGGCAGTCCTATCTACAGTAAGTATCACCTGTATGTAAAGTACTGTATGTGTACTCAATGATGTACGGGCTAACAGAGTTAATTGGCAGTCCTATCTACAGTAAGTATCACCTGTATGTACTGTATGTGTACTCAATGATGTACGGGCTAACAGAGTTAATTGGCAGTCCTATCTACAGTAAGTATCACCTGTATGTACTGTATGTGTACTCAATGATGTACGGGCTAACAGAGTTAATTGGCAGTCCTATCTACAGTAAGTATCACCTGTATGTACTGTATGTGTACTCAATGATGTACGGGCTAACAGAGTTAATTGGCAGTCCTATCTACAGTAAGTATCACCTGTATGTACTGTATGTGTACTCAATGATGTACGGGCTAACAGAGTTAATTGGCAGTCCTATCTACAGTAAGTATCACATGTATGTACTGTTTGTGTACTCAATGATGTACGGGCTAACAGAGTTAATTGGCAGTCCTATCTACAGTAAGTATCACCTGTATGTACTGTTTGTGTACTCAATGATGTACGGGCTAACAGAGTTAATTGGCAGTCCTGTCTACAGTAAGTATCACCTGTATGTACTGTATGTGTACTCAATGATGTACGGGCTAACAGAGTTAATTGGCAGTCCTATCTACAGTAAGTATCACCTGTATGTACTGTTTGTGTACTCAATGATGTACGGGCTAACAGAGTTAATTGGCAGTCCTATCTACAGTAAGTATCACCTGTATGTACTGTATGTGTACTCAATGATGTACGGGCTAACAGAGTTAATTGGCAGTCCTATCTACAGTAAGTATCACCTGTATGTACTGTATGTGTACTCAATGATGTACGGGCTAACAGAGTTAATTGGCAGTCCTATCTACAGTAAGTATCACCTGTATGTACTGTATGTGTACTCAATGATGTATGGGCTAACAGAGTTAATTGGCAGTCCTATCTACAGTAAGTATCACCTGTATGTACTGTTTGTGTACTCAATGATGTACGGGCTAACAGAGTTAATTGGCAGTCCTATCTACAGTAAGTATCACCTGTATGTACTGTATGTGTACTCAATGATGTACGGGCTAACAGAGTTAATTGGCAGTCCTATCTACAGTAAGTATCACCTGTATGTAAAGTACTGTATGTGTACTCAATGATGTACGGGCTAACAGAGTTAATTGGCAGTCCTATCTACAGTAAGTATCACCTGTATGTAAAGTACTGTATGTGTACTCAATGATGTACGGGCTAACAGAGTTAATTGGCAGTCCTATCTACAGTAAGTATCACCTGTATGTACTGTATGTGTACTCAATGATGTACGGGCTAACAGAGTTAATTGGCAGTCCTATCTACAGTAAGTATCACCTGTATGTACTGTATGTGTACTCAATGATGTACGGGCTAACAGAGTTAATTGGCAGTCCTATCTACAGTAAGTATCACCTGTATGTACTGTATGTGTACTCAATGATGTACAGGCTAACAGAGTTAATTGGCAGTCCTATCTACAGTAAGTATCACCTGTATGTACTGTTTGTGTACTCAATGATGTACGGGCTAACAGAGTTAATTGGCAGTCCTATCTACAGTAAGTATCACCTGTATGTACTGTTTGTGTACTCAATGATGTACGGGCTAACAGAGTTAATTGGCAGTCCTATCTACAGTAAGTATCACCTGTATGTACTGTTTGTGTACTCAATGATGTACGGGCTAACAGAGTTAATTGGCAGTCCTATCTACAGTAAGTATCACCTGTATGTACTGTTTGTGTACTCAATGATGTACGGGCTAACAGAGTTAATTGGCAGTCCTATCTACAGTAAGTATCACCTGTATGTACTGTATGTGTACTCAATGATGTACGGGCTAACAGAGTTAATTGGCAGTCCTATCTACAGTAAGTATCACCTGTATGTACTGTATGTGTACTCAATGATGTATGGGCTAACAGAGTTAATTGGCAGTCCTATCTACAGTAAGTATCACCTGTATGTACTGTATGTGTACTCAATGATGTACGGGCTAACAGAGTTAATTGGCAGTCCTATCTACAGTAAGTATCACCTGTATGTACTGTTTGTGTACTCAATGATGTACGGGCTAACAGAGTTAATTGGCAGTCCTATCTACAGTAAGTATCACCTGTATGTACTGTTTGTGTACTCAATTTAGCTCCAATCATATTTTAGCAGAGTTAGCACTGTTGAGAGTGCCCTAATTCAAGACCTCGCTAAATTGTCCATCTGTTATAAATTACAAAGGAAAAGAAGTCAAGTGTGCTACCGGTAAGTTTTAATTGCTACCAAGTCAATTCACCCATTATCTTTCTTTTTCTTCCAAATTCCTTTTTCTCCAAAAATTTGGTTGTGCTAAGGTGAGTAATGTACAGTAATCATCATGATCGTAATCAGGAGAAAGTATCTGATACATGTCATCAATAATACCTGTAGTAAATCGAGAACGATACTGTTACAATATGAAAATGAGAATGATACATTATCTAATGATTTTCATGTGCCAATTTCCTGCTGTACTGTACCTGTATTAGTGAATTTTGTATGAAACCTTTCAAGGAAGTCTGTTTTTTCCCTTCCTGTACCATGTCCATATGTCTATTTTACTGTGAATAAGTTCTCTTAGTTCCCATGTGTAGTCATCCTTCCAGGATTTCTTACTTGTTACTACTTTTTCAGAGGACAGATGATATCCCAGGAGGATTTTAATTTCATATCCCGTTTTGATGCAGCAACAAGTGATCAGAGGGCCGCTATTCTCCAACAACATTCCAATCAGGTCTAAACTTATATATTACTTTGTTAGCAAAACCTTAACTGTGATTTCAATTAAACATAGAAGTGTTAATCTTGTTAAATGTGAAGCTGGAAAAAACCCTTTCCTTGTAATGTACATTTTTGATTTCTATTCTAATGTATGATGAGTCAATGATTATCGTATTGTTACATTTTCAGTTTGCCAAGACGTTTATTAATCTCATGAACCATATAGCCAAGGATCAAACCTTACAGTACATACTGACTATGTTAGATGATGTACTACAGGTATGTGTAGATTTCATTTAATCACTACTTCTGTCATTGTGAAAATCAATTCTTTATTTAACACTTAATGTAAATGAAATATTGCGGATATCTTAGTATAGTGTAAGACCGTAGTTCATGTTTTGTAAAATATAATACATGTAGTACACACATGTATCTACACACATGTATCATGTGTATTAGTAAATATGACTTAAAAACAGATGAACCAGATTAAGATTTACACCCATTAAAGTAAACTCTCTCAGTTTGCTTATGTTTTATCACACAATTTTCTGAGTACATTTGTTTCTTTCATTTCATATCCAGGAGGATAAAAGCAGAGTAGAAATTTTCAAAGATTATGCTCGACGATCAAAGGAATCCGTGTGGACACCTTTTATTCATTTACTAAACAGGAATGATAGATTCATAGTAAATCAGGTACCTCATATACATTAGAATTTACAGCCTCAGACCTCTGGTAGCCTAATCAAGGTAAAGGAGAAAAGTCACTAACTACCAAATATGGCCTAGATTCAAAGGAGAAGGTACATTAAGACCCCATATCGGCCCTGTTGTTTCCTGAGAAATTCAAATCGTGAAAATTGATCAACTGTGTTTATTTTATTTATCTACAAGATCAATTACATATATACATAAAAAGCGCTTTTCATCTTGATGCACCCCTACGAAATTATAGCTCATCAAACCAAGGAAGGATTAACGAATCCGGATTTTTCTCTAGAAATTCACATATATTTTTGAGAATTTCATATAGAGCAAGACGATCTGCTAAAAATAAAAGTAGAAAAATGAATCAATAACCTCCATATCTGTCGATTAAATGTGAAAAATTAGTAGCAGTCGTTCTTGCTCTAGTTGAAAATTAATGATTTGTCTTGCGTAGAATGCATAATGGAAAATGCATGGACCACGTCGGCACGGCGTTATGACGTCATTATAATGACGTCATTTGATTGGCACCGCAGGTGCCACTGGCGTGACATATGTAAATAAGGAATCAGTTTTCTCTTAAAATTTCGGTTTGATTTATAAACGTTTGTAGTAAAAAAAAAAAAACACACACACAAAAAAGGCTCAACATTGATATATTTGACTATCATAGTGGGAAGGTGTTCACCGAGCATGTCGAATAAAATCTCCGCCGGTAAAATAACTTAAATTTTAGGAGTAAAACAGACTAAAAAAAAACCGAGCAAGTTAACCAGAATTTAGATTCGTTGATTCAAGGATCACGAATCCACTATAACTGATAGGGATATAAGAAAATGCAGTCACATGCAAGGCCAAAGTAACATACATGTATTTGAGAATTCTTCCAATTTTACTTTTGTGGTAAAAAATGTCGATTCTTAAAAATGCACCCCCCCCCTTTCCATATTTTGTTTCTCGTCTCTGGGGTAGTGTCCCCCCCCCGGAGATACAATACAGATCCGCACTTTGCCAAAAAAAATTGTATCATGGATACACACCTCCAGTAAAAGAGGCTTTCTGTTATTTCTATGAGAAAAACATACGTTTTGACCCCAAAACTAGCAATATTATGCAAAACAGATGAAAAATAACTGCATATTCAGATGGGATGCCGTATAGGTATACATTTTACAAAAAAAGTTCTTGATATTTCAATTTTCACAATTCCACTTTTCAGGGCAGATTTTACGCCTTACTTTAACAGCTCCTTTCTGTAGACTGTCGGCAATGCAGTTATTTCCGTATAAATAAATTCGCATGTACTATTTTTTATTACATGTATTTATATATAAATAAAACAGATGACTGGCGGGCTAAACAGCGAGTAAAAAGCTTAAATTCTTGAATTTTCACATCATAGTACTAAAACCTTGAATTTTCACATCATTGTACTTGATTAATGATATGTAAATACAAAAAATTGCGAGCGATAGCCAGCCGTTGAATTGGTTTTTTTTTTTTTTTCAGAACAAGTCCTCTATTAGTGTCTTTTTCAGTTTCATTACTCCTAGTGCCCCTGTTTATTGACTAAAGTGAAATGTATTAGGCTTTTGAAACGTGTGTGCCGTACTATTTGATCTAAAAGGGTTCCGAATCCCTCTCTCCCCACCCCACCATCAACGTTTTCCGCGTTTAAATTATGAAATAGCATATCGATTTTATATAAAAAAAATATGCCAGCGATTCGATACAAATGTTAAACAATTACAAACTGTTCATTTTGTGAACCATGTGCACTTTTGGGCGTTTAGGTGAAAGAAAAACAAAACCAAATACACACTGTTTTGGAAAAGTACATCACCCTGTCTTTTTGTAACTTACCGAGAAATTTACTCACAGGGGCTACAGTGCACAGTTCACAAAATAAATCCCCCACTTATAATACATAAACAAAAAATGTTTATGTATTATAAGGGGGGCTCGTATTCATATTGTACTCCCTGTGTACTGTAGCCCCTGTCTGTTATTCACCGTTATTTTTTTCGAATTCTTTCAGTGGCGCCATCTATCACAGTTTCTTGCAACGGCTGTGATAACTGTATACGCAACATTTATTCTATTAATTTGTTTCATTTTATGTTTTATTCATATACTAGTATTCCTAATTCATTAATTACAGCTAGATACATTAATATACATTTATTAAACAAACTAAGTAAACCGTTCCTTTTAAATTAATGCGTATTGACGAATTTAGATGGGCGTTTTGGGCGCCACCACCACCACCACCAAAAAAAAAAAAAAATCGGTAAGTAAGGTACATCCGCATTAGGTGGCTTATACTTGAGTTTTGATGTCGAACTTTCGAAAAAATATTTTCTCGCTCTCGGCCGCTCGCCACGTAACTGTACGTTCTTTGCATATCAAATTGCTCTAAAAGAAACTCCGGCTTTTTCTGATAATTATACTAAGTAAGTCAACATACCCTTGCAGCAAGGTTTGTGAAACCCCCCCCCCCCATAAAAATCGCTGGCTTGCTTTGCTCATCAGATAATTTTCGATCATAAAATATAGCTTTTCATAACAATCCAATAACCATGATAAAGATTTCAAATGGTTATTTCAATACTGCCTTCATCAAGGTCAATCGCGTCTCCCATTGACTCATTGACTTTCTGATATTCACTACATCCCCCATCTCAAATTTACGCTGTAATATCTCTTGTCTTTTCGTTCGTTTGAATGACTGTGTAATATATGCACGGATATGATTTTTAAAAAACACCGCAATTCCCTTAAATTCTAGAATCAGTTATAGCATTAAAATGAGACAGTCTCCAAGAATAACCCAGGAGTTAAAAGACGACGTACAATACTTTATCAATCGCAGATTTTCGAGGATTCATGAAATCGTTTCATGGCAAAAACTTGAGCAAAACAAGCATTATGAATAATGTAAGTATACAGCAAATTGTTATCTGACAACGTTATATCACGACGTGATCATAACGTCATATGACGTCAAAGTCAGTGAAACAGAAAGCTTACCTACATGTGTTCAAATTGCTATAAAATCGCAACGGAATATCCGATTCTCAAAATTTAAACTGATATACATTCTGTAAATCTTGTATTTTCATTGTGCAAAGTTCGCTTCATTTCTCAGATAGGGCCGATTTCGGCCAATAACGTACCTTCTCCTTTTGTAATATTCAACATTGTAAAAAAGTAACATTTGCTGATTATAGTATTGCTTGAATTTTGAAAATAGCTCGATAAATAAGGAAGCTATGGTTATTTGAATGACGCCACCCCAATGTCGCGTTTACTTATTATGACATCGTTGACGTCACATAAAACATCTTGTTAAGTAAACATATTGATGGGTACATACTGTATCTTGAAAAAGCAATTAGTGCATTGATATGTGAGAAGCATTTCTATTGCATGTCATATCCAACTCATTTAGCCAGAAAACAGGTGCTATAAAGTTACGAATTGCGATTTAGAATCACATTAGCACAATTTCCTTTCATCTGCCAAGATCTGTATCTGAATAAAACCGCAATTATACATGATGTTGTAGTATTGGTCAACAGTTGAATTTATAAATTATAATGGTGTGTTGAAACATTCTATTTATTGCGTTACTTTCAGATAAAATTCAAATAATATACATGTATTTCATATGTTCAGCATGTTGTTATGTGTAAGTGTTATTTATCTGAAAGTAAGAGAGAAAACAAATGAACCGTTGACATCTGTCTCCATTTTGGATGTGCGTAACTCTTTAAGTTACGTTGCGCCGCTAAACAAAAAAGATGCAGGTCAAACTGGGCGTTCAAGGAAATCTTTATACATATCTAGTACATCACATTATAAATCCTTGGAATTCTATTGGTTTAGCACGCGGGGACTATGAGAGAATAGTGCCCTGACCGGGCACTACTGCTTTTTTGCTTAACAGAGTTACGTCGCTTGGAGAGTAGTGCGCTATAAATAGGTGTCGCCACTTCCTTGTAAATAATCTCAATTACTAAATCTATTTTTTTTAAAATATCGAGGTCATGTGATGCGCTAACACTTGGGCATTATTATTCAAGCGAAAAAAAGTAGGTCAGACGCTGCGTCCGATGAATAGGTCCACATTGGCATCCCAATATGAATCACATGTGCAAGTTTGGTTACTGTAGCATCGGTACTTTGCCAAATACTAAGCTACCACAAACTTCTTTTAAGAGCTGACATGGATTCGGGGGAGCTAAGCTTATATCGATCGTACGTTAAATGTACGTTTACAAAGCGTTTTGTGAAACGCAAGTTTTATGTACGTTTATCTACTCTCCGTCTTTCTAAAAATAATTAAGTGAATGGCTAGTAATACCGGCTGTTCTTACTATGCTAACTAAAATAATGAAGTATTGAAACGTGAACTTAACAGAAAATACACACACCACTTAGTATTATTATCCAATATACTTAGGTCCTATAAAACTACCGCATTCAGGACAGTGTGTGGCAACGTAAACGTTTGAATTTTTTTTAAAACATTATTTCTTTTTTTTTTCCTTTTTTTTGCCGAACGGTGTTGTCGTTTATACAAGATCAAAAGAAAGCAGCTTTCTGAGACTCAGAGAGTTTGCCTATCTCAAAACTAACATGTAACAGCGACTGCAGAACGTTTAATCAGCATGTGTGTAACGTGTTTATAACATATGAAAGCGAACAACAGCGTATAGCCACCGCATTTCTAGCGATCTCGACGTATGCGGAACTTGTGCAGTGTCCATAGGACGTTTGATTGCGTTTTTGAGCTTGAGAATTTTCAGATCCTTTGTGCTGAAGTGGTTTTATGTCATTACATAATTTATACGCCAGGTAGTCGTTAGAGAAGGCTTCGTACATATTACAAACATATTGCGCAAACGCTAGTCTATCGTCAACTTTATTTCATGAGCATGTTCCGGAGCGTGCGCTCACGCTGCCAATTTTGTGCAGGCATAATTATTATTAATCCAAGAGCATTCGACAGCGTATAGCTCCTTGTGAAAAGTCCCTGAAGCATGTACAACGATCATTCAGCGTGTTAGCTAGCGGCCTTCTATGCTGGCAAACGCTGCTGTCAACCACTGAAGTGTAACAGGAGTTTCGCCGATGTCACTGAAGTGCAACGTTATCAATGGCGGATCTAGGATTTCAGAAGGGGGGGGGGGGGCAAGGTTTCAGCTCGAAGAAAATTGTTCACAGAAAAATTGACAAGCAAAAAAAATTTTCGAAGACGACAAACGTGAATCTCAAGACTGGTGATATAATTAAGAAGTGTGTGTGTGTGTGGGAGGGGGGGGGGGGGGTGTCATTCCCGCTGCATGTACAAGATGTAGAGTTTCTTGATACATTTGCCTTAGTTTAAACTTTAAGATAGACTGGCGAGCTCAGCGAGTTGGAAAATTTTAAGATATGAAGTATTCATTTTGTTTTAAATTCAGTCATCCATACATGTATGTAGATAGAACTTTATTCTATATTGATGAGCGGAGCGAGTCGTACGTTTTTTGGAATAGATGGTTACATTAAGAATACAATCTCTCTCTCATTTTCCATGCTCTATTTTTGTTTGACCAAACTGGGAAGGTTGGGAAGAGCAGGGCATCGCAACCCCACTATCCAACTGTCTAAACTGGTTAGATCAGCCCATGAAAATGAAGCATTTGGTAATTATTCAAGAGTTAATTTGATTTTGAATTTTGCATATGTTTATGACATATGAATCCATTCAAACACGATGACAAAGAAAGTTGAAGATAAAGTGGCGACGAAAAAAACAGGTTATGAAAATTGAAGTGCGGCGAGCGAAGCGAGCCGAAAATTTCTCCCAAAAGTAAAGAGTTTAAGCATAAAAAGAGTATTCTGATTCAATAACTTTGGGTAAAAAAAGGGGGCCCGGATCCCCTGGAACCCCTCTGAATCCGTCACTGGTTATGTTTTTTAGCTCACCTGAGCCATAGGCTCAAGTGAGCTATTGTCATAGTGTTGCGTCTGTCGTCCGTCGTCCGTCGTCGTCGTCGTCGTCCGTCGTCGTAAACTTTTCACATTTTAAACTTCTTCTCCAGAACGGCTGAAGGGATTTTGATGAAACTTGGTAGGTATGAAGTACTCATGGTCCCCTACAAGTGTTGTTGTTTTTCGTCCGGATCTGTCAACAGGTGGCGCCACCACAGCCAAAAGTAGGTCACAGAGGTACCCTCCTTTGACAAACTTCTTCTTCAGAACCGAAGCATGTATCGACAAACCGAAAGCATCAGGATGATCTAGAGAGATGTCTTAAGAAGTGTTGTTATTTTTGGTTCCACTTCGAAGTCAAATTTTTGACGCGTTTTTGACGTCTTTCGGACTTAGTCAGAAATGCACATTTTTGCACTATTTCTTTAAATAACTCAATAAGTGTATGATTTTACACACTCATTTACTACATATTTATCATATTTAACTTACTTAATGCTTTGATATGTATTTTATGCTTAAATTTTATTTTTTTGATTTTTTATGAATTTTTTTCTTATGTAAAAAGGAAGGGGGGGGGGTAATTTTCATACATTTTCTGCTTCTTTTCTATAACCACTCTTCAGATTGTCATGACAATTTGTAGGTATGAGGTACCCATGCATGGTACCCTAAAAGTGAAAGAATTATGTCAAGATATCCACTTTTGGATTTTTAAAGAATATTTTTTAAGATTGTACATAGGTATAATGTATGTTTCCATGCCCAATGGACCCATTGGGAGTGGCTTCAAACCCGGCGGGACCCCAACAATTTTTTTTTCCCTTTTTCAGTTTTTTTTCTCTCTTTATTTTTATATTTATCGCTAGAAATGAAACTGTGAAAGAATTTTGTCAAAATATCAACTTTTAGATTTTTAATGATTTTTTAAATAAGACAAGCTATAGCTAGTTTGGCTTTGTGTACTTATTTTCATACTTCGAATTAACTTGGCCACATACGCTATCAAATATACTCTGAATTTATTTTTAAGATGTTGACTTTTTGTGTCGCCTGCGAAGCACAGCGACACTTAGGGATCACTTTGTCCGTTGTTCGTCTGTCCGTCCCTCCGTCTGTCCGTCTGTCTGTCACACTTGGGTGTCACACCCCATAAGTTTTGATTGGTAAGTGATAGGGCTTTGATATTTCACATGTGTATTCCTTGTGACAAGACCTTTATTCACATATCATAATTTTTGACCTTGTGACCTTGACCTAGATATCTGACCTACTTTTCTAAAAATCTAATATTGGCTATATCTCTTGATTGATTAGTGATAGGGCTTTGATATTTCACATGTGTATTCCTTGTGATTAGACCTTTCTACACATATAATGTTTGACCTTGTGACCTTGATCTAGATATTTGACCTACTTTTCTAAAAATCTAATATTGGCTATATCTCTTGATTGGCAAGTGATAGGGCTTTGATATTTCACATGTGTAATCTTTGTGACAAGACCTTTCTACGCAAACCATATTTTTTTAACCTCGTGACCTTGACCTAGATATTTGACCTACTTTTCAAAAAATCTAAGATTGGCTATATCTTTTGATTGGTAAGTGATAGGGCTTTGATATTTCACATGTGTATTTCTTGTGACAAGCCCTTTTTTCACATACTATATTTTTTAACCTTATGACCTTGACCTAGATATTTGACCTACTTTTAAAAAAAAAACAAGATTGGCTATATCTATTGATTGGCAAGTGATAGGGCTTTGATATTTCTCTTGTGTATTCATTTTGACAATACCTTTCTACACATACCATAATTTTGACCTCATGACCTTGACCTAGATATTTGACCTACTTTTCAAAAAAATTAAGATTTGCTATATCTTTTGATTGGTGATAGAGCTTTGATATTTCATATGTGTATTCCTTCTTGTGACAAGGTCTTTCTACACATATCATAACTTTTGATCTCTTTACCTAGATATTTGACCTACTTTTCAAAAAATCTTAGATTGGCTATTTCTTTTGATTGCTGAGTGATAGGCTTTGATATTTCACATGTGCATTCCATGTGACAAGACCTTTCTTCACATACCATCATTTTTTACCTCGTGCACTTGCCCTATAAATTTGACCTACTTTTCAACAAATCTATGATTTGCTATATCTTTTGAGTGGTAAGTGATAGGGCTTTGATATTTCACATTTGTATTCCTTATTCCATAATTTTTAACCTAGTGACCTTGCCCTTGATATTTGACCTAATTTCAATAAAAAAAAAATCCGCTACGCAGGCGACACAAGCATTCCTTGGATTGCTTTTTTTTTATACATGCATATTTCAGAACAATTTCCCTATTTAATGATAATTTTCTCTGTCTTATTTCTGTATCTATGGTAAACATAGTCGCCATATATCTTCTGTTACAGATTTGATTGGTTCAATACCTCCTTGCCCCTTTAGTAGGGGTAACTACGGGAAATAAAAAGGTGCACACTAAAAATTTTGACTGACTTTAAATGCCCGGAAGTCTGTAAAATTGGTCTTTTTTGATTGCGAATCTTTGGCACGCATAAAAATGTAAAGAAAAAGGGGGGGGTCATGCATGTCCTTTTTTCGCAAATTTCACTTTTTTTACAGGAACTCTGCGTCCTCATCGAAAATGTTCCGAATTTTGCATATTTTCAAACCTATCTGTAGATTGCATAAAAGACAAGATCAAGTTCGAAGTTAAATTTATCACGACTATTGATTCAATATGCTAAAAATACATTTCCAAGCGCCGCATTTCAGCATATTTACCGAAAATAATTTGTCCAAGTGGCTTCACTGGGTCATGAGGTTTGATACACCGTACACTGCTGTTTGGAAAATAAAATGGCTCAATTTCTGCACAACTCACTTGAATTAATATTGTCCGCTAACAACTTGTCTGTGTTAATTGGATTAACACAATTTTGACTGTACGTTACATGTATTAAGATGAAATCAATACTATTCAAAAGCTCTCATTCATAGATTTCTGTATAATTTAATATGAATAAAGGCAAAACCGAAAAGTCTTTGTTTTTTATGCTTCCGGAATCAAAGATACGGGGGCATATAGTTTTTGGCCTGTCCGTCTGTCTGTTTGTCCGAAAAACTTTACATAGGGCATAACTTTTGAATGGAAGGTGATAGAGCTTTCATATTTCACATGTTTATTCCTTGTGACAATACCTTTCCACTGATACCAAATTTTTTGACCCCGTGACCTTGACCTTGACCTTTGACCTACTTTTCAAAAACTTTAACATTGGGCATAACTTTTGAATGGTTAGTGATAGGGCTTTCATATTGTACATGTGTATTCTTTGTGACAAGATCTTTCCATTGATACCAACATTACTCTGACCATGACCTCTCACATACTTAACAGAAAATGGTGTTTATACCAACAAAGATGCCACCGCGGGGCATTCGTGTTTCACAAACACAGGCTTTATTATTTTCTGGCATACTAGCTATTAATAATGAAAAGTTTGGTGTTCAATTTTAAATAAACTTAATTTATGAAATTATTTCATTGTTTTAATCTGTTTCTGTTGCACATTAATGTGGAATTTTACAAAATGATTTTATTTTTGATGTTGCATAATCGAACTATACTAGCTGGGCATATGACTTTGGATCGCATAATCCATCTTTTCAAATCAGTAAAAAAGTTGTTGTTTTGAAATGTGACTATTTTCTCTTGTACTTTTTGTACTTTTAAAGGTTGTCTGAAAAAAAAAACTTGTCTGCATCCAGCAAAAATCTTGTTAGAAAGGTTGTGGGCTAAAATCCTGGTACTGGCACTATCAGTATTCAATGTCAGTATGTCAATTAGAGCGTGCATGGGTATCAGGTGAGCGTTGTGCCCCCTGGGGCTCTTGTTTCATAGTGACAGAGGGACAAAGATACATACGGAGAGACGGACAGAGTGATTACAAAAGTTCATCCGCCAAGTTGTGGGTCCTACTTACATAAACAAGAAATTAAACAAGAGTGCATACCTCCCTGTTTGATTTTGCTTGTACATCAAAACGTCAACCGGTCACTAATCGTATGATCGTAATATTATTGTAGATCACATGGATCGGACACCTTGCAAAATTGAATTCTAGTTATTGGTAATAAATGTGCAAAGTATCGAAATTCTATATCAATCACTCTGTACTGCTTTAAATAAACAAGATTTAACATAATTCTATGGACCATTACATTCTACCAACGGTGATTTTATGTATGAGCGTTTCACGTTTTGTAATGATATATATAAACAATTTTATGCATGCTATAAAGTACTAGGTGCGCTAACCCTTTATATCGGCACTATAATTTCGACGAAAAATGCTTTTGATAAACGAACTATAAATTATCACTTTTTTAATGTTGAATGTTTGAGAAAATACGGCGTCATAACTCTGAGCCCTCGTAACGTCACGAACGTGAGGTATGACGTCATGTTCTGACGTCATTTGCCCTGAATGACACAAAACAAACGAAAATCATCGTCTTTTACATGCAAATCTTCAAAATCCATCTATGATCCAGGCCTCGCCCATGATATTTTTCATGCAAATTCAAAGGCCGATCAGAAATCCATCGATTGGTACAAAAATTATCATTGACAAGGCCTGGATCGATACTTCATTTCATAAATTTCTATCGAAATTTCGCTCATTTATTGATATTTTCAATGATTGATCTGCTCTCTTCTCTATTTATAATGTTCTTTTTCAGATGGTTATTTTTTTCTTTACCAAAAAGTGAATCTTGTTTTACGTATTTTCATTTGTTTTGCCTTATCTAGCATGCATAGCTGCTATACATGCGTCTCGTTGCCATGGACGTGTCCTCACGGTGTATATTTCGTTGTTCTCTGTGCATTATTTATCGTCTTCGGAAATAATGAACAGAATGATGACCCATCATGATTTTTCTCTTGTGAACTACTGATCAAGTATAGTTTATCTTAAGATATGTTTTGTGTTGGGTCCACTTTCTGTTCATAGTAAATTTATGTGTTTTATGATGGAAAATTGCAGAAAAATGCCGGAATCGTAGGACCATAAAAGGTTCCGTCATGTACTGCACTAAATGTAGTTTCCGATAGCGATCCAGGTTAATGGATTTTTCAACACAAAATCTTCCTAAATAGAATTCCCATGCATAAAGTCTCCAATGAACTACATACTTGCCATTGTCCCGGCCGGGACAAAAAATGTCCCGCATTTTCGACCGAAAATATCTGTCCCGGCCGGGACACGGAAAATCCCGCATTTTTGACCTATCATAAAAAAAAATCGGCGTAATCATGGTAATATTATTCTTTGTCGATTTCAGTCGTTCCGTCTTTTCTTAAACTTTCATTGTTTATTTAAGCGTTTCCAATTATCTACGCTATATACCCATATACAGTAATCAGCCGATAATCGACCTATGTTTTGATAGTAATAGGTTGATTAAAGGTCGGCTGTCTCACAAACGTCGCTAAATACATTCATGCAGCCTTTCTCATGTTGGTATTTTTTTTTAGCTCACAAAACAATTCGAGCATTGAAATAAATAAAGCAATAGTTATACGATGTTCGAGTGATATCATTTATGTCAGCCAAGATATGAATTTATTTTTATGAGAAGAAACAACGTGATGTAAAATCTGTAAACAAAATTTAAAAAAAAAGAAAATACGGCAACCATGGAACGCTCTTAAGGTAACTATAATATGCTCTTTATTATTATCACGTCAAAAAAATCTCAGTATCAATCAAAGTACGTTTGCTTAGTGTCGTTTTACAATACCCGAGTCGTTAAGTTATCGATTGTGTATTTCATTTAAATCGTCAACGTCAACGCAGGCAACAGCGCAGATGTTTAATACTTATATTCAGAAAGTTGTGAATATAAAACGTGAACAATGGTGTAAAAGACTTTTAAAACTTTCACAGAGAAAAATTAAATAGGGTAGACAAGTTCACTGAAGCGCCACTTTTAGAAATGCGTCCGACCAGGGGCCATCTACGTATACGGCGTGCGTTAATAAGATTTATTTTTTACTCTGACGTTCTTTCGTTTGCAGAGGGTAATGATCTAGTGCAATTTTGGATTTCAATATTTGAAGTTCAACCTCTTAAAAGTGTCCCTCTTTATGTCCCTCATTGGCGTTACATTTGTCCCGCATTTTGATGATTTGTCCCTCTTTTTGTCCCTCTTTGCAACGACAAAACTCCGAAAAATTATGGCAAGTATGGAACTACTTTATTTTTGTAAATTTTACTAGGCCGTATAAGGAGTTAGTGACTTTTCTCCTTTACAACCTCAGACCTCTGGTAGCCTAATATAGTTAAATTTACAACCTCAGACCTCTGGTAGACTAATATAGTTAGAGGTAACAGACCACTTGCCGTAATTGATAATGACTGATGAAATGACGAAAAATGTGCCGAGGTGGACAATTTTTTTGCGCTCTTGTTCATGTTACTACTCAATGGAATTACGCCTTTTATTAGTGACGTCATAATGAAAAACAACGCCAAAATATGTTTGCTCGGACATTTTGAGTTTTATAACAAGATCGGAAATTGGTCTATTACTTCATCATTTTATGACTTGTATCACATATACAGTGATTACTTCATCATTTTATGACTTGTATCACATATACAGTGTTACAAATAAATTTCAGACAAGCAGAATAATAGCTAAGATAGCGTGTTGGAGTAAAGATGGCATGGGCTTAGATGACCTCAGATTTTACTTGGACTTCCTTAAAAATCAGCTTACATTACATGTGAGTAGAGACAAAAATGAATGTGTATACATACTATGTTCGTTTGAAAAGTGTAAACAGACGAGCTTTCTTTAAGAAATATCAGGCTATCCGTAACATATCACAAAAAATTAATCTAAATCATTTGTCAAAGAAGGACAAGTACATGGTACTTTTTTTGTTGAAGAAGTACATGATACTTTAAAAAGTTTTATAAGAACATATGTGTGTATTATTTTACTATCACTTAGCCTTAAGTGACAATATTAAGCTTCTGACTTTGTTGTTTCAGGGTAATGAGTACATACAGACTGCAGCTAGATGTCTACAGATGATGTTAAGAATAGATCGCTATCGGCAGGTATTCATGGATGTAGAGGGTGTAGCTACGTAAGTTACATGTACCTACAGTACAGTACTGTTTTATTGACCACATTGTAGATAGTGATGTCTGTCAGTACATCAGTCTGTCTGACTAAAATCATCAATAAGGAGTGTAGAAAGAATACTTAATCTGATAAGGTTACCTTAGCAAGACTTCTATTATTTCATACTATAATTTAAGACCTAGTGACCTTGACCTTGGAATATATAATATTGGTTGAACTTTAGCTTTAAGGTACAAATAAAAATATCCAAGTTTTGATTATATATTTGGACTTGTATGGGATAGAATGGTGTATTATATGCTGAGTTGTCTACATGTTTTTTTGAGATGCTCATTTGCTTCATATGAATAATTTCTTTTCTATGTATAATTCACCAGGATTGTGATGGTATTATCCGGTAGTAAGGTGGGCTTCCAGATTCAGTATCAGCTGATATTCTGTCTATGGTGTCTGACATTTAACCCATATCTGGCAGAGAGAATGAGCAAGTATGGAATTTGTCATAACTGTCTTATTTTATGTTTGAAATCCCCTACACAGCATGATTGATTATTTACATTTATTTGCAATTGATCTGTCTAAAATAACCATTTCAATGATGTAAAAAAGGAACCAAAACACATAGATGAGAAAATTAAATGATATAGGAAACTGCTGAAAATTGCTTCGTTTGCCTTCAAAAGTTTTTTAAAGAATAAAGTTAAGTCCTTGCAGGGAAAATAATATAATGAATAACAATAAACACTCAATGTCCACAAAGGATATTCTGCCTTGTGGCCTTTTTCAAGTGGAAAACACAAAAATGAAATATCTCTTTACATCCCTAACTGTTGGTCAACAAAGCCCAGCGTTTTTCACTTGATAAAGGCAAAGAGGTAGAACAAAAATTGTGAACATTGAGTGTTTATTGTTACATGCATTTATTAAAACTATTTTAATACTCAGTAGATGGTGAGAAGTAGATATTTCATCAATAAAAAGACATAGTATTCTTATATAATACACAAAATTATAACTGAGAACATTAACAACAGGAAATGTCATGTCATGGTTCATGTACAGTGAATGTTCTGTGATTACAGAGATAAGATCATTCCAGCCTTAGCTGATATTCTCAGTGATGCAGTTAAGGAGAAGGTGTCCAGGATTATCTTAGCAACATTCAGAGTGAGTACATGTTCCTACATGCTTTAATAGACCTTTCATTAGGCGACAGATTTTAACTCTCTACAATTCATTTGGCGACAGATTTTAACTCTCTACAATGATATTCTTGGAAAAAAAACTGGTACCACCTATTGCCATTTAAGAAAAACTCTGCCGTACATGTATTTGGAAATCAGAGCCTCACAAACTTATCATGTAGAAAAGTGAAAAGAAAATTAATGCATCATACATGTACATGTAATATGCCTGTAGCTAAGAGTTGTCTTTCTTTCATCTTACAGAATCTTTTAGAGAAGCCGGAGGAAAAGGAGTTAGTCCAGGAGTATGCCCTGTCCATGGTACAGTGTAAGGTACTGAAACAGCTGGAACTGTTAGAAGCCAGGAAGTTTGATGATCCTGATATTGTAGATGATCTGGAGTTCCTCACAGAAAAATTGCAATCATCTGTACAGGACTTAAGGTAATACTACAGTCATATGTACAGGACTTAAGGTAAGACTTATGTACAAGGTAAGACTTATGTACAGGACTTGACTGAGTTAGGATTGTAGCATCAATATTGTAGATTATCTGGAGTTCCTTACAGAAAAACTGCAATCATCTGTACAAGGATAAAGGTAAGACTTGTGTACAGGACTTTACTTAGGTAGGATTAAAAGCATCACAGGACTTATGTAAAATAACCAGCATCTGAAAGGACTTAAGGTAAGACTATAGGCTGTAGTCTACAGGCCTAAGGTAAGATTACAGTATTATTTATCTGTAGGGCTGGGATGATTCAGGTATTCTTCGATTCGGTTCGGTTTCGAATCACAAGGTCTCGGTTCGGTTAATTTCGATTCGGTTCATTTGAATGAGTTAAGATACAAAATAATATATCTTAAATGAATAAATTTCACAAAAATGAAAATTTGACCAACCAATCACTTCAGTATAACATACATTACAGAGCATGAATTTGCATAATATTATCTGAATGATGTTTGGGTATATATATTTAAAAAAAATCATATCAGTTTTACATTCATAGTTATTGCGGATGCATGTGCTCCAACACAACAGCATGTACTGTGAGAAATTAAATATAAATATAAAGTTCAACACCTCATTTTTCATAAACCAAGTGTTGACAGGTTTCACAGTAAATATTTAAGTGGACATATAGCTTTCCTTACATGATATTTAGCGACTACAATCCCCTTTCATTATTTTGCTGCTTATACAAAAGCCAAAGCTTCTGACCAGTTCACAGAAAGCGAAAATAGATCTACTTTCACTTTCCTTTTGATGGGAGGCCTGCAAGGGAGGGATGTACTTAAATCGGCGTGATAAGTGAATGTATGCTCTTTTCTTACTTTTTGGCCTTCTTAAATGTAATTTCTGTGTTATTTCAAACATATTTATCTGGTCACCATTTTGCTCTACATGTAGTTTACTTAGATAATTACATCTGAACCAAATCGAAATCTGCAATTCTACATCGATGCATCGAAACGACAATTCTAATTACGAAGCACCGAAATTTTCGGTGCACCGCCCAGCCCTATTTATCTTTACACAGATTAAATAATACCGCAGGCTTCTTTTCATGAATCAAGGTGAGATAACAGTACATTTTACAGGAAAAATTATACATGTCTGTGTGAAGACTTACACTGTCTGTCTGTCATTATGTCATTATGTTCTCATCGAAAAAAAGTTTAAAGTCTAAATACATGTATCTAGTTCATACCTGTCAACTGACCCGATTTCGGCGGGTCAGTCCCGCTTTTTTACCCTTTGACCCGATTATTTTTTATCACCCGCGCGGGTCATGCCTTTCACCCAATTTTTCGTTGCTGACCCGGGAATCACCCGATTCCGATTTGGTTCCGTCTATTACTTGGGACTTTAAACTTCCAGCTGTGACTTTTTCATTAAAACACCTGCAGTTACAGGTAAATTGGGTTGTTTGTTTAGTGATATAGGAAGTAATTAGCCACTTTCATGTTGTTTTAACAATCTGGGTTTGGATTATTATGGAAATGTCAATGGGAAGACGATCGTAAACACGGAGATTTATGCAGACGAAAAGGAACCAATGTTTTTATAGTGTTTACAACAATTGAAGCAGTGAAATGTAGAGTTCATTTCACAAAAATCTTCATCATGGTATAGCAATAACTAAATAAAAATATATTATCTAGCCTAACAAATTCAACTATGAACCTTCAGGCCTTGATTAATGAAGTCCTAAAATTTTACACATGTACTACAATATCATGATTATGCAGTATTACAATTTAAATAAATATATATATGCTTTACATGTCTTACAGTAAAATTAACTTTATTGACCTGACATGTATTTTTTTTTGGGGGGGGGGGGTTAAAATTTATTCATAATGACACAAGCAAAAGGTCGCGATTTTGGTTCGCGCGCTATGACCCTCTTTTTCATTTCCCAAAGAGGGTCATTGACCCTCTTTTGTCTGAAAAAAGTTGACAGGTATGATCTAGTTTAGCGATCTTTGTACTTTCCACAAAGGATCAGAATTAATAGAGAAAAGAACCTTATTGAGTTTCACCATGTTCAAGGTCAAAGTGTCTGCCATTAGTACATGTATTCAAGTAAAACAATGTGTGTGGTATACAGCCATTAGCCCTAGTATATTTGTACTTGCTGTATAGATTTTACCTGTATATTTCAGTTCGTTTGATGAGTATTCATCGGAAGTAAGGTCCGGCAGGTTAGAGTGGAGCCCTGTACACAAGTCAGAAAGATTCTGGAGGGAAAACGCCATCCGGCTTAATGAAAATAATTACTCACTGCTCAAGTAAGTTCTCTATGTCTAGGTTTGTATGTGAGATTCATATATCAGTACTATCTTAATCAGTACCAGAAGCTCTTGAGACTTCATCATGTATTATTGACCTAATGGCAAGTTTTTTTGTGTCTATTTCTCTTTTTTTCAAATTATGAACATGAATAGTATTGTTTTTTGTTTTGTCTGTGTTGTATGTTCATCTAGGTTTGTCTAGGGATCAAGGAGCTAGTTAACCCATTCAATATATAGTCTTATTGTTTCTTTTGCCTTTCAATTAAAATGTGAAAATAGATTTAAGAATAAGAAAAATACATATTCAGTGAGAGATGTGCTATTACTTACATGTATATGTAGTTATCAGAAAAAAAAACCAACTTTGTTTCAGAATCCTGGTGAGGCTTTTAGAGGGTAGCAAAGACCCGCTTATTCTTTCAGTAGCAGCTCATGACTTAGGGGAGTATGTCAGGCATTATCCACGAGGAAAAGTGTAAGTGACTCTAAAAGCTAGATGTTCTTTCAATTGCTTAATCAAGCAAATTGTATGATTACCTTTTCTTGAGATTGATGAGCATGAAAGTGATGAAAGGACTAGGTGTGCTAACCCCTTAATTCTGCCCTAAAATTTCATTGAAAATTACTTATGTTCATCAAATAATTAATCAATCATCACTTATTGTAAAGTACAATATTTGAGGAAATACTTTGTCATAGTTTTGAGCCCATATAAAGTCACATGCATGATGTACATGTATGACATCATATTCTTATGTCATTTCTCCTGCATAACGGAAAATAAAAGAAAATCATCAAATTTTACATACAAATCTTTAAAATTCGATTGCATGCCAGGCCTCGCCCACAAAACTTTTTATGCAAATTGAAAAGTTGATCAGACATCTATCAATTTGTACAAAAATTATAATGGGCGAGAGCTGGCACACTACTTAATTGCATAATTTTGTATAAAATTTTTTTCTGTTTCTTGATATTTTCAATGATTTCACCATTTTTGTATTCAGTATAGGGCTGTGAAATCAAACCAATCTTTCCTCTTTTCGATTCACCATACATTTGAGCTTTTGTAAACCAGAGCATTATGAATATCTGAATGTCTTTTAAAATAGGGCTGATATTGCAGGTTACTGTACCTACTCCTTTTTTAGAATGACACTTATGCATGTTCGAAAAAAAAATGTTTATCTGATACTATTGCATTATGATGATTCTGCTTTACCTGTTAAGCAATTATAGCTGTTAATTTGGATGAAAATTTTTGTGCACAAGATAATGTAATTTGAGGACAAAGCAAAATAAAAAGACCTTAAAAAAGGTAATGAAATAAAGGAAAAAATGATAAATCTTTAATTTGAATGTTTATAAAGTACTTTTGTAATTTGAATGAAGTAAACATGTATTTTCCAGTGTAATAGAGCAGCTAGGCGGAAAACAGTTGGTGATGCAATATTTATCGCATGAAGATCCTAATGTCAGATTTGAAGCACTTATAGCAGTACAAAAACTAATGGTTCATAACTGGTAAGCTATAACACTAATCTTCCTTTCTACATGCATTTAAACAATTTAGTGTTTCCAAATTTTTCCTAGCAGATTTAGTGTATATTTGATCAGCAAAGATGAAAAATTGAACTCATAAAAGAGGAAATTTGCATTATGGACTTTTTGTAACATGAAACATTACAAATGACCAAACTTAATACAAGGATCCAATTTTGACCTTTTCTGTATAGCTACATGTATAGTGATGGCTCTTGCTAGCAAGTATCTCAAGTTTACTCTCTTCGGGTACATAATTTTATCTCCTTTTGGGATTCGTTTTTGCTCATTTGCAGAGCGTTTTTTTGTGTTACATTTTTTTTCAATTCCCTCGTTGCATGGACCCAATGATTGGGGTTTGATTCTGATTTAGCTTTTGTGTTGGACTTTCACTCTCCCAATATAGAAAGTTCGCTTATTGATCTTTATTGACTTTTTCCTTTTTGAGGACAAAAAATAACACATTGTTAAGATACATTATTGCATATTCATGCTGACTAATCATGTACATGTACCTTTTTATCAAATATTTCATGAATAAGCTAGCTTTACAACTTTCTATCAGAATGAATGAATGAACGATTTATCACTTTATACTTACAGGGAATATTTAGGTCGACAGTTACAGAGCGACACGCCCAGTGATACCCCAGGAATGGTGCAGGCTAAAGCTTAGTGATCACTGTATGACTTCTATATCAGACATTCCATTTTATGTGTATTTATCACTAGATAATGTAATCTAGAGAGACAAAATAGTGCTCTGTGTCTCAGAACTAAAGGGGTAAAAGCCAATTTATTTACTTCGTGTGTTTCATTTTCATGATAAATGCTACGCATTTCTGGTATAAATTGGCAAAGATATCTGAGATACTGCTGGTCAATAATTCATTATCAGAATAAAATCCATCTTCGTCTATTTTGTATGTTAGGCATTAACAGATCTCATCATTATAAGATTTTTCTGGGTAAGAAAAGGAACATGTGATAGCATCTCCACCTGCTTATACATGTACATCAAATAGATCAAAATTATCATAATTAGTTATAAAAGATTCCATTTTCATTAAAATAATAGTAAGTGGACTTGTTCATACTCAAGTGTAATGGACATTCTAAAGGTTCTGTTATGATAACACATATGGATTTACATCATAATAATGTTACAAGATTTTCCTTTGTTGCTAAGAAACAATAGCAAAAAATAGCATCTTCATGTTCACATTATTTACGCTATATTACTAAGATCATTCATCATCAAATTGACTTTCAGTGAAATGTACAATTTCTTCCACAAGTTAGATATAGCAAGTTGATTTTTTACATTCTGAATCGTGATATAATGAATGCTCCATAGATCTCGTAATGATGAAGCGCATTTGCACGTATACATGTACGTTCTAAGTTGTAATTTAAGATGACTTGTTAAAGAATTTTGTCTTTTCAAGTTAATTTTCCATCGGAGACCGTACCTACATGTAAAATAATTTTTTCAAAGCAGTGTGATGTTTTTCAGCTCGTATTGAGTCTTTGCGGAAAACTAGAGTCATTTCCCATTTGAGATGACTATTATGACGCCATAAAAATGGCATGGAAAAGTTATGTTATACCGTCATTCCCCAGAGTTTTAGGACCGTTTCCATAGAATTTAATGACGTCAGATACAGTCCTAAAGGGGGAGATAACTCTGGTTTTTGAAAATACCGAATAGAAATGATGTATTTGTTACCTGAATGTTACATGATTTCAGAAGATATTGATAATGTCACTGATGGAAGGTAACTCTTTATAATGTGAAGACTGACTACATCATTTGACCATACTAAGGTTATGTAATATTGCAGTTATCATCAATGTTATATGAATTATTATCAATGTTATATGAATTATCATCATATTATATGAATTATCTAGTCATAATTGTTGATCATACATGTACATGAATTATGTTGTTATTACTAGCTGATATGTAATCAGGATTTGATTCATCTTTATTGTCGTATACATGAGCAATTTTTTTACGACTTGTGCAGTAGACATTTTCGTGTTTTCGCAGTTGTAATGAGACATTGAATGTTACAGAGTTTAAGATTTTAGGAAAACTGGATACTTGCTCCAAATGTATCTCATTGTGATTATGTAAATATAAGTCGATATTTATGAGATAAACATGTAATGCAAAAACATATTCAAACTTCTTGTTGAGTATTTCATGCATAGATATGAATTCAGAATGTGGATTCTTTGCTAGAGAAAGTGACTAATATGTTTCTATGAGAGCCCAACTCTATTTCTTTTGTAAGAATAATATTTGATGGACTTTGTGGATTTATGTCACTTCACATAGAGGTCATATGTGGATTTATGTCACTTAACAGAGAGGTCATATGTGGATTTATGTCACTTCACAGAGGTCATATGTGGATTTATGTCACTTCACATAGAGGTCATATGTGGATTTATGTCACTTCACAGAGAGGTCATATGTGGATTTATGACACTTCACATAGGTCATTTGTTAAATTTCATATTTCTTGTTAGCCTCTGACAAGGTTATTGTGTGTACTTCAAAAACATACAAATGAAAACATTCATTCTGAAAGACTAGAAAATGATTATACTATAGAAGTATCGTTTATCAAACGAAGTAAAGGATAAAAAAGATAACTCAACTGGAAAGCTACAACTTTGACTATCCTGATGAAACCATCTTATGTAGACAAAAATGGGATACTGCGTTATCATTATTCAAACTTGATTATTTACTTATATGACAAACTGCAAATGATGTATCCTTTATGTACAAGGTCAAGGAAAGGGAAATACACTTTGCATGGTGGGAGTATGACGGTCACATCATCTGAAATTATTACTATTTCTATGTAGTATACTAAATTGTTTCAATTTACATTATAACTGATACAAGAATATGACATCTTGTATGATAGTCCACCTTTAGCAAGCCATAAAAAATTTACGGGGAGGTACAACTGGACTTGGTATCGGTGTAGGTGTCAGCTTTGGTTTCGTGGACAAAACTTTAACCATGGCTATATCTTTTCAGCTTTAAGGGTTAGGTCTCTGATATCCTCACGACCAGATCGTTCATCTGAGATGTCGCTGTGTTTTATGTCAAGATCCCCAGTGAAACATGAAGGTTTGACGTTACTTTCAAAATCTTAAACTTGAGCCATCAGTTTTCAACCATAAGGATGAAGCTTGTATATTTCTCAGATAGGTACCTCTTTATCACACCTTTGGCTTTTACTTTTGACCAAGTGACCTTAATTTACCGTTGACTTTGTCTTGACATTTAAAAAACAGTAACCTAGACCATGATTTTAGCGAGCGATGACGGGGAGCTAATGTCATACCCCTATGATATGCGTCGGCATCGGTTGCATGGACGAAACTTTAACCTGAACTATATCTGATTAACTATAAGGGGTAGGGTTTTGATGTTTTACATGTAGATTCCTCATGACCAAACCATTAATTTTTGACAATATCTGATAAGTCTTATTGTACATCGTACTGGTTGATTAAATTCAGTTTTGTTATTATATACTGGAATCACCCTGATACCGTATCTACTGTCTGTCTGTATGTAATGTAGACAAATTCATCTTCTGTAAACAGCTCAAAAACTTATTATTAATTTATACAAAGCTTGGCCGATCAGATTTCCAGACCAGACAATGGTGTACTTTAACATTTTATTTTAAATGTTTACATTTTAATATTGACGTTATCCTTGATCGTTTTAAATTTCTGTCAATGTTTACAATAAGGTCATACATATTTTCGTGTTTCGCTCCATTTGTCAGTTTTGATACTTACATGTAAACATGGTAAATACTATTCACATAGTATCTAATTTTATTGATTTTATCTGTTTTTTTTTTTCCGGCCATTTATGCTTATCCTATGTGGTCAAGAAAAAAAAAAAAATCTAATTTCGTCTCTGTTCAAACATGTTTTAAAATGTCTTGCGTACACGTGCTTTGGATGAAAACTGAACATAGCTACAAAGTTCTCATACTAGAAATCTCCTGCGTGCATTATAACACTCAAATCAATGCATTTCGATTCATTGTAATTTTGTTATTTGCAGAAAATTGTGCGACTTCACTCGGAGAAAATTGTGTTTTTTCATTTATTTGCCTTTTTTTTTACTGATATGTGTAACGCTTGAGGCAAGACATTTTTTTTCGTGAAAATGTAGAAAAAAAAGCAAAAAAAAAAAAAAAAAAAAAAAAGCAAAAAAAAAAAAAAAAAAAAAGAGAAAAGTAAAATATAGGCATAACAAAATTATATATATGTAAATGATCAGAACGTTGTTCTACACTTCATGCATTTTGTTTAGAATGATTTACATTTTAATAAAAGCTTGTAAATTTACAAATCTTTGTCGTTCACCTAACCTGATTTATCTGTACATGCATACCCAAAAATAAGACTTGTCAATTATTTGGTTCGCTTTAATGTCCAGATAAAATCTTGTCTTTATAGTTGTATTGCCACTAACAAATAGATATATTGTGCATTTATTTGATTCACACGTTTTATCGCTCATATATAACTGATATAAGCCACCCGATACGTCACTCTGATGTTCTGCGACACGAACAACATTGTCATTTTAAAGTTTGCATATTTTCCCAGCGATATGACTTCAGAAAATATGTTGAACACCAGCAGCGCGTGCAAATTCATCGACTCGAAATTTGAAACAAAACGTTCCACCAACTATCCATACCAACTTTCTCAATTGTCCAAAAATATGCGTAAAAATCGTTGTGCAATTTGATGTAAAAGAAAAAGAAAGGTCCTAATGAAAGACTTCCTCTACAGTTAACGCTTTGTTAACGGCACTGGGACACCTCAAGTAGCCACAGTTTTCTAGTTCAGAAATGAATTTGTCCGCAGCCGCATTGCTCTGCTGTCGTTTGCGCTCCTCATTTTCTATTTGCTCCTCTATGAGCTCCTCCGCTGACGTCATACTATTTTGCCTTAACTGACGAATGCTCTTGGGGACACGTGCATGGAGGTCTATTTGCATTCGGCGTAAGTGGGTAGTTATATTTTCTGACACGCGAAAGTCTATGTTTGTGCTTTCTCTTGTCAAAGGTCTTTGTTTTGTTGTAGAGGGCGATTCTATTGCGGGGGCATTTGAATAAGGTGGACTGAATGACATGGGTAGAGACATTCTGCGCCCTCCCCCGTACCGAGTGGCCTTGATAACATCGGAAATGTTCGTGTTTGCTCGCGGACGCATGCTGAAAGAAACGTTCGTAACCTTTCTGCTTGGGCTGGGGTCACGTGATGAACTGTTACTGACATCAGAACTTTTTCCAACAGACGACACAGATTCTTGTGAGTTTGAGCTGACAGATCCTATTTTCCCGCGTGGTTTACTACCGTGACTAGCTGATCTGTTTCTGTGAGGACTAGGATCCCGTGAGTGTTTGGCACTGAACTCCATGAGGTGTTCCATTGATGGACGTCTCCTGAGATAGTATGGTTGGAAGTCATCCGGGTTATATTCTTTGTGAATTCTCTTCACTTTGTTATTTATAGATGATATGGAACTTGTGAGCTCTGTGTCTATTTTTGTCAACTCTCTCGATAGTTTGTTTATCGTATGCTGCTTCTTTTTCACCGTTTCCTTCGAGTCTGCATTTCCTTTATGAACGTTCAACATCCTGTAAACCACGATAATACGAAAATTAAGGTGTGTTTAACAGCAAACAAAAATGAACATAAAAGAGAGGAAAAACCTAACTAAATCAGGTTTAATTGCTTTCAAGATTCATATTAATAATTTTTTTCATTGTAGTGACATTATGAAAGGTCCACATATTTTATTTTTATTTGAAATTTTTAAAGAATGTCTTTCTAGCATTTTCCTTCAATTTTTGAAATTTTCAAGAAAAAAAAATAATAAGTAAAAAAAAAAAAAATAGTAATAAAAGTAATGAAATATTCAATTTACTGTACCTGACTAGCAATTAGATATTCCTTTTATTTCATTCACGGATAAACAAATTTTGAGACTAATCATGTCAATATTAGATGTCGTTTCAAAGCTTCTGACTTTCCAGTTCCGTGTCTTTAAGCTAGATGCTGTTTGCCAGGCCTATGAGGTATGTTTATATGTTTTTTTCCATGCTCATAATCAATTAAAGGTTTGTGGTTTATCGACCTTGTTTAAAAACGTACTGTGATCCTCGTGTCCGATTACATTCTGCATTGTAAGTACAACTTTAATCATTAATTAGACACAGTGTGACATAATGAATTAAACAGCTCATGTGAAAAAAATATAGCGCAATACTCCGTCCATGTATGGCGCGGAAAATTTAATTAGAGATTTCTTTTACTTGTGCAAGGCACTACAATGAAATCACATAAATAAATGTGTCAGTTATCGATGATCGAGTTTATTTTTAGTGGAATATTTTCATATTTTAGGAGCTATAAATTTGTCAAATTTCGAAATTTATGGTATTTTTATGTTTTGCCTTGTATTTTTGTTTTTCCTGTATTCAATTTTGTTGTTGGATATGATGAATAGATTCTTCAGAATATGAATTTATTCTTTTAGACTAGCAAGTTTTTCAAAAAAAAAAAAAAAGTTTGAATTTCAATGATGTTATTTTTCGTTACTTTACGTGTTTTCAATATTCGTTTGAAAGTCACCGAATTATCTGTAGTATTTTTATATTTGCATCATTGAATGTTATATCTTCATACCTTTGGTATAGCGCAGATCCATACTTTTTGACTGATTTTTTTTTTTATTTTGTTGTTTGAAAATTCCAATACTTTCTTATAATTCTTTCAGTTGCTCTTTTATTACTGTTTTTTTTAAATTAAATCTAAATTAATTTTTTTTTTTCAAATTAGGATTTTCATCAATGAGAACATAAAAATTTCAGTCCATTTCAAAAAATCATCATAAATGATAAAACTCACAGTTTTAAGATTTTTGAAATAAAAAAAAACCCAATTTAATTCAATTTTTACCTTCTCAGTTTGTTGAAATTACTAAGATCACAAATGTTTTCCTCATAGCCCATATTTGCTATACCATCAATTATTCTGACCAAATCTTCGTAGACAGTGGAACTGTATCATTGTCCAGTAGTCACTTTCGGAGCTCAATATATACCTTTTATTTTGAATAAAAATTCCTACGCTCCCATACAGGAAATTATGAATGAACCTACCAGAAGAAAATTGTTAAGAAATTTGGAAATTTGTACTCAATAAACGTTGTTTACATGTACGTGTATAGTAAAATAATTATCAATTTGTGAATTTATTCAAAAGACCGTGTCCGTTATTGAACCGAGGCAAGCATCAGATATTTAAATGGGGCTATTTCGGTTTCAGCTATCAATACCGTTTAATGATTTATTGGGCAGTTGTTATTTACTCTGAAACTTTTACCTACTATTAATATCAATATTCAAAACAATATGTTAAATAGCTTGTGTATTTTGAATTTTAAAAGTTTGTTGACGCTGTTGTAGGTTTTTTTGTCAAGTTTAATGTGTATAACATTATTCATCCCACTGATTTTCATTTGAAAATATTCATACTAGCAATGTGCAATTACATAGGTGACCAGTGGGTGTCAAATTATACGTAATCGAAAGTTTTGCATAAAAAAAAATGAGAGAGAGAATTCAAGTTCACTTTGGCCATTTTGATCAAAACTAAGCCCTAAACTGAAAATCAAATCAAATTCTGAAAAAAAAACTTTCTGATGAGAAAAGATGAATCAGACAAATAGACGCAACGTAGAAACTCTAAGGGCAACACTTCCCAAGAGTCATGTACAAGAACGGAATTTATTGTAGATGGCGCTGTTAAGTGAACGTTCTGTCTATTGATTTGTTCAAGTTTGATACAGGAAATGCTCTCTCTTCAAATTTCTCCACTATTTGAATTTCAAACGTCTACCTAGATACTAATTCATTTCAGAAGGGAGCAGGACCGGGTAGTCTGTTTGAATGTTTGTACAGATAGACGTACATATGCAGACGGACGAACGGACATGCAAGATATCTTTTAAGAGTCCCAATCGAAAAATGTTAAGGTCAGGGTGGCGACTTTTAATAAAAATGAGGTAGAAGAAAGATGGATACGTCCACATGTAGAGGAACATCTCCTCGAACTATTCAGACCAAAAAATCAAAATTTGCCCTTCTCGTGTTTTGGCTATAAACGTCCATTTTTGGCCTCTTTTATTATTTCGTCATTTTAGAGAATACCACATCATGGAATTTCAAAAAGGCATATATACCCTTATTTTTCTGGATTCTTATAGCTTGTGTATGAATTAAAGCCTATTTTGAAAAATTCTGATAAAATAAACAGTTCTAAGGAGTGTATTTTCTTATAAATACGATTTTGCTTGTCACTATGGCAACAACTCGTTATTTTTATTAATAGCTAGAAGGTCACCAGGTACACATTTTTTTTTTCTATGTATAGAGCTATGGTATTGCTTTATCCTAAAGCAGTCAAACCAATATGTACCCGAATTCGTTTTAGAGCAAAATGACAGTTTCTATAAATCGCACAATAATTTGTGCAAAAAATCAACATTTGACCCAAAAAAATAGAGATTTACTCGAAGTTCGAATTTCTTATTCTCCCATTTTTAAAGAGTATAATGAATAGTATATATTCTGATGTTTGAATCTTTAGAAGCAGAACTCATGCGAAAATGACAATTTTTTCCTATCTTCGGCGATTTTTCAGTGAAAAAAATGCATTTTTCCCAAAAATACCCATTCAGCAATGAAAATTTCAAGGAGTATTATTTTTTTTCTGAAATAATGCAACAAACTGAGCTTATACCATCTATCGTCCATGTCGGTTTCAAATATTACGTTAAATGAAAATAGAGTTATCTCTCTGTGGTCGCAACCCTAACCTTAAATACTATGTAAGAACAATTACATCAGAAAAGAAAGTTTTTGGTCATTTTCAAGAATATTTGTTTTACGTCAAGTATATGTAATATTTGACTAAGGTCGCACCAAGGACTCTGATCTACATAGTTGGTTATCATAAACCCGAGAAAAAGGATTAAAACTGTCAAAAGATTAATTTATTTGCTAACAACTGGTACATTTACAGGATCAATAAGAATAGGATCCTTTGGTTTTAGAAGACAGATGGCTTCATGGCTGAAAGAGAAGCTAGTTTGACACTGGCACAGAGATCCGTCAGCAGTTGTGTGCTTCTCTCCCTTTTTGATGATGGTCCCATCTGGAGCTCTGCAGTTAGGTCCTATAATAGATATATGAATGTATAATTGTGAGGGTTTGTATTTAACTATAGCGACGGGTGTTGCTATCAAGCAGGAGGTACTTACTCTTCCCGGTCACCTAATCTCATTTGAAGTGAGGATTCAATTTGATCCTTTGCCGAATATTTCAGCTCTTTTATTTGGTTTTGCATATTTGCTTGTTTAATTTGCCAATTGATTGTGATTTATGAATGAAATGATTTTGGATTTCTTCGTTTGACTTTCATTTTAACTCATATAAGCTTGTGCTGAACGTTTGTTTGCGATAGAATATACGAATTCATATACATGTAGTTACTCCTGTTTATTTAACTTACCATTAGGGCAGACTGGACAGCATTTGGTTGGGTCATGTATAGAGTCCACACATGGAGTGATGAAGCAGTCAGCTATGGCACAAAACGCCCGTCCAGTTGACGTACATTGGCAATGTTCACATGGACTGGGTTGAAAGCTGCCAACTTGGTACGTCTTACCATTGTGTAGACATCTAGATGTCGTGAAATGTGGCGGTGTCGTTCTGGCGTAGCATACAGCCAGTAAGACGGCAAAAATGACAAAAATACACCTCATGGTTATTGTGTTCTCAAAGATAGAAAGAGAGTGACCCAAGATAGTTCCACAATATAGTACAATGTCAAGTTCGTTATCTTCATATTATTAGAGTGTCAGTCAGAACGTGTTTATCATGAATTTCTAGAGACATCGACCATTATGCCAAAGGGTTAATATAGTATATAGTCTATGCCATGTTATTTATGAAAATTCATTTTACTGGAAAAAGATTATGTTCAACATCGTTGCAATAAAAGAATGCAACAAATTATTGAACACATGAAACTTCTACTGTTCATGTTAATGATAAGAAGGATAAAAGGTAGACAACATAACCATAGAAAATGCGTCAGAATCATCAAACACCTTTTATACAGTGGATATGACCCTAATGTCACCAGACGGACACTAGGTTTGGTACTTGACCAATCTACAGTCTTGTACCAGCGCATTCTTGAGACTTGCACTCTGACTGACTATGACGACGAAACTCCATGACGGGCCCTGTCCAAACCTCTTTAGAGAAGACAGGTCCCCGACCACATGTCCTCTCTGAATATCAGTCGGACTCCTCGGATGATATTATACATGAGCTCGTTACAGCCGGCAGAGGACGGACTGTATTACACACGCCCTCTTTTTATATCCATTTACATATTCATCTGTGTTGCTTGGGCCCCTGTGTTTTGCTGTCTTGTTTGTGTGTGGTCATCTAATAGTGAGGAAGTTATTTTGCACCACAATTATACGTTCTTCGAGACCTCTGGGTAATCGGAACAGTGGGAGGGTTGTACGCACGTAATCCAGGATAACTACACCGTCTGCTACTGGCGTGACAGATGACCGTCCTAAGTCGACACCGATTGCCCATTAGTCTCGTTGGTTTATGTGTAGTCACTTATGTTTTCTGTTTCTATGTGATTTGGCGGTCATTGTACCATTTCCGTCTCATTCTGTGCGTGTCTTCTTCGCGCTTTTGCAGTGGGTGTTTTGGGGTTTTGCTGTTGGTGCTGCAACCGAGTATTGTTGGAGATCCTCTCCTTTCTTTGATAGTGCATTTTATGGGACAGATCTCAAGCAAGACAACCTCAAACGGTCACATGTAACAAAGGAAATCAGACAAAACACCTAGGGGACAACAAAACGTGGAAGAGAAATGAGAGCAGAACACTTTTTATTCAATTGAATTAGACTAAGATAGGAAACCAAGCAGTATTTGTCAACATGTTTTGAAAGATATCCGTCTAGGTGCATTTGTAACATACGGCTAATGTTGGATATTTTTAAACATGATTCCTACCGCAAAAAAGCACAAACATAACATGTCAATGTTGAATGGTGGATGATGGATATATCTCTAGCAATTCTTAAATGTCTTCAAATTCATTAGCATCATTTAAGATCAGATAAATTTACAGCATGGACCAGATATGCACGTTTCGGGTATTTAACCCTCGTCAGTGATCCTCAATCTAAACAATGTATATGGCCAAAATCTGTGAAAATTATGTCCTAAATATACTGAAAGACGTAGCTAGATATGACTGGGAAATGATGCTACAGGACCCAGGTTTCGGAAATTTGAGAATATTTTGTAAACAGAAATTTCAAAATGCGTTTGAAGAAACGACCAACCGAAATTGATCGAACTTGGCTACATGTGCCCTCGGGGACTCTTTGTCCACCAGCAGTGACACTCACCAAGTGGTACAAATCTTAAACGTCTTCAGATTCATTAGCATCATTTAAGATCAGATAAATTTAAAGCATGGACCAGACATGCACGTTTCGGGTATTTAACCCTCGTCAGTGATTTTCAATCTAAACAATGTAATATGGCCAAAATCTGTGAAAATGATGTCCTAAATATACTGAAAGACGTAGCTAGATATGACTGGGAAATGATGCTACAGGACCCAGGTTTCGGAAATTTGAGAATGTTTTGTAAACAGAAATTTCAAAATGCGTTTGAAGAAACGACCAACCGAAATTGATCGAACTTGGCTACATGTGCCCTCGAGGACTCTTGGTCCCCGAGGACACAAAGACAATATTGCACGACCATTGCGGAAACACTCGTAAGATAGCAACATACAATGGATTTCAGACAAAATATCTACAAGAAACATCAGGGGACAACGAAACACAGAAGCATGTGACATGTCAGAGTATAGGTAGACCAATCTACACTTGGTGGTGACTTTGGACGGCAATCCGATATGTAATAGCGAAGAAAGGCGAGTCGTGTAATTGTCCCGATCATCGGTACATAACGAATAAGTTTTATGATATACAAAGAATCGTCGAATTGCTTTGCTTACTTAGGAACCTTGCTTGTGTCATAATTCGTTGCGGTTATATTGTAAGCTTAAGCTTAACGTTATGTCCTCTATTTTGATGGTTTGCACATATACACACTATATCATGTAACCATCTCCATTGTCAAATATAATTATAATATAAATGAACAGCAAGAGTTTATGAGTCCTGTATGGTTCAAATTCATCCTCTGTCGAAAAGTTTAGACGCATTTTTAATAAGAAAGACAACGAATCGCAACGAAAACCAATAAACATGTGTAGTTTGACCATATCAACCATTATCAGATTCTTTTATCAGGATAGTCCTTCTACAAACTAACATATAGGACAGTGTCAACTATGTTGTAAATGAGGTTTAGTACAGGATATGTGCCGAGGAACTCCTCTTCAATATACAAAGTCTTAATCTCTGCATGTCAGATATCCTATCATACTGCATTATCTGAGAATTAGAAAATATAGAATGGCAAAGGTAAGCATTTTTATATCAATTACCATATTTTGAATGTAGAAGAAATCAAGTACATTCAACATTGTATTTCTACCTGAAACAAAATACTCGCGCTTAATTTGATTGAATTCGACATATGAAAAAATATATATCTGATTGTAGTATGAAGAGTTTTGGTTGGAGGGAATCATACCTGCAGTATTTACACCGTTCGATCAACATGGGTGAGGAACTAAACATACTATTGTTCTTTACTAGTGACGAGGATTAAGTTCCCGAAATGTGAATGTCTGGCCCATGCTGTAAATTTATCTGTTCTTACATGATGCTATTCAATTTGAAGACGTTTAACATTCCAACATGTGTTTGGTTATGATTGTTATGTAATGGTTTTCAACCACATTGTGAAATTAGGAAATAACACTTTGCAATCTCGAAATTTTGTAAATGTAACTGTAAATATAACTTTATTTGGATTACTAGAAATATACTTTTAAATAATATTATATTGCTGATGAGTGGAGTATAATATATACTTTCATGAATATTCTTGAAAGAGTAATAAATAGCTCAATGATGTCTAAACTTAATGTTTTGAATTGAAATTTAGGGAGCTGGAGTTGTCAATGATAGATCCCTACTGTACATACCTCCTTAACAACGACATAAAGGCGATATATGGTAAAGGCATACAAATGAAATTATTACTTGTGATGAAAAATCGAATAGAAATTATAATTTTATGATATGAAAGATTTGAATTGCAGAAAAATGGTAAAAATATATCACCTATACAAGTACATGTAACTGATATATCAAAATTGAAAAAAAAAAATCCAGTATTAGAAACCGAAACAGAAGACTTCTTCAAAATATCCATGCTATATGATGATCTACATGAATTCAATCTAAGCAAAAAGAAGACAGTTATGATATTTCTTTTTCAAGTTAACGGGACTACAAGTGAGGGGAAATCATTGACATTAAATGAAAGAAAAGACATCGTTGAAAAATGGATAGCAGTTTCCAGAGGAAGGTGAGCAAAGTTTTACAACTTTCACAAAATTAATTCTACCTTTAGAAAAGCATGATACCGAATTACTAATTTTTATGAAAGTTTGATAGAACAGTTTGTAGTTCCATACATATAGAACATATTACTTTTATACTATATACACGCCATGTATGAAGTTATTATCATACAATGTATGTGGTTGCTATCCAAAATCATTCCAAAATTAAAATAGAGTTATGTTCTTTTTCACATTTTACATTCTACTAATACTCAAAGCATGTTGCTGAAAAAATGTTTTAGTCCAATGTTCTCTAAATTAAGCCGACCCGGAGAGTAAAGCTGTTCAACTTCAAAAGGAGAATCCTAAATGATATCTTCTTCCGAGAAACATTTTGCTATTTAGCATACTTTTATCCTTCTATTGATCATTTAAGACTGAAGATTGTCGTTCATGTTGGAGCCATGAATCTAAAGGAAAGCAAGGAATTGGTAAGAAAATTAAATTCCTCGTTTGAATTTCAACCTCCAATTTTATCATATCATATTGTTTATATTTAAGTGTATCGAGAGTTTTTTTTTTGTTTCCCTGGCTATCTTTCTCTCTTTTCTATCAACATGTTCATTGGAATGAAATGGATTAATGTAGTTGTTTTTTTTTCAATGAAATTTCATTTTCAATGTTCGAGAACTAGATCTGCAAATCTAGAGACTGAACTCATCGACAAAATCTGATAATATAGATAATTTGGGAACATAATATTAAAACATTTAAAAAAGTCTTTGTTTTCCTATGATACAGACAAGTCATGCAGCCAAAACCGGAGCCGATGCTATAGCAACGTTACCAACACTCTTCTTTAAACCTCAGAATTTAGGTATGGTATGGTCGAAATAATCCTAGACCAGCTAGTCTTTACAAAAAATAAAAAGGTAAAAGATATTCAAAGGAAGGAAAGAAATTAAACAAATATCAATTATCAACAAGGTAAATCTTAATTATGAAATGAGTGTTAGAAGTATGACGATATAAAAATATAATAATTACAGATGCCTTGATATCTTACTGTAAGTCCATAGCGAGTTTGGCTCCAGACTTACCGTTTTACTATTATCACCTTCCCGTTATGACAGGAGTAGAATGTAAGTATGTATATAAGTAAATTTTTCTTTTACGATTAATCATTATTACTACTATAACACTGGAAGAATATTCTTTCCCTTTATAATATTTTCTGCAAAAATCAATTTTGAGATGAAGATTATTATTCTAAACAGTCTGTTTTAGAGGCATTTCAACATAGAGACATCTTATGTCTTACCACATTTTCTGTCTGTAATTTTCGATAAGAGAAGATTTTCTTTTGTAATCCGGATATTCACACAATACCCTTTATGTCAAGCCGGCTTGGTTTCATTGTTAAATTAATATTCTTCCAGTCTTTCAAAGTACCAGAGTGATTTTAGGTACTGTCGAGTTTGTATGTGCATATCCCTCCCGTTTTCTTTTATATAAGCACTACACAATGGTTTATATTGAAACCACTGGTATTTTTGCGAATATCTCATGGAAGAATGTACATCGGTTTTTGGTCCATTTCGTTCTAGACATATGCGTCGTCTTTTCTCAATTAAGTTGCAATTTTAGAAATAAGTATTTGAGATTCATTCAGATATGAAAAGTTAAATGAACAATATTTTTTTGGAAAAGTGAACATGGAGGACTTCATGAAAGAAGCGAAGAAGGAAATACCGAATCTGGTAGGAATAAAGTTCTCCTCCAAGGATCTGGTAGATATGATTGGTGTACGGTATGCGGGGAAATTTAACATCGTTTATGGATGTGACGAGGTACATCTGTCAGATTATTCTGTAAAAGTTTTAAAATTAAAGCTGTAGGTATTTAAATACGGAAAATGATTTGATATTTACATGTATCCGTAATTATTTTCGTAATAATTCTGGAAGAAAATACATAAATTATGTATCGATTTACTCTGGTTTCATCAACTTGTTGACGAACTGTATTTGTTTATATTTTGAGGAAACAAGTTAAAACATAATCGCAATAAAACAATTTGCATGACAATTGAAAACATAATTAAAACAATGAAAACACTTTTCGCAAATAAGATGTTTTCCAAGGTTATTTTCACTCATGTGCATTAAGTTTTTGTCTTCTTATGTTTGAAAACAAATTAACGAAATCAAAACACAACTTGTTTTCCAATGCATTTAAGATTGGCATATGTGCATACATATGTTGTATATTGCAGCAACTACTGGGAGGTCTTACAATGGGAGCACAAGGGGCTGTAGGAAGTCTACATAACTTTATGCCAGCTGTTTACCAAAGGATGATTGGTGATATTGAAAAGGGTGACCTTGAGAGTGCTAGGAAAGAGCAAATTAAAGGACAGCAACTGTGTAGACTCATGTACAGATATGGTAAGTTAAAAAATGTAGGCTCTTAGAAAATATGAAAGTTTAAACGTGTAGTTGTGTGTTTTTCTCCTGTTGTTTTTTAAAGTTATATTTGTTTATGTCCATTGTTTGTTAAATTCCTGCGAGTTTCTCAATGCAAGTTGGTCTTGCTGGGTATCTTTTTATTTTCTTTTTCATAATAAAATGAGTATCAAAGAACATAAAACGTAGTGGGTTATAATTTTATTAATCCTGTCTTATTTGTTCACTTTTCGATGAATTAATTTATCATATTTTCAATTTCTATTTTAGTAAATTATTATCTATATATTTTAGAATGCTATACTAGAAGAAGTCAAGATCTATTCAACTTATATTATATATATATGAAAAAAAAACGCCAACTAGTTATCTTTTCTTCAAAGGAAACCTCCTTGGAGGAAACGTAGCAGCTTTAAAGAGTTTTATGCCATTGGTCGGCCTTGACCTTGGACCTCCACGGGAACCAATGCGACCACTGACAGAAACTGAAAGAAAACAGTTCACGAAAGAAATGAATGATCTCGGCTTTTACGACTGGAAACCAGCAAAACTTTAACTTTTGTATTTTTGGCCTTTCATTATATGAAGAAAAAAGAAAGAAAACAAAGAAATATTTATTTTTCTTTGTGTACCTAATAACTTCTTGATATAAATATTTTCTTATTCTTGGGTTTACTTTTTGTTCACTTGAAAGAGATTATGAAGACTCATTCCAGTGTAGAGTTTGTCCAAACCTTGTCAAAAAAAAAAAAAAAAACAAAAAAGCATGGGCTGGACGACATAAAAGGGTGGATTGTGGGCATGTTATGCACATAAACACTGAATTTGCTATTTATACAGCGGATGGTCGTCCAAAAAAAAAAAACAAACAAACAAACAAAAAACGGCACAAAGTGCACATTGGTTTCCTACTTTTTATGTATTATGTATATTCTTGCTCGTCCTATTTCGTATTTTGGTTCTGCTGTGTGGGTGTTCTTTTTTTTTCTTCATTGTCTCCGTTTGTATTGTTTGTTGTAAAATGTTATGGCTTTTATTTACAACACGTGTGTGTGTAATTCGATAATTCTGGATAAACACTACAGGGACAGTATTTGCAATTTGTTTTTACTGCTTTCGTATAGGAAGACATCCAAACAAAGGAGATCCAATTAAAATATATCGAAATGTTTTATTTTAATTCTGCCCGTAGTATTACACATTAAATGGTTCCTTTCTATACATTTTTACATTTGAAATGAAAAATATGGTAAACTTCATATCCCTATCAAAAAGTACAAAATCGTTAATCGAAAATCATCTAACCAAGGGCATACAAAACCAGGATAAAACAAGAACTAAGGCACAGGAACAGAAATTAAGAAAATTACCATATGAAGAGAACTGAGCTACCTGATAAGGAGTGAGATCAGGTGCCCAGGAAGAGTGAGCATCTCCTGCTTGCATACAAATGAGTTAAAGAAGATCCTGATAATAATCTCAACAGCACTCACAACAGAGTACCAAACTAAGCTTCGATGGACCCCTAGCAAGCCAGCGGTGGGATCAGATGCCCGGGAGGAGTAAGCATCCCTTGTTGGCTAGCCGCACCCGCCCGTTGGCTAGCCGCACCCGCACAACACCAGCCACTTCAATTCGGTAGAAAGGTCACAATCGGTAACTCTCACAAAGGAAGACAAACGTATAAATTATCAATATGTCATGGCATAAATGGTCTACGTCAGAATATCATTTATGCCATTGGACAAGGGGACGTCATAGTGTGCTACCATTTCCCCATAAAGACTATAGAACTTCCTCAGTGACGATGTTAGTCGGTCACATATGTATCCTGGACTGAGAAGCTTAACTGAAAGCCGTCTAGCCCTTAGAACAAAATCTGTGTACTTGGGGATTGCCCGAGCATAACGTATTAATTGAGAAATGACAACGCCATATGCTGATGACGACGGGATGTTGCTACTCAGAAAAGGAAAATTTTTTATATTGAAATAGAATTCACATTTGTCATCGAGTGAGGTATTCATATTACCTCGGGCGTCAAAAGACAATATGATATCCAAATAGGACGCTGAATTATTTGTCTATGTCGTTTTTTAACTTCAATGAGTTAAAGAAGATCCTGACGACAATCCCAACAGCACTCACAATAGAGCGCAAAATTAAACATGGACGGACCCCTAGCAAGCTAGAGGTGGGACCAGGTGCCCGGGAGGAGTAAGCATCCCCTGTTGGCTAGCCGCACCCACCGTTCAAGTTCAACGGGATAGATTGCGCCAAGATAATTTCCAAATTTTGAATTATTGATGGACAGAAGATCATCAATATATCTGTACATGAAGTTGAAGTTAAGAGCTAACTGTTCTTTGTCCTCAGAAACCAAGGATTGAATAAATTCAGCTTCGTATGAGTATAAAAATATGTCAGCAAGGAGCGGGCACAATTGGTTCCCATTGGAATGCCAACAACCTGTTGGTAGACCTTACCTCAAATTACCACAAATGTTTTGAACGTTTGGATACAATGGAATCCTCTGGAAAGTAATCTCGTTCTTAGTTTAACTAGAAAATAAACCCTTTCCCTTCCCGAGTGTTATTGTAGTATCAGAATTGATACGAGCAGAAAAATCCAAGCTGTAACAAATAACCAAAATTTAAAAAAAGTCCTTGTATCTCGTTCTCAATTTAGTAAGTTCAAAGCATCTTATCGTCTGACTTCGGAAAATTGTTTATTCTAGGGTTCGCATCTGTTCCAATGGAAATTCTAATGATTTGCCTTACCTTCTCGACTTTGACACTGCATTACTGATGGGTACCTTTCCGATGTTTATATTACTCTGAAATGTTTTCACTTGGTGTAGGTCTGCTTTGGTCTAGTAATAAATAAGTACGGAGACATGACAGTTCTTATTGTATTTATATCTTTTCTTCTTAAGGTAGAGTATGCCGTAATCAAATTATCCAAGATGCGTTGGAATTGTTTCTGTATACTAAAACATTTTTGAAACGACAAGTAAAAGTTATTTGTGTACATGTCGTGCATGGATCCTAAGGGCAAATGGCACTTAGTTCTTGTAAATGTATTTTGTCTTTAATAAGAAGATCCATGAAATTAACGTTATGTACCATTACAATCACCGGGACAAATTATATAACGTGATCCCCACAGGGTAAAGGACTATATACAAACATTAACCTTGTTATGAAGGATATTTGAAGATCCAATATAATGCGTTTGCGTTAAAATCGTTCTAAAAACATACAAAAGTCATATTTCAACCTTAAATCACCGACTGGTTTTAATAGTAAACACAGTCACGATTCTGGATGGTTTCAAAGTCTGCTATGGCAGAATTAAAAGCATAGTAGCTTATCTAAGAAATTATAAGAGTTCTTGTAGCAGGGCATTCTTAACACGCCAGGATTGTTCCTTAGTGTGAAAGTAAGAATATCATGTATATAATTTGTTTGACAAAATAGACAAGACGAATGAAAAGACGAAAATCGTTTTACATTTGACATAGAGCAAAAGTATTCAGCTGCTTCTTTCTTCTATTAGGTTGTAGTTTGTTGATTGCCAAGCGAGTATCATCCTTAAAGTACTAGTCTATCTTTTAAAAAGTTTCTAAATAACAGCGGACGAGCGAGTAACACCTTTTCAGATGACTATCTACAGAACATTATCATTGTCTGTATGGGATATTGTGAGCTTCTCGTCTGGAACTGGTATAAGAATATTCACAAAATAATAAAGAATAAAACATGACGTCCATATATGTTTTTTTTTTAATCTTTTCTATTTTATGCACACTTATTTTTATGGGATCTTAATCAATTGTCAAATAATAAGAGCATTTATAAAACATAAACATGTTTTACCAGAAAAGTTATATAACACTGCTACATTGGTACTGTTATGATGATTAAATATCCGAAACTTGCCAGTCTAGTTTACCGGATTTTACGCTATGTTTTGGTCAAGAAAACTGCTCTACGACAGCAGAGTTTCAACACTTCTTTTTCTGTATTCATTTGACTTAAAAGGGGTTCAGGAGCAGAAATACAGGCACGATATATCTAGATTTAAGTAACCATCAAGTATTTCAAAACAAATTTCTATTGTTGGAAGAAAGGAAGGGGTCTACGTACAATAACACTCGGTTGTAGCACCCAAAGCAAAAGTCTAAAACACACAATGCAAAAACACAGAGCAGACACCCACAGAGAGACGCAAAAGGGACACGGAACACCAATTCACACCATTGAAACATGAAACACAAAAGACCACACATAAACCAACGAGACCAACTCACACCATAGAAACATGAACACAAAAGACCACACATAACGAGAGAATGGACAACCGATGCCGACTAAGGACGGTCATCTGCCATGCAAGTAGAAGACGGTGTTGTTATCCGGATTACGTGCACACAACCCTCCCTATTTTCCGATTAACCAGAGGTCTCGAAAAACGCATAATTGTGGTGTAAAATAACCTCCTCACTGTAAGATGAACATACAAACAGCATGACGCAGGGGCCCAAGAAACACACAGAGGATTTTGTAAATGGAAGTACAACATCCCTGAACCGTTTATTCTATGATATCTTTCATCATAAGATGTTTATATACCGAACCTCTTTTATATCAAGGAAACAGGCAAGCTTAGCTCGAAAATCAATGCATAATTTTGACATAACTATTCTAGCATTAGTACACGTCAAATGCGAAATTTCTTTGACTTGGTAAACAAAACAATAGAAAAATTAGGTAAAAGTCGATTCAAACTGTAAAAGCTAGACAAAAGAATATAAGGCTAGAATATAAGAAGCCTAACCAATACCGGTGTACCTTAACCAATCTATATTGAGTTGAATGAATCGGCCTTGGATTTCCATAGAAACATTGTTCAGCCGCAAAATTAGAGGACAACATAACCAAGTCTCGAAATCTGCGATTACCCAAAAGCACTCAAAAAGAAGAACACGGTGAAAATTACTGAAATTACTGAGTAATTGGTTAATATGGCATCGTGACAAATGTTATGAATTAGCCTAAAACAAATGGTAACCAAAGATGACTGTATCTTTTACTCCATCCCTTTCCCCGTAAAAGGGAGTATGCAGTGAATGAAATTCAAACACAAACCCGAAAATCGGAATCTAAATTATCACAACCAATAGGCTAACAAAGGATCCCGGACCTTAAGCCCCCTATTTTTATCATTCATAAATCAAAGAATTCAATGTCATTTGTATGACTTTTTACATATGATGAAAAATTGACCATTTGTGTATTAAATAACTATTAGAGTTCGCTTGTATTCAAAGATGTTACTTTGTGTGATGTCTGTTTTGTGACAGGGGTATTTGGCAAATCTGGATGAATCACCATCGATGCCGGCCTTGAATATTGTTTTCTCAATACATATGCATGAGAGGGATCGAACAAATGGTCACATGATCACATATTTTGTGAACACGACCAATCAGGTAAAAATCAATATATACTAATGAATCGATACTGTCGGTTGCGTGATATTAGAGGTGTGGCTTTATGTTAATCTGTTTACTTTTGATGCTACTTTTTCTTGGTTTTCTCTGATTTGAACATGAAGGCAAATTAGAATGGCTAATTCCGTCTTAGGGAGAATTTGTCAAATAAGTATATTTGAAGAAGTTTACATTTATACCACTTGGTGAGTGTCACTGCTGGTGGACCAGGAGTCCCCGAGGGCACATGTAGCCAAGTTCGATCAATTTTGGTTGATCGTTTCTTCAACGCAATCTAAATTTCTGTTATCAAAATTTCTTGAAATTTCTAAAAGTGGGTCCTGTAGCATCATATCCCACCCATCCTGCTACGTCTTTCGGTACCCTTTTTCGACATAGTAACTTTCATACTTTTTGGCATATTACATTGTTTAGATTTAGGATTAAGGATCACTGATGAGGGTTAAGTACCCGAAACGTGCATGTCTGGTCCACGTTGCCAATTTATCTGTTCTTAAATGATGCTATTCAATTTGAAGACGTTTACATAAGCCTGCCATTTTCCTGAAGTAGCCATTCTAACATGCGTCCATGCCTAATTTTGAAAAATATCTATCAGACTACCTGGATTTTTTGTGCATAGTTCAACCAAAGCGGGCGAAGGGTGGGAAGATTTTAGCTGACTTTGCCAGCGTTTCGGACAATGTCTTAACAGAAAGGGGTGAAAAACTTGTTGTTTATACATAGTTCAAACAATTTATAAGGTCAGTTCAATAAATCGTGAATTTTTTGAAAACAATCTTTTATAACCTTTCCTTAAGGTCCGGGATCTTTCTTGAATTCTTGAAAAATATATAAAACAGAACTTTCGAACGAGAAAAGAAAAAGTAGACAAACATATACGAATACAAAAAAAAGACCCCCCCCCAAAAAAAGACAAAAAAAAAAAAAACAAAACAAAACAAAACAAAACAAAAACAAAACAAAACACACAACACCGTATACAATAAGGACAACAATATCTAATGAACGAAGTCCGGAGCAAGAACAGAATTCATTGTAGTTGTCACTGTTAAAACACGCGCTGTATAAATCAGTTAGGTTAAAACATATTCAAATATCACATCGATAATTGTCAATATTGAAATATATGTTCTATTATAAAATTCCAGCGTACTATATCTGTATTCTCCATACATAATGAAAGCAAGAGTATCCAACCAAGTAGCTTCAAGCTTATCTTAATTTGTCTCGCTGTATATGATTTGACATGAGTATTATCTTGTGACCGAGGTAAGAGAAGGATTCAAGTCTCTGTGGTGTGAAAGGACGTATTATCTGCAAAGGTAATTCAGGTTTCATGTAAAATTATCAGCATAGTTTGTCATAAGACCTGTTTGAAATGGCAAAGGTAAGTGTTGCACTATGGTATAACGGTATTTACATAAAATCAAACTTCAAGTTGCCTGAAAAGAAAGAAATCGCCCGAATGGCATTATTTCGTTGCATTGTCTTCAAGGTTATGAGTAAACTTTACAGAAAAAAAATTTCTGGAAAACTTGTTTGATTGCAGTATGAAAAGTTCTGGTTGGAGGTGATCATTCCTGCTGTTTTTACACCATTTGACCAAAACAGGTAAATTATACGTACATCAAGACTGTCAGAACATATGAAGGTGAACGGTGATATATTGGTGTAAATCAAAAGAAATTAGTGCGATTCAAATTATCTTTAAAAAGAAATTAAAGTAAAGTACATGTATGATAATAATGGAATAATGTGAGGAATATATATTAATAAAGTAATGAAATAACTTAATGATGATGAAGAAAAAATACCAGGAAAATACTTCTTTATGAAAGGGATATTGGTTTACGGAATAAATCAAATACATTTCAGGGAGTTGGATCTGGATAAGATAGAACCGTACTGTGAATTCCTTCTGAACAATGACATAAAGGCAATATACGGTAAAACTAATATTACATAATAAGCCGTTTGACCTACTTATCTTGTCAAACAAAGGTCAATCTTCATATTTGCTCCATACATTTATTGTAGATGACCGTAGATGATTCAATTTAATACCCAACTGTCTAGGAAAACATATTTGATCTATTCTGTTTGCTTTTCTGTCCAAAGCCATAATGAAGGAAAATATTATTTCCATACTTATTGTAAATAGATTAAGTTAATTTATTTAAATGTTTTTTGATTTTGATGACTTTTTATTGTAAAATGAAGTAAATGGGGGTACTGGTGAAGGACCGTCACTGACATTAAAAGAGAGGAAGGATATTGTAGAGAAATGGATTGAGGTGTCCAAAGGAAGGTAAGAACTCTCCTCATTAAAACAAAGTAATATAATCTTGTATTGATTATAAGCAGACTTTTGAAGTAAAGGAAGCATTTTTCATCTCTTTGATTAAATTAAGTTTAAGTTTATTTTTAAAGTTTTTTTTCTTTCTGTTATGTATCGTTGTTCTGGAGCGACTTGAACCCTTCTTTAACCATGAAAACACAAAAAAATGAAAATCATTAAATCTGTATGTGTACTTATTTTAGCGGAGTTAGCGCTATAAAGACTGCGCTAATTCAAGACTACGCTAAATAATTGAACTTTAATAGATTAATGTTGAAAATAAGTCAAGTGTGCTAATTCATGATAACGCTAATATATCAATTTGTCCTATTTTACCCTGTTTTCGCTAAAATTTGGTTGCGCTAAAATAAGTACTCATGCAGTAGTTAGCATCTAGAACTGTAGCATTTTCATATACTTTGTCGTGGAATTACTCAAAATTCAATGAATCAAATGTTTATTTTTTTTTCTAATTTAAATTTTTAATAATTTGTTCTGTTAATCATGGAACTTAATCAAGATTTTGCCAATACTAAAAAGTAACATACTATGGTATGCTTATTTTTTTTTTTGTTACAGTGAACAAAATGATGTTCACAATGTGAAATGACCCCAGTTTCTTGTAAATTTTAGACTGAAGATTGTTGTGCATATAGGTGGAACAACCCCTAAGGAAAGTAAGGAGCTGGTAAGATGATAAAATAACTTTATCATTTTCAGTGAATGTTTGTTAAAAAGCTAGATGAGTACTAACGTGAGTACCAATTTTCGTTACTTTAAATCTTCTTGTACAGACAATTCAAGCTGCGAAGGCTGGGGCCGATGCTATTGCAACGTTACCAACACTTTTCTTCAAGCCACAGAATATAGGTATGTACGACCGCGATTTATAAGATAAGATGTTAACGTGCAGATACCAATGATTAATAAGCACTTTAGCCTCTGCAGTTTTGCTTATATGCATTTCAAATGAAAATATTAAAGACGTTGAAAGAAATAAAATACCTTCTCTAATCATTTGCATATGCATATAGACTTTTTGCTCCTTAAGTAAGGTATATTATAATTATAGAATCCTTGATCTCCTACTGCAAGTCCTTAGCGAGTTTGGCTCCAGATCTACCTTTCTACTACTACCATATACCCATCCTTACAGCAGTAGAATGTGAGGCTATTTTTATGCTTAATTTGTTTTTAGATTTGTATTGAAAAAAAACATGTAACAAGGCATACATGTATAATAGAAATAAGCCATTTTGAAAGAGTGGCCAGTGACATTCAAAAATAATCCATTGTTATCTAACCATACAACAATAATGCTGTATATGTCTGTCCTCAAAAAGAAAGGACTGAAATGCTTAAAGAATTTAAAAGTCATCTGTTCAATAAATCATAACTCTGTTTTTCAGAACGTTGCCCATTCTTGAAAAGGCAAAATGTAATTAACCAAAATTTATCCTGAACAATGCATGATGCTCACGAAGGTCTCTTCATGCATTGTTGTTAGTAATGACAAATATGGACAAGAACCATATCCAAATATAGAGAAAAAAGGGCATACAAAATCATGATAAAACAGGAACCAAAGCAAACAGAAAAGGTTCCATTATATAAACAAAAGCGAACTCCCAATAAGGGAGTGAAAGCTGGTGCCCAGGAAGAGTCAGCATCCTCTGCTTGAATGCAACATCCGTCGCTTCAATTCGCCAAATATGTCACATCCGGTCACTTCCACTAAAGAAGGTACAAGTATGCTCAGTGGTTGTTCTGTAGTTCAACTGGTCTAAAAGAAAGGAGGGGATCTCCAACAACACTCGGTTGCAGCACCAACACCCAAAACACCCACTGCAAAAACACAAAGCAGACATGCACAGAATGAGACGGAAATGGTACAATGAACGCCAATCACATAGAAACATCAAAGATAAATGACTACACATAAACCAACAACACCAATGGGCAAACTCTGCCAGGAGTCAATTTGAGGCAAAAATACAGATAGAGTCTTAATGCGTTTTCCTGTTACTATTTGATCATATGAAGCATAGTAACAAATCATTTGAAATGAAAATAACTTAATTGAGATATTTACATTCAAGATTATATTGATCCTCTTACTCATCAAAATTCAAGATAGTTCATTCTATTAATATTTATAGAAATTGTTTTATTATGATTTTGAAAAGTAATATAAGTTTGAGACTGTATCCAACGTCAGAAAATTTCAATTGTGTGAAAAACATTAAAAACCGAAATATTTTATAGTGAACATGGAGGACTTTATGAAGGAAGCAAAGAAGGAGATACCTAATCTAGTAGGAATAAAGTTCTCTTCCAAAGATCTTATTGATATGATTGGTGTGAGGTATGCCGGGAAATTCAACATACTCTATGGATATGATCAGGTGAATTTTATTGTTTAATGTTCTCTTGTTTTCACAACATAGCGGAAATGAAACATACAGAATTGTGTTTCCTGCAAATTGAATACTAGTGCTGATAACAAACGACAAGATTAAGGTTTGCTTTTGTCTTTCTATAACAAAAAGTCAGATATGTTTTTGTTCAGCTTTCAGAGAGTAGCATTCTTGACAAAAAGACACTTTATATTCAGTACACCAGACCTGCATGTATCGGATGATGAATCCTCGTCAGTGTTTTACTTGAAGCCAAAAATATTCAGAAAAGCGAAAATACTTTGATGTCCTATGTACAGCAAATGGCGTGACATAGACAAAGAAATTCAATAGTTTGAACCCACATTTCTTTCAATGACAAAGACAAAAGTTTATTCTCATTAAGTGTATATACATTGCTGAGAAATTTCAATACAGTATAAGGATAAAGAATAGGTCGATTCTATAAGCATGTTCTTAATAAGCAATTGTAGAATATCATTATTTTTCTTTTAACTTAAAATGATTTTATTAATAAGCAGTAGAGTTTTCACATGTTATGTGACATTAATAATTTCAGCAACTAATGGGAGGCCTCATTATGGGAGCACATGGGTCTATAGGTACTCTACATAATTTTATGCCAGGAGTGTATCATAGATTGATTGGACATTTTGAAAAAGGTGACAATGAAAGTGCAAGGAATGAGCAAATCAAAGGACAACAACTCTGTAGACTCGTGGAAAAATACGGTAGGCACAAGCAAAATTATGCGTTTTAGGACCTACTATTTTTAATGCAATTTTTTAGCCTATTATTTCTAATCATAGGGCTGTATTGTATAAATCAATTTTGCATTTATGGCTTCCCTTCTTCATTTTCGAAAAGAAAAGAAAACAAGTTGCAATGAACTACTACATTTAACAATCTTTTTACATATTCACTATCTATTAATCTATTAAGCATTACATTTACTTATAATGGATATTAGAAATATCAAATTTCGTGTGTTAAAGATTGTTCTTCATTAAACCATGAATATTTGTTTCTGGTAGATATTTCTCTTTTACAGGAAAAATACTGGGCGGAAACTTAGCAGCTTTTAAGATTTTCATGCCATTGGTCGGCCTTGACCTTGGACCGTGCCGTGAACCAATGCGAACACTGACAGAAAGCGAAAGTAAAGAGTTCGTCAAAGACATAAACAATCTTTGTTTTTTAGAGTGGAAACCAGCAAAATTCTAACGTTTTCAACTGTTCATGTACATTCTATCAAACTGAAATATAATTCGTCGTACTTCATCAATCTTATTTATCTCTTGATTTTACAGACGATCTTGGTGGTATAATGGTATCTTCTTTTAGCTACATAGCTCCCATTTGTTTGTTCTTTCCTTGATAAGCAGCCTGCTTTGTACTGCATACCAAATTTCTATCTTAAACATTAAGCCTTTTTCAATTTACTGTAGAAACTCTCTATTTATATCTAATATAAATCATGTCTCGTGACACAATCTATTACTGTAAATTATGTTCATACTTCTAGAAACTGCAGTAATATAGCACTTAGCTTAGTAATCAAATTCTTCAAAACGAAAACAACCATAAAATCAACGTTATGTTGCATTAAAAGCCTTAAAGTGTATTATATATTACGTAATTTTCATGGGAAAGAACGACCTTTAACCAGCAATTTCTCTGGTTACCTAATGATAATGCAAATATTAATTGCAGCTGAAACTAAAATTACCAATAAAGATCCACATGTTCAAATAATGTCTAATTGCACAAAAACTTTAAAATATCTATCACATTTCTCGATTGTGTGCATACATGCAAGTACCTTCTTCAAAAGCATAACTTCTCTCTCATCATCTTCATGAGACCACCAAAAGAGATGACTAAAATGCTTCAAAAACTTAAAAGTCTTCTTTTCAATAAATCATAACTCTGTTTTTCATAACGTTGCCCATTCTTGAAAAGACAAAATATAATAAACCAAATATGCAAAGAATGAAGTAGTGTCCTCCGCAGGGAAGTTTAATATAATAAATAACAATGAACACTTTACTTTGCGCTTTACGCATTGTTGATTGTTATGTATGTGTGACGTCATACCTTGTTCATTTTACGCTGGGCTTTGTTTACCAGCAGTTATGGATATTACGTAGAATTCTTTTGTATTCGTGCTTTTCCACTTGATAAAAGCCGAGTGGCCGAAAATTTGTGGATATAGAGTGTTCATTGTCAAATATGCAAAACTTGAAAATGTTTCCCAAATAATTCAAACCAAATTACATGATGCTCACGGTCTCCTCACGCACTGTTGCTAGAAATGACAAATATGGACAAGAACCATATCCCAATATAGAAAACAGAATGGAAAATTCGAAAATCATTTACCAAAGGGCTGACAAAATCATGATAAAACAGGAACCAAAGCAAACAAACAAAAAATTCCTCCAGATGAACAGAAGCGAACTCTCAAAAAGGGATTGAGACCAGCTGACCAGGAAGAGTCAGCATCCCCTGCTTGCATGCAACTACCACCTTCGCTTCAATTCGACAAACATGTCGCATCCAGTTACTCCCACTAAAGAAGATACAAATATGTTCTGTGGTTGGATGGTTCTAATGATCTAAGGCAGAATATCATTGGATAATGGGTCGTCATAGTGTATGAAGTGTCCCCCTTATCGACCGCAGAACTTCTCAGTGACGATATTAGTCGGTCACAAACGTATCCCTGGCTGAGAAGCTCATCCGCGAGACGCCTAGCCGTCAGAACAAAATCTGTACTTGCTTTGGCTTAACGTTTCAAATGAGATATATACACGCCATATGCAGCCGATGATAGGATATGCTACTAAGAAAAGGAAAGTTGTGATGCAAAAAATGAAGTCGCCATGTTTGTCATAGAGTGAGATGTTCATGTGATCATCAGTGTTGTAGGCCAGCATTCTGTCCACATAGAATGCTTAATTATTTGTCTCTGTGGTTCCTTTGACTTCAAGATCCGAAGGATATACTCTACTGAGGTAATCCGCGAAGGTATTGAATGCAAATTCTGCTGGACTACCCTGTACTGACCACGACAGTATACACACATGGTGGTATACAAACGCCGGTTGCTAAAAACAAAGACCTTCAAACAAAACAACTTTAACAAACATAAAAGAACAGCGAGAGACAAAGCAAAACCATAAAGGCAAACAGGCAAACAATAAAAACCCATATCGGCTCGTCAGACAAACAATAAAACCAATATCCGCCCGTCAGACAAACAATAAAACCAATGTCGGCCCGTCCGACAAACAATAAAACCAATATCGGCCCGTCAGACAAACAATAAAACCAAAATCGGCCCGTCAGACAAACAATAAAACCAATGTCGGCCCGTCAGACAAACAATAAAACCAATATCCGCCCGTCAGACAAACAATAAAACCTAAATCGGCCCGTCAGACAAACAATAAAACCAATATCGGCCCGTCAGACAAACAATAAAACCAAAATCGGCCCGTCAGACAAACAATAAAACCAATGTCGGCCCGTCAGACAAACAATAAAACCAATATCGGCCCGTCAGACAAACAATAAAACCAAAATCGGCCCGTCAGACAAACAATAAAACCAATATCGGCCCGTCAGACAAACAATTAAACCAATGTCGGCCCGTCAGACAAACAATAAAACCAATATCGGCCCGTCAGACAAACAATAAAACCAATGTCGGCCCGTCAGACAAACAATAAACCAATGTCGGCCCGTCAGACAAACAATAAAACCAATATCGGCCCGTCAGATAAACAATAAAACCAATGTCGGCCCGTCAGACAAACAATAAAACCAATATCGGCCCGTCAGACAAACAATAAAACCAATATCGGCCCGTCAGACAAACAATAAAACCAATATCGGCCCGTCAGACAAACAATAAAACCAATATCGGCCCGTCAGACAAACAATAAAACCAATATCGGCCCGTCAGGCAAACAATCAAGGCAAACACACAACAAAATGAAGCACGGATGTTAATTCAATGACTTCTGAGTAACGCATGTACGTGAAATGCAGTCCTATTCACATACATTTGAATATATTTGGACCGAATTTCTGGCCCATATATTTCTTGCCCATATATTTTATATATAATTGTTGAATCGCTAATTTCTTAGTATGAAATTATAGACAAAATTTCAAGATATGAAATAAATTTCGAGTCAGACTACCTAAAATGACAAACACCATCAGACAAAACAACTTCAAACACAACAGAGGACAACAAGGCACACAACAACACCTACATTGAACGCTTCCACAGACACAAGCACTAAAATACACAAGTTATCATCCCATTTACCTTTATCCAATGCAACCCCCGCCAACAATGTACATGACAGCTAGGTACATGTAAAATCCATCACTTATTCCTTTCCTCTGTAAGAATTGCTTCATTCTACTGCTTCAACAGGCACAGCAAGTACAAAACATCCGACTCCGATTTAGGAAAAAATGTAAAAGTGAGTAAGATCAGGCACCCGGGAGTAGGAAGTATCTCCTGCTTGCTAACAACCCCTGCTTCTATGCTCAAAGACGATGGTATTTCAGGTACTTTAAAAATGTAAACGTTGGATCCTTATTAAATAGTTGAGAATAACTTATATGACAAATATGGATAAGTTTACAGCACAAAATCGATAATTCAGAAAATCAGAAACCGAAGGCATACAAAATCAGGATAAAACAGGAACCAAAGCAAACAAATAAAAACCTCTACCATATGAAAAGAAGCGAACTCCCGATATGGGAGTGAGACCAGGTGCCCAGGAAGAGTAAGCATCTCCTGCTTGCATGCAACACCCGTCGCTTCAATTCGGTAGAACTGTCACATCCGGTTACTTCCATTTTGGAAGACATAGAGTACAATCTTTGGTTGGATGGTTCAAATGGTCTATGACAGAATATCATCCACCATTCTGGAGAGTGGGACATCATAGTGTATGACGAGTTCCCCATATCGACCGTAGAACTTCCTCAGTGACGATGTTAATCGGTCACAAACATATCTCTGATGGAGAAGCTTATCTGAAAGACGCCTAGCTCTCAGAACAAAATCCGTATATTTGGTACTTGCTCTGGCATAGCGTATCAACTGAGATATGAACACGCCATAAGCAGGCGATGAGGGGATGTTGCTACTCAGAAAAGGAAAGTTTGTAATGCTGAAATTGAAGTCGTCACGTTTGTCATAGAGTGAGGTATTCATGTGACCATCAGTGTCGTAGGACAACATTATGTCCAAATAGGATGCTGAATTATTTGTCTCTGTAGATTCTTTAACTTCAAGCTCCGAAGGATAGATACTGCTCAGGTAATCCGCGAATGTTGGGTTATTGATTGACAACACATCGTCTATGTATCTGTAAGTGAAGTTGAAGTCAGAAGCTAAGTATCTTTTCCCTTCAGAGACCAAAGATTGAATGAATTCAGCTTCGTACGAGTAAAGGAAAATGTCGGCAAGGAGTGGGGCACAATTGGTCCCCATTGGAATTCCGACAATTTGCTGGAAGACCTTTCCTCCAAACACCACAAAAATGTTGTCGATCAGAAAGTTTAACATCTGAATAATGTCTGTTTCAGTGTACTTATTTTCAGAATCGGACTTATCTTTTACAAAGTATGTTTTGTCATAGTTAACAACAATAAAATTGTATTTGCGATTACCGTTCTTACTTGTAAACGCATTACTTGTAATTTTTGCGATTCTTTCTTTCAATTTATAATGTGGAATTGTAGTGTAAAGTGTCGAAAAATCAAAGGCTTTGATCGAATGGACTCTACTAAAATGAGTGGATTTCAGATGTTCTAAAAGTTCCTTCGAATTCTTTAAAATCCACATCTGGTTGATACCACTGCGAGAATATACTGTCGAACAATATTTTTGAAGCCCAGATTTGATTTCAGATAAAACTTTGGTGAGTAAGATCGATACAGATTTGGTAGAACATTTTGAGGATCCAGCGATGGAACGTTGCTTGTACGGATTCTTATGCATTTTAGGTATGCAGTATAAGTATGGTAAATCTAAATCTAAATTGGTAGTGTCGAAGCCAAAGGAAGCAAGAGCTGATTTGTGGTTATCTATTATTTCAGAGGCAGAAAGGTTTGTTGGGGTGTAAGTGGGATTTCCAGGTGTCGAATTTAAACCCAACTCTTGAACTAGACTGTCGAAATAGTACTTTTTGCAAGTAAATGTGTAATTATTTGAGGCTTTGTCCGCTGGTGTGATGACATAATGTTCTTGGAGGTAGGTAAGCTCTGTGATAACATCAGGGTCTTTAAATATAGACACGAATCTGGTGTTCTCAGTTGATTTTAATCGGTTAATTCTAGATAAAAGTAACCCTTTGATGGATTTTATCCATTCGGAAAGGGTGTCGAGCTGTACATCCTCTTTCTTTGCCCAACGTCTTGCATATTCCTCACAAGATTCCATGATAATTTTGGTTCCATTTAAAGGACATACTTTCTCTGTATTTGGGACCTTTTTTTAACAATTCTCTCAACTTGTCGTTCTTGACTATACTAAGGTCACCAGTAATAACGTGTCCACAGGGAGAGTAGTTGAACTCCGGTGAAGAACATTCGCAAGGAAATGGATGTAGTGAGGGATTACTTAAATCAATACACTGCAGGAATCGTTTGTAATTGTAAATTTAAGATGCAACTGTTGATGTGTAGCTATAGGAAATACAAGGAGTTTCTTTTCTTTTGAAATATGGTGGGATTTTTTCTGTGACAGTTTTGTGATTCAGAATTTGACTAAGATTCAATTTATCAATACCTTTGTTTGCAAATCTTACTTTAATGAAAGGACGGTTTGTTTTCTCTTCTGATTTATCTGATCTAACTGCTTGAAATAAACGAAAAGTAGAAATGTCCAAGATGACTCCTTGTAGTGTGTATTCTGGGGAACGTGTATCGGTAAATGTGAGATCCTTCGTACATTCGTAAATTTCGTGTAACTTCCGTAAAGGAACAGAGTATAATTTGGTACGAATATAATGCAGGCCTAGAGGCTCATTCAAAAATGGATATACTAGTAGTTACAATAATAGTCTTTGTGTTCGTGGATTGAGGAAAATTTTGATCATTTGCATTGTTTAGGTTATCACGTCCAAAGATCAATACAAAATTAGCCATTGTAGTTTTGAAATGTTTCTGTAATAGTACTTTCATACTTCTATCAAATTTAAGTCTCAGCCATTTTGGCAAACATTTAAAAATTGAGATGCAAGATTCCTTGTAACTTGCACTGTATATCACGGTGCATTACCCAAAGAATGTATTTTCAGCATTCATCCTTGGTCTGTTTCGAATGCATACATAGGTCACTCTTTGATTGCATTGTTTGTCTTTCAGCCAAACTCCAGGTAGCAAAATTTTCTATTCTGGGAAAGTACAGAGCTTTCGCCTCCTAGAAAATGTAATGACAACTCTGTCTCATGATTGACTCTTTACGTGAATGTACCTTTTTGTTTTGCAAGCACTTGTTTGTGAGATCATTATCAGATTTTAATGATGAACAGGGTTTTAATTTGGCTGTTCTTGTGTCTCTAGCGATGAGCTTTGTATTGCGTCGATGATAAGATGGAAATTCTATACTTGTTTTTGAATAAACATATTCTAATATTATTTGTTGGTATCGTTGTTTTTTTTAACATTTAAGCTAAATGCTCAGCTACATACAGAAGCTTAAATCAATTAATGTTTAACCTTGCGTGTTGTATTACTGGCAATAGACACATAGAGAATAAGTGTCTTAATTTGTATTTTGTTACGGGTATACAACACACAGCAAGTGCATTTATCGTACATGTAATGCGCGTTAGCGCATTTCATGTGATAAATGCGATTGCTGTGTGTTGTATACCCGTAACAAAACACAAATTATGACATTTATTCTATATATGTGCACCACAGTTGTCTGTTTCATTCTTGTTATCTGATTTGGCGTTTTCTAGGTAAAAGTATAACGTTAAAATTGAGGTCACCGCGGGCTCAGCTAGCAGGTTAGAACAGCTTCTTTAGATCTTATGCATTTTGATGTCACGAGTGTTAATACACGAATTGCAGCACGTCTCTTTCAATAGTAACATCTCAGGGAATTACAATGGTTGTGCATATATATTTGAATAGTCAACCTCTGTGAAATGAAACTGAACCATGGAAACCAGACTGTTAATGAAATCGTTCACATATCATATACCTAATAAAAAAATGAAAGAGAAAACAAACAGATGTGCATGATTTGACCTAATATCATAGATCTTTCCTCCATTTATCACACATTCCTGTAAACATCAAGGAAGAAAATAAGACAGTAATTTAATTTGAAATAGTGTATTATTCATTCTAATGAGTATGGCGGCAAAATGCCATGAATTTGAAACAGAAGATCAAGGTCGAACGAGAGTGCATCAAAGGCAGCTCAACTCGCCGATTTAGCTGCAATGAATGTCACTCAATTCAATCATTCTATTTATTTCAAATACTTTATAAATTGCACATAGTAATTCGAAATAAATTCAATTACTACGAAGACTGTGTGATACTATTTATTTGAAATATGAATACGATGCAATAGAGTCTTGATCTTTAGTTTAACTGATTGAAACGTACTTTGTACCGTTCATCAAGCTTGTAAGTGAGCATCCCAAACACTACTGAGCAAAGTATTGTAATCTCTATACATTGAATTCATGATCATATATTCAGGGGGGGGGGTGTAAGCGAAAAATTCAGAAAGCGTGTCGATTGTTTAATGCACTGCAGATACTTTTATGGTGATATAAAATGCACATGTGCTACTGGGTAAGCTGAAGATTTATGTGCACGAAATCCCTGCGATCAAAACATACAATTTCATGCTTATATCAAATGACCGTCCATAGTTGTTTTCTTAGTTTATCGATGATCTCCTACATAATTATATCATAAAGCAGAAGCCATACTGTTCGTGAGGTAATTCTTTGTGTCACTTCATCTCTTGCTATGTTGGTTTTCGAGAATACCGTATGAATATGTAAGCACCTGTCTCCACTTGGATGGCTTCAAAGAGGAACTATAGAAATGGACTTCAATGCATATAAATCGTAGAAAATATTTTTACATAAGTAGTAAAATAGATTACAAATTAAATAGAACAGATCTGTTTGTAAAGCATACTTTTATCATAACCAGAGAGATACTGATAGTCGTCCAAACCAATCAAGATTCACAAATCTTGAAGTTTTAATTTTATTGTTTTGAAGATGAATAGATTTCATTCAGTTTTACAGAATGGAGAAAATATAGAAACATAAGAAAAATAAGAGTTTATCTCTAGAGAAATCCTCTATATGATTACATCTGTTGACGTGATGAAGCAAATGGCTTGAACTGAACACATTTTCATGATTTGCTTTGTTACTTTTAAAAGGAGGGTTTGAACACCAAGATGGCGGCGGCATTATTTGTTTTCTCGCTTCCCAGGAGAAGTACAGTCTTTACTCCCTTAAAACATTTGATACGCTGATTGATATACGCATTTGAGAATCCTGATGAAGTTTGAATAATTTCCGACGTCATTTGAAGAAATTATGGCGATTTTCGAAATTTAGGGCTTTGGGAGTTAAATATCCATGAGCAAAACATGACGTCATTTCGACGTTATCGGGAAAAATGGCGTCACAAACCTTCGCATTCAAAATGCAATAAAAACATTATTACTAAATGTATCGCATTGAATCTTAGCATGTGTAAAATAGAAAATTAAACCTTCATCACAGTGTATTCCTTGGCAAATTTACGTTACAGGAAAGCGGATATCACTCCATTGAAATTGAAAGAAAAAATTGGAAAATATAAAGCCTTGTAATATTTTAATCCTAAATTCAATTTTTCCCATTTAATCATGAAATCCTCTCTTGACATTGTTGATAATTTTGATAGTTTATGACAAAGATTCATCCACAGGATTCCTAATGATTAACTAGCAACTACAGCAAAATTGGCTTCAAATTGCAAATTTTTTTAGCGACAGTGTCATCTCTTGTTCAAGTATCCTGCCTGTGTTTAGAACACAATTCATTTTACCTTTATCATATGTAAGTGCAATATATTTATTATTTTATTTAGGAAGTTAAATCAAAATTAATTTTCAATAGCTTTACGAGAACGGGAATGACACTTTCAATATTATGACGTCATCAAGAAATTCACGAAAACGTCGATTAATGCATATTTCAAAGTCTCGTAGAAAATTTTCCCGTGGATAGAATCAAATGTAAGTTTGTATAGTCAAGGACAGACAAGAATTATATAATTTCAGAAAGTTTTAGATAAATTGAATCTGTCGTCCAAGTGTTCAATACCTCCTTAATATAGTATTGTCAAAGTTGTTGTAGACGTAATTAAGATTATATGATTTAAAATCAATGTTCTTGTCTGCTTCAATGATGATATTACAGTACAGTAAGTCTTTTGAATATTGTTCCCCGACATTGTCGCCATAGCACTTTCTATATAGACAGAACCATAGACAGAGCATGTATTTAATATATTTTAATTTTCGTGCGTGAACATCGACGGCGGGTGCGGCTAGCCAACAGGGGATGCTTACTCCTCCCGGGCACCTGGTCCCACCTCTAGCTTGCTAGGGGTCCGTCGATGCTCTATTTGGTGCTCCATTGTGAGTGCTGTTGAGATTATCGTCAGGATCTTCTTTAACTCATTGTAGTTTAAACAAATGAAAATATTCTCAATCATTATATCTGTTTTCTTTATCTTATTTAATAGAACTTTTCGGATCAAAAGCAAAATATGTTTATTTTTAAGATTGACTATCTTTTTGATAAACTTCAATGTTGATAGATGGAAAATAGATAAGCTAAACGAAACTCAAAGAAGCAATGTAGAAAGAAGTCGTACGGTTAATGAACCAGGAAACTTTTTATGACATAAGCTATTAAATCTGCTCCTGAATGAGAAAATAGAGATACTCATTTATTGCTGTAGGTATCCCTGTTATTGTGGTTTATGACATATGTTGCTAGATAGAAGTAAAGTTATGAATAATGAACAATAATATCTTTACAAAAGCACAAAATTAACATTCAATGATTCAAGAATGCTGAAGTGCAAGTTTGTTTTCTAGTGGCCAATCCTTCAATGCTTTGTTGAATTCTTCCTTCTTTACTGGACAGCTGCTGATAACTACATTTTACATAAGAACAACGCATATTGTATCAAAAATGATTCATCCTCAAATTCTCCATTGCTTGCATTCTTTCATTTGATTGCTTTTTCGATACTCTCGAGGATGGTTTTACTGAAACGTCCGGCTAAAGGGTTGTATCTTATCTTATATCTGATAATGGTTATCAGATCTGAATGAGCTTTTTCTCATGCAAAGAATTTTCATTAGTTTTGATTTCTTGCTTCTTTTTTGTTTTTAAATGAGTAATGTTGAATGAATCTGAAAATATATTTGTTAACAACGAAGCGTATGAATATAGCATTAAGTTCATAAGTGGATATGGGTGATGCAATGAAAGCTTGATTCAATCAGCAGTGTGTTTGCCATTACCCAATTGCTATGACAGCAAAAAATATTCAAATAATGCTATTTGTTTTCCGAAAAGCATATTTGGGTTTTTTTTCGATGAATGTACGTACTTTTATGATTTACATTATGTTTCTCATCTTTTTCCTTTGTATCTGAGAACTATCTATGTTTTTCACATTGTACGGGTTTACTGAACATGAAAACATAAGTTTAATTATTGGAGATGATGCAACCTAAAAAGGTACAGTTTTACAGATTTGAATAAATATTAATATCCCAGCTTAAATAGGAAAGTAAACTTAAGATGTCATGACGGCGTGAAACTTGTCTGAAAGAGTTATCCCTTGTGAAAGTAAGTGTGTTCGTACACAAATTCATGAAATTTGAGTTGCTGCTTTGATGATTCCATTGATTGTTCTTAGAATCTTTTCGTTGTTTCTTTTTTATCAATACAAAGTAAATGAACATCAAAATAACTTCACAAATGATTTAACCTAAAACATCTTCATCTAAAAAAAACAAAAAAACAAAGACACGTAAAACACATGACCAGCACATCAAGGCGATAAAAGTCTAAAGGAGGTTATAGGCTTCGTTTATTTTCAATGATGTGGAATTAGTAGTACATTAACACCGTTCTTATCTTAACATATACATTGTAGATAATTTTGTTATATTATATCGTGTTTTGAAGTAATGTATTCTCTAAAATGAAACATAAGAATTTTCTTATTGAAATAACCACACCACTTATGATAACATTGTTCTACTTACAATAAAAGAATAGAAACAATGAATTGAAGTTAAAGATATTTTTGACGAAAATGATTATTTATTTGGAGATAAATGCAAATACGACTCTAGGACAAGGACAAAGCGTTACCTCTACGGAAAAATAAGTAAAAAGTAACGTTTCACACATTAATCAAACTTTCTATGATCTGCACTCATTTGACAAGATTTTAGTTTGTATCGTATGACAAAGTTCTGTTCTGTATTTTTTTCATTTTTGTATGCATTTAAATTTTGTTTTTTGGAATCTGATGTCGGCTTTTTTAATTTGACTCTCATACACTGATCTAGATATGTCATTATGATTTACTTTCGATTTTGTAGATCTCTTTGTCTGAATTTTGTATTGTTGTCTTGCCTGATTGGTTAACGTGCGCTTTTTTATGTTTTCACACTCTTGATCTACCGAATTAGTCTGCATCTCTTTTGGCTTTTGTTGTCAATTGCTGTTGAGATTGTCATCAGGGTCTTCTTTATCTCATTTGTTTTCGTTTTTATCTGTATTGAGTTTCGTTTTTTTTTTATTTAAATCTGTTGATTTCTGATTATTTCTGCATGCACTTTTGACTGTCTTTTGATGGAGAGGGGAGCATCTGAATCAAAGGGTTTCATTTCTGCAAAAGACTACAAAAAGTACAAATCATGGACATGTTTGTGGTGAGAATCTCTACAAGCGGGTTGTAAATGTGTTCTGACTATACGTCTTTTGTTTCAAATTTATAAAAATACACTTATGGAAAAGAATATATCCAAATTCTTCAAAAGCAAAGATAACTTGATGATTTATAATGTTCAAATGGTGCATCTTGGTACCTGGATGATATTCCGACTATTGACGAACCTTGTTGTGAAAAATATAAGAATGAAATTTACACGCATGAATTGACAAACTGATAATCAATAACGCAAACATAACAAACACATACTGACATAGACACAATTCTTTGACTTAAATATCAAAATTGTTAACGGAGAGATTAAAGAGTGTGTATGACAAAAGAGATAATTTGGAATCAACATAGTAAATTTCCCCTGGATCGACAGGGATGTTCCGGGCTACCGTCATGTGGTATTTACATACATGTATCTGAACTCATCTGGTACACCAGAACATTAGTTTTGGGTTTTCGAAGAAGAAAATTTCACCACAATAACACATTTAGACCAAGGTTTCCACTTTCACAAACTAGCTAAGACTTTCTGGAAATTCTATCAGCTTCTTCTAAATTCGAATTATACTTTCAAGAGAATGTATTACTTTGGGAATTTCACAACCCGCCTTTTTTGTGACATAATTAACAAAATAAGAAGAATCAAGAATGGACAGAATTTCAATTTCAATCGAAAATGCGACAGAATCATCAACGGTCTTTTCTACCGTAGAAATAATCCTGCTGTCACTGACGAACACTCGGCATGGTACCAGGTCAATCTACAGTATGGTACCAGCGCAATCAGAATTCTAACTGACTGTGACGATGGTACTCAGTGATGGACCCTGTCCTGTCTTATCTAAATGTCGGTCGGACTCCTCGGGTGATATCATGCATGAACCTGCTCCAGCCGATGGAGCACGGACTGTTTTTTTTAAGTATGCCGTTTGCTTTTAGTATCCGTCAACATATCCATCTGTGTGTTTATTGGGCCCCTGCTTCTCCTGTCTTGTTTGTGTGGTCATCTTACAGTGAGGAGGTTATTATACACAACTATTGTGCGTTCTTCGAGACCTCTGGGTAACTGGAACGTTGGGAGGGTTGTGTGCATGTTATCCGGATAACCACATTATAACATAAATCATTTCCTTCCGATGAGACAGAAGGACGTCTTAGGTCCTATTTCCTTTCTTCCACCATTTCTCTTTTCTTTTTTTCCACTTCTTTATTTTGACATAATAAAATGCATTCAATTTCAATGAACACACGATATCATAATAACTTTTTTTTGCATTTTTCAATAAATGGTATGACCTTGAACTAAATGTATTAGTAAGTCGATCACGCGTCAGTAGACGAAGTTCAAGGACGAACTGCATTGTTGTCTGCAGAAAGATGCCGTGTTTGGATGAGCGAATATTCGAATAATTAGGCATAAGTGGATCAAATATTCAGTATTTAGGATGAGGATTTAATTCACTTGTGTCATTATCAACAGTGAATTTATCTTTGCTTCTTATCAGAAATACTTCGAGTATCAGCGAATCTTTAGCCATGATGTTGAGGTAAGTCATGAAAATACCGAAAGTTTTCATGTTTTCGACGGCTGTACTCGACTTTTGCATTATTCTAATTACTTCCAGATGAAATAGGGTATTTACAGAAGTTTGTATACAATAATACCGATTGATTTCATATGTCTAAGCAGTTTAACAGTGTGTTAAGAGTTTTCAAAAGTGTTCCCTTCAGTTCTGTGAAATTTCTCCAGTTTAACTCTCCGCCATGTCTGAATTATGTTGGACAAAAGTCACGAATTTTAACGATTCAATTTTCTTCAGTTTTAATTGAAATGTTCAAAATACAGCAAGAGGACAAAATTCAGTTTCTCATTTGTCAACAACGTTTCCGTACAGAAGGTACTACTTCGAATCAAGCGAAAAACGTCGAACGTTCGTTTGCTCTTACGTCAAATGGCGTTCTCCCTCCGCAATGATATTTCAAATGTAAAGAAACTGGCTGAAAAATTGGCAGAAATAACTTAGTTAACACGTAAAATGTAAATATAAGGATTGTTTTTCAGCTTTTGCGCTTTATCGGTGTGTATTGGCAGTAGGGAATGGAAACAAAATTCATGAAAAGCACTTCGTGCTTTACATTTTTTGTTTCCATTCCCTACTGCCAATACACACCGATAAAGCACAAAAGCTGAAAAACAATCCTTAATTAATTACTAACCGATTAACATAGTATATACAGGTATTATGTTTGACAACAAGTGCTTACTCCCTTTATAGGTAATAAAGTCATTGTTATTATATGTTATTGTTTATCTATGTTAACCAATGACAGATGTTAAAATCATAAATTTCAAAGGTAACAATCCATTCTTACTTGATTCGCTCTGTTTACTCTACGTGAAACACATGTTGTAAGATATTTGGCTAAGTAGCTATAGAGTATGCATTTTAATTAAGAATCCCTTAAGATTTGATATTGTAGGGATACTGAGTACACATAGTTAAGATATTGCTATTCATTTCATACGAGGGAGGGAAAATCAGACACAAAATCACTATCAATGGGCAAACGAAGCTAGGAAATGCAAACTATAAGAAAAATCCGAATCATTATACAAAGGAGCAAAGTGAATGAAGATAGCATAAGATTTTCAAACATATCTCAATAAATTATTTATCAATATCCGGGGTTGGGCAGGATAAACTAAGAATTGACTTAAGTCTATATTTCAAAATATGATATATTAATATCCTGCAATTGTTCAAATGATTTGCTTTTATTTCAGAGAGGAGTATAACTTCCAAATCAACGCGCCTTTGTCAAATACGATTTTTAGAGATCTCGACGTAAGTAAATTCTTTGGCAAGGACAGAACGCTAAATTGCATCTTATGAAACCAAGATACGTCATCTAGGAAGAGTGAAACACTCTATCTGGATATATTTTGTCATGCCGTATTTGCAATCAAATAATTTCTGCGACGAATTTTATTATCCAATGAAACACCGTAGCGTATCACGTCATATGAAAATAATCTCTTACATCTTATATGATAGGCGTAAACTAGTTTCATATAAAGTAGATTTAGACAGTATTTACCTTGTTTAATCGAAGGGGATTCCCTTGTAAGAGATTATATGCACATCACGTGATACGCCACGGTGATGAAATATATTGTTTATGTGTACATGTATGATGGGTTTACTTATTCTGAGTATCTTAATTATATCTCCGGATGTTTGTTGTAAGTGTCCTAAATTTTATTAGACTTTGTGTGCCTCACAAAATACCATGAGCATGGAGGTAATTTGTTTACTGAGGTACCTTTTTGTCTGATTACATGTACGTTCTGTTGTAAAAGTCTTCAGAGGATTTTAAGAAAATGATATGAAGCGTTCTTTGTATCTAAAAGAAGGGAGGGGATCTCCAACAAGTCCCTGTTGCAGCGCCAACAGCAAAACACCAAAACACCCGATGCAAAAACACAAAAGACGAGCATAGTATGAGACGAAAAAGAGACATACTACATATAAACATCAAACACAAAAGACTACACATAAACTGACGAGACCAATGGGCAACCGGTGCCGACTTTGGACGGCTATTTGCCACGCAAGTAGCAAATGGTGTGGTTATTATCATAAGTCATGCATCATAATCAGATGTGCATTGTACAAATTAACATCAAATTTAAAGAGATAATATCAAACAGCTGCAGTACCTTCTTTAATTCATTATAGTGTTTGGAAAAGTATTTAGGAATTGAATCCTTTGTCTTCCTCAACAAACTTATCTGAAAAAGCGTTCCTTATGTGTGGTTCAAAGGAAATCAAAGTTTTGTAAAACGTTTGAATTTCTTTTTTTTTTTTTAATTTAAAAAAAATAAATTAAAAAAATTAAAAAAAAAAGGAATTCAAACGTTTTACAAATAAGTGATGAAGTTTTTGTTGACGAAGGCATACAGAGCCGATATGAAAAATACCCTCGGTGAAGCTAATATAAGACCTTTATGTTTAAGAATTGATGCTTCATTAACGTGAAAATGAGTTGGAAGAATAACAAACTGATACAAGCTTTTCAGTGTAAACAGTATTATAGCCATCACTATTTCGGATTTTACCTTTCCGACGTCAAAAATCCTTTCCCGATACTCGTCTTTCGAACACGAATAAAAGATACAGTAAGTAAAGTCAGACTAGAGATGATGAATAATAATTTGGGAGTTTCCGTGATCCATAAAATAGATATGTTCGAGGGATTGATCCAGCATTACATTTTATGGCTAAGTGAAATAGACACGATCCAAACGGTCACTTGGACAATGGGAAGTCCCCAACCTACAATCCAATATGTCAGGTACCCTTTGGTGCACAGAAATCCAGATCTGGATGTTATCTGTAGATAATTTGCATCTAGGGTAAGCCAGCAAATTAATGGTATTTCGACAGTGACTCAACGAAGATAATGATTGGCATACTATGTCAGAGAAGTGATGCACAGATACAATTCCTTTCATTTGAAGATAAATTATAAAATGTTAATGTGTTCTAAGCTTACAAATTGTATCCAAAGATACACACGAATAAATATTTTATATATATTCTTACGTGGAAAACAGAATTCACAAATCTTGGTACGGCACACTGATACAGTAACAATACAACGATAACGCAAGCCATAGTTAAAGTCAAAAGAGAGATACCAAGAATGATTATTTGAGTCAAGCTTTGTCCTACATTTTCTCCAAAGTGTTCGAAAGTATTCCAGGTAGAAAATGTTATCATTACCCAGACCCGTGCGTCATGCTGTCTGTTTGTATGTTCATCGTACAGTGAGGAAGTTATTGTTCACCACAATTGTGCATTCTTCGAGGCCTCTGGGTTTTCGGAAAAGTGGGAGAGTTGTGTGCACGTAACCCGGATAACCACATCGTTTGTTATTGACGTGGCAGAAGGCCGTCCTAAGTCGGCACCGATTACCCATTGGTCTCGTTGGTTTATGTGTAATCATTTGCGTTTGATGTTTCCTTATGATTTAGCGTTCCTTGTACCATCTGCGTATCTTTCTGTGCGGGTCTGCTTTATGTTTTTACAGTGGATGTATTGATGTTTTGCTATTGGTGCTGCAATTAGGTGTTGGAGATTCCCTCTTTCTTTAAGCATCTGTCTTTTTATAATTTGAATATTATGTAGTGAAATTAAAATTGTCTTCATACCGTCTTTTTATTCGGTAAAAGACGCACCTACTAGAGAAATATTTTTACAAAGATTTAGTTCATTATGATTCAATTTTTGATTAAATCGTTATATGATTTTTTGTAAATCAAAATGATACTTGAAATCAAATCAAAGAAAGGAGAGGATCGCCAACAACACTGTGTTGCAGCACCAACAAGAAAACCCAAAACACCCGATGCTAAAAAACACAGAGCAGACACTCACAGAAAGAGACGCAGATGGTACAAGGAACGCCAAATCACATAGAAACATCAAACACAAATAACTACACATAAACCAACGAGACCAATGGGCAATCGCTGCCGACTTAGGACGGCCATCTGCCACGCTAGTAGCAGACGGTGTGGTTATCCGGATTACGTGCGCACAACCCTTTCACTTTTCCGATTACCAAGAGGTCTCGAAGAAGGTAGAATTGTGGTGTAAACTAACCATCTCACGGTAAGATGACCATACAAACAGACTGCATGACGCAGGGGTCAAAGAATCACACAATTAAAAATCTATACTACTAAAGGAACGAATTAGCCGATTCTCAGTCGAAACGAAGAGGACAGAGATAAATGGTGTGATATGAAGATATAGCATATGATATGACAATGTGTAATTGATAATTGTTTAGAAGAAATCATTTCTAATTAACGTGTAATCATTGATTATGTCTCACCGTTTTCCTAAATCAAATCTGAGAAAAATCTTAAATTCAAAACCGAGGACGGACACTAATCATTAACTTCATAGTTTCCTCTGATTTATTCTCCCTTTCTAATCCCCGACATTTTAAGTATAATAAATTTTGTAAGGCGATTCTTGCAAGACTTTTCTGATGTTAATAGGAGGATTATTTAACTTAAAACTCAATATTCGTTTTCTGAAATTTGCAAACCTACAATCTTACTACAGAACGTTTGAGAAAAAGGTTTCATAGCTCAGTTGGTAAAGTGGCGGACATCTAACCAAACTAGACTACGTTCGAATCCCGTCGAGGGCGGACATTCTGACAATAAATTTATGTATTATATCATCTTGCTCCAGTCTGTTTTCTGGCTCTATTTTTTTTAATACTCAATGCATTCTAAATTACCAATCGCGTGCTATTTTTCCCATGACGTTTTCCATTGACTCGGTGTCAGACTTGGATGCGGACAATTTCCAAATATAATTTTTTTCCACTTTTGTATATTTTGAATATGTAACCCCTCCCGCAGGTGGGGGTCCGGGGGAGGGGGGGTCCCCGGAAAATTGCGAAATGCTGCATTTTTATATATTGTACAATCTTATTTGCTATGAAGATTGACGTAAAAAGTTGCAAATAAATCTATATTATACACTTTTCCCGAAAATTAATGGTGTTTCATGATTAGGAAGGTTCATTTTTGATATTTGACTTAAATTTCGAATATAATTTTTTTTTCACTTTTGTATACGTAAAATGTGTAGCCCATCCCGCAGGTGGGGGTCCGGGGGAGGGGGGGGGCTTCCCTGGAAATTATGAAATGCTGCATTTTTTAATATATTTTACAATCTTATTTGCTATGAAGATTGACGTAAAAAGTTGCATATAAATCTACATAATACACTTTTCCCGTTAAATTAATGGTGTTTTATGATTAAGATGTCTCACTTTTGATATTTAATCTATTCGATCCTGGATTTCTTAAAAGTGTAAGAAGCGTTACGAATATTTCAAGTAATTCAAAGTATATACACTGTTAAAAACTGACAATTGTCTTAAAATCTTGACGATTTTTATGGGATTCCAAGGTTTAAAATAGTTTAAAGGAGATGACTTTCAAGGCAAAATTGTCAATCTTTGGAAACTTTAGATGGGGCGGGAGGGTGTCGGATACGCCTCTTTTAAAACTACGGATGCTGTTAGTAGACAGTTTTTAGGTTTACGATCTATCCGGAAAATTTATGTGTAGGATTGAGTCTTTTAGCCCATATGGAATATACGCCTGTGAATTGACAATTTTTCCGCGCTTGCGCGGGTTCTTTTCTAGTGGATATAAAGACAGAAGGCATACGAAATACATTCCGTGCTCTGCTGGCTGTAGCGAGCTTATGCATGTTATCAAATAATGATAATTTAGTAATTATTCAAAAAAATATACAAATAAAGCTCCTTAGTTTAAAAAGAATGATTTTACTCATGATAAAAGTATCACTATTTCATCATTTATCATTGCTTCTCCAAATACTACATACTATAGTAAAACCTTAAGTGAGAGAGTATGTGGTTTTCTTCTTTTAAATGCAGCGATGTTTTAGTAAATATGCGTAGTAATAACGTTATCTTAGACTTACGCTGTGAGTGAATCGGCTTGTGCCATTTAATTTTCTGATATCAGCTTCCCTGATGTTTAATGCGCTCTAGTTTAATACTTCACGTGATTCTGTTATTTAAGACTCCAATTCTTTTCAGAAAGTAATTCGATAAAACAACATAATTATTAAGATCAATTTCTTCCTACTGATATTAAAGACGTTTAATAACAGCAATAATATAAATAGGAAGATAACTTTTAAAATTGATCTGCTTAGATTTCTGTAATTTTTGTAACGAATATGGGCAAAGGGAATGAAAAAATGATTTTGTTTTTTTATCACTTGTTTGGATGATTTTCTTGGGTGATTTTTTAGAGTGAGTATCGTTTTGTTTTCATTTTGTTCCATTGCCTTTTTGTCAGTTCATAAATGATTTTCATTTCCGTTTGTTTTAATTCTGTGAGGCATTTTTGGAAATTAATGGGATGGTTTTTGCGTTTTAGTTTCATTTGCTTCTAGAAAGGAGTGTAAGGACGATTTTTGAATAAAAAAGAAAGTATTTCAAAAATTCATCTTAACTGTAATTTTACTGTATCCTTGCTCCATCCTTAACTTCACAATACATTTCCAGGTATCATTATAGAATACTCGAGGGATAAGTTTATCTTTTGAAGTCTTTCATTCCTATCTTAAAAATTCAATATATTATTAGTAGAGTAATCTTCAAAAGGGAGGATATGTCTTTCATTTTTTTTTTTTCATTTCATACGAACATTCATTCAGAGATGTCATGATAAGTTTAAATTTGAAAATATATCTCAAGAACCGCAAAAAATCATGGTGTTACTCATTGGAGAAATATTTTTTTTTTGAATTCTTCATGCTACATTTTGTTTAAATCATTATCGATGTCTAGACAAGTTTTGTAAAGGCAAGAAAGAAGTATGTAAAAAGTAGTAAGACCCTATTCAAACTTTGTTGAAATGATTTAATGATTTATTATCCAGTATTATTTCTAAACGAACTCAGGCAACAAAGAGTCATATTCTTTTGTATCACTTTTCATTATAACATTGTTTAGACACAGAAATGAAAACGTACGTTTAGCTAACGTTTACGGGACATTTCAACGCATTTAAACGTAAGGTATTTTGGTCCCCGTAGACTGAGTCTAAATAAAATGTCATTTGCTCTGATAATCCATCTACTATAACTGTGATAAGATATTAAACTTGCGTTAAGCAATAAAACAGCACAAAAGTGTAATACTTCTTATGCCTTATTTGAAGTTTTATGCTCTTATATATTTTTTCGAACGCATGCAAATTTGCTGGAAATAAATGTTTTCTGATAATTCATTCATCAATCCTGATAAAAATCTTCTCCTACGCTTTTAGCACCATGCCAGTATCACAAAAGATTTTGCTTTGAAAAGTTTGTTAATGTCATCTACAAGGAAAATATTCAATAGTCATCATTGATTTTAGGATTTTGTTTGGAAAATTATGTTGACCTCCAAATTAGCTCATATTTCCTGTTTTTCTTGAAGAACAAATTTTCTTTATTCTGTTTATTCGATAAAAGGTTCAGAAGAAAGAATTTGATTGGATCATAATACCATTCCTATATGAGCATAGCTACGGATATTTTTTTAACAATTACATACATGGGCAAACGAGTTAAATATCATTGGAAATCTATCAAGTGAACATGTTTTCATACACCAATAAATAAAGATTTTTGTTTTGATAAGGACGATATTTTTTCCCACATTTGTTTTTTTTGGAGGGCTCTTAACGAAGAAATATTGTTTTAATTTCTTTTCAATGTCCTAACAATGTGTTGTACTTAAAAGTAAATGTCTTTATAATTCCGTCACTATTTGTAATAATGATTTAATTATTTATTGGTAGTTTGAATTATTGTCATCACTGTGTTCGTTCCTCAGATTTTGAATATAAGAATAGTTAGTGTTCCTTTTCCTCTTCCTACAAATTTAGTTTTTATATATCTTATCTGTAATGTTTATACGGTTAACATCTTCTGATGGCGAGTCATGCACATAGGTATGGGTGAAAAATATGGATAATGACTATATCCCTGTACACAGCACAAAATCGACAACTCAGAAAATCAGAAACCGAAGGCATACAAAATCAGGATAAAACAGGAACCAAAGCAAACAAACAAAAACCTCCACTACATGAAAAGAAGCGAACTCCCGATATGGGAGTGAGACCAGGTGCCCAGGAAGAGTAAGCATCTCCTGCTTGCATGCAACACCCGCCGCTTCAATTCGGTAGAACTGTCACTTCTGGTAACTTCCATTTCTGAAGACATAGAGTACAATTTTTGGTTGGATGGTTCAAATGGTCTATGACAGAATATCAGAATATCATCCACTATTCTGGAGAGTGGGACATCATAGTGTATGACGAGTTCCCCATATCGACCGTAGAACTTCCTAAGTGACGGTAATAAACATATCCCTGTCTGAGAAGCTTATCTGAAAGACGTTTAGCTCTCAGAACAAAATCCGTGTATTTGGTACTCACTCTGGCATAGCGTATCAACTGAGATATGAACATGCCATAAGCAGGCGATGAAGGGATGTTGCTACTCAGAAAAGGAATGTTTGTAATGCTGAAATTGAAGTCGTCACGTTTGTCATAGAGAGAGGTATTAATGTGACCATCAGTGACAACATTATGTCCAAATAGGATGCTGAATTATTTGTCTCTGTAGTTTCTTTGACTTCAAGCTCCGAAGGATAGAAACTGCTCAGGTAATCCGCGAATTTTGGATTATTGATGAACAACACATCGTCTATGTATCTGTAAGTGAAGTTGAAGTCAGAAGCCAAGTATCTTTTCCCTTAAAGAGACCAAAGATTGAATGAATTCAGCTTCGTACGAGTAAAGGAAAATGTCGGCAAGGAATGGGGCACAATTGGTCCCCATTGGAATTCCGACAATTTTCTGGAAGACCTTTCCTCCAATCAACACAAAAATGTTGTAGATCAGAAAGTTTAACATATGTATAATATCTGCTTCAGTGTAATTATCTTCAGAATCGGACTTTCTTTTACAAAGTAGGTTTTGTCATAGTTAACAACAATAAATTTGTATTTGCGATTATCGTTCTTACTTGTAAACGCATTACTTAAAATTTTTGCGAGTCTTTCTTTCAATTAAGAATGTGGAATTGTAGTGTAAAGTGTCGAAAAATCAAAGGCTTTGATCGAATGGACTCTATTAAAATGAGTGGATTTCAGATATTCTAAAAGTTCCTTCGGGTTGGAAATACACAATTCTGAAAACAAAGTCATTTGCAAACAACGTACTACAAAACCGACCCCGGTTGTGTCTGCGACAAATAAATCAAATTAAGTATTCTATTTCGACAACAAGACAATTATTTGAATAACAATCCGATGTATCCAGTGTGACCTGTACGACATTTCAATTATGTGACTAGCCGCTAGTAGGTAAAATTAAGGTAGATATAGAATCTGTTTCTGTCTGAAATATCACATGGTAACCCAATCTCTACATTTAGACAAGAAAGGAAAAAGTAGAAAAGAAAACTATTTCCTCATTTATCTTACATCTCTCTAACTTTGTAATTTCAACTTTAACTTATCTAGAGGTATTTCTTAAAAATAGATAAAAAATGTTACCCACAAGTTTCATGAACCTGTTTAATTTTTTTTTCTGCTTTCCTTTTTTCTGTTCTCGTGATAACATGTTCTGCTGTGGAGATTTTATCCCTATCAGTGAATGAAAGTCAAATACTGTTTCATATCTAAAAAGGATTGCCCGACACGTGCCCTAGATGACAAATTGTCAACCAGCATGGACAGTAGTATTGATCAGAGAACGAAAGTCTTTTTGGGTTTTCCGTTTGATTTCCATTCACTGAGATATAACGTAAAGAACAACAGAGTATTTGTGTATGTTGAGTCAGATGAAGGTTATCAACATCCACATAATATTTCATGATGGTTTACATTGTTTTGTATTTCTAAGAAGGGAGGAGATCTCCAACAATACCCCGTTGCAGCATCAACAGCAAAACACCAAAACATCCGATGCAAAAAAACAAAAGACGAGTACAGCACGAGACGGAAAAGAGACACACGACATGTACACATCAAACACAAAAGACTACACATAAACCGACGAGACCAATGGGCAACCGGTGCAGACTTTGGACACGCAAGTAGCAAATGGTGTGGTTATCCTTGATTACATGCGCACAACCCTCTCACTTCTCCAATTACCCAGAGGTCTCGAAGAACAACCTCCTCACAGTAAGATGACCTCACACAAACAAGACCGCGAAACGTAGAGGCCCCAGAAACACAGATGAATATGTAAATGGATATAAAAAGAGGGCATGCGTAATACAGTCCGTGCTCTGCCGGCTGTAGCGAGCTCATGTATGTAATCACCCGAGGAGTCCGACTGACATTCAGAGAGAACAGGTGGTCGGGGCCCTGTCTTCTTTGAAGAGGTGTAGACAGGGCCCGTCATGAAGTCCCGTCGACACAATCAGTCAGAGTGCAAGTCTCAAAGATGCGCTTGTACAAGACTGTAGATTGGTCAAGTACCAAACCTAGTGTCCGTCTGGTGACATTAGGATCATATCCACGGTATAAAAGGCGTTTGATTATTCTGACGCATTTTCGATGGATATGCTGCTTACCTTTGATCCTTCTAATTTTGTTTATCATATCACCATAAAAGACAGGTTGTGTAATAACCAAGGTAATGTACTCCGTTGCGTATATAAATCCGAATTTTAAAAGAAGTTGACTGTAATTTTTGTAAAATTTCCAGAAAGTCTTAACTAGTTTATGAAAGCGGAAACCTTGACCTAAAAGTTTTATGGTAATTTGTAAATTTCTACTGTGAAAATCCAAAATATCAGTACATGCTCTAGCGTACAGGATGAGCTATGATATGTAAATGCCGTATGACGGTAATCTTTGAACATCACCGTCAAGCCATGGGAAATTTACTATGTTGAATCCAAAATCATCCCTTTTGTCATATACACTTGTATGAATCTTTTCGTTTACAATTTTGATATTTAGGTCAAAATACGGTGTTTCTGTATTTGTGACGTTTGCCATGTTTAAAAGTGTTGATTCTTGTGGATAAATTTCGTTCTGATATACATTTGTAATTCAAAAGCAGGATTGTCTAAATAGGATGTCCTTGAAATCTCATACTTCTTACGTCCATCAATTTTGACTTTGATTTTGACTTTGGCAAAAGTTGAAAGATAAAGGCATTGCATTCCTTTGATCGTGTACTTATACAAAGTTATTTCTGTCCCGCAGCCTTAGTTAGCTTTGGATGAGCACAGGCCATTCTGAACCATGTGTACTGTGCCTGTATTAATCCTGCATATCTTCGCGTGAGTGATTTGTAAATTTATTCTGGCTGTTTTGTTAGATTCTTCTGCTTGTGTGTCTTGCTATGAATTTGGCATGGCAGTTTAGATAAAGATACTTTTCTTGACTATTTTTCATGAACAGATTCTTTATATATCTGTTCTTGTTGTTATTATTGTTGAAGTATTCTAGCGCTAGGTTAATATCTGCAGACATCTGACACCACCAATGTTTAATCTTGCGTGATAATTAACTTGAATCAGTCACATTAAAAGTTCTATCGACTGAAAAATGAAACTGAATCATGGGTAACCAGAATGAAGAGAAAATTATGTGATTATTATGTACGGTAAAAATAACAAAAACAAGTAAGCAGAACAACCAATGTGCATGGTGTGACGTAAAATAATAGAATTTGCTTGAAGTTCTCTCAGAATAGTTATTCTGTATCATATAGGCTACATTTAGATAAGATAACATTTTTGAAATTAGGCACATTTATCTGAAATAGTGTGGAATGATTGAAAAAGACAAGAAATTCTTTAATTATAGGCAACTCTGATAATTTCTTATCTATCCTGTCGCTGGTATTACCAATGATATTTTCTAGTATCATAGTTCTATAACTATTTGATGTGCGTTTACAAATCAAAAATGAAAAGGCCAAATAATCTGCGAAATAAGCCGAAAGCAATACTACTAGTACTTAAAACTATTTCATTCCTGTATCTTATGCTAAGTTTACACTCAGACACAATACACAACCATGTCAACGACAGAGCAAAATCGTGTACTAGGTTTACACTTAGCTAGGATAACAACGCTGTCTACGATTCGAAAAAAATCATAGAGAATGCTAGATATCGTGGTGTCGAGTCGTAAGGATCGTGAGGATCATAAGAGACATTGATAAATATGATAGAGTGCTACAGCTCATCGTGGTAATCGTTATGGAACGTGTTAAAGCGTAGAGCTCCACATTTTGCTTAATCTTGGACATCGTAGGGCATCGTGTTTAGTGTGAACCTAGCATCATTGTGTTCCATTACGATTACTAGGATAAGTTATCGCGCTAAATATCACGTATCTCCACGCTTATCACGGTCCCCCACGCTTCCCACGACTTGATATCACGCTCTCTCACGTTTCTTTGCGATTCTATCACATCGTAAACGTCGTGGCGATCGCTGCTAAATGTAAACCTAGCATTATACAGTGAAGTGTCCGAATAAGATATAGATAAGACAGAGGTTACAAATACATGAAGAGTCAGCAAAGGGACAAGAAAGTTTAAATAGAAGGTAAAAATCCTCTTTCTTTGCTCTCTCCACGTATGCAATATTTTCCATTTGCAGCCTTGTATCTTTCACGACCGCCTCACATAAGACTGTTCTAGATCCAACACATTTGATTTCATAGTTGATATGACGTCATCACATTGTATAAGATGGAAGAAATTTCGATGTATTGTGATGTATTGTGATTTCGTTGGAACCAAAGAAGGCAGACAAAAGTCTAAAAGATCTTGCATACTATGTTTTAAGGGATATACACCGATTGTTCCTTTTCAGTATTATGGTATTGAATTTTTAAAAAGCGTCGTAAATGCAGAAATAAACTGGATATCTAATAATTAAATTATTTATCTACACATTTTATATTTTCCTAAGTAATCTACTTTTGTCCGGCCAGTGTCCGGACAACTATGGCGGATTTTCGAAGAAATGTCCTCTGTTTTTTGGAAATTGATTAAATCTTTCTCAAATAATGCATTCAATAAAAAATATTTATGATGATTCATATTTGACCATATGGTCATCTGACGTCATTATGTTTTACAAAAATGGAGAAAATATTAAAACTCAAGAGTTATCTGGGTGTGCCTCATGAACATTCATAAAAAATATCTTTCTATGTCTTCGCTTGTATTCTTTTACTTCTTCTGGCGTGTTTTCTTTCATCGAAGCAAATAGAATGAAGTGAACACCTTGTCACGATTTTTATTGATAGAAACAAATCCCAATATTGAATTCCAAAGTTTGTTCAATTCATGTACTGTAAAAACATAAAAACCTTAAAGTTATGACTTTATTAGTTAATGAAGTCCTCTTGTCTATTTCTGATTAAATTGAATAATTTATTAAGAGAAACAGAAAAAAAAGAGATGGAGAAGAAAATTAAAAAAAAAAGTTTTAAAGTGTAACATGAAACTTATTTTTTGAAATGGTGTCTTTTGTTTATTAGATTCTATGGAACGAATATTTCAGTTTACATAAAACGAAACTCAAAGAACCAAGATAATGCAAAATTAAGTTGAATGAACCAGGTAACCTTCTATGACAGAACCTATTATATCTTCTTCTTAAAATACCAGTGTACTGCTGAGGTATCCCCTGTTATTGTGGTTTATGACATATGTTGTTAGATAAGATAAAGCGTTAAATAATGAACAATAATTTCTTTACAAAAGCAGATAATATAAGTCTTCAATGGTCCATCTAAGCTGCTGTTTTGTTTTCTAGTGGCCAATCCCTCAATTCTTTGCTGTATTTATGTTTCTATACTGGATAGTTGGTGATAGTTTACAGTTTACTAAGTCCTCCTGGGCACTTGGTCCCACCTCTGGCTTGCTAGGGGTCCGTCGATTCTCAGATTAGTGCTTTATTATGAGCGCTGTTGAGATTGTCGTCACGATCTTCTTTAACTCATTAAGACCAAATAATGATGTATCGTCAGCCCATATAATTAATTCTCAAATGTGCCATTGTTTTCTTTTTATTTTAGCCAATTCTTCATTCTTTCATTTGGTGTTAATTTTACTTTAAGACTTTGAACGGTTCTAGGAGTAAAGTCGAACTCTGGGAATTTAATGTTATGTGAATAACTATTGTATATTCTATTTGTAAAAAATACTTGTACCGAATTCCTATCTTTATTAAGGTTGCAGCATATCTTTTTATTTAAAAGTTGATTTATAGTGTTGATATTGTCATGTAATCTCGCTTCAGTCAGTAGATTCCTGGGTGTCAGTTACCCCAAATTTAAAATTTTGTTATCAATTTATGGATGTGTATATGATGTAGATTTGATGGCACATTAACAGTGTTCTTACCTCAACCATGAAGATAATTTTGTCAATTGAAATGTTATGTACAGGAGGTGCAAATGATATCTAAAACAATTAATTCTAGTTTTAGTTAACCTTCATATGATGAAAATCCGAAGAAAACAGAATTGTTTTGACGTATATGAATGACAACTGCATTAGCGCATTAGCTATTGTTCGTTATTCGGAACATACATCTTTTGTGAACGGAATTCGGACATTTTTGTTACGAAGGCTTTTCTCAAGCCAAGCGTTTTCCTTGTTGATCCTTCATGAATTTCCTCATAGCGTTCACATATTCGTATTTCACTACAGAAAGATTATTATTATCATTTACCGATTAAAAGAATACGCATCGGCATTATGTTTGACAGCAAGTGTTTACTCACTTTATTGGTAATAAAGTCATTGTTATTATATGTTATTGTTTATCTATGTTAACTAATGACAGATGTTATACATCATAAATTTCAATGGTAACAATCCGTTGTTTACTCTACATGAAACACATTGTAAAATGTTGGGCTAAGTAGCTATATATTCATCTTTCTTTATAAGCATTTAAGTTAATGATCACTTTAGATCTGATCTTGTAGGGGTACTGAGTAAATGGTATTTTTGTAGGGGAATATGAAGAATATATTTAGCAAAGCCATTTTGCACTGACCACAGCGGTACACAAGGTTATTACAAAAAATGATATCAGGCAAAATATGGAACTGAAGAATGTGCATGAAATTAATGGATATCATGCTTAGATTCTGATATTTATTGAAAAAATAAAATGTAAATTAATTGTAAAGTAAGGAATTGAACGGCAGCGACAATTTTATACCAGAATTCAGTCTATTTACAATTTGAGACTAAAATCTTACTCTAATCCCACTAAATCCGTAAATGAAAATACCATTTCAAAGAGCACGACGAAACCAAACCAAAAGCTTTGAATATCAGTAGTTGAGAAACTAATCTAGGACAGAAAATATAAAAATAAGTATAATGCCGCTAGATTTATCTTTTTGATGAGTTAAAGGAAGATATTTTGTAACATTTGTTTAATAATGTGTTTTTGAGACCATCCCTTATTTTGTTCCTTTACGTACCTATACGTAGTACGAAGTTCGTTGGTATGTTTACGTCGCTTATTCGAACAGCTCTTATTAGACCGTGAGCCAGACCCAAAAATTCGTGGTCATTGGCACCATCCGAAATGAATAAACGAGACCCGTATATTCTGATAGATGGACATCTCTAATGTTTTCAAATGCATGATAGCAACGATTAACAGGTAGCTAAAGCAATTTATTTGGGGGGAACGTGTTTTTTCAGTCGAAAATCAATGAAAAAAAGGTGGAAAATATATAACCTTTGTATGGAGGATGATTTTCAAAATTTGAAAATGTGAATATATAGTACTTTCATATGTTATAAGTTCCAAATCTTTATCTTTCTCTGTGTTTTGGAGCAAAATAGTCGATTTTTGCAAATTTTCACAGAAATCAGAAGAAATATTTCCCTCTGTTTTCAGTTATGTAACCAAGATACTTTGGGATTCCTTTCGTTTTTAGTTCATATCTCAACTGTGTGACTGAGAGACATTAGTCACAGTCAGTCCTTCTTACACGCAAAAATTATAGATAATTGTTCAATACGAATAAAATTTAAGATGGTGTCAAGATTTTTCCAGCATTCGAATGGAAAATCTACATTTATCAGAGATAAACATGATAAAGGCAGTACCTTTATTATTCAGGTTTGATGTCTAGAACAGATGAAGAATTTCCCCCGAAATAGTTCAAGAACCATCACGACTTGCATGCCGTAAGCATATTCATTTTTTTTATAAACATATGGAACTCAATTATGGTTCATGTATTTATTTCAATTATGTGTTAAACTTTCTTTTATTCTGTTACAAGTGAATGATTCCACCTATCTTCCTTCCAAGAAACAGAGTGTATAATATGTAGCATTATTTGAGATTACTTCCTTTTAGTTTTGGAAACATCTTTTCATTTATACATGACAATAAAATTTACCAACGAATATGAACATATCACATCCATTTTGTATTTATTGCGATCACAGATGTTCAGGAATACATATCGGTATCTAGTGTTGAGTTTAACAATAGATAAATTTTATCACAGACAATAAATTATGACTGAGAGACGAACGAGCTACGTATATATATCAAGAATAAAACAACATACAAACATGATTTTTGAGTAAAGATTGTATCAGATCACTTTGTGATTAAAACAAATGCCCTCACATGTTTTTGCAATGTCTATCAATTATCTATGATAAGTGCATCTTAAATCGCTTGCACTATCTAGTCAGAGTCATGGGAGAGATCAGACGATACGAACGTACTTTTTGCACGGTAAACGGGAGTCGTTATGCTTCAAATAACTTATGAAGTTTTTGTTGACGAACGCATACAGAACTGATATGAAAAATCCTCTTGATGAAGCCAATATAAGACCTATATGTTGTAGAATTGATGCTTCATTAACGTGAAAATGAGTAGGAAGAATAACAAACAGATACGACAAGCTTATCAGTGTAAACAGTATTGCAGTCATCACTATTTCAGATTTTACCTTTGCGACGTCAAAAATCCTTTTCCGATATTCTTTTATGTGAACACGAATAAAAGATAGAGTAAGTAAAGCCAGACCAGAGACAATGAATAATAATTTGGGAGTTTCCACGATCCATACAATAGACATGTTCGAGTGATTGATCCAGCATTTAGCTTTATGGCTTAGTGAGATAGACACGATCCAAACGATCAATGGGACAATGGGAAGTCCCCAACCTACAATCCAATATGTCAGGTACCCGGTGGTGCACAGAAATCCAGATCGGGATGTTATCTGTAGGAAATTTGCATCTAGGGTAAGCCAGCAAATTAATGCTATTTCGGCATAGTGACTCAACGAAGATAATGTTTGGCATACTATGTCAGAGAAGTGATGCACAGTTATAATTCCTTCCATTTGAAGATAAATTATCAAATGTGTCGTAAGCTTACAAATTATATCCAAAGACACACACGAGTAAATATGTTTATATATCCTAACATGGAGAACAGAATTCACAAATCTTGGTACGGCACACTGGTACAGTAACAATACAACGATCACACAAGCCAGAGACAGAGTCAACAGAGAGATACCCAGAATGTTCATTTGAGTCAAGCTTTCTTTCACATTTTCACCGAAGTGTTCGAGAGTATCCAAGGGAGATAAATAATCATTTCTAAGACAAAACTCGTAATTTGTCTGTTTTAATGTCACCATTGTACCATTAAAATCTTCCCACTCCCCAGTCTTTCCACATTTTCGGTACGCGGAATTTTCCGTAATAAGTTCTTGGTATGGTGGACATTTTTGTGATATCAACTGACCAGCGGCCGTTGGTGGCCAGCATAGAAGTCCATCATATGAACTGTTACAAAAAGAACCATTCACTGTGACATCTTTGTAAAGATTGTAACAGTGGTGCTCACTCGAGTGATGCAATGGCAAAACTGAAAAAGAAAATATTTTTTCCCTGATTTCAAAGTAGTAAGCTTTAGCATCAGATTTGCACAATTTCTTGTTCGGTCAAAGTACAATCATATTCACCAATATTAGTCAAATTAGGTTCAGCAGACTTTTAAGTTTTAATAAACGCAGTTCTTTGTGTAAAAAAAAAAACAAACAAACAAAACCACACACACATACACACACCCTCACACATACATACACACAAAAATGGTAGCAAGAACTTTTATTCATTGTATTCTTAATATAGCAAACTTACAACCAAAATATTTCGTTCATAAAAGAAATGAGGATCTCAAACAAGAATCAAAAGAAAATAAACTGAAAAATGGAACAGAAAAAAGACAAATCAAAAACTTACCCATTATTGTTGTTCACTATTTAATCCTTGCTTCTCCAAATACTACAAACGATAGAAGAACCTTTAATGAGAGAGTCTGTGGTTTTCTTCTTTTAAACGGAGTCATGTTTAGTAAACATGCGTAGTAATACACTTTATCTTAGACTTACGCTGTGAGTGATTCGGCTCGTTGCCATTTAATTTTCTGATATCAGCTTCCCTGATGTTTGATACGCTCTAGTTACATACTTCATGTAAGATTCGGTTATTTAAGACTCCAATTCTTGTCAGAAAGTAATTCGATAAAACAACATAATCATTAAGATCAATTTCTTAATGCTGATATTCAAGACGTTTAATTACATCAATAATGTTTTCATCGTTTTATTTTCAAGATAGGTTGTAAGTCGGAATGTAACTCGCAGATCGTCCAATACTTCTGACATATAATGCAAGTATGTTTTTTTCTATACCAAACCGAGTTGCGTTAATAAATGCTTTTTTTAGGGGGGGGGGATAATTTAATCATTTATTTGTTTAATGGTTTTCGCTAGATTTCTTACGTTTTGAAGGGGGTTTACGTATCTTAATTGCTATCTATTTTTCCATTTTTCTTTGCTTTTTTAGATTGAATTTCTAGAATTAAGGACAAATTAGAGTCCAAGTGGAATTTTATTTATATACATTTATTTTGCTTTGATGTGTTACTGTAAATTTGATATATCCTGCATTATTACTTAATCGTACTAGCAATCTTCGTTCAAGTATATGATACCTCATTGGTTTTTTTTAATGGATTCATACTTTTAATCCACAAAATAAATAGAAATCATCGAACAGATAATTTGGTAGAGTCGTCAACAACCTCTTATCATTTCATCAGAACATTTATCAAGGTATATAATGGCTAAATTCAATCTGGAGTGATTTTAAGATAAATGTATGAAACCGCAGAAATTTATGATGTCATTCATTGGAGATTTTTGTTTCATCATTCCTTTCTCTTGATTACCTAAATGGGATATTCACGGATTTTTTAAAAAAAATTATCCTCAATTCTAATGCACTCCGTTTGTAACGCGCATTCTGATTGGTTGAGCGATGAAAAAACTGCAAGGGGATTCACGTTTCACTGCAGTTTTTGCTATGACGTCATGCGTTCCTATGGCGACGCCGTTAAAAGCAGACGTTTTCTAGCTCCTTGCTGACCAAAGCATTAGAATAGGGTTACCATACTAATGTTTTACAAAAACTGACAGGGTATCGGCGAATCCCCTGTCAGAAATATCCGTTTTACCGCTCGGCTGACGCCTCGCGATAAAACTCAATTTCTGACAGGGGATTCGCCGATACCCTGTCAGTTTTTGTAAAACACATGCATGGTAACCCCTAAATACTAGATTAAATTCTGTTTACAAAATAATTAGGTACTGCTCAGACTTAGTTTATGAAATCTGAATGTTTATATTGCTAGTATCGTGTCTAAACGAAACTCATTTAGTTCTCATTTCCTTTTTTTACATACTTTATAAAATATATGATGATATCCGTTTATCTCAACTGCATGTGACTGTATCATGTGTATATTCTGTATAGTGGGGGGGGGTTGTGCGCACGTAATCCAAGATAACCACACCGTCTTTTATTTACGTGGCAGATGGCCGTCCTAAGTCGGCACCGGTTGTCCATTGGTCTCGTTGGTTTATGTGTAGTCTTTTATGTTTCTATGTTTCTATGGAATGAGTTGGTGTTGGTGTGAGTTTCATGTTTCTATGGTATGAGTTGGTGTTCCTTGTCCCTTTTGCGTCTCTTTCTGTGGGTGTCTGTTCTGTGTTTTTTGCATGGGTGTTTTGGGATTTTGCTGTTGGTGCTGCAACCTAGTGTTGTTGGAGATCCCCTCCTTTAATCTGAATTTGTCATCGTCACATATGGTAGACTTTTTGCTCGGACTGACATCTAAATAGACATGTCTCATGTTCGCGGACTTCGCACTTTGGACACCGCACTTGGAAGGAACTTTGTCACGAAAGTAAATTGTTAATGTAATCCCAAATGAGTTAAAGAAGATCCTGACGATAATCTCAACAGCATCCACAATAGAGCACAAAATTAAACATCGACGGACCCCTAGTAAGCTAGAGCCCAATTAACCTAGAATAATTTGTGTGATAATTCATTTATTTACATCTGTTAGTTTACATATTTAAAGCTCCCAAGTGTCATTTCGTCTATTTTGTGTACAGATTTATCTTTTCTAATTGCACCTGATTACTTTAATACGGCCCGTGAAGTGCGAAGTCCGGAGTGCGAAGTCCAAAATACATCAGCTTGAAAAATGTCCAATATGACCAACAAAATCTTATTTGATATCAGTATTGTTTTCTAGCAGCATATTACTATCAAACAGTAGTTCTTTATATGCCTTATTTGAGATTTTCATACTTGTTTGAATGCATTTTGTTTTGATTGGAATAAAAATTTCCTGACTCTTCTTTTTCAATACTGATAAAATCTTCTCCTACGCTTTAATGGTCCATATCAATATCATAAAGATGAATACATTTTGCTTTGAATTGGTCGTAAATGTCAACTACAATGGAAATATTCAAAAGTCAACTATCATTGATTTGGAAAAAAATTGTTTGGAAAATTATGTTAGCCACAAAATTTGCTCATATTTCCCGTTTTTCTTGAATAACAAACTATTCGGATTGTGTTTATTTGACAAGCCATTCAGAACAAAGAAGTTTATTGGAATATAATGCCATTCCCGTACGGAGGAAGCTATGGAATATTTTTTTCAACAATTATATGCATGGGCATACGACGTTAACAAAATAGGAAATCTACTATTCAGTCACCCATAAAGAAAGATTTCGATGTTTATAATCAATAATTGATTTTTTTTTTAATTTAATAGTACAGAAGTGTTCCAACTCTTTATTTCCTAGATGAAAATTTAAAATCTTCATCAGTGATGATTCCAGCCAAAGTAATACCCTCTGCATTTCAATTTGTACACGTACTTTGTAGAGAGTGTGCAGATCCAAATTTTGGATAGGGTCGATTCAATAACAAAGTTAAATTGAAGCCATGACCAAAATAGCATTGGAAAGATGATGCTAAGTTGTAAACCTCCTTTGATTCCGATGACATTCTTGGATAATATGACAAGTTTCCGAAATAGACAAATAATGTATATAATGTCAAATTGAGAAATGGCATAACAAAGCTTCTTTCATGCGACAGAACTGGAAAGAAGTAACTATTGCACCTTAAATATTCAGCCAGGGAGAACAAATGTTACTGTTCCACACTGCAAATGGAAATACATGTAAGTATTTATAATAATAATTCAGAAGATTTCCAACTATTTACCTTCTTGAAGAAAATTTCATACCAATTTCAATGTACCAGACACATGTTTCGGTTAGAAAATCCTCAGCAGTGGAAGTTTATTGAGTGCCAAAGTGATTTTCAGACTCAGTCAATTGTATTACAGTGGTGCCCTCTGGCTTTATTTTTAGAATTCAAATGTGGGATTAATAGCTTTTTCACACTATTACAAGGTTTTATTTACAATAATTCGTTATTTCTTAGTTCATCAATAATCAAAAATTCGCGGATTTCCTCAGCATAATCTATCTTTTGGAGCTTGAAGTCAAAGAAACTAAAGAGACAAATAATTCCGCATCATATCTAGACATAATGTTGTCCTACGACACTGATGGCAACATCCCTTCATCGCCAGCTTATGGTGTATTCATAGCAAGTACCAAACAAACAAACTTGTTCTTAGAGCTAGGCGTCTTTCAGATCAGCTTCTTAGTCAGGGATACGTTTGTGACCGACTAACCTCGTCACTGAGGAAGTTCTACGGTCGATATGGGGAACTCGTCATACATTATGATGCCCCACTCTCCAGAATGGTGGATGATATTCTGTCTTATTCCATTTGAACCATCCAACCACCGAATATACTTGTATCTTCCGAAATAGAAGAACTGTATGTGACAATTCTACCGAATTGAAGTGACGGGTGTTGCATGCAAGCAGGAGATGCGTACTCTTCCTGGGCACCTGGTCTCACTCCCATCTTGGGAGTTCGCTTCTTTTCATATGGTAGAGGTTTTCTATGTTTGCTTTGGTTCTTGTTTTATCCTGATTTTGTATGCCTTCGGTTTCTGATTTTCTGAATTATCGATTTTGTACTGTTTATTGGGATATGGTCATTATCCATATTTGTCGTCAAATCACTTTAAGTATATACGTAGATAGATAATTAAGAAAACCCCAGGATGATGACATAGCAGTGATCACAGCGGAACACACAACACACCTTTTCGGACACAACGAGAACAATAACATCATATCATATATTACAATTTCAATGCAAAATATTTGAGGGACAACTGAATGAAGCGCGGCCTCTTTTATTTCTGCAAGATTTACCAGGTGTCCCAAAAAATTGACTACTCGCGCATTACTTTTATGTTTCATTCATCTCAGTCTAGACCTACATATGTTAATCTTTGACATGTACATACTTCCAAAGGTCAAAATGAAGATGACCCATTTTATCTGTCCCTTTGTTCAAAGTACATGGAAAAGAGTTATTGGCACATCTGTCGCTAGAATTGTATTTCCATTATAAAAAAAAAGAAATGTGTGTGTCTGCGACAAATTAATCAATTGTAAGTATTGAATTCGACAGCAACACAATTATCTGAGTGTCAAGTTGAAGTCTCTATTTTCACTTATTTATTTTTATTATTTGTCTGTTTGACAAAAGCTCTTTGCTTACTCTAAAAATAAATTCTAGGAATTGGGTCAAATGCAGGAAGATTGTATTGTATCATTTTCCCTCCGTTTCTATTTAAAAAAATAAGTGATACAGATTGGTTTTCATGTGTTTTATCTGGAGCTCCGGACGATAAAAGAAAAACGTTTCCATGCATCAAATCTGTATAGGAATACATTCCACTATTCGAAATGTAGCGACTGTTCTAGCTTGAATCCATTCTCTTTGGTGTGAGAGGATCTCTGGTTCGACGATATTTTCACATTAAGATATTTACTGTAGTCGTTTAAAATCTTACTATTAGTTAACAATTCAGAATAAAAGGACCAATGAAATATCTTGTAAAAGGAGATTCCACAAGTAATTATTATAGTCTGGGATGTATCACTGGGTTGGGTGCAACCCCCCCCCCCCTTGATCCTCCCAAACCGGCCTAACTTTGTAGCATTTTTTGCGCTCTTTCAGATAAAAATTTGTCTCCTGGAAATTTCCATTGCAAAAGTGGTGTTTTTGGGAAAAACATGTTTTTTACTCAAAAATCTCTGAAAATAGGAAAAAAATTATAACTTTTATATGGTTGATGTTTTTAAAAATTGAAAAGTGTAAATATATAGTATTTTTGATTCTCTTTCAGATGAAATAAGTTGCAAGTTCCAATTCCTATTTATACTGTGTGTTTTGGGGTAAAAAAGTCAAATTTTTGCCAAAATTCACAGAAATTTGAGGAAATTTTAATTTATTGCTGCTTCTCAGCTCCTCAATATTGCATATGATCGTTCAATGATGATTTGAAAAAACATCTTTAAAGTCTCCTCTTTCTAATGACATATATTTTATATTCTTATTTTTTTGCAAAATCCTCAAAATTAATTATTTTATACAGAAACCTGTATTTTCAATCAGAAATCTCAGATTTCTGTAAATTTATTTAAAGAACCCTTATTTGTTATGAAAGCAATGATTGAAAGCTATTTTCTAGTGTAACGTTTCACACTCTATCAGATTATATATGTTTTACCAACATTTCATTCAAAATCAACGTGTTTTTGGGGAAAAACTTATTTTTTCATTTAAAAATAGCTGATTTCTGGTGAATATTTATTGAATCTATAGAAGTTCTTGAAATGATAGCAGGAATGTATTTTGAACTGTAATTATTTAGGTTCACTCATAAATTACATGTATGAAACATAAAAGGTATATTTCCTACTTAATTTTGGGGCAAAATGCCTGTTTTTTGTCTAAAAATTACAGATTTCTGGAAAAATTTTATTTATTCATTTTCTTTGCTAAAACTATGCATTTAAAGCTATTATCATTATAGAAAGTAATCATCTTGTCAGATGATTGTGAAATTAAATGTAATAATTAATTAAAACCATCATTTTGGGGTAAAATATGCATTTTTTATGCAAAAACCACTTATTTTGAGAAAATAAGTACTAGCTCTTTTAATTTGCCTAAATTGCTATGTTTTAGCTTTGATATTATGCTTTTTCTTATTATAAATGGATAGAAATGTTATTTGATAACTGACATTTAATTTATATCTTATTATACCAATTAAATTAACAGAGGATACTTCAAATACATATGACATACAAGGACAAACTATGACATACCCAGGAACACTTTAGAATATAAATAATAACGACACATTTCATAGTAATAACGATTTTCCAGAAATCAGCGGTTTTTAAATAGAAATTGAGATTTTCCGCCCAAAAAAGCAAGATTATCAAGAAATCTCTTCTAACTCATTAAACTTGATCACTTTTATGCCATCCAATAATATTAAACCTCTCCAGCTTTGATTGAATACAAAATATAGATTTAAAACAATTTTCACAGAAATAAGTGAATTTTGCACATAAATTAGGTTTTTTGCCCCAAAATATCAATTGAATCAACAGAGGATATTTCAAATTCATATGACTTACAAGAACAAGCTATGATATACCCAGGAACTCTTTTGAATATAAATAATATCGTCTGATTTCATAGTAATAAGGATTTTCCAGAAATTAGCGATTTTTAAATCAAGATTTTCCACCCAAAATAGCAAGATAATCAAAGAAATCTCTTCTAACTCATTTAACTTGATCACATTTATGCCACCCAATTATTTGAAACCTCTCCAGTGTTGGTTAAATAAGAAATATAAATTTTAAAAAAATATTAACAGAAATAAGTGAATTTTTCACATAAATAAGGTTTTTTGCCCCAAAATAAGATATAAATTAAATATCAGTTATCAAATAACACTTCTATCCATTTATAATAAGAAAAAGCATAATATCAAAGCTAAAACATATCAATTTAGGCAAATTAAAAGAGCTAGTACTTATTTTCTCAAAATAAGTGGTTTTTGCATAAAAAATGCATATTTTACCCCAAAATGATGGTTTTAATTAATTATTACATTTAATTTCACAATCATATGACAAGATGATTACTTTCTATAATGATAATAGCTTTAATTGTATTGTTTTAGCAAAGAAAATGAATAAATAAAATTTTTCCAGAAATCTGTAATTTTTAGACAAAAAAAAGAGGCATTTTTCCCCAAAATTAAGTAGAAAATATACCTTTTATGTTTCATACATGTAATTTATGAGTGAACCTAAATAATTACAGTTCAAAATACATTCCTGCTATCATTTCAAGAACTTCTATAGATTCAATAAATATTCTCCAGAAATCAGCTATTTTTAAATGGAAAATAAGTTTTTCCCCAAAAACACATTGATTTTGAATGAAATGTTGGTAAAACATGTATAATCTGATAGAGTGTGAAAAGTTATACTAGAAAATAGCTTTCAATCATTGCTTTCATAACAAATAAGGGTTCTTTAAATAAATTTACAGAAATCTGGGATTTCTGATTGAAAATACAGGTTTCTGTATAAAATAATTAATTTTTAGGATTTTGCAAAAAAATAAGAATATAAAATATATGTCATTAGAAAGAGGAGACTTTAAAGATGTTTTTTTAAATCATCAATGAACGATCATATGCAATATTGAGGAGCTGAGAAGCAGCAATAAATTAAAATTTCCTCAAATTTCTGTGAATTTTGGCAAAAATTTGACTTTTTTACCCCAAAACACACAGTATAAATAGGAATTGGAACTTGCAACTTATTTCATCTGAAAGAGCATCAAAAATACTATTTATTTACACTTTTCAATTTTTAAAAACATCAACCATATAAAAGTTATAATTTTTTTCCTATTTTCAGTGATTTTTGACTAAAAAAACATGTTTTTCCCAAAAAACACCACTTTTGCAATGGAAATTTCCATGAGACAAATTTTTATCTGAAAGAGCGCAAAAAATGCTACAAAGTTAGGCCGGTTTTGGAGGATCAAGGGGGGGGTGCACCCAACCCAGTGATACATCCCAGACTATTATGTTAGACAGGCTTTGGAATCAATGAAATTGCTTTTTTTAGTTGAAATTAACGTCTTATTCGCTTACAATGAATTCTGATAAGGAGACCAATGAGCGAAACTTCTTTTCTATTTAAATAATACTGCGACCGAAATTAAAATAAGCTTCAAGCTCAGCTTTTGATCCTACTTACTTAGACACTATACTTGCATTATATATGCAACGTGATTTATGTGATATTTGACTATATTACAATTTTGTAATTAGATTGGTGCAATTTTATAGCGCCGCCTGCAGTGTACTCCGTGCTTGTACTGAACTCTTGAGATTGTTCACGAGATAAAATTGTCTTTCGTGTCGCTATAAAGACGTTTACAAGCTTGCTATTGTTTCCGTCTGTTCGTTCGATTTTTATTTACGTGAGAAAGTTCTTTTTTTTTAATTATCATTTAAAGACATTGAGATTTTCGGAATCTGCTTCTGGTTTTGTGTTTGACTTTCATTTACTGATACATGTAACAGCAAGGCCTTGTATATTCTGATCAGCTTCAACCTTTTTCTACGAAAAAAAAAAAAAAAAAAAACACGCACACAAACAAACAAACAAATCAAAAAACTCGGACGTCAATGGTCGCCAATTCAAAAATAGTTCCTTGTTGGACTTTCATTTTGAGTAATTATTTACCAAGAAAGCCGAATTCCAATACTGGGCTGTTACTGACAAACAAGTTATTTACAACATAACTCAATGAAGATGCAAAATTACAATAGTTTTAATGTAAAATAGGGACTGTTTACTTTAGATGTAAATCACTAAACCACTGGCGTCTGTGTCTTTTTATGCCGCTGCAAATAAAGGGTAAGGGATCAGAATGGGTCTTGCTTTTATACTGGTACACAAAAAAAACCCGTAAGTTTGATTGTTCCATCTTTCTGGCTCAACGTCTTACAAAAGATTCAACAAGGATATGCATTACCAAAGATCTCTATCACAATGCTAGTTGATAATCATTATTTACCAGCTTTCCCAGAGTGTCAAAATTTTTGTGTATGTAACAGAGACTTTAAGAAAATGTTTTCCCTGGCAGTTCCACGTTATTCTGTTTGAAACAACAATGTAAGGTCTCATTCCAAGTGTTACAATTATTCTTTCTGCTCATGATTTACGGTTATAGTTCAGGTATAAGCTCTATTCTAAGCACAAGTCATAAATATCCTAGAAAATTTAGACTGTACATCGACCATGATACAACAAAGAAATGAGTTTTAAAAAAGAAAACGCCCTCTCTCTCTCTCTCTCTCTCTCTCTCTCTCTCTCTTATGTACGCTTTAATTTGGAAAAATGGATTGTGTTTCTGTTCAGAAGGGCTTTATATTTAGGTCAACTCATAAAGGTAAAATAATCTAATAAATGCGTTCTCGTGATTCTCCTTGCTTATAAAGAAACAAATATACAAATTTGCAAAGTGAAAAATGAATTCAATCAATTATATATTCAGATTAAACAGAACCTCATGTTTATATCTTTACTTTCCCTGATCCCCATCTCGCTGAGTGTTTTAATGAACTCTTTTTGTTTTTCGTCACCAAGACCCTGCAAAAGGGCTACGCTTGTCCTAAACGATAAGATAGATCATTAAGAAGGTTTTGACACGTTCTGACCTGCTTGCCTCCCCCCCCCCCCCCCCTTCATTGAATTGTGGATAGACAATGAAAATTTGTGACCGATTATTCGAGGGAGGGTGTGTGTGTGTGCGTGTTTTTGTTGTTTTTTTTTTCATTTTACACCAAATGTTCAAACTCATTTTCCTCCGTGGTGATCATTTGATTTCCTGTCGTTTCACTTTCAGCTTCATCTTAAACTTATTCTGATGAAAAGGTGAGAGGTACGAGTATAACAGGTAAAATCGGTGTTATAATAATTTCAATCCTTGTGTCAACATAAAGCTCGTTCTACATATTGACGTTCAATAAACAAACATCCAAAATGGGGTTTTTGAGGCAAGCTGTAGTAGTTTTGGTCGTTGCATACGTTTTAAACAAAATTCCTTCATATTTAAAACCGACATTAACACCAAGATTCGATGGTTATTTTCATCCAGAGTTCCGTAAAGTTGCAGAGGCATTCAAGTAAGTAAATCTCCTTTTACTCAATTAAGTTTCATGTGATGACAAGAAGTGTATACATTTTGTACCTTGGTAATAGATAAAAGGTCAAAGTTTGCTTCATGTGTTTGGTAGTTATTAATTTACAATCAAAGAAAATTTATTTTGATATTACAACAATAAGAATACAATTGTTAGCTTTTTCTTAAAATGATGAAGCGATGCAACATGACAAAATTGGAGGTATTGATTGAAGAGTCTTGACCTAAATTTTAACATGAAATAACCTTGGTCTAATTATTGACTAAACTGAATTAGCTGAATTAAATTGTATTGGATATATTGAACATGAAAAGTGTTTTTTATTTTCTTGGTTGAAGAAGAATTGAACAGAGCTAGTCCAAAAATAATCGTGTACAATATCTTTCGGATCTTCATTAGGTCAGCCTAATGAAGTAGGAGGGTTTAATCTTGGTCTAATTAGTCAGAACATATAAGAAAAGAAATGTCCTCTCTCTTTTATTCTAACAAATCGTTTTACAAAGAAAGTAGGAACAGAATGGAAAGATGACAGTATAGGAAAATTATTGTAACAAATAAGTTTTTTCGCAAGATTTTCTTTCAAAACTCAAGCTTTATTGTATGTTCTTAATAATTCAATTGATTTGTTGTCTGTTTCTTTCACAATTTTTCATAATAACAAAATGCATTATCATCAAACGGTGTCTCCTAGTAATTAGTATGATTACAAGCTTTACGAAGTAACACTAAGCATTTGAGAATGATGAAATGTTCGACTTAAGTATGTTATCTTTGGAGTAAGAACAAGTTTGAGCAAATGAAACATGCACACTTCATTTTTGAGTAATTAGAAAAGAAATAAGGGGATTTCCAACACACCCGGTTGCAGTACCAATAGCAAAACCCGAAAACCCACTGCAAGAAACACAAAGCACACACAGAGAAAGATATGCAATGGTACAAGGAGCGCCAAATAACATAGCAACATCAAACATTAATGACTATACATAAACCAACGATACCAATGGGCAATCGGTGCCGACTTAGGACGGTAATCTGTCACGTCAGTGGCAGTGGTATGGTACCCTTGATATTTTAACACCAATATAATGTATTGAGGGAATCCCCGGTCCTAAAATAATGAAATAAGTTGACCGATGTATCAACAAAGTTCCTCAAAGAATTAAAATCCTTGATTATCAAAAATAATTGAGTCTATGAAATGTTCAATGTTTGATAAGGATTGAAGCGTTATAAGAAAATCAAAGATGTGACTATTTCATTATGCGATCTAACTGTTGTTCATGAGGGAGGGATCCTTTTTTCTTATTTTCTATTTTTATTTTTGTTTTGGTCACTGATATGTTAAAACATACTGGTTTTGCAGAAAATACGTTGAAAATGGCGAAGAGCGTGGTGCCAGTATGGCGTTCTATCACAAAGGAGAACTCCTCGTTGATGTTTGGGGCGGATTCGCCGATCCAGTATCAGGGAGGCATTGGAAGAACGACACACTCTGTCTTATGTACTCAGCAACTAAAGGAGTGACTGCACTATTGGTGGCACAGTTTGTGGACAGGTCACTCATAACACATTTTATGTTTAGCAAAAAAGAAAAAAAGGTTTTGTTTTGAAAAAAATATTTTGTAGGATACAATGAAAATATAAAATGTTATTTCAAACATTGCAAAGGCGAAGATGAAATCTTCTAATGTTGTTTCAGAATACAGAACTGTTCCAACTCGTTAACCTCTTGAATAAAAAAACAAACCAATTTTAATACACAAGACAATAGTCAAATAGCAAAAAGCTACCTTTTATAGACATCAGATATATAAGAAAGATTTTTTCTCTTTTAGAGGTCTACTTGACTACAAGAAAAAGGTCAGTGACTACTGGCCAAAGTTTGGACAGAATGGCAAAAAGGACATAACTCTGGAAACTCTTATAACGCATCAGGTACAACATTCAAGAAATGACGGGGTTTTTATTTATTTATTTATTTTATTGTAATGTTAAACGTCTTTAAATTCAATAGCATCATTTAAAACCTGATTAATTTACAGCATGGACCAGACATACACGTTTCGGGTACTAAACCCTCGTCAGTGATCCTCAGTCTAAAAATATAATATGGCCAAAAAGTATGAAAATTATTATGTCCAAAAATGTACCAAAAGACGTAGCAGAATGGGTGGGATATGATGCCACAGGACCCACGTTTTAGAAATTTCAAGAAAGTTTGTAACAAAAAATTTCAAATGCGTTGAATAGACAGACGATCAACCGAAGTTGATCGAACTTGGCTACATGTGCCCTCGGGGACTCTTGGTCCACCAGCAGTGACACTCACCAAGTAGTTCAAATGTTAAACGTCTTTAAATTCAATAGCATCATTTAAAACCTGATAAATTTACAGCATGGACCAGACATGCACGTTTCGGGTACTAAACCCTCGTCAGTGATCCTCAGTCTAAAAATATAATATGGCCAAAAAGTATGAAAATTATTATGTCCAAAAATGTACCAAAAGACGTAGCAGAATGGGTGGGATATGATGCCACAGGACCCACGTTTTAGAAATTTCAAGAAAGTTTGTAACAGAAAATTTCAAATGCGTTGAATAGACAGACGATCAACCGAAGTTGATCGAACTTGGCTACATGTGCCCTCGGGGACTCTTGGTCCACCAGCAGTGACACTCACCAAGTAGTTCAAATGTTAAACGTCTTTAAATTCAATAGCATCATTTAAAACCTGATAAATTTGTCTTATTCACACGCAGAATTAATATAAAAGACACTGGAACAGCTAGGGTAATTATGAGAACAATCATTTACACAGAAAGCTTTGTCGGGGAAGTAGAATATTTTTTTCTGGTTGGAGGCGGGTCCCAGGTTATATTTAAGAAATTATGCAAAGAGAATATAATAAATATTACTATAATAAGCATTTTAATTTTGATCTATATCTTTAAGGCATATCTGGAAACTTGCTGCCGTATTTTCTCTAATGAATGAGAAGTAATGTGCCCTTTGAAATCCCATGTATGAATTTAAAAAGTTATGTTGATAAATGTTGTCAGGGTGGTTTAGCAGCGACAAACGGTACTATCCCGCTAGAATGGATGATAACGGACCCAGATAAGGCTGATGCATTCGCAGAGAGACAGAAACCTACATGGAAACCTGGTATATTTTGTTCTCATAACACTGGAATTAAAATGAGAAATTGATTAAATTTATGCTCATTTTAGAAAAAGAAAAATTCGAAATTTTGTCAACTTTCTATAAGAATTTTCTGAATGAGGTGCACGTAGCTTTCTCGTAACTTTTGATATTGAATTTAGGACGTTTAACATACAGCCTTACGTTCACGGTGGCCAAGTTTTACTGAGACCTTTCTGTCTTAAATCTGAAAAATCGTTATCTATGATCATCTATCATTTGTCAAATAGTTTTGATTGAAGCGCCTGCAATGGAATCCTTAATAATCTATGGACATTTTAAAACAGGTACGAAATTAGGTTACCATGGCATCACTTATGGATTGTTCCTTGATCCCTTGATGAAAAAAGCAGATCCTAAACACCGAAACATCGGACAAATCCTGAGAGACGAAGTATCTGTACCTTTCGGTTAGTATCACTCTAAGATGTGTTAAAATGCTTCAGTTTTTTAAAGTTTGATTTCAGGTGAAAAGAAGGAATTTAACGGACCTTATGCTTTTTTTTTCAACACAGTTTTATAACTACAGAATACATTCCCTTGATTGGATCAATGCAGTTATAAAATATATCGAAAATTCTCTATTTTCTGAGTTTCGAAACGGTTAAAATTTCTGTTAACAAAATTTCTTGAAATTTCTAAAACGTTGGTCCGGTAGGTAGCATCATATCCCCCCATCCTGCTACGTCTTCCGATAAATTTTTGGGCAAAATAATTTTCAAGCTCTTTGGCAATATTACATTGTTTAGATTAGGATCACTGACGAGGGCTAAGTACCCGAAACATGCATGTCTGGTCCATACTGAAAATTGATCTGTACTTATCTGTTATTCTTTTGTTTATGTGAAGCATTTTGAATTTTTGCGGCGGCGCATTTATTATTTTCAGTAGCACCACCTTTAATGGATTTCATTTACTCAATAGGACTTTGGAGATTATTCATAAATAATAAATGAAGAAATTATGTAGCGTTGTACTTCGTGTTTCAGTGATGTAATTATTTTAGTCTTTCCCATCTCAGCATCTGCATCTTCTGCCTAAATGTTCCGTCTTGATCATCGCAATGCTGTCCTGTTGGATTCCTCCTTCTTATCACTCTATCAATACTTATCGACATTCATCTTAAACATCAATGACATTTTAAAAAAGTTGAAATATCTTACATGAATAGAAAGAAGCTAGCATTGCAGGACGAATATCACGATAAAGAAAGACGTGGTCTATCGACAAATAAATCAGTAGAAAGCAGTATACATTTTCTTATTCAGAATACAATGTCTTTCATATAATTTAAGTATAGCTATAATACAAAGTTGATACAATTATAGAATTAATTTAAGCGGTTCTTTGCATATTTCAGGCATTGATATTTACAATGGACTACCATATGATGAACTTCATCGTGTAGCACGCCAAGTGCCTCTTGGTTTTGGTACAATGCTATGGGACTATCTAACTTCTTTCAACTTACGGTACTATAAACTCGCATACAACCTTTTTGGTCCAACTGGTACGCTTAAACTGCTCATCAACTCCGGATTTGATCAAATTCCAGCGGTAAGTTTGATGTTATAAATGATGCTCCATCTTTCGATATCACTACTCACTTTATTGGCCAAATTAAAAAAAAAAACCTCGGCTCTTATGGCTGGCCGGCGATTGAGTAGGCGGGCGTCAACAATTTGTAAAATGTTTCAGGACCACAACTTCAATATGTTAAATGCAATCGCAATAAAACTCCATTAACGTACATACTATGAGTCAAGGATGTTCCTATTGATTTTGAAGTCAAAAGGTCAAAGGTCAAGGTCAGAGTTATTGAAAATGTTTCCGGGTCATAACTAAGTAGGTATTGTGCCTAGCAAAACTAAACTTGCCAGGAACGTTTACCGTGATTCCAGAAGCCTCTATTAAATTTGGAGTCCAAAGATCAAGGTTTTAGGACTTTGATAATCGTAAATGGTCTCAAATTCATATCTGAGTGTGTATTAAATGTCACCAAAATCAGAAAAAAGGATCCAACATATCACCTATCGACAAGATACTTGCCAGAAATGTCAAGAATCAAGGTCATATGGCATTGATGATTGAAAATAATGTCTAATCATAACTCTGTTTATTACAACTATCAACATAAAACTTGTCAAAAATGTTCCCCTTTAAGGAAGAACTCTATTGATTTTGGAGTCAAAGTTCAAGGTCAAAGGATTTTGATGATGGGAAATGGTTTTAAGATCATAACTGAGTTTGAATTGCAAATACTGAATTGCTACTTTCTACGTATCAACGAAGTACTTTATTGATTCTAGAATCAGAAGGTCAAGGTCATACGACTTTGATAATTGATAATGGTTTTGAAGTAATTGAATATTTAATGATCCGATGAACATAAAACTAACCTGAAACGCCCCCCATGAGTCAAAGATGTGTTCTTATTCTGGGATGAACAGATCAAAGATCAAGATCATAAGATTTTGGTGATTGAAAATAATTACCCAATGATATTGGAGTGCGATTATCTTACCAGAAATGTTCCAAATGAGTCAAGGATGTTGGGGTCAAAACCAAGGTCATGGAACTTTGATGAATGCAAATGATTTTTAGATCATAACAGAAAATTTTGGACTAGATGCATAGCTCAACAATATATAATTTCTCTTAGGTGCATTTCAACTCGACACATTGCATCTGTGATGCATCATGGCCTTGTGATTGATATTTCTCCCGGTGTCGCCTCATTTTAACCTCTTAACCTATCAATTAATCTCCACGATACCTTTCTACCCAGAAATGATTTTACAAACTTGATTTATCAAAATAATTTATGAATGAGAAAAAAACCATCTATGATTTATTTTCTATCATATTGTTAGAACTTCTCTTACTATTATAGTTTTAAGTAACAATACAAAAATGGGAGAGGAATACAAATGGAGAGGGATGCATCTAAGATGAATAACAAATATGTTTAACAATACAACCGGTCTGATATTTTATCACCAGGAGTCTGCGTTTGATAATCCTGACATAATGAGGGTACCGATGTCGTCTTACATGGGATTTGGAAATGGAAGGTCATTGGGCAAGTTATTTGGAATTGTCGCCAACGGCGGAAAACATAACGGGAAGCAACTCCTGTCCCAAAAGTCAATAGATAGGCTGGCAAAGCCAATTGTTAATAAGCCTGGTGAATACGGATTACTACGAAACATGGGACTGGGAGTATTCTACTTCCCAACTGGAAAGGTTGGTATATCTTAGCAGGTTCTGAAACTGTTCTTAATTTAATTGCCACATTTTCTTTTCTTTTATTCCTCCCGGGCACCTGGTCCCACCTCTAGCTTGCTAGGGGTCCGTCAATTCTCAACTTGGTGCTCTATTGTAAGTGCTTTTGAGATTGTTGTCAGGATCTTCTTTAACTCATTTGAGAATCCGAGGATGTATGTCGAGATCCTCAAAATATGCACTGAACTTAGAACTTGTAAATCATATACCCCTATATCTATGATCCTTCATAAGACAAAATAACCCTTGTGATAATGTGAATTAAAGGAGGAATATGCCAAGTCTCAGTAGTAACCTTATTCCTTATGCTTAACCTAGTTTTAAACGGTCAGCAAAGTTATTTCTTTGAAATGCACCTGGTATCTCATACCCCTCTCTTTTATCTTTTCATAATTATAAATTATTTAGAAACAGATTTACGGAACAGTTTTATTTCAAACAGGGTCACGAGGTAATGGGTACGATAGGAGCCGGTGGACAGATAGCTTATGCAGATTTAGAGAACCACGTTGGATTCGGTTACGTCACAAATCATGGAGGATCATTTGGATTTAATGACGATCATAAAGTAGTGGAATATCAAAAATTATTCTATGAATGTCTAGAGAACTATTTGAAATCAAAAAAGTAGATTGTATTTTTTGACGTTGATGACACGTTTATTTAACGATAGTGTAGGCAACTGAACAAAGACTTGCATAATTTTAAGTGCGAATTTCATGAAGAATACTACGAGACACAGTAATTTCACTGTTATAGGAATTAATGTAAAGGACATTATTTTAAAGATCGGATTCAAGGATCAAAAAGCTCATTAAAGGTGCGTGTTTCATTTCGTATACGCTGTAGCGAATGACCAAAAGGCTTCCTCTCACATCGACAAAAGTTCATGTGACCAAGATAATTGCCGTGTGCCATTTGATAAGAATTCAGGATTAATTTTTCAAATTATATTTTGGAAACCAGAGATTTAATCACTGCATGCTGTATATCATGACCTTAAAGTTATGGCTACCTTAAGGTCAATGTCGATATTTAGCATCAAATGAAAAAAATTAATTTGAAAGTTATATTCTTTGACATAATGCATTTAAGTTTTCAAATATATGCTAGTATAGTAACGATCTTTTAACTCCATGTATCGAAAATCATCAGGTCAAGGTCACTTTGTATGTAAATAGAATGGATTATGAGATTGGAACCTTTTGAAAGAAATGTAAACTTTAATAGTATTCAAGTGATGAAAACATAAATGTAGTTTATGTGATTGAAACATCTAATATATGATGTTATGCGTTATAGAATGACAAACTATTGAAGAAGGGTAATAATGCTTAGATGTTTATTTTTGTATTCTTATACATGCATATAAAAGGAAAAAAATAGTCATTTAAAATAAACGAATCTACAATAGCTAGTACATTTTCATTTGTATATAAGTTTTCCCCCTCGAGTAAAGCACCATTTAATGAGTTTGGATAATCGATCTTTAATTTTGTCTCGAGGAAGCGTGTTGTACATATTTGAAAAGTCGTATGAAGAAATCGTATTGGCTTGAAAATTTCTAGATTTCATTTTGTCAATCACATCTACTGAATTTTTAATAGACCAAAAAAGTTTACATCATTCCTTTTTTTTTCTTTATTTTATTGTTTTTTATCTTGGATGGGATTTTATACTTAGGCCCTTTTTTAAGAAGACTGTGGAGCTGCCTGTCCTGGATAATTAAAAAGTCACCTGTAACAATATAGCCAGTTGGTTTATATAGGCATTCAGACGTTGCACGTTGCATGAAATCCTAAGAGAGAGAGAGGGGTTCCCAAACAGTACACCTCTGTAGCACCTACAGCAAAACACCCCAATGTGAAACAAAGAGCTGAAAAGCACAACAAGAGACACCAAAGAGACAAGGAAGACCAAAAATAAAAGACATAATCGAAACACGAAAAACATAAGACTATGCATGAACCAACCAGATAAATGGGCAACTATAATGATCCTTTGTTCTTGCTCTAGCGTACTTTAAAAGCTAAAGATAATTTCAGCTTTAGTTATCAATTTTATATGAAACACAAATGAGATACAGAAGATCCTGACGACAATCCCAACAGCACTCACAATAGAACAAAGGAGGGGATCTCCAACAACACCCGGTTGTAGCACCCACAGCAAAACCCCAAATCACCCAATGCAAAAACACAAAGCAGACAAGCACGGAAAGAGACGCACGCACAAGGGACAAGGAACTTCAACGCACAACACGGAAACATCAAACACAAAGGACTACACATAAACCAACGAGGCCAATGGGCAACCGGTGCCGACTTAGGAAGGCCATCTGCCACGGAAATAGCAGAATGTGTGGTTATCCTGGATTACGTGCGCACAACCCTCCCACTTTTCCGATTACCCAGAGGTCTCGAAGAACGTACAATTGTGGTGTAAAACAACCTCCTCACTGTCAGATGACCACACACAAACAAGACCGCAAAACGCAGTGGCCCAAGCAACACAGATGAATATGTAAATGGATATAAAAAAGGGGGGTGTACAGAGTACCAAACTGAGTATCGACGAACCCTTAGCAAGCTAGGGGTGAGACCAGGTGCCCGGGAGGAGGAAGCATTCCCTGTTTGGCTAGCCGCACCCGCCGTCGATGTCCACGTACGAAAATGGAAATAATATCTACAAAACATACATTGCCAGATGTTATAGCTATATAGAAAGTGCTATGGCAACCATGTCAGGGGAAAAGCATTTAAAACACTTATTGTCATCAGTGATGTTCGAGGCAGAAAAAGGAGAAATCATAATAATACGAAATTATGAAGAGTAAAAGTCCCAACTTGACCCAAAATGTCTGCCAAAGAGCCTGCTAAGTACAGAGCAATGCCATCAGGGAGATACCCCTAAGTTTAAAAAAAATATTCATTTTGGGACGGAGAATATACACATTTATGTCATATGATGTTTTTGATTGATATTTTGATGAACAAATTCATTCTGTTTTCTCCAGAACCCAATCTAAGTTTTTTTTTGTTATTTTTATTTGCAACGGGATATATAAAACAAATGGTATGGTGTCAAGGTTTGTAATTTTATGTAACAAATGCAACATATGTTACAAGAAACAAAAACAAGCGAATATGATTTTGACATTGTAATAATTGTTCTTGATGAATTATGACTGACTTTGCCGTATATTTCTGCTGGGGCTAGTCATTGGAGAACTGTATGTACAAAAACACAAAATCTTACTCTGGAATTCGCAAAAGTAATAGCGATTGATCCAGTATTCTAGAGTTTTAGAATTCCTGTATAGCAACATCACAGCATCACCTGTCTATTTCTTGGTCGAAACAGAATGAATACTTTGTGCCAGAATCTGCAACATGATAAATGTATGCCTCCAGGATAGGTGTCAGGTGGATAAAGGTCGAAAAATAATTTTTCATATTAAAAAAAGTATTAACCGTATTGGATTTTTTAAGATGTCGAAAAATGTTTACGATTTCTTAGGAAACCCAACTACTTAAAGGAGACCGGAATTATAGCCTTTTTTCGAATTTTTGCCTTCGGTTAATATGACGTCGATCACGGATAGTTGCGAAGATCACCGAGGTCGATGTGAAATATCTGAGCCCTTTACCATCTTTTTATGCTGAATCTGATCGATTTCTTTATAAAGAAAAATAGTTTTTGATCTAAAATATTGAATGCGTTTGAAAAAATGAAAAATAAAAAAGCATTTTTCCCTTCCACTTTAAAGATGATCAATTGAAAACAAACATTTACTTATTAGATAGTAAACGATTTACACATAACTCTCTTCATTGGTCAGATTAGACAGATACCCACGTAAGAAAAAGGCATCAAATACACGAAAACCTCTTTGTTCTTAATAAGATTTAGAGGGGGATACAAGCAAATTGCACCGATTATTTGTTTACCCTAAAAGTCACTATCATCAAAATCATTTACGAGGTCTGAAAATGTCCGTCTTTAAGTTTTCACCTTTGATAATAGTGTAGATTCCTTTAAAAAAAGAGGGGATACAAAAAGGCTTCACTCTTTTTCTAACTTTCGTGTTTATACATGAAAGTGAGTAGTCATACATGAACTCACTTTTTGAAGAGTTGTTCGCACGTAATCAGGATAACAACACAGTCTGCTACTGGAGTTGCAGATGGCCGTCCTAATTCGGCACCGATTGCCCATTGGTCTCGTTAGTTTATGTGTAGTCATTTGTTTTTTATGCTGCTATGTGATTCATTTGGTGTTTCTTGTGTCTTTTGTGCCTCTTTCTGTGCGTGTATGCTCTGTGTTTTGCATTGGTTGTTTTGGGGTTTTGTTGTGGGTACTGCAACCGGATGTTGTTGGAGATCCCCTCCTTTCTTTTGAAAATGAGGAGTCATGTACTCATTTTTGGCCGGATTGCAAAGCAATTCCGGTCTATGGATTGACGATGTCCGTCTGTCCGTCCGTCCGTCCGTCCGTCGGCCGTCAACATTTTGGTTAAAGTTTCTGGTTGAGGCAAAATCTAAGGAACTGTATGCAGTAGAAACTTTATATTATACATGAAGGTTGCCCATGACAAGACCTTTCAATTTATGCCGTAACATTTGACCTAGTGACCTTGACCTTGGACTTTGACCTAGTTAAAGATTTTGGTTAAAGTTCCTGGTTGAAGCAAAATCTATGGAACTGTATGCAGTAGAAACTAAATATTATACATGTAGGTTGCCCATGACCATACCTTTCAATTTATGCCGTAACATTGGACCTAGTGACCTTGACCTTGAACTTTGACCTAGTTAAAGATTTTTGTTAAAGTTTCTGGTTTAAGCAAAATCTAAGGAACTGTATGCAGTAGAAACTTTATATTATACATTTAGGTTGCCCATGATGAGACTTTTCAATTTATGCCATAACATTGGACCTAGTGACCTTGACCTTGGACTTTGACCTAGTTAAAGACTTTGGTTAAAGTTCCTGGTTTAAGCAAAATCTATGGAACTGCATACAGTAGAAACTTTCTGTTATACATGTAGGTTGCCTCTGACAAGACCTTTCTATGTATGTATATATTTGACCCAGTGACCTTGACGCAGTTAGTGACAAAAACTTACTTTGCAATCCGGCCATACCGTCTTTAGCGGTGTTTTATTATTGATGAAAAGGAAAGTTAGAAAAAAATACTTTTATTACGGTTTGTGTTGCGAAACACTGATTCTCTTTATGACGGCTAAAAAAAATTTGTTTGAAAGAAAGCTCCTCTTTCTATCACCATAGTCGAAATGCCTGGGTAAATGTATAAAAATTATGTCATTCAGTACAATACCAAGTCTTTAAGGACTACATAACTTCAATTAAGAATACTTTATTTCAACTGCATGAATCCTTACTTACATGTCTAAGGGATATAAGATACATGCCAGCATTCAGATAATAATTATAGATATTGCTTTATTTAGTAGGATGAACATGTGATAAAAAGTAATGTCGATGTCATATCAAGGGAATTTGATCAAGTTCATCAGATGCTGTGATCTGGATACTTTTGATTCATAACTTTGGTTCGTGTATTATTTGATTTTACCATTATTTGATCAGATGGATACTTATGCTTTATAACTTTAAGTTATCATTTGATTTGAAATATTTTCTTGATGAGATAGAATTGATCTACACTAACATTTCTTTCTTCTGAGACATTGAGATTCGCCGAATGTATACTGCATCATACATGTACATGTAATTTAACTTGCCTCTGAATCTATAATTCACTTAGTAAAGCTAAAAAGAAGGAAAGAAAGCGTTAATTTTCGTGGCATTTGTCAAAGGAGATGCAAATGAAGGATATGGAAATATCTCCAGCAAGATCACCCTATTCTGACTACAGCCGAACACAACCACAGGTTTACAACAGAGAATAGCTGCCGAGAAAAAAAGCAAAACAACTTAGATAAACCAAAGGGAAAACGATTTTTGAAGATACATCATAATTCATAAATCTATGATAGATAAAAGATCACCTGCAAGACCTGCATATACCATTAACAACAGAGGTATCAGGAACAATATGCTCCGTCAAAGTCAGTCAGACAGATATCTCTTAATAATTTTTTTGGGAAAAAAATTGATTTCAATGTTCCACGCCATTCAAATGACTTGTTTATGCTTTGCATTTGGTATTCCATGGTTCTACAGATTGAAACAAAGATTGATATTTGTCAGAAGGGAATCATTTGAAATTTCTGCTAATGAGAAAATATTTCTGTAAGCGTAAGACATTCGAAAGTTTTAAAGCACTTAGAGGAATTAAAATACAACTATTACGAATATTCATTTAAGCATTCAAAAATGTATACATGTAATTATGAAACTTTGATCCATACAGAAAATTGTAAACTGAAGAGCAAACGAAACCAGATAAAGATGAATTGTTTGATCAGTATTGAACTCCAACCTAGGAGATCGATCAGGTAATCAAGAGGAGTGAGCATACACTGCCTGTATTGATGTATTGTTTTTAACTTTGAAAATCAAAATGTATATGAAATATGATTTTATTTCTTTTTCATAAAGATCGCTTCTGCTATTTATAAATGTTTCTGGTATAAATGAATACCGGTAATGATTCGTTTTCTGTGCTTCATCTATCTTTTATGTATATACACGGTAGACACAACTGCTATTGATGGACATCTTAATACACGTTCCGTCTCTCCAGTCTTATCTTTTCATAATGGTAAAAATGTGTGTCATATACAAATCAATCTAATACGAACGGAAATGTCGTTTAATTTTACACTATCATCTAGAAGTTCACGATTCTCTCTTTCCTTAACTTCCTTCACAAAGCGACATCTGAGTCAAATGATTGAATTGAAATATTAAAAGTGTTTGGACCGATTCACTCAAATAGACAGTGAAGGAAAATGCTAATGAATATGACAATTAAATAATAGCAATCTGTTAGCGAAACTCAAACTTAAACAAAACATAATCAGTGGATACGGTCATTATCCATATTTGTCATACAAAACCCACAACAATTATTCTGCAAAGTAGCAAAAGTGAATCCTAAACGGAGAGGAGAGTATGCAAGTATTCCCCATAGGCACCAAATTCCTAAAACATCTCGAACTCCCGTTGAGAGAAACGGCATGTAAAATTGGGTTTTACTTTTTTAGGAACCTGGTGCCGTCAAAACTGCTAAATGTGTAAAATACAGTGATTCTGACCTGGAATATATTAGTGTAGACAACTAGATATTTTAAAATTTAATATTTCAATTGAATTGTCCAAAATAAAGTCAGCACGTACCTTACCCTCAGAACAGAGTCCATCCATGCCAAGCACATCACAAAATCCCTTCTTTCGTATCAAAACGAATGAATCAGATTTTCAAAATCAAATTTAAGGAATTGTGGTCCCCCGCTTTTGGGTGTTTGTCTTTAAAGAAATGCTTACTACCCCCCCCCCCCCCCCCCCCCGTCTTAAGTTTTCGTAATAATATTATCTCATATATTATCAAAATTCTAAATATGAAAGATTTAACTCCAAGAAAAGGTCAAAGGGTCCAAACTTTTGTTTTGTTACCAAAGCAGGGCTTATGAAAGGTATGCACATGTGAAATATTTTAAAAATACAAAATTGCATAAATTTGTCTTTAGTGGAAGAGTTTGATGTGGCCGCATGCGTTGTTTATGATTAAACATTTAGCACATAATCTTTCATGTACTTTTCATGTTAGATAATGCTTGCGGCCATTGCTGAATATATACATTGTAGAAGTATATAGATTCTGCTGCTATTTTGCAGAATACTGCCGTTTCTGGAGTTTTCAGAGGGCTTAAAAATTTCTCTAAAATCATTTTATGATCCGGAAAAAATTTTCGCCGGACCCTCGTGTCAGAATTTTTCCCCCTAAAACTCCATCCGGAATTTGTTTTTTGCCCCCCCCCCCTTAAAAATCAAAAGATTGTTCCCTTACACCATCATAGTATGATGCTGATAGGTTTACTTTTTTATTACATCGTATATTCTAGCAATCAATTCAATCAAAATGATCCTTTGATTTCCTGTCATTTTTCTTTGTACGGTCGACACAAAGCTCGTTCTACATATTGACATCCCATTAAATCGTTCTACATATTCTATAAACAAACATCCAACATGGGGGTTTTGAAGCAAGCTGCGGTAATTTTGGTTATTGCTTACATTTTAAACAAGATTCCTTCTTATCTTAAACCAAAATTAAAACCTAGATATGAAGGATATTTTCATCCAGAGTTCCGTAAAGTAGCTGAAGCATTCAGGTTAGTAAACTTCGATATATCTTTTGTCGTCTTATATTTTGTAAAATGAATGGAAATTATGAAAATTAAGTTAACCAAACGTAAGATATGCATGCATGATTATTTAATAAGACAAACCATTTTAAAATAAGTCGTGGAAGAATCATGACACATAGTACGTCATGAATATATATCAGAACAGATACAATATTTCAGCATGGACCAGACATGCACGTTTCGTTTACTTAACCCTCGTCTGAGTGATCCTCAATCTAAACAATGTATATACGTATTATGGCCAAAAGGTGTGAAAATTATTATGTTCAAAAATGTACCGAAAGACGTAGCAGGATGGGTGGGATATGATGCTAAAGGACCCATGAAATGTAACGTTATCTGTATACTTTCTTTTCTTTCTTTGCAAAAACCTGTGTACATGTGTAGGCCTGGCTACACTGTCACATCCGGTCTTTCGATTTTTTATAATGGCCAAATTTGCTTATGTTGTAGGAAATACGTAGAAAATGGAGAGGAGCGTGGGGCCAGTATGGCGTTCTATCATAAAGGAGAACTGCTTGTAGATATGTGGGGTGGGTTTGCGGATCCAGCTTCCGAGAGGCATTGGAAGAACGATACACTCTGTCTTATGTACTCAGCAACTAAAGGAGTGACTGCTCTATTGGTGGCACAGTTTGTGGACAGGTTATTCATATACATATAAAAAGTAATGCAACGCTAGAAAATAGCGTATAGAAGAAGACAGAAAAGAAAGCTATCTGTGGATGTCTTCATTTTAATAATTGTGTCACTTCAGTCAGTCCTTATTATATTTTGAGTTATATCATGTGTATGGGAAACATAATTTATTTAAATCTTCTTTTGTTGTGTATTATCATTAAGGTATTTCTAAGAACAAACGATTTAAACTCCGTGTGTTTGAGATAGATATTATATACTTTCTTTACTCTAGAGGTCTACTGGACTACAACAAAAAAGTCAGCGACTACTGGCCAAAGTTTGGACAGAATGGCAAAGAGGACATGACCCTGGAAACTCTTATATCCCATCAGGTACGACATGCAGTGATTACATTTTTGGGGACATTGAACTTCTTTGGGGAAACCACATTTTTATTGTTACACGCCTTTTTTAATCCTCCATATACGATTCACTTCAAATACACAAGTACAACAACCAAATATAAAAAATGGATCAGAGCGGGGGAGGAAGGAGAGGATCCAGTGTTTCAGAATATTGAATTACAGAGAATTGGTCTATAATCACCTTATAGATTCTAGACACTGTTTCCATTAGGGGGTGCCAAAGCCGTCAAGAGATCCAGCCACCAGCCATGGGTTTTGGGAAAAAACGTACGATCGTAAAATCAGAAACTCCTAGTGGTTCCCCCTGTATGTATATAATATATATAATTTATTAAAGATATGTTTTGAATTATTTTATCAGGGTGGTTTAGCGGAGACTAACGGCACTATCCCCTTGGAATGGATGATTACAGAGCCCGAGAAGGCCGAAGCGTTTGCAGAAAGACAAAAACCTACATGGAAACCTGGTACATGTATACATTGCTTTGGTATAAATATATGCAAACCGATTGAAAAATGAAATGATGGCACATTATGATATTTGTTCAAATCTAGTTGGTTGTATTCTGTTTGATTTCAAGTTGACTTATAAATCACTTGCGGAATGTTGTTTTGATTCAATGAAATCATGAACGCAATCTTTGGATGTTTTAAAACAGGAACGAAATTAGGTTACCATGGTATCACTTACGGATTGTTCATTGATATTTTGATGCAAAAAGCAGATCCTAAACACCGAAACATCGGACAAATCCTAAGAGACGAAGTATCTGTACCTTTTGGTAAGCATAATCTCAGCACCATCGATCCCTCCATTGATTTTGCCAACATTTTCAATTTAATTCGACTATGAATATAACCTATACAATATTTGGACCCGCTCACTCTTTGCACAATAAAAGATTAAACTACATGTGGCCATCGCTTTACTGAAGTATTTTTCCCTATTTTGAATCGTTTTGGTTTAAAGAACCGCTGATGAGGATTCATTATGAATATCAGAAATCAGTAGCATTAATCCATGTCTCAGGTGTACCGTATTTATACATTTCTCTAGAAGTTCGAGTTTTATTTTTCTTTGTTCAGAATATTGTTTTAGTATTGTATACTTTAAGGAGTGAGGAAGGTATCATATTTTTATCTTCAACCCACAGAACTCTTTATTTCATTATGGATGTGCGAGATGCAGCATGCTTCAAACGGAAGTTTGCGCATGCTTTCTATGGTTATCGAGTCTGACAATATTGAAATGTCCTAGCGCTTAAGAGAACCAATACGCAAGGCACGTAGTTTCCTTGTTGTCTTCTTGAAAAAAGGAAATGCTCAACTTTTACTCTAGGCCAAGAATGAGTTAATATACATACGATAAATGCGCTTGGGATTTGTTTATTTTTCATACCCGTAACAAATCACAAATTGTGATATTTATCCATAATTTTTATTGCTCTGGAATCGCCGCTTTCCATGTAAACATATATTTTAGATTTATGGTTAATGCGGGGTCACAGATTTCAGTTAGCACAGTCGTCGGAGCACTAATGAATAGACCATTTGCCGAAATTCATAATGGATTGGAAAATGGTCTGTTGTGATGTAAGCTGTTTTCAAACGAAAATGTAACACATTCAATTTCAGTGAATTCATGTCAGCGAGCAAATAACTATTTATTTTGAATTTATGAAGACATGGAATAGAGAGATTAGATGTTTTAGAAATAAGGATTCAGAGGAAATTACATTGGTATTAACCATAACATCAATAATGTACTAAGAACGGCATGGTTATACGGATTAATAACACTTGATCCTATAACTGAGCGGATTTCTCGGAGATATAAATACATTATGATACCTAGAACTTGATTTTACGTCATACGGGAATATGTGAGATAATTAGATTAAAGAGATGAGATCCCCCCCCCCCCCTCTGCATTATGATAAGCAGCGGAAATTTGGCATAAAGAATATAAGCATTGAGGAGGTAGATATTTGTGGAATAAAAGAACAGTATACGGAACTTTCAAGATAAACAAGAAAAGTAGAAATGAAAATTACACATATACACGTTGACCTTTTTAATGGAAATTTGAAGTATGACATGGAAACGTGGATGTATTCACAGTGTTATGAAAGATTTCGCATTATAAAGGTCGTTTTACGAGGGCTGATTGATATATTGTGAGCCTCGTATTGTTGGATTTGAATTTTATCAGACATTTTGCATCATTTTTCTATACAATTCCCTAAAAAGGTAGTTTGTAGAAATATTGTACAAATATTCGAAATAAAAGGCAATGATTTAAAACTGTCTCTATAACATTTTCAGAGATCGATATATACAATGGACTACCCTATGCTGAGCTTCACCGTGTAGCACGCCAAACACCCCTGGATTTCTCAGCAATGATATGGGACTATCTTACTTCTTTCAATATCCGGTATTATAAACTCCTCTACAACTTCTTTGGACCTACTGGTTTTATGAAGACGCTCGCTACTTCTGGATTTCATCCAATCTCAGGAGTAAGTTGAAATAATTTTTGAAATTCGGTATGATTGCATGCTGTCAGAGGACGCTCACTCCTGGTCCTGCCTTAATTTGGGGGTTTGCGATTGTCTTGTTAATGGAAAATTTCATAATTATGCCATATTCCCCTGACTCTTTTACTTCTGAGGTACGATTTGTACTTCTTTGGTATACTTTGAGTTTAGTGTCGATGAAGTGTTTTCTATCATCATTTCTATGAATAGTTTTCTTTCAACATTTCCTTTTGTTTATATAACACCTCAGTTACTCTGAAAGTTTCACGCAACAGTAGAACTCTATTTTCATGACCAGACTCTGGATAATCCGGATATTATCAGAATCCCTATGTCTTCATTCTTGGGATTTGGAAATGGGAGGTCATTGGGCAAGCTGTTTGGAATAGTGGCCAATGGTGGAAAACACAAGGGGAAACAATTCCTGTCAAAACAGACAATAGATAGGCTTGCAAAGCCCGTTGTTAATAGACCAGGTGAATACGGAATACTTCCAAATGCGGGACTTGGAGTTTTTTATTTCCCGAATGGAAAGGTTGGTATTTTAAAACAAAATATGTATATTTAAGAGTACAAATAAAGTCGATAAAGCATTTGCTACATATAGAAGAATTTGACACGTGTTTGTTTTACATATGATATGTTTTACTGTGTAAAGTACATACAACCACGACTATTTCAACTTTAACTTAGTTATTTTCCTTCTTTGATGATTAGAAAGCAAACTTTTTTTTAATCCTTTGTATAAGATTGGCGGGTGTTGCATTCAATCAGGAGATGCTGATTCTCCCGGGCACCTGGTCTCACTTCGGAATGTTGTTCATTCCGAGGTTCGCAACCGTACCTATGGGAATTCTAATGATTTTGCTTTGCCTTCTGGACTTTGAGACTGAATACTGTAAACGTGGAAATTTTCGCGTGGTGATCATTTTCGCGTTTTTCGCGAATAGATGGAATTTGCGAAAATTTCCCCAACACGGAAATATCCCCGTTGCATTCTTACAATGGGAAAGACATTTCTATCGCAAATATTTCCCCCGTGCGAAAAGTCTTGACGTTATAATCGCGAAATTTTCCCCCTGCGAAAATAAGCAGGTATAAAGTAACTGATAGGCACTGCTTTGATGTTTAAAATGATCAGATAGCTGCTAATTTGTTTGCACCATTAAATCATCAAGCTTTTCCCTTTCCATCGACGGACTGAGCAGAATTGAGACCAATGTACCTCATTCACTTCTTGGGTACAATATTTAACATAATTTCTGAATTTTATATTGCGACCTTCGCATCTCTTTTTGGAAAGGGATACATTTTAAAATAATTATTCATGACACTGAATCAGTATGATCAATTACAGGGTAATGTGGTGATGGGTTCGATTGGTGCCGGTGGACAGATAGCTTACGCAGATTTAGATAACAACGTGGGATTTGGTTACGTCACTAATCATGGAGGATCCTTTCAGTTCAATGACGATCATAAAGTTTTAGAATATCAAAAACTATTCTATGAGTGTCTAGAAAAATATTTAGAAACGAAAAAGTAGATTATAGGTCATGATGCAAGAAAATGGTATGTAGATTCATCGCTAGCAATCTAATTAAAATTCGACGTTTCTGATCCGTTTCTCTACTCTGAGTAGAGTAACGGATCAGAAACGTTGAATTTTTATTAGATTGTATCACAAGTGTAGTAAACTAAACAAAGATAAGATTATGACACAAGTTAATATTACTGCAATACTCAGTTTGATGCCCCCTGATGTAATGATATGTTATGGTTTTGTTGCATCTCTATATGTCTCTGTTGCATCAGTATATACATGATAAAGATATTTAGTTCATTCAAGTGAGAGATTCATATTGTATGATGTTTAACTTTATTGATTGGCATGCTGTTGAAAAATTGGTAATAGAGCTTGCATGAGAAAGTGAAATGTTAGTGAATGCCTTTTTGGATAGTTTGCATCATAGATATTTATCGTTTAAATTAGTTACAATATTTAGTATAGTTTCATTTGAGCGATATCAACAATACAAACTACTTAGGAGGGGATCAGACATCGTACCCATTTATCATTAAGATGCAAAATAACTGGACATCGAAGAAAGGTTATATAAGAATAAATTGTCTGATCCCCTAAAACTAACTATAAAATGTACATCTACTACTATCTAAAAACATGTGCAAAATTGAAGCAAAAAGATGGCACAACAAAATAAGGCCATAAGATCAGGTCAATCGATGGACGAATTCCTGGACATGGTCATGCATCTTGGAATCGGCCAAGGTCCTGGGGCGAACTAGGAAGCTCCTCGTGTCTAAGATGTAAAACGAAACGAACTCGAACCGAATCGTCTACAACATGTATGCTTGCTCCCTACCCGGTCTCATGATGTGATACATGCATGAGAAACTATATGACAATTTTGCTTTTTCTTTATTTCACTAGCAAAGATAAAGATATTATCTTAGCTCCTTTTCATCAATATTCATATCATGTGTTATTCATATACATCTTATACTTTACCTGGTGTGTTATTTACATGTTTTTGTTGTCTATTTACTCTTTACCTATTCTGGCTCTACAATATGACATAAAAGACTCGGCCATTACATAATGGATATTTATATTGATGTATATAGAGCTAGAATAGGAACCTTTTACAAGATTGCTACTAAGAAAAAAGGCAAAAAGTCTAAATTCAATTTCAAATTGGGTTTTATTATTTCTCAAATTTTCATTTTCATGATCTATATTGCTTCATATGTGAATCGAATTTCGTTTTTATTATTTCTAAGCATTCTCATAATTCTCCTCAGTGGTGACGTTGAGTTAAATCCTGGGCCCGCTCCTAGTCCTAACACGACTAATGACCACTCAAATTCTAATAGTTCTTATTTACAGAATGATCAATCTTACCTCCACAACCCTCTTTCCCTCTTTTCAGTGATCCATCTTAATGTACAGAGTTTAAAACCTAAATTAGACATAATCGAGAGTACACTAAATGATATTGAAATTTTATGTTTTACGGAGTCTTGGCTCAATTCAGAGATAAGTGATGACGAAATAAAGATTAAAGGTTTCCACCTTCCTTTTCGTTGTGATAGAGAAACTAGGCAAGGTGGAGGAGTTACAGTATATGTCCGAGAAAACCTTGTCTGTAAAAGACGAACAGATTTAGAGGTCAAAGGTTTAGAAAACGTATGGATCGAGGCAGTCTCAATCCAACAAAAATGAAATTGATTTCTGCTAGTCAAGGACTCACCCAATTAATAAACAAACCTACATCCATTACTGAATTTTCTGAGACCCTTATAGACCTCATTTTAACAAATAATACAAATATCATTCACGATTACGGTGTACTTGAACCCTTTCTTGAGGTGAACGAAAGATTTCACCGCCCTACATTTTGTTTGATAAACTCGAAAAAAATCGCAAGTAAAAAATGTAAAAGGACAATTTTTCTTTACGAAAAAGGAAATTACGAACTATTAAAAATTAGAATTAAGAACGAAAATCTCGACAACAGAATAACAGAAGAAAAAAGTATAGACGATAACGTAAAACTCATCACGGAAATTATAGTAAACACTGCAAAAGAATGCATTCCAAATAAAGAAATCACCATACGTAAAGACGAATTACCCTGGATCACAAACGAAATACGTAGAGAAATGCGAAAACGAAATCGTGCAAGAAATAAAGCTAAAAAATCAAACAACACTGAAGACTGGGGAAAGTTCAAAAAGATCAGAAATAACGTTGTTAATCTTCTACGTAAATCTAAAAATATGTATAGCGATAAAACTTGTAAAAATATAGAAGAAAGTAATTTTTCATCAAAACAATGGTGAAAATTGGTAAATCAAATAATTGGTCAACCAGACAAGAATTCCCAAATTCATGCAATTAAAACAGACGCTGATTGTATAATATATGATGATACTGATAAAGCAAATGCATTAAACGATTTCTTTGTTTCACAGTCAACCTTGACCGATAATAATACTCTTCCCGATTATCAACCTGTTAGTGATCAACCAAGTCTCGATAAAATTATAATTACTGAACAGGATGTTCTTGATGTAATAAAAAATTTAGATACTAGCAAAGCTAGTGGCCCGGATGCGATCAGTCCCAAAATGATTAAACCAATTTGTAACGAAATAGCCAAACCCTTGTCAAAAATCTTTAATCTTTCATTGAAAAACCAAAAATTTCCATCCGATTGGAAAATCGCGAATGTCATCCCTGTATTCAAAAAGAAAGACCCCCTTGAAGTAGAAAATTATAGACCTATCTCCCTGCTATGTATAATCGCAAAAATATTTGAAAAATGTATCTATAAATACTTGCATAACTTCATTGTTTTCAATCATCTTATTACTCCACACCAATCAGGCTTTACCAAAAATGGTAACACAGTCAACCAACTCCTGTTTCTTTCAAACGAAATTTCGCGCGCCTTAGACGATGGTAAAGAATTCCGCACAGTCTTTTTTGATATAAGTAAGGCCTTTGACCGAGTGTGGCACGCCGGGTTGATTTTTAAACTTAAGAGAATGGGTATAAATGGAGAATTTTTAGGTTGGGTGGCAGACTATCTCTCAGAAAGAAAACAAGCAGTTGTCCTTAACGGTAGTAAGTCTAATGTCGTAAGTACAAACGCCGGCGTGCCACAAGGGTCGATCTTAGGCCCCATTTTCTTTCTAATATTTATAAACGATATAGTCCTTGAAGTTAACTGTTCTATAAAACTCTTCGCAGACGACACGTCAATTTATCTTATTGTCAATGACCCAATTTCTGCATCTCAAAATCTTAATGAAAATCTGCGTAAAATTCACCAATGGTCAAAAAATGGCTGGTACAATTTAATCCTGCAAAAACTGAAAATCTAATAATATCGAGAAAAGAACAATCAAACCACCCCCCTCTCATGATGAACAACGTAACAATAGTAAATGTAAATAAACATAAACACCTTGGCCTGGTCTTTAGTTGCAACGGAAAATGGCATGACCATATCTTTGAAATCATTGATAAAGCTAACAAAAAAATGCATATCCTTCGTTCATTTAAGTTTAAACTAAAGCGAAAAGTTCTTGAATCTATGTACTTTACATTCATCAGACCTATCTTGGAATATTCGGATATAATTTGGGACAATTGTCCAATCTACTTGAAAGATCTTCTTGAGAACATAAACTTACAAGCTGGACGAATAGTGACAGGGGCAACCAGGTTCTCCAGTAACCAATCTGTTTATGGAGAAACTGGCTGGCCAACTCTTGAACAACGACGAGAACAACACAAATTGATTCAAGTTTACAAAATAATAAACGGACTTACCCCAGACTTTCTCTGTGACTTACTTCCACAACAGTTTTCGGATCGACATTCTTACCCTACGAGAAATTCGTCAAATTACTCTTACTTACCGTCTAAAACGTCCTTCCATTACAATAGTTTCTTCCCGTCTTCTATTCGCTTATGGAATAATTTAGACCCAGATATCCGCACATTGAAATCATTAAAAGAATTTAAACATAAAATTGTTAATAAAATTAAAATACCGGAATACTATCATGTAGGAACTCGACCCGGCCAAATTTACCATACCCGTATACGCATGCGTTGCAGCTCATTAAAACAACATCTGTATCATTGTAATCTTATCGACAGCCAGCTTTGTCCTTGTGGTAAAATAGAATCTGCTGCCCACTACCTCCTTCATTGTCCTTTTTATTCTGATATTCGCGACAAATACATCAAACCAATCCAGCAAAACCTCACTTGTAATCTCTTGTTATTTGGAGACGATAGAAAATCTATCGGAGATAATTGTCGAATTTTCGAAAACGTCCAAAAATTTATCATTAAGTCTAAACGATTTGATCCTTAATTAATATAAATATTAACCAAATACCCACACCAGGTACCCTACTCATCTTCATCTGCACTAATCTCACAATTTGTTAACATTACTCTCCCATCACCTCCCCCCTCCCCATCTTTCTACTTCTTCTTTAGCCAAGTCATAATGTGATCGTCCAGCAATGTTAGCAACCAGAGAGCTGAATTGAAACAAGCGGTCTCGCTTATTTTCAAATCTCTACTCATTATATTTGTAAAAGTTATCATTGTGATTTATATTGAATAAATACAGTTTAAACTAAGGCCATAAGATGGGATAAACATATCCCAGAATAAGGCAACAAAATACACGACTAAAGATCAAATTACCGTACATGAAAGAATAACTTGCATAAAACAACAATTGGTAAATTATTGCGGAAGGCAGATGGGGATGGAAAGTGGGTAAATTCTCAATATAAAGAAGTTTTGTGCAGCGTCCTATACAAAGATTAGATGTAGAATGATGCAGGTTAAAGATCACGTGACCTAATACTAATCTCTGATTGGTTGATTATGACCAATGGAAATTTAGATAAACAACCAGCATCTTAACATGAAAATTATTAACAGAACAGGTTCATCATAATTATGCACTAAAGGGGGAAAACATATCAATCATACATGAACAACGAAGAACAAACAAAGTGCATTTAATACATAAATACAAATATGCCCATAATTAGGACGCGTACGCTATTTACCTTCGCTGTCAGAGAGCAGTGAGTCCCCTGGATATGAAATTACCGAATCAAGTGAGCCAGTCATACATGCTTTGGATATCAAATTCTGACCATTTAAATCGAATACAGCCCCGACCAGTCGAAAGTTTAATATTCGTTTTCAATTCGTAAACGAATTGAAAGCTTTTTTAAGCTTAGCTTTCAAAATTTCGTCAGCGATTGCTTTCAAAATTTTGAATACTCAAGAGATGACGAAATTTTGTCAACGACTTTTCGTTAACTAATTTTCGTCAGCGATTTCCTAGCTTTCAAAATTTTCGTCAGCGATAGCTTTCAAAAATTTTGAAAGCTATAGTTAACGAAATTTCGTCAGCGATTAGCTTTCAAAAAATTTGAAAGCTATAGTTAACGAAATTTCGTCAGCTATAGCTTTAAAATTTTTGAAAGCTAATCGCTGACGAAAATTTCGTTAACTTTTCTTAATTGAATGTCGACCCCCACCCTCGTTTAAGTGAATGAGAGTCAAACACAAAACCCGAAATCAGATTTAAACAATCACAATAAAAAGGCTAACAAATTCTTGAGAAGATATATATCAGAACTTGCTCACGAGAAAAGAAAATAGGACGAACGGACGGAGACAATAACACAAACTAGGTTGATCTTGTTATTTGTTGAAGTGGTAGTTTGCATTTTATTTCTATCCCCTTTTTAGCCCCTTGCGTGTTTGTTCCTCTGTGATCACGGTAACGTCATGTTGTTCCCCTTATTCAACAAAGACTGCACAATATTGTTATTAGAGAAAACTGTTTGTCTTCAATAAAATGAAAACTTGTGCATGCTCATGAATATCTGATTTAATTTCAAATGTTAGTATTCCATACGGTCACCATATTCTGATACGAATATGTATGATATGATTTATATGAGAATGTTTATTTTGATTTAGATAAATGTCAGCTTTGACAATTAACAAAGATATTCATCTTCCTTAATTGAAGTGATTGTACTTTGCTCTTTTGATTTAACTTTTCCATTCACAATTTCCATTTTGTTTTTTTTTTTTTCTTTCAACTTTTCATATCTCATGAAATTTTATTTGTAAATAATGATTGTTATAAGAGATATCTTTATGTACACTACCCCGTGGTGCCAATTTTTGCAATCTTATAGTACAAATGTAACATGTGCTACTGAAGACAAAAACACTCAAGTTAGATCCATGACAGAGTAATGGTTGATTTTTTTTATGAATTATGGCTGTCTACTTCGACTGACGCAAGTTATAGGAGAACCAAGAAATCTTGTAATGAAATGACGTAAAAATGAGAGCCTTTGTATCAGCAGTTTAATTTTAGAATTCTTTAATAGCAATATCACAGCATCTCGTACCTATAGAATATTTTATCAAAATGAATTCTTCATGTCAGAAATTGCACTTTCAAACGCTTTTCCCTCAAGGTAGGCGTCAAATAGATTATCGGTTATAATTTCAAAAACAATGATAACAAAAAAATAAAAGATGTAAGGATCAACTTGTGTGTAATACCGTATAGGATGATGAAAAATAAAAACAAAACAAAGAAAGAAACAAGAAAACGATTGCAGTGACAACAATACAATGTCAATAACAAAAATAAAAGATGAAATTGAAACACTTTACATCAAACTACAAAACAAAGGAGGGGATCTCCAACAACACCAGGTTGCAGCACCCACAGCAAAACCCGAATGAGTTAAAGAAGATCCTCAACAGCACTCACAATAGAGCAACAATAGAGCACCAAATTGAGCATCGACGGACCCCAACCAAGCTAGAGGTGGGACCAGGTGCCCGGAGGAGTATGCATCCCCTGTTGGCTAGCCGTACCCGCCGTCGATGTCCACGCACGAAAATGAAAACAATATATTTAATACATGCACTGTCCGAGGTTCTGTCCATATAGAAAGTGCTATGGCGACAATGTCAGGGAAAATTTTCAAACCACTTACTGTCAAACCCCTCGCGGTGAACTTTTTTACGAGCTCCACACGGCAAAGGGCATAAATGTGACAAATTAGTTAAAGAAGATCCTGACGATAATCTCAACAGCACTCACAACGGAGCACCAAATTGAGCATCGACGGACCCTTAGCAAGCTTGAGGTGGGACCAGGTGCCCGGAGGAGTAAGCATCCCCTGTTGGCTAGCCGTACCCGCCGTCGATGTCCACGCACGAAAATGAAAACAATATATTTAATACATGCACTGTCCGAGGTTCTGTCTATATAGAAAGTGCTATGGCGACAATGTCAGGGAAAATTTTCAAACCACTTACTGTCAAACCCCTCGCGGTGAACTTTTTTACGAGCTCCACACGGCAAAGGGCATAAATGTGACAAATTAGTTAAAGAAGATCCTGACGATAATTTCAACAGCACTCACAATAAAACACGAAATTGAGCATCGACAGACCCCTTGCAAGCTAGAGGTGGCACCAGGTGCCCGGGAGGAGTTAGCATCCCCAATGCAAAAGCACAGAGTGACAAGCACAGGAAGAGATGCAGAAGGGACAAGGAACATCAAAGCACAACACAGAAACATCAAACACATGACTACACATAAACCAAGGAGACCAATGGGCAACCGGTACCGACTAAGGACGGCCATCTGCCACGGAAATAACAGGTGTAGTTATCATGGATTACGTGCGCACAACCCTCCCACTTTTCCGATTACCCAGAGGTCTCGAAGAACGTACAATTGTGTGTAAAACAACCTCCTCACTGTCAGATGACCACACACACAGAAGACTGCAAAACACAGGGGCCCAAGCAACACAGATGAATATGTAAATGGATATCAAAAGAGGGCGTACGTAATACAATTCGTGCTCTGCCGCCGCGAGCTAATGTTTGTGTCACCCGAGAAGTCCGATTGACTTTCAGAGAGGACAGGTGGTCGTGGCCCTGTCTTCTCTAAAGAGGTTTGGACAGGGCCCGTCATGGAGTCCTGTCGTCAGAGTGCAAGTTTTAAGAATGCGCTAGTACAAGACTGTAGATTGGTCAAGTACCAAGCCTAGTGTCCGTCTGGCGACAAATCCTTCATGTCGATGTTATAATTTTATTTGTTCATGAGACGAGGGTTACTATAGGACACAAATGGATTCGGCGTTGTCACTTTCGGCAGTTAAATTAAATTACAATGCCATCTAAATTATATACCATGTGCTATGGCCAATAAAATAACAATATTATCAGCAATAAAAGTGAATATTGAAGGAGTTTACTGTATTGCATTATGCACAAAACTAAAAATTCAAAAGAAGGTCAAAGTCCAATATCAAGGTCACAAGAAAAAAAAATCAGCATAACGGTCATAACCAAATGCATGAAGGTAATAATGCAGAAGGGTTCCAACTCTATATCATCTTGAAGAAATTTTCAAACCAATTTATCATGCACCAGACACGTTTTTCGAATATTAAATTTTCATCAGTGATGCTTCCAGCCAAAGTGTTTTTCATAAGCCGCCAAAATTCATTTCACCAGCGCCCTCTGGTTTTATTTTTAGAATTTAAATTTGTAAAATTACTTTACAGAGAGTACGCGGTTCCAAATGTCCTGTAGGGTCGATTCAGTAGCATATCGAAATAACATCTATGTTCAAAATAGCCTTGAAGGAATGGTGCTAAGATGTTAACCTTCTTTAATTCCGACAATTTATTTTTGGATGAAATGACAAGTTTCCGAAATAGCCAAGTTAAATGAATGATGTCAAATCGATAAAGTGCCAAAAACAAAGCTTCTTTCAAGCGACAGAGCTGGAAAGGAGTAATAATACAATTAAAAACATCCAATGTCACGGGGAACGAGTTTAACTGCTCCACACTGCAAAAGGAAATAAGTGTAAATATCAATAATGCGGTAAATAACAATACCCGAAATCAGATTCCAATATTTACAATCAAATGGCTTGACTACTTTGTGTTTTTACAAAGTTTGGATGCTTTGCTGTTGGTGCTGCTATCCAGTCTAGTTGGAGATTCCCTCCTTTGTTTTACAAATTCTTTAGAAAAGAAATAAGGTTAATGTCAACTGTTCCACAATTTTGGTATATGCAGAATGGTTTTGTGATAAGGTATACATGTGTGAGATATCTACTTCCCATTACTTACTGCTGAAGAGTTCTGGCGGCCTGTATAATTGCAAATAACTGTAACTTTCAATTGTGAAAGATACAATTGCAAGTAACAGTAATTTTTATCTGTGAAAGACTCAAGCCTTACGTAAGAAAGCACTTCTGGCTTATTGTACCAATTTTAAATGGTTTGAAGAAAAAATTGTCATTTAGTGTTATACCGAGTAAGTGAGGAATGTATAAATCATTCTTTTCTTCGCCGCGAGATATAAAAACCTTCCTAGCATTCAGATTGCAATTAAAGATATTTCATCATTTAGTAGGATAAAAATGCGATATAAAACAATTATTTTGTGAACTCAAAAGAATTTGATCAAATTAATCAGATGCTGTAGTTACTTTTACTTCATAAATTTTAAATTATGTATCATTTGATTTTGAAATAGTTTTGTGTAATGGGACAGACTTGATCTACACTAACATTTTATTCTTCTGAGTCATTTAGACTCACGAACTGAGGCTGGTTGGTGAAGAAAGAAAAGCAATATGCTTTCATTTATGTCTAAAAGCGTTGTATTTGAAGGAAACATGTCACGCAATACCATCGTCCACTGATCACAGAGGAACACACCTGCAGGATTTCAACATTCGGGGGCATTATACAAAACAACATGAATAAAGAAGAGGGGATAGACTGAAGAATTTCACCAACAATTTCCGAAGAAAGAAGGGGATCTCCAACAACACTAGGCTGCAGCACCCACAGCAAAACCCCAAAACACCCAATCCAAAAACGCAGAGCAGACACTCACAGAAAGAGACACAATAGGGACAACACGAACTCACACCATAGAAACATGAAACACAAAAGACCACACATAAAACAACGTGGTCAGAAGGTTATCACACCAGAATATTACACAAGTTGCTGTTCAATGTAGCTTAAATCCGTTGATCAAAGTCGAAATCAATTGTCAATTTATGTCGTTGGTACCACGACTGTGTTTTTTGTGTAATTGCCTCGTTCATATGTTCTTTAAATTATTGTATTTTTGCGTCTTTGTGATATGTGATATGTTGTCCTTTCTGTGTGTGCTCATTTTTGGGGTGTTCAAATTTATGAACAAATGAATTCATTTCCCGTTACGAGAACTAGTATTCAATATGAAATTATCGTTTTCAGTTAGCACATTGTATTCGATAAACATGCATATTTTAAATCGCTTTGCATACCCGTATCAAAACAATTATTCAGACAATAATTCTATGACAAATATGGATAATGACCATATCCCTGTATCCAGCACAAAATCGATAATTCAGAAAATCAGAAACCGAAAGGCATACAAAATCAGGACAAAACAGAAACCACAGCAAACAAACAAAAACCTCTACCACATGTAAAAGAAGCGGACTATCGATATGAGAGTGAGACCAGGTGTGCAGGAAGAGTAAGCATCTCCTGCTTGCATGCAACACCCGCCGCTTCAATTCGGTAGAACTGCCACATCCGGTAACTTCCATTTCGGAAGACATAGAGTACAATCTTTGGTTGGATGGTTCAAATGGTCTATGACAGAATATCATCCACCCAACGATTATTGTCATCACCATTTAGAGACTCGCCGCTTTCCATTAGAAAATTACGAAATAAGTTTTTACATCATGAAAGATGACGCAGTATTTGAATATTTCTCCAGAAGGTTACTCTTAGGCAACAGAGTTAGGATTCTTCATTCAATCGTTTCCTCTCAGCAGTCTAATTAGAATTGATCGAGATCCAAATTCGTAGTGAGACAAATGCTCAGATAAAGTAAACATCTCCTGTCAGTACATATAGTACACGAAATATTAGTCTGTACTGAGGTGTTTGTTTATATTCTACTGCGAACATCACATCTTTTCGATTTCGTCATTCTTAAGTTTTCATGTTGATTTCTTCTGTCAAATCATTCTGGCGGAAATGAAGAGTTTCTCGTGTGTCATCGATTCCGTGAAAAACTATTTCTGTACTCCATCCATCTTTCAGTCGTCCTGCACTATGTATATGGAAGTCTTAAACAGCCATCGTGCCACTGGCGATGAAGAAGCTCATAATACAAATCAGATATCTACCTTCCGTTCTAATGTATCCTATTACTTCATTATGGTAGAGATTAGTATGTCCTATACAAATCAATCATATATCTAGCAAAACATTTCATCCGAATCACGTTTCCGATGGTGTCGTCTGTATTCTCTTCTTTCCAAGTTTTTTTTAATGCAACAACTAAGTCAAATTATTGAAATGATCCGAAAATATATAATGAGCCCATTTATTCTTAGTTAATTAATATCTAATGAATATTAACTAACAGCAATATAAGGAACAGTTTAATGTACGACAAGTATAGAAGGTAACTTAGATCTATTCGTAAATGTGCATAAATATAAAATTCCATATATGAATGTAGAATGGATAATAGATTACTTATTCCATATATTACTGAGTTATTTCTCGGAAAGTCGTCTTATCCTCACAATAATGTTTGGACTTGCTGTGAAATCGTGTGTCAATTGCAATGTACATACACTTTAAGCAGTGACTCTCTGACATTCACTCTGGTAAAACTGTCCACTACAAGGATTAACTATCCAAAACACATGTCTGATGCATGAAAATAGGTTTGAAATGTTGTTGAGGAAGGTTACACTTCAAATTTCTCAGAAAAGGGATGTTTGTAATTCTAAATTTAAAGTCGTCATGTCGTATATTGAAGTAAGGTACCGTTGTCGTCAAAAGAATAGATTGTTTCACATTATTTTCGAACATTGATTTCTGAAAGAATGTTAGTTACAACGATCAATACAGATCTATTGGAGCGCTTCGATGATATAGCTGTTTGGGGTCCGTGGATGCTCAATTTGGTGCTCTATTGTGAGTGTTGTTAAGATTATCGTCAGGATCTTCTTTAACTCATTTGTATGTGTATTTTGGAAAAACAGCACTAAGTCTAGTAAAGTAATACTTAGAATAGTTCTACTGGTGTTTATGCCAAACTTGGGGACGACGTAATGTTACATTTAATGTTATCTTTCTCAGTTAATTAAGAGTGCTTCAAAAGCATCTTATTATTATTTAAATGGTATTTTACACCACAATTGTACGTTCTTCGAGACCTCTTGTAATCGGAAAAGTGGGAGCGTTGTGCGCTGGTAATCCTGATAACCACACCGTCTGCTACTGACGTGGCAGATGGCCGTCCTAAGTCCTAATGGGCACCGATTGCCCATTGATCTCGTTGGTTTATGTGTAATCATTTGCGTTTGATGTTTGTAATGTGATTTGGCGTTCCTTGTACCATTTGCGTCTCATTCTGTGCGTGTCTGCTTTGTGTTTTTGCAGTGGTTGTTTTGGGGTTTTGCAGTGGTACTCTAACCGGGTGTTGTTGGAGATCCCCTCCTTTCTTTAAGATGAGGAGACAGTTAACGCTGACTTCACAACTCACAGTTTAAGGAAGAGTTTTAAAGCAAACAACTGTGACACCAGAAAAAATGAAGACAAAGAATAATATTCTTCAATTTCTTTAATAACAACAATCACTTAGAAATGTTTGAACAAACATTGAAGACTGATGACAAATGAAACTGACAAAACAACAAGTTCAGTTTGTCAAAAATTTAGTGTTCCCCATACTCATTTATCAACAGATCCAGTAGATCTTTCTTTTCTTTCTCAGGGGCAAAGCAAGACCTTGCAGCATTGAAAATCTGAAATCAAAAGGAAGAAACTGGTAAGAATAAATATTACAAATAATCTATTACAAACGACTTTATATCATTAACAGCATGTTTAATAGATCGCAGTATTGAACATTTATATGAACTTACACATTTGATGATGGCATCTTCAGACATCCCCATATCCATAACCATGTTATAGTCGACGGAAAGGTCATTATCTAAGACAACTGGATCATCTGAATTGATGGAGAAATTGACTCCATCGTCGATGAACCTGGGAAACATTTGGTAATGAATGTAACGCTCTTATAAATATTAAAATTGACACAGAAAAGATTTTGTTTTGTGAATATGAACGTTTCCGTTAAAAATCGACAGGGTCTGCATCCATAATTTTACCTATGGAGAGGGTGTTTATTGAGGTCCTCAGTGACCGCTCCTGTCCGTACAGATGACAATGGACACACCTCAAAGTGTACTCTGCTCTTTCTGAGCCGTTGGTAAAGATCTTCGTCGTCCATCACGTGGTAGCCGTGACCAATCCGCTCTGCGTGCATGTCGTCTACAGCCTATTTAGATACATGCGACCAAACGGTATGTGTAAGAAAACACTAGATGCAATCTTGAGGGCACTTGCAAATGTCACAATCAATTAAGTAACCAATACCAAACACATTGTACAAGAAGTCATTAGCACATCATTGGGGCACTGAGATAGAGAATAAGAGAGGGAGAGAGTTTAGAACTTGGAAAGTTACTGTGAGAATCACGAAGGCTTTCATGTTATAGTTGAACCATTATTTCCAAAAGATCAAATCTTGATATGTCATATATATTTGAATAAAACTGAGGGTCTCAATCAATTAAACTACATATGTTAAATGTCTATGTAGTACGTTACCTCTCGGACGGCCTCGGCGGGTCCACTCTCACCAGCGTGTACTGTACGATGGATTCCATAACGGTAGGCTTTCTGTATTTGTAAGATAATTTTAGTAGACAGTGTTACGTCATGAACACAGAGGGGATTTTACATTCCCTTTCAAAACATATCGATAGACTTGGCTCAACACTGAATTAGCGTAAATAGGCCATCGAAATCCGCGCTAAAAACTGATTTTTAAAAATGTTCAACAATAGAAATTACATCCTTATCTGAATTCTATTTGAGTAGATACACTGTACTTGGAAACAGATTCTTAAAAGGGATGGAATGACGGAAGCGCAAATACTCGATCAGTCTCTGTGTTACGAAAGGATTCCTGGTACATATTGATACTTTTAAAGCAGGAAGCTATTTTAATTGGACATTTACATTCATGTACAAAGATAATCAGCTATATGCATTGCATACTTACTCTAAACGTACATAACACATTATGTGACAATTATGATTGAATTTATTCATCTAGGTGAATGACGTATTATCTATGTTTTCGTCCTTTTCATTTCGTTTTAGGCTGAGCTAATTAAGTACCTGGAAAGCCTGTTTGTGTGGGTTTTCGTTCGTCTCCTTTCCCGTCATCTCTCCACAAGCCATGTCTATTCCCACTACACCATCAGATCTGTATTTCTGACAAAGCTCTGCTACCTCATCCGACCATTCTGTCAAGTGAAAACAAATACAAATCTTATTACTCTCATTTGTAACTATTCTTTTCAACTCAAACTTAGTACATTTATCAATACTAATAATAATCCAATATTTTCTTTTCATATTATTTATGCATACATATTTGGGTACATGTACCTGGGTTGAACACGATACAGCACAAGATAGATTTAACATTGATATTAAAGTCCCTAGATCCGTTCTTGAAAGCCTCATTAACAGTCTCCACCTACACCTGAGGGGCTGTAGTCTCCTTTCTCCTGGGCGTAGGGTAAGGGGTCTATGGTGTTGGCCAGTAGGTGGGGCGAGTACCTAGCTTCACAGTATTTGGTGTTGTGTGAAGCGCAGTCCTCGCAAAATTCATATGCCATCTGGTACACAGCATCTCTGTCACCCCTAAATATAGTCATGACAGAAATGGAAATAGCAGAAATGACATGAAAGTGATGGAAACAGAGTGACGGAACATTCGATATCAACATTGTATTAAGTTTCTCTTTAGCTAATCTTCAGGCTTCTATAGATAGCTCTTAAACAGCGAGCATTTGTCAAGATACCCTATCGGAATGAAAATGAAAAATTCATAATCACAAATTCTAAAATGAACATATCAAACAGCCAAAGGATCGAAGAAAATCCCCAATAGAGATGATACCAGGTCAGTTAGTGTTACTAACGCTATAACTAGGCATAAAAACGCTGAATTTCTGTAGGAGACTTTTCAGTGACCAGGGAGGTTTAGAACAAACCACCAATTCCCTCATCTCCGCTTCTGTTCTGGCACCAACATTGATACCCCTTCGTCTGCAAAAAAAAAAAAAAATAAAATTCTTGATTCATAAATAGTCAAGAAGCTTCCGTATTAATCTTATTAATTTGAAACAGTTATACGTTCTATGAATCAATGATATGAGTCTGATTAATGCTGACACTATAATTATGTACATTGTCTTACAAAAGGACAAAGTTTGGACAATACCTTGCTATATCCAGAATTGTCTTTGGTCTGATAGATCCATCTAGATGGACATGCAGCTCGACCTAATAAAGAAAATCAAATCGTTACATTTTAATAAAAAAAAGTCAGGGATATTTCTACATACTGAAGGCTAAAATGGAAATTATTGGATCAAAGTCATTGTTGTTTGTGGATTTTTTACACTACAATTCAATTCCAATTTGAATAATTGCACATGTTTTGGTCGGCGGGCTTAACTTTTTATTTCTATTTTATGTATCTATATTATTAGTTTTTTTCCAATTAAGCCAATATTTATGCTTATGTAATTTTAAAATGTACTTAAGATTTTGGCATCTATGTAAGGTGGGACCCCCCCCCCCTCCTTCCCTCCCAACCGAATTTTACTTCCTAGTCATAATTCGTAAGTCTGCAAGTCTTTTTAAAATTAACGTGAGGGAAGTGTCTGCAATAAATTATAATAGCACTTCAAAATCTTAATCAACTTGGTATACAAAATTTGGTTTAAAATTTTATCTTTTTTAGATATCAGGAGTTCAGTGTTGGAAACATTATTCGACAAGTTTCTCTCGTCCTCTTTTCTGTCTTTTTTACTTTGCTCGTTCAAGATGAAAAAAAAACAAAACTTTTAAAACTGACGACCATATATCATTATGTCATTTGAAGTATGACACAATAGGTTTTACAAGGTTGGTTAAAATCTTTAACAAATCTTTCAAATTCATGTGAATAGTTAAAAATATGACTGTAAATGATACTACTGTTGACATAGTTATTTCTTCTGTTGTGTTCGGTTCACATGCAATAATAGTGTCTAACATTAAACTATACAGTAATATTAAAAATTATGTTCTGCAAAATGGTAGTTCCTTACAAGATAATTTGACACCATGTAATAAAAATAACAAACCTTCACTTTAAACCTCTCTGCCATGTGCTTCTTTCTTCTTTGTCAAATCCCCGCCAAAATTTTTATTGTAATAAACTCCTCTACCTAGAATGGAAACGGAAGCGAATTGGTACTAAAATTAGTATAACTATTTAAAATTTTTAAAATTTAAAGTGCCCTTTAAATATTAAGTTGAGTCGGGATTCTATCATTATCTAAGTACTAAAAGTGAGTATATGTGAATGTGAGTGAGTATGTAAGTGAGTGTGTATGTAAGTAACTGCGGGTATATAAAACAAGATTTAATAGGTGAAGAAGTTCATTCAAATTATCATATGGAAAGCGAAAGAGTGAAGGACTAAATAACGGACAAAGCAAACTTCATATAATGCGTGCGCCATTACATTTTGTACACAACAAGGGCATTATGAATAGTAACCTCACCTTATTAGAATGGGGCCGATTTTTCCGACAAGACTGACGGCTTCAGAGGAACACACACACAAATCAGACACCACACAAAACAACCACATAAACAAGTAGGCAGAGATGATGAGAAAACGAGAGTTAAAACACAGATGTAGATATTACCAACGGTCATATTCTCTAGGGTAATCTACCCTATATGACTGTGGGGTTAATCTTCACAACGATACACCTGTGATAAAAAAGATCAACAAAGAAATAAGACGAGGACACTATTTTAAAGCACATAAATAGAGGGAACTAGACCAATATGCAGTAGAAAAGACTTTTCAAATAATTTTAAAAAGAATATTGTTTCAATTTTTTGTTTCTTTTTGACCAAGACTCTTTCAAGATTCATTACCATTACTCCAATCTACTGGTGACCTATAAACACAATTTCCGGAGTACAGCTAGACCCCAGATACGAGTGCTGACTCTCGCTACAATCTCGGACAGATTTATATATAAAATGTCTTGTAGGGCATACTTAATATACTTAGAATTTATATATATCTTAAATGCCACGGTAACAAATAATTACAAACACACCTTGACTACGTATATATGCACTCAAATATGTATCAAAACAAGACCACGGATTTATGGGTCAGATCTACCCCGGATTGATAACGAAGGGCGTTGGATTCGTTATATATAAGGTTTGTTCCTGTCATACTTCCTAATCACAGTAAGTTTGTAAATTTGAGGGGATGAGGCCGAATGTCCTTCGAAATTTGATGCCGAACCCCCTACAAATTTACGCACCTACTTTGAGTTGGAAATATATGACAGGAACAAACCCTATAACGAATAATCATGCCGAGAACCATTTTCTAATGTGTTCTATGAAAATTTTGACGTTTGAAAACTTTGTGACCTACTTCGGCGTCAAAGTATGCCATCACATGACCATTACACTGTGAAAATACATTTAATTCTTTAACGATGCTAAGAACAATATACATGTAGTACTGGAAACGGCAAAATATGTCGGACAAGGTTATTTGCTCTTTTTTATTCTGTAATTTTATTTTCCAAATTCATCTTTCTTTACTGAGAAGATAACTCTTTTTAGAATCTTACATATGTTTGAAATTTTATCTTCCATAATTTTTTTTCTGCAAGGTCAAAATATAGGAAAAACTGAAAGCAAACCATTGTATACTAAGTACTATGAACAGTTAGACAAATAACTCCGGACTGGACATTTGTCCGGAGTTCAGCCCCCTAAAGCACTGTAGGTAGGTAGGTTTTGATTATCAGGTGTGGTAGTAATTACCAAGAGAAACTTGTTCCACAAAAAAATTTTCACCTGTGCCACCAGGTAAGGCCACCAGAGGTAATTTTGAAAAATTTTCCCACGGGAATTCCCGTGGGAAAAATTTTCCCGTCATTTTCCCGTCAAAATTCCACGGGAAAAATTGGATTCCCGTGGGAAAAAATTTCCTGACTTTCATTTCAAGTAAATACGGGGAAAATTTTCCCGTCATAGAAATTGACAGGAAAAAATTTCCCGTCAATGTATTATGACGGGAAAAAAATCCTGTGGGAAAATTTTTCCCGTCTTCTTAAAAGATAGGAAAATTTTTCCCGTCTCTTTTAAATGACAGGAAAAATTTTCCCGTCATTTTTTCCTGTCAATTATTAAACATGTGAAAAATAATACTGTAAATTAAGATTCTGTGGATATTAAATCTGTAAAATTAATCATAATACTTGTATATCAGTATATTATTAAAAGTTATGAATTATAGTATTTTAAGAATGGAAAAAAAACATAATAATCCACTATGCTTCATAGGCAAAAACAAAAACTAGTAATTATTAGCTATAATTGCCTTCTCCTTAAAATTTAAGCAAAAAGTAGAAGTTGAGACATTGTTATGGTTCATGTACAGGTAGTTAAATTTTAAAATTAAATAAAAATGAAAATAAGTATTCCTAAATATTTGTGATCATACTGAGCATGTCGAAACATTTATATAGAATCGAGTAGTTATCAACAACCACACAGTAACATTTTTTTCACATGAATTTCCAAGTCCTCATTTTAAATATTGCATTTGGAGTGTGAATTCTACACTGCTAAAATATGCTACTGTAACGTGTAAAAAAACTAATTTATGGTGATTTTTTTTTCAAATATGCAAACTTTGTATTAAAAAGCTAGCTTACCTGCACTTGAAGTTTATGGACATGATGGAGTATGCCTTTGTTGATACAACTTTGAAATGATGCCACTTGCAATTTATTAAATCTAACTAGATTGAGCAAGTGAAATCATTACACGTCTACTATCTGTTTGTTCTTGGTGTTCCTTGTTCATTTTAGAAATTTGAATATACGAACTTTGCAAATGCAGGATTTGTATAGTCTTATAGCATTCAGACATTCAAAATGAGAAATCAAATTAAAAACTAAAACATGGTATGAGAGTAATTTTTATCTTTAGGTAGGTATAGTTAATAAGCTCTCAGTGCGCATTTTTTTCCATATAAATTTGGCAGTTACCAGGAAAAGGTTGTTTCTGGATTCAAATAAAAGTCGACATCAGGACTGAGTAGTCAAAAGTGCAAGCCAATCAGAACCCTTGGCAACAAATATGATAAACAGTTCTTGTTGAGAAACAAAATCAATGTCACTTCTTTCTGAGAAGTTTGGTGAAATTATTTACTGAAGAGAAGTCAACTAAAGTCTTCCGAGAAATTCTTGTCAGCTGCAGGGATATGTATTACTAACAAACAGGAATATTGAAATGTTTCAAGTGTCAATAAATCTGTCTAAATAAACCAAGAGAGCAGCTATAACAGTACATAATAAGCATGATAAGACCTCACTTGTTCAAGCAATATACTTTCATAGTTCTTAATTCAATAAACCCTTAACTGCTCAATATTGCAAAGTGTAAGTTTAAGTGTAGTTTACCTTATTCACGAAAATATTGTCAAAAGGAATCTACATGTGAAATATGCCCTACCCTCTACAATACTCTACATGGTTTTGTGTATTTCATATCTCCATATAACTTTGTTTCCATGGTCATGCCCTTTGGATCCTATACATATATATGTTAAATGTTATGGTATTGAAATCCATGTGCATAATGGTATTTGCACTACTAAACCTCCCTAAGTGTGATTACATAATACATGTAGTTACAGGGATGCTATATGTGTCATACTTAACTACATTCTGTTCAGTCGTTATACTCTTTTCAAATTACACAACACCCAACATCCACGCAAATCAATATTTATCAGGACCCGACACTGTAATTGTTTCGAGTTTCTTATTCATTTGTAAATGTAATTAGCAGACAAGAAAATAATGCTGCATGTAGTCTCGACTTGAAGTCCAGCGTTCGACTGTCCAATTGTCAAACATTAAACATAAATTTTCAGTATGGATTCAACACCCCAAATATGGTTAATCTGAGAGAAATAAAATATCTAAATCCGCAAAACCTTGTCATGAGTAAAGTTTTAAAATCTCCCCTTAAATGTTTGCGCTATAGCAAAGTCATTAGCACAAAGAAACGTTATTTCTTCCAGATTAATTTGTAGCTCATTATTACCATTTTTTTTTTTTTTTTTTTGGTTTCGAATAAATTTTACATCAAATGAACGCTACGTAACTCTTTTTAAAAATACTACTCCCTATTTTCTTTATCTAGAATCTACATGTATTTAAATTATGCACAGAATTATATTTCTACTACATAATTAATATATAGTTTCTCAGATTTTACTTCAGCCAGATTTTACATTACTTCCATCAGATTTTACAGAATTTCTAGCTCAGATAACTTCCACAGAAATGTTGATATACGGACAAAGACGTATATATATACGTCCCTAATACATGCGGACGGACTGATGGACAAACACCGTCAATCTATAGACCGCGAATTGCTCTGCTATCCGACAAACAAACAAACAAAAAACTGAGAAGACACACGAAGATTAACTTAAATATTGACATTTACCTCACCTTGCTAACAAAATGCTTCAGGATTCGCTGCAACCCACCAGTATGCACATTACCGTGGGATGTTATGACCGTTAGGTCGAAATCTGGTTACATGATCCGACATAATCATGATAACTGAATAAACACACACACTTGCCAGTTTTCACTTTTTAACTTTTAGAGGTACTGTATGGGTTAATATGAAAGCAACAAGCAGCTAAGCAAGCTGGTGAAAGGATCTCGGACCTTAAGGAAAGGCTATAAAAATCAGTTTTCAAAAATTTCACAATTTATTGAACTGACCTTATAAATTGTTTGAACTATGTATAAACAACAAGTTTCTGACCCCTTTCTGTTAAGATATTGCCCGAAACGCTGGCAAAGTCAACTAAAATCTACCCACCCTTCGCCAGCTTTTGTTGAACTATGCACAAAAAACCCCTGGTAGTCTGATAGCTTTTTTTCAAAATTAGGCATGGACGCATGCTAGAATGGCTAATTCAGAAAAATGATAGACAGATACTTTTTTGAAAAATTCTCCCTGAGAAGGAATTAGCCATTCTAATTTGCCTTCATATTCAAATCAGAGAAAACCCACGAAAAAAGTAGCATCAAAAGTATACACATTAACATAAAGCCACGCAACCGACAGTATCGATTCATTAGCATATATTGATTTTTACCCGATTGGTCGTGTTCACAAAATATGTGATCATGTGACAATTTGTTCGATCCCTCTCATGCATATGTATTGAGAAAACAATATTCAAGGCCGGAATCGATGGCGATTTATCCGGATTCGCCAAATACCCCTGTCACAAAACAGACATCACACATAGTAACATCTTTGAATACAAGCGAAACTTTGGTAGTTATTTAATATACGAATTGTCAATTTTTCATTATATTTAAAAAGTCATACAAATGACTTTAAATTCTTCGATTTATGAGTGTTCAAAAAAGGGGCCTTAAGGTCCGGGATCCTTAGCAGCTTAGCTGCTTGTTGCTTTCATATTAACCCATACTTTGAAAATACCAAAATCTGAAAAGAATCATTTACTTTTGGGTCGTTTTCATGCCTGCGATTTTTCCTACTTTGTCAACTAGCTGAAAGTGGTGTAAAACAGCGGGAACATAATGCCCTAAAGTGACGAATTATACCCTCCACTGGACTTTTTTCATCACTTAATCTGCTTTCATATCCTCTATGTCAGAATATCATCCCAAGATCATAGTTCAAGGTCAAGATCATCTCGATATCAAAATGTAGTTCATATTATAGTGAATATGTGCATTATATATGAAAGCCCTATCTTTATTATATACTTCTAGAATTCTACTTTCAGAACATCTTTGATACAAGTACAAGTCACATCCTATCATATGATATCAAATTTTGTAACCCCTATAGTTATAAGGAGACGCCCAAACAAGATTTTTTTTATCCTGCATATCCCCCCATCCCAGGTTTCAGATTCATATTTTGAAATCCAGGTACACAACTACCACATAACAATATCAAAAGTTGTGCAACACTCAATAGTTTGAAAGTCAGGACAAAAATCTCTAACCTGGCATTTTTTTCCCAACCCAGGGGTCAGATCCCCATAGGGAAACCAAGGTAAACAACTAAAAGTCACACCCTAACTTATTGTTTTAAACTTTCTATGACTTCACTATGGAAAAAATTGTTGTAGGGGAGCTGTAGCAATCTGTATGGAAATCCGTGGTGAATCTGTGGTTATCCAGGACCATTTGAAAAACTATTAGTGAAAATGGCGTTTTGCAGTATGTCCCTCTATTCGTCAAGGAATCTGATGAGGATTCATTATTCACACATTTCTAAACCCTGAGGAATGTTTATTTGGGTACTGTAGATCTTCCACAGTAATTCTATGTATTTACAAACTCCAAATGCTCATTTTCATCCAAC